>OW121740.1:145573976-146206476 GCA_933228675.1 Stomorhina lunata
GTTCCCATACAAAAAACTTACGGAAACAGCCTAAATTTCACCTAAAATATACTTAAATGCCAATAAATGTAAAACTATAACAGATATAACCACTAAATTTAGCACAAGGAGGTCTTATGTCAATGCTAACGAGTGTGTCACAATCGTCACAATCGATCACCATTTGAGCATAGCTCCCATATAAAAAACTTATGGAAACACAAAAATACAAAAAGAAAAGGGGGTTTATGATAAAAGCGCGATAGTGCCTTAACGAAAAGGGCTACAGCAACAAAACAAAAGTAAGTTCTATGTGAATTCCAGCCAGTGTGCAAAATTTTGTTACAATCGGTTACTATTTGACCATAGCTCCCATATAAAAAACTTACGGAAACACAAAAATACAAAAAGAAATGACGGTTTATGACCGTCTTTCCGTCAGAGAAAATCGCGATAGCTCCTTAACTACAAGAGCTAGAGAGACAAAATTTAGCAAAAGTATTTTAGATATGCTATAATGCGTAAAATCTGTTCACATTTGGTTAGAGCTACCACATAACCCTGTCCCGGGAATCACATTTATGCTGATAAATTAAATAAAATTGTAAAATATATGACTACTAAATTTAGAACAGAGAAGTTTTATGCAACTTTCAGTCAGTATGTCAAATTTTATAGGAATCGGTCCGTTTTTTACCATAGCTTTCATATAAAAACCGCTCCCGGTAACCACTAAAATGCCACAAACGCCAGTTAAAAGCTATTAAATTATAAACTATGTCAGCTATGGCCACTAAATTTTGCACAACATTTGGTAGTAGTTCTTATATATATATAATATCCCCTTTTGATATCTACAATCAAAAAGATTTGGAGGTACATTCAGTATATTAAATTAGATAGCTATCAATCAATGTTGGGTCCAGACTTTGCATTAGGAACTCCTAACAAAATATATGAACCTGCCGTGTTGCTATCAACATGTTTATGGAACAACGAAACAGCTTATAAATGTAAAACTATATTCGGTTATGGAACAGCATTTAGTCCAAGGTAAATACTTGGGAAACCACTTAGATACTTTTAAATGTTGAACTATAGTAACTATACCATTGCAACCGAATTTAGTCCAAATATATTACCAACACATGCTGCACTCTCGTTCAACTTGATGGTGGGTATACAAGATTCGGCACAGCCGAATATAACACTCTTACTTGTTTAAATGATTCTGTTGTTACTTTAAGACACTGTGTAACAAAATTAAACATTTGTCACAACCACTATTTTCCTAACTGCATAACCCGTTAAATATTCAAAATTAGAACATAACGGTTTTTTTTTCAATTTATTATAAGTTATATTTAATATTTCAAAGTTTAGAATTAGCATTAAACTTCATAAAAAGCTCTTAAATAGTCGCAGTAGTGTCTAGGTATATCCTTCAAATGCAGAATTCACTGGAATTTACTTAGTTCCTTTATTCAAACAATAAATGTCATCATAAATAGAAAAGTGTGAAAATGCATTAAATATTTTTATTATAAAATGTATTATTATTTCATACAAATGTCAGTGCCAGGGAAAACTTTATTAATCCCACTTGCTTGAGATATTAACAGATTGGACCAACAAAATGTATATCCACAGATAGGGTGTCCTAAGCAAATAACGTTCTGGTACAAAACGTTTCTAATACTAAGGTACTTCGGATCTTAAGAGAATGTGTGATTTGATAATAGAAGAAATGTTTGTTCATCCAATGATTCGAATATCAAAACTAAGATTATAGAATCATGACATCTTTTTCATTTCTTCTAAAGTTTTTCTAAAAAGTCGTAATCATTTACATTATGCCTTTTTTGCATGATCACAACTGTGGATCTGTACCGAAGAAACTTAATTCGTTTAAATATAGCAATAAATGAAAAACGATCAGACATGAGAACATCAACCAGAACAGCGCTTGGCCAAATGTTGTAAGACCGTTTTAAAACTATTTAGAAAACAGTGAATAGAAAGTTTTGGCTCACCCGGCTTATAGCCCAGACCTTTCCCTACTGACTATCAATTGTTTGATCAAAGTAGAATGCCCTTACTGGGGCCAAAGAACAACATTCGATGTTAATCTTAATAAAAGGTTTTTCAGAAACATTTGTGTATCATACTTTTATTATAATCTAAATAATATAGGTTCACTACATTGTTACTTATTTGTCAAAAGTTACCTGATAGTAAACGAATTTAATTAAATAAACAAAATATGTTTAGATATCAAACTTTATTAAACTTTTTGCAAAATAAATTATTTTGCAAATCCCTAAGATATTTAAACAACATTTTTTAAAAGTCTGAGTTTTCGATCGATATTAAATGCTTTGATTTGGCCCCTGGAATACTCTTCACCTCAAAATCGGAGCAGTTTTGACGTGGAATCCATATGCTACCAGAAAGACGAGAACAAGTGGCGGCTAACGATTAATAATCTATAAACTTTTTAAATTCAAAATCTATATAAGTGACGGCGCATAGAGAAATGGACCTAAGGGTAAAAAAAGGGCGAAAAATAAGGTAAACAAGTAAGAGTGTTATATTTGACTTTGCCGAATCTTATATACTCACCATCAAGTTGTGTTAACTTTAGAAAGATATCTCATATATCTACGAAGGTGCAGCTAATTCGAAATGTGGACCAAATTCGAAAAAAGTTATTACGCTAGTTGGTATTGTTGGTAAAATATTTGGACTAAATTCGGTTGCAGTAGCTTTATAGTTCAACATTACTTTGAACAAAATTCGTTATCGTAACCGGGTATGGTTTTACATACATAAGATTTAAATACCCTTCGTTTAGCTTAATATTTAGTTAGAATAAAGATGTTGATGGTAATACGCCAGGTTCATATATTTTGTTAGGAGTTCCTAATGCATCTACCGTATATATTGGTGCAATCTTAACCTCCAAATCTTTTTGATTGTAGATATAAAAAGGCGATGTTATATATATATATATATATATATATGTAAATCTATCTATGTATATATAAATCTATATATAAATCTATATATATATATACATATATATATATATACGAATTATAACATATATACATATACATATATATATATATACGAATTATAACCAAATTTTTACGAAGGTGCAGCTAATTCGAAATGTGGACCAAATTCGAAAAAAGTTATTACGCTAGTTGGTATTGTTGGTAAAATATTTGGACTAAATTCGGTTGCAGTAGCTTTATAGTTCAACATTACTTTGAACAAAATTCGTTATCGTAACCGGGTATGATTTTACATACATAAGTTTTAAATACCTTTCGTTTAGCTTAATATTTAGTTAGAATAAAGATGTTGATGGTAATACGCCAGGTTCATATATTTTGTTAGGAGTTCCTAATGCATCTACCGTATATAAAGTCTGGACATTGGTGCAATCTTAACCTCCAAATCTTTTTGATTGTAGATATAAAAAGGCGATGTTACATTTATATATATATATATATATATATATGTATATATATATATATAAATATATATATCTATATATATATATATATATATATATGTAAATCTATCTATAAATCTATATATATATATATACGAATTATAACCAAATTTTTACCGATTGTAACAATATTTTACACATTGGCTGGTATTTATTTAAAGCTTATTCTTGCAAAATTTAGTGGTCATAACTGTCATAGTTTTTAATTTAATAGCTTTTAGCTGGCCTTTGCTATTTTTTTTTTTTTTGGTTTCCGGGAGTGTTTTTTATATGAAAGCTATAGTCAAATATGGTCCGATTCCTATAAAATTTGATATACCAATAGTTGCATAAAACTTCTATATTTTAAATTTAGTCGTCAGAGCTATTACAATTGTATTCAATTTATCAGCATTAATGTGTTTCCCGGAGAGGGGTTATATGGGAGCTCTAACTAAATGTGAACCGATTTCGTCCATTTTCAATACAAAACTTTCTCAAGATATCCAACATACTTTTGTAAAATTTTGTCTCTCTAGCTCTTGTAGTTGAGGACCTATCGCGCTTTTGTCTGACGGACATAAGCCCCCTTTTCTTTTTGTAGTTTTGTGTTTCCGTAAGTTTTTTATATGGGAGCTATGGTCAAATGTTGACCGATTGTAAGAAAATTTTGCACACTTGCTGGCATTGACATAAGACTCCATTGTAAATTAAGTGGCTAAAGCTTTTACAGTTTATCATTTATTGGCATTTAAGTGTATTTTAGGTGGAATTTAGGCTGTTTCCTTAAGTTTTTTGTATGGGAGCTATGGTTAAATGTGAAATAAAGTAAAAGTAAAGCTTCTAGTACATAACTAATTTCATCATCATAGCTGTGGTAATTTGTCATTTATTAGCAAATAAGCGATTAGCCTAGACGTAGTTGTACGGAAGCTATGGTCAAATTTGAACCTATTTTGACGGTTTCAATACCAAAATTCAGTGACCTTTCCTTAAGGTTTTATAGTGCCGACAACAGACAGACAGACATATGGACAGACAGACGGACATCGCTCAATCTTAGAATTTCATAAGGATTCAGAATATATATCGTTTTTGATTTTTGAGCCAATATTAAAGAAATTATAAACGGAATGACAATCTCAATATACCCCCCATTCTTTTTGATGGTGGGTATAAAAATAATACTTAAATCTTTAAAATGGCTCTCCTGAACAAAACCGGTTTTTACCCTTATTTCCCTTTCTATTTTGCGCGTCACATTTGTATATCAATGTGATCTTAAGAAAAGTTGTTGCGTATAAGCGTTCGTCTGCTAATAAGTTAGTATGATCAAGTTCCGACAGGTGGCGCCACTGAAAATTACTCAAATAGAATTAGATCATAGCATTTGATCATGCCATGATATTTAGCAAAGTATTTGCGCATGGGCCGCGTAAAGTTTCTAAATTGGTATGACCAAGTTCCGACAGGTGGTGCCACTGAAAATTACTCAAAATTAATTAAATTGTAAGCTGTGTATTTGATCATGCTATTATTTTTAGCGCATGAGCCGACAAAGGTTTTTAAATTAGTATGACCAATTTCCAACAGGTGGCGCCACAGAAATTACTCAAAATTAATTAAATTGTAAACTGTGTATTTGATCGTGCTATGATCTTTAGCAAAGTTGTTGCGCATAAACCGACAAAGGTTTCTAAGTTTGTGCGATTAATTTCCGACAGATGACTACACCGAAAATTATTAAAAATGAATTGAATCGTAAACTATGTATTCGATAATGTGTTTATTACATAAAACTGATAAAATTATTCAAAACCAATTGGATATTTTGTGTAATGTCATTCCTTCAAATTTATTATTTTTTTTTTTTTTTTTTGGTGGTGCAGCAACGCGCACAGGGTACAGCTAGTATTTCACAAAATACATTTTGAATTTAAATATAAAAGTATTTGAATGAATAATTTTCCAGTCTTTGAAAGAAAATTTATTCATAGAATTGTTTATATTAAAATTTTTCTTATAAACATTTTATGTTAAAAAAAAAATATTTCTATAAAAAAATTTCTGTATCAAAAATTTGTTTGACTCATAGTTTTTTTGATAAAAAAAAATACCATTTTCTAAAACTTTGTACTTTACACTTTTATGGTACTCCTCTCAATTATATGCAGAAGTTTCAAAAGAGACTAAGTACGAATTATAATGTGCGATGATATCCGCTTGAACAGAATTGCACACACAATTAAATAGTTTCTTTGCATCCTTTACTTTTTAATAGAAAAATTGTTAATATAAAACTTTGTTTATATACATTTTTTTATTAAAAAAAATAGATTAACCATTTTTTTTAGTTATACCTTATAAACCTTTTTGTACCACCCTTAACATCGATTTTGTCTTAAGTCGCCAAAAAGGAAGCAAGTAAAGAAAAACTAAAAATGGAAAATGTTGTGTGTTTAATTCTGTCTAAGCGATAGTCTTCGCTTTATTTTAATATTTTTCATAAAAAGTATAATTCGTATTTAATTTGTCTCACAAATTAGACATAATGCGTAATGTTGCAACTGTATAGAATTAGCGATATTTGTCCTGGGAAAAAAATGTTATAAAAACATTTTTTTGTTTTATCAAAAAACTGTTTAATACAATAATAAATTATAGCAATAAATTGGAATACTAGTGCAATACACTTAAGTAAAACTTTTTAATAAAATAAAAACACTTTTATAAAAACATTAGGTGTTTTGATAAAAAAAATAGGACTTTCTAGCTTTAGTTAAAGCCTGGGACCCTCTAATGTACAGTAAAGCCAGGATTAGCCCAACTCTATGATTTTTACACAACCTAACCATTTCTATAGCTAAGTAAGAGAGTCAATCGTTATTCCTCTGTATTTTTATGAATATGTATGTTCTATGTTATATTTGCAGCCAACGAAACTATAAATGGATTGTTTTAAAACTATGATGACAGTTTTATGAAAGCGATGAACAACAAATGTAATGCAATATACGAATAGATAATTCGTTTTTACAATTCACACTCATGTACTTTATACGCTCGTTTGCTGCAAAATTGTCATTAAGCAAAATCGTTAGATTATCAAACTATTTAACAAAATTTATACTTCTTTATATTTCACCTTTTCAATTATTGTTTGAAGTAGCTTAAGTCTTATATGACCATTGTTGCCTATAAGCAACATTAGAAACAGTTTTTTCGTAAAAATTTATTGGAGTTCAGTTGATTTTTATTTAAAATTATACTCTTAAAAAGTGAAAGCTTATAAATAAACGGTATAAAGGAATTTTTTGCACAATCTTTATACCCTTCACCACAATAGGTGGAAAGGGTATTATAAGTTTGTTCTGATGTATGTAACGTATAGAAATATTTGTCTAATGCCCATCTTTTAGTATACCAATAGGCTTAGAATCACTTTCTGAGTCGATTTAGCTATGTCCGTCCGTCCGTCTGGCTGGCTCGCTGGACCCCCATGTAAACCTTGTAATCAAACTAAAGGTCGCAATTCTAAAGATAATTTGATGAAATTAAGCACAGATCATTTTTTTGATAATGGGACCATGGCTATAGAAATTCGACAAAATCGGTCCATTATTTGTGGTAACTCCCATAGGTCCCACTTTCCGGAATAGATATACTGGCCACAAAAATCAATATTTTTGCATGAAATTTAAAGCAAATACTGCTTATATAAATTCAAATCACAGTATTAAATTTCGTTGAAATCGGTCCACATTTGACCATAGCTCCCATACAAACTCTTTTCTCACAACGCACCAAATGAGACAAAATTCACTAAAACGCTCGTAAATCCGAAGATAATGAGAATTTTAAGTTTATTTTTTGCATACATATTTGACCCTAGCTCTCATATAAGTCCACATGACAAATGAAAACAGCTTAAATATATCAGTTTTGAGAAAATATTTGTATGATGGCAAAATTTAGCAAATATTTGTCTTAATACAGGAAAAAGAACACCTTTGACCTTAGTGGAGAAGGGTATCGTATGGTCAGGCTTGACCGACTATAGCACTTTCTTACTTGTTATATCCTAAAAATAAGACATTACATTATTTTATTGCCTTTTTTAGTTATGACAATTCTGCATCAAATCGACAATCTATATTCCCCCGTTTGTTGTAAAACAAGTACAAACAAATTCCCATGTTTTCAACAGTAGTTAGATAATTGCGAGGTTTATGGTAGTTATACTTTCGCGTAAGTAGTAAAACATTGGCTATAGAAGTACTTAAAAGTAGAAAGTAAAAATCTTAAAAAAATATATATATATTATCACTCCTTTGTAATCTTACCTAGTTTACAAAGTTTTGTTGTTGTTGTTGTTGTTATTGTTGAGGGCGGTACGTAATGTTAGTTTTACCGGATGTTTGTAATCATATACTTACAAAATACTTTGTATTTAGTAGATATGTATGTATATGTAGAGACTGCGGCAGTACATGGTTGTAGTATTAGTGGAATTGCTGTACTTGGAAGTACCAATATAATGACTATACGAATACTAAAGAGAAAAGTGCATTATGAACATGAAGCATTAGAAGACTGTAAATAACTTAAATTTTACGTCCTTGAAAGAATTTGATGATAATAAATGAAAAATTGGGTTAAGAATTTTTAGCATTTTGGAACCTTATCTTAACAATTATGGTGCCACCTAGTTTTAATATTAACATTCTTACTTACAACTGAATTTCTTCATACACATGAAGCTTAACCCTCTGTAATTGACGTGTGAAATTTTTACTATGATCTTGACATGGTAGGCTGCCAGACAACTTCTCTATGGCTTATATTTTCCAAGATCCTATTTGTAAAACTAGAAAATTATTATTTTTATTGTTTTTATGTGTTGATTTATCGGTTTATGGTTTTTCCAGAAAATTTATTTCACAACAAAACTTAACTGGTGTTGGTGTCTGCGAGACAACCACGTCAATCGCAGCGGGTTAAATATTTGCACTTATAGAGTCCCAACTTTAAATGTTAGTTTCTAGTGTAAAATAGTACATACCAAATTACTTTACTCTCGAGACTGTAAAATTATAAAAATTAGTATGTAAGTATGTATCAATATTTACATATGACCTTTTTCTTAAAAACAAACGATATCATTAAAAAACGAAACGACAGAGAAAATTTTGCAGAAACTAATTACAAGTATATAGCATTAGTTCTAAAGAATGTAGTAAGCAATTATTGCATTAGTACATATAGGGAATAATAACTGTAACATGTAGACACTTCCACCAAAAGCAAAAGAGATTATTTGGCATCTACATATGTATGAATGTTTCTATACCTATAAATGTATGTGTTTATATGTATTTGTATTTCCTTTAAAATTGTTTTTACATATAAGAAGTAAGAGTTATAAATTCGGCTGTGCCGAATCTTATATACCCACCATCAAATTGTGTTTAATTTACCAACAAATATCACATATCTACGAGTATGCATCAAATTCAAAATGTGGACCAAATTCGAAAGAAATTGTGACGCTACTTGATATTGTTGGTAAAATCTTTAGACTAAATTCTGTTGCAATAGCTTTAGAATTCAGCATTTAAAAGTATCTGAGTCTTTTATGATTCTACTATACGATTAAAATTATCATTTATGATATTACTTATAAGTCAAAAATGATTTTTTTTTTTTGTGTGAGAAAATGGTTCCCTTCATACAAACCTTCAAAAAGAGTCTTTAATGACTCGTTGTTTCAAATTATTATGATTAGATTATGACTGAACACATTTTGCTATATTTGTTTTAAAAAAGATTGCACAACGTCATTTCTATTTTTAGAACAGTTAAATTGCGCTAATAATTACAGAAATTGATGTTGCCGAGACCGAGAATTGAACCCAGGCTGAACTGAATATATGTTATACTTAGTAGTCGATGTGCTAACCAACTAAGCCACATCATCTACAATGAGTCATGAGTATTCTTGTGGCCTTTTTTTAACACCATATAAAACAGTCATATTAGGATAATTTGCGTGATTATATTATGACTATGAATATTTTGCAAAATTTGTTTGCTAGTTGTTAGCTATTTTTAACTAGTCGCTTGCTAAGCGATTCTATGAGTCTTTTCGTAAACTTTTTTGATCACCAAGCTGACTAATCAGTTTTTGATCTTCTAAAGGAATCCCAAAAGACTCATTTTGCTAATATTATCATTAATAATCTCTTAATTACTAGCTGGAATCAGACCTGTCCAAAAACATATACATTAATATTTGCATTTGTGGTAAACAGCTTTAAAAGCTCTTATGGTCAGTGTTGCCAGATTTTCCTTTTTTTATATATTCAAGCATTCTTCATACAATCGAGGAAACAAATCGAATCTGACAGCACTGACTTTGCAAAGACAATTTTACGTAAGTGTGAGCGGGGCAAACATAGTTGCGTCTCGCTTATATATAGTGCGTCGGTGTGAAAGCCCAAAAGCTTTTTTGCAAAAGTTCGCACATTGTGCTGTAGAGCTGGACATCTCCATTCCACATTAATAGTTATGCCAAACACGTTGATAGAAATACGGCAGGTCCATATATTTTGTTAGAAGTTCCTAATGCATCCACCGTATATAAATTCTGGACTTAACATTGATTGATAGCTATCTAATTTCGTAGGTGCAATCTTAAAAATCCAAATCTTTTTGATTGTAGATATAAAAAAGGGGATGTTAAATTAAAGTTATATGTGACCGATTGTCACAAAATTGTATACACTGGCTGGTATATATTTGAAGCTTATTTATGCAAAATTTAGTGGCCATAGCTGTCATAGTAAGCTTATAATTTAATAGTTTTTAACTGGCGTTTGTGGTATTTTGGTAGTTACCGGGAGTGGTTTTTATATGAAAGCTATGGTTAAATTTGGACCGATTCCTAAAAAATTTGATATACTGACCAATAGTTGCATATGACTTCTCTGTTCTAAATTTAGTCGTCATATCTATCACAGTTGGATTTAATTTATATATAGGAGCTCTTACTAAATGTGAACAGATTTCTGCCATTTTCAATACTTAACTCTTTCATTATCGAAAATATTTTTGTAAAATTTTGTCCCTCTATCTCTTTCCGTTAAGGATAAAAACACCCTATCTTAATATGTGAGCTATGGTCAACTGGTGAATGATTGTGCCAAAATTTTGCACACTTGCTGGCATTGACAAAAAATTTTTTTGTGCTAAATTTAGTGCCTGTTGCTTACGTAAAACTTCTACATACCAAAAACTTCTATATACCAAATATACCAAATTTGTCACTTATTAGCAATAAGCGATTAGCCTAGGAGAGGTTATATGGGAGCTATGGTTATATGTTAGCCGATTTCGCCCAATTTCAATAACAGAATGTTCCAAGAAATTAAGAATATTTTTGGCAAGTTTCAGTGACCATGGCTTCAACAGACAGACAGAGGGACAGACAGAGAGACAGACAAACGTTCTTAGAATTTGATAAGGATTCAGAATATACGTCCCTTTTGGTTCTTGGGCCAATTTTAAGGAATTTACAAACGGAATGACAATCTTAATACACCCCGCGTTCTTTTTGATGGTGGGTTGAAAAAAATTTCATTAAAATGCATAAGAAAAATTCCATTACATTAAAATAAGATAAAAATATAATTGAGCTATCTTTATACGACTACAGTATTATGTAATTAAGGAATCATTTTTTGATTGGAGTCATGGGTTAAATTCAGAACCTAGTCAAGTCATTTGGTGATTTCGAATTTAATAAATAAGAAAAAATTTCTGTGTTTCTGTTCAGATCATAATCATGGCTTTATGTTGATGTTTGGACACAATAATTCGTATTTATTCTGTCCGGCAAATAAGACATAATATGTGATTTTCGCTCTGTCTAAAATTAGGGAAAATCCTCCTGAAGAGATGGCCTAACCAACCATCGAAACGCGTCTAGGAAAGGTTTCCCCTCCAACATTTTTTGGTTTTATCAAAAAACTATTTATTACAATAATAAATAATTGTAATAAACTGGGATCTTAGTGCAATACACTACAGTAAAACTTTTTTAAAAACATAGTTTTAATAATATATAACATTTTTTTTTAAGCGAATAACCCTTTAATGCCATTTTTGCTTATAAGCAACATTGCACAACATTGCACTTGAGTTTCTGTTGTTTTTGCTAACTGTTTTTACCCAACTGAAATTAACATTTTTGAGCATTTAATTACGAAGATACATTTTTAAAAGCATTTGATTGAAATTTTTACGATTCTGAAGTATACACCATAAAATAATGGATAATTAAAATTTTGACATCGAATAATTTAATACATTTTTGACCTTTTAAGCAAAAGTAGCATAAATTAACCTTAAAACATCATGGGGACTAAAATAAGCTGCATCCTATAATTTGTTCTTAAAAAATAATTCTCAGTTTGGAAATTTATGGACATAATTACTCCAAATCCTCTTCCCTTAAAGTAATTGTTATTTTTGATTAAAGTTTGACTCTCATGCAAACGTCAGTAACCAACACACACATACACACACACAATAAAGAAACGGAATTTCAACACTTTAGCCGCCACCCGCTAACAACTTCGCAAATGCTATTAAATGAATGTCAAAGAGGCGGCCTTTAGACTTAATCCCATTTGAAAACAAACTTATGCGAGTGATATTAATTGTTACTTGTCAAAGTGACAACTCGTAAAATAATTGTTGGCTGAAAACTTTTTAAAATACTTGCACTTTTACGATAGAAATGTATAATTATGTGAATCAAGAGGATTAAAATTTTTGTATGCACGAGTTTGCTTAAAAGTGACATTTTATGGTTCTCGATAAAGGATAATAATGAAATTATTAAAACCAAAAAGTTTAAGTAAATATCGATAAAAATATTAAATTTTTATAGATTTATTTTCCGGATTTGATTAAAAAAAAAATTTAAAATTTTGAGAAATAGATAAGTCTCAATTAAATATCTTAGAACGATATATATAATTTTACTTTTAAAGAATGTTGCATATAAATATTGATAGCGGTTACGCCTTAAATGTATCATACGCTGAGTCAAATTTTGATACATTATTTTTAATTCTTTATGTATAATAACGAAATTAAGAAGAGAATGCTATTAACCGTTTATTTTATGGTTATTAGTCGTTAATTTACTTCTAGATATATTTTTGAGGGACTATGTAAGGGTTCATAGGGACAAGCCAGCAACGGTTAAGGCACTGGAAAACCGTTGGAAGCTTGTCCCTAGAAGCCTTACATGTCCCTCAAAAAAATATCTAGGAGTGAATTAACGACAAATAACCCGACACCGTGAAATAAACGGTTAATTCTCCTCTTAATTTCGTTATTGTATCGGGTACTGGGTGACATGTGACACCGTTTTGTTGAGAAATTTAGTCACAAAACTCCGATTAGTCACATTAGAAGTTTCCACAAAATAGTGTACCTACATAACGATAATTTTTGAATATGAAATACAAAATGTTAAACTAACTATAAAGTAAAATGTTAAATTAACATCATTTAGTTATATAGAGACACAATTTTTTGTGAATGTATTATTTCAATCCAAGAAAATAACCGTATTTTTGTTTTCTTTAGTCATTTCTCAAACCTTATTCACAATAGAGCAACATTTTTCGTTAATTTCTATTTGTGAATACATTCAGTTTCACATGGTGTTTGTCCTAAATAACACTCAATTAAAATGTTTTCAAATTTTATTCACCAAAACTGGAAAGAGTAAGTATTGCCACCCATATTTTAACCATTTCGTTAAGTGTATGAATTTTAGTAATTCACCTTAAGGTCTGTTAAGTAACTCACCATCTCATGTTGGGTTATATTAACATGATAAGTTAAATAAATAAAATTTTACACTAACATACTTCTCTTATAACAGACTAAAAACCTTATTTCCGTTAAAAAAAACTGAAATATGTATTCTTAAATTCATACAAATAGTACCCTTCAGTGGTGAGGTCAAATGTACCCCGATTGTTAATAAAGTGCCCTAACCGTCAAAAAGACTCAGGCGCCAAAAACTAAAATTTACAGGATAAACATTTGTTTGTATTTCTCCAAGATAACGGGTATTTAAGGCTCTAAAGTCGTTTTTGCTGTCTTTGCTAAAGTCTTTAAAGTTTAGTCAGAAAATAATGAAGACCCTTTAAACCAAAATTGCCGCTAGTTATAGGCTTAAGTCTTAGCTTTATTAGAATATAAAAATCATCTGCATATATTTGCATATTAGGCCGACATTTTAAATCAAAATAACATGACCAAGTTTTAAAATGACCATGTATTAAATGTGTGCAAAATGAGTGATTATTAAACTTTTTATAAGGATATGGACAAAAATCAAATAGCTTCAATTTTCGGAGTTAAAAAATTCAAAAAAAATTTTTAACGCGCACTAAATTTTTTTTTTTTTTTTTTGGGTTCGATTAAGGGAGCTTAGTAAATGTAAAATCCATTCGCGTTAATGATTTTACGCGATGCGCAGAAGTTATGACGGTTAAAACAAACATTTCTAAAAAAAAAGTAAAAACTATTTTATTTCTATTAGTTTTATGTTGATTTTGACATACGGGTATGTTCACTTAGAAAATTAATGTGATTTCAAAATCATGTGGAAGTGATTTGCAGAACATACCAGATTATATATTTTCAGGTGTTCTGTCGTTTCATGGTATTATGGCAATTTATATATGCCTTAACACGAATGACGATAATGCAATAACGCAAGTGAAAACAAGTAAGAGTGGTATATTCGGCTTTGCCGAATCTTGGATACCCTTCACCAATGGTGCTGCAAAAGTACTTAATGTAATTCCTAGCAAAATTTGGTTATACTAGTATTATATGCAAAGAGTCTTTAAAATTAAGAGTCGGAAAAAGAAAAGCTTTTCGGTGGCGTCATCATCTAGGATAGTTATGCACCCAAAGGTTAGGTTGGGCAGGTGGCTGATGTCTAGGGAAGCTTCACTTGGGTTCTAAAGTGGTCCCTTTGTGAAAGATAATGATTACTAGACTACAAGTAGAGAATACATATTTAAGCCAGCCAGTAGCTTCGAAATAAAATATACACATATTTTACGAACATTTAATAAAGTTCGATAGACCAGATAAACCATGCAGAAAAGATGCTTCAAAATGTAGATGCCCTTACATTTGCAATAGCACATCGATTTGATGAAGTTTAAGTATTCTGGCATGCAACCCAAAAACACTGTGCCCAGTGAGGGTTGTGCACTTTAATTCGTACGAATTATCCCACCAGTAAAAGTTCTTGATTAGTTATGTAAAACTCTGAAGTTAGCGGACTGATTTAGGTCAAAGCTTTAACAATGATAAGCCTTAAAATTATAGGGTATACACTCTTAGTTTTAGATACATACGTGAAATATATAGCTTTTGAATGGATGGATATCAGCTTTGTCGGAAAAGTTATTAAAGATTTACTTATTAATCTGAAGTTAGTTAATTAATTAAAATGAACACTTCATCAATAATATTTGGGATGTATTGTTCTTTCGATCTGTCCGATGGATGTTTGGAAAGTTTTGCTCTAGTTCCTTGTGCAATTTTAATGTGATTTAATTTATCAGCATTAAATCGATTCCCGGTCGGGGTTATATGGGAGATTTCACTAAATGTGAATAGAGCTCCCCCATTTTCAATATCGAACTTTTCAAGAGATCAGAAATACTTTTGTCAAATGTTGTCCCTCTAAAAAGTTTATTTTAGACGCTATCGCCCTGAATATCAATATTGTACAACGTCTTTATACTAAATGTCATCATCGTATCTTAGCCGAAGTTATACGGGATCAATTGTCAAACGTGAATGGATTTCTCCCAATTGCATTTAAAAAATTTAAATTGTCGTTGATATGTGAGATACTTACATACATATGTAGGTTTTGAACGGATATCATTGCATTTTTGTATTTCCTAGGAAGATTACCTATAATTTGATATATAATACATTCTCAAATGTTATCATAATGTTCAAAAGTCAGACACAAAATTAAGATTAATGCAGAGTGTCTGTCTGCTAAAATCAGATTTGTGGAGCTCCTGGATCTTACACAAAATTTTAGGATATTGTCCCACCCTGAATTTTATCATTGTCGATCAAAACACCATCGCTTAAACGCTAAATTATATCTACCACAAATTACCGAATGCATCAGGATTTAGGTAATCCCCTGCGAAGGACGCTATTTAATTTCATCAAAATAAACACCTGAGATATCGACAAAACAGGAGCTCCAAAAACTTGACTACAACAGAAAAAATTACATACAGGTAGACGGACGGACAAAAAAACAGACGGGCGGACGGACGGACGGAGGTCGCGAAATCGATTCTCCTGCCGATTCAAAGTTGATCGGTACAGTTTGAATGGTATTCGTAATCAGATTTGTGGAGTATAGATTTTAGAAAATCCTCACACAAAGAACGATGTCAAATTTCATCACAATCGGTCCATAAACACCTGAGATATCGCTGAAACAATACTTACGAAATGTAAACAAAATTTCTTAGACACGTACTCTGAGCAATTTGCTGTACATCAAATGTAGTGTTATTGCGATATCTCAATTGTTTACGGACCGCTTTTGATAAAATTTAATAACGTGCTTGGCGGGGGAATTTCCTAAAATCTGATATAAAATTTATGTAGGTCCGTACTAAAGGAGGATGGTTTTTCCTATTTCTGCATTTCATTTTTTCAACAAACATTCTCTAATGCGAACTTTGGGCAATTTGCGATACATCAAATTCAATGTTTTGGCGATATCTCAGTTGTTTATGGACCGATTTTGATAAAATTTTACAGAGTGTTTTGGGAAACTATTTCCTACAATCTGATATATAATATATTATCACATGTACACCAGGAGTATCTTTTTTCTCTTGTTATTTAAAAGTGTGTTTCAATCAAAAATTTTAAAATTTTCGTCTAATTTTTGGTATTTTTTCGATATTTTCGGTGTTTATAAACCGATTTTAATGAAATTTAATAGCGTTCATTGCGGGAGAATTTCCTAAAATCTAATATATAATTTATGTAAGTCCATCCTCCAGGGGCTTCAGAAACTTGATTTCAACAGACAGACAGACAGACGGACGGACAGACAGACAGACAGACAGACAGACGGACATCGCTTAATCGATTCTCCTCCCGATTCTGAGTCGATCGGTATAATTTTTATGGGGTCTACGATCACTAATAAAAAAATTACAAACGGAATCACAAACTTATAATACCCTTTCACCTATTGGTGAAGGGTATAAAAAAAATATTTTTTAAAAATTATTTTTTACTTTTTTAACCGCGATTTTCGCGAAATTTGACAATTCTGCTGCCTTGACTTATGGACAAATTTAATTTAAAAGAATTTTTTATTTAAATATAATTTTTAATAGGTGCATATATTTTTAAAATATAAAATTCTTATTTGCTCCGTCAAATCGTTAATCCTTATAATATTTTGGTGCGCTTCAGATCTAAGGTGTTGTGAGTCGAAAACTTTCACATTCACCCTCGTACAATGACAAACTGCATTGCTGTCATTTTGGAAACAAATTAAGAATTAAGTTGATAGTATTGAATTACAATAAACGCGTACAATGAAAAGTGCATTGTACGCAATAATATATTAATAATAATATAAGAATTAAGTTGATAGTATTGAATTACAATAAACGCGTACAATGAAAAGTGCATTGTACGCAATAATATATTAAATAAGTCAATAGTTAAATTAGTATAAATAGTAATAACATTTAGTTAAGAGAGGGAATTTTTGTAAATAAAGCAACCAATCAACACCTACTATTAGTAGGCAATCCACTAAATAATTGTTTTTTATTTTAAATAGAAAAAAAGCCTGACATACACCAGCCTTTAAAGCGGGTCCCTGGACGGCAATACTTTAAAATAAGAAAACATAACAAAGGTAAAGCTTTATTAAAGAATAGTTTTAAGACCATTCCTGATCAATTTTGAGCTAAATTCGCGATGTGCTTCATTAAAATGTTTTTAGATAAAACCATCGCGTTCTCTGTTAATAAAGAGATTTTTGACAAACTTTTGATGCAAATCGGTTATAAATGATATCGCTTTCATGCCTTATGTGATATTGTCTCAGTTTGCAATCTAAAACCATTTAAACCAATTTGTACTTTTTTGCACGATTTTCAAAATCTTTATAAAATTTTAGCAATCAATTTTTGGTGCTGCACGAAAAACCGGTATTTTGAAAAATTTACGCTCAAGTTTTCCTCATTTACACCTGTCGTATGTTATACCTATATAGAGCACATTAACGAGATATATCAAACGATGTGAAATTGAAAGATCTACAAATCGTTATCTTTTTGTTTGGATTTCTTTTAGGCAGCAAAAAATTTGCGAAAAAAATTAAAAAGTCGCGAAAACGAGCTTTAAATTTTGGCAGCCATTAAGTAGTATTAGAAGTGACAAAATTAAAATTTAGAGGGAAGTGAATTTATCCCCTAAGTGTGGTGTCTGTTTCGTAGAACAACGACTTTTGTCCAAATGTTAAAACGAATGCAGAAAAAGACGAAATTTGAAGAAGCATTCAATGCTTCAATCGATTTTTTAATGTTTTTTTTTAAATTTGCATGCCAATTACGCTTAAAAGCTCAAATTTGCGCTACTAAGATATTGCGTTCAGTATACAGAAGTTTTTGTGAGTTCAAGACCTGTAATTAGATTTTCCGAACTCCTAAGGGTACAAAAATTATTCGAGTTGAAAGTCGGTTTCAAAGGAATAAAAACTGCCCATATATTTTTTCTCATTTAAACCTAAAAAACAAACTAATATCTTAAATTAATGGCTGAAGTCATGGCTTTATAACGGTCAAAAAATTATCTGCATATATTTGCATATTTAGCTTAAAATCGATAATAAATGACATGAACTAATAAAAATTGTTTGCAAAGCACTTAAAACAAAGCAGAACAAAAGTTTAAAAAAGTCCTGTACATAAAATATAATTAAAATTAAATAGTATCTAGGTTTAGTAAGGAGTTAAATCCTTACTAAACTTAGATACTTTTTAATTTTGCCTATATTTTATTATAAAGGCCTACAAAACTAAAACTATCACATATTGAAAACTAAAATCTCAGCTTTAAAACTATATTTAAATCGTCTGCATATATCTGCATATTTAGCTTAAAATTAATAAAAAGTAACATAGTCTTTTACAAGTAGAATTCGAAATAAGTCTTAAATTAAAATAAAATTTTCTAATTTTCCGATTAATCGCTTAAAATTTATATTCGCTTTTTAAGAAACCATAAAAAAATTTCCCTCTTAGACAAAGAAAAAAACTACCTATCTTTTTGGTATTTTTGTGTTTCCGTTAGTTTTTTATATGGGAGCTATGGCCAAATGGTGACCGATTGTATCAAAATTTTGCACACTAGCTTACATTAACATAAAACTTCCTTGTAAAAAATTTAGTGGCCATAGCTATTATCGTTTATCAGTACCTGGTTGACCGAGCCTTGCTCGGAGCTTTATGATAAGCATTTTGAGGCAAATTTTAAAGTTTTTATCAGAGACCGAATATTAATACTTTTAAAACAATATTTTCATATTTTAATCCATACAAAAACAATCATTGAAGTTTAAAAAATAATAAAAATCCCTTATGATTTTTAATTGTTCGAAAATTTTTGTATCGTTTTTCAATCCGATGAAAATAAAAAATAAAAAAATCGTTTGGGATATTTATCAGTTCAAAATAATTTTCATCTTTTTTCATCCGATGAAAAAAAATGTTTATAGAAAACATTCAAATTTTATTTCTGTATTTTTCCTGGTTTCATTCATCATAATGTACTTGCATAGATTAGGCAATTCTAAAATCCTTGTGCCAGCTGCCGTAGCATGATTACCCCTTGGAGTAGTATATTCCGTAATGTTGTTTCTTTCCATGCTTAAAATATCGTAAATGTTAAGTCGATGTGTGATGAGTCCAAAGAAACAAGCCACGTTTGTATAGCGAGCCATTCGATCTGAGACAGACGCCCCTTGGCAGCCGCAACTAACATTTTGAACAGACGCTGCATTTTTGTACTTTACCAAGTACAATTATTTTAGACCCTTAGATCAAATACTTTGGAATGGCTCTGAGATAACTCCCTCTTATATTAGCCCTGACCTAGAATCCCACACGGGTTGTTTACCGCATCTAAAACTATTTTGCTCAGGTTTCCAGGATGTACCACGAGGAGGTTAGAGTGGGAATTGGATACAGTTCATACCCGGTAGCTGGAGACGCCAGGCAACTGCTGCATCCTCATATGCCCTATGCTCCAATGGGAGTTAAGGAGGACAGAAGAAGAAGATTTGTCCTGGCATAAAAAGTCTTTAGGACGTTTAAATAACAATAAATTTAATTATTGTTGCAAATTTTATGTTGAAATGGTTTTGCGAATCAAAGAAACCACCAATAGTTCCATTAGGACTATTAGGCTAAACTTCGATGTCCTAAAACATTCCAATTAATTGGAAACATATTCATACATTCATTGTTGAAAATTTTACAATTTCAAAAATATTTAATTTTTTCAAAGTCAAAACAGAAGTTCAAAAATAAAACAATCAATAAAATATTTTTCTGTTCGGATATTTATCGTTAAAGATATTTAAAATTTTCATCATGAGGGATATTTATATTTCAAATATAAATCCCTCATTTTTATTCATCGATCGAAATGAAAATAAATTTTCATCGGCAATGATATTTATACTTGATTGATTTAAAAAATAAAACAATATTCGGTCTCTGGTTTTTATATATTTTATTTTATAAGTACTAAAAAAAATTTAGAGGAAAGACATTGTACAAATATTCAGTTCATTTTGAATTATTTTATTTATTTTGTCCGACCAACACATAGTTTGCATAGTTTACAGTTAAACTCATTTTAATAATTTTGGAAATGGGTTATACCAACAGAAACCTCTGTCGACTTATGCGCAAAAACTTTGCTAAAAAAAATTTAGTGCCGCCACCTGTCGAAATTTCTTCATACCAACTAAGAAACCTTCGTCGGCTCATGTGCAACAACTTTGTTAAAGATTGTAGCATGATTAAATGTACAGCTTACGATTAAATTGACTTTGAATAAGTTTCAGTAGCGCCATCTGTCGGAAATTAGTCTTATCAACTTAAAAACCTTCGCCAGCTTATCCGAATCATCTTCGAATTCACAGTTTACTATTCTATAAAAAACATTCATTTGTTTAAAAGGTATAACATTTCTAATATTTTCCCCTTTTTATCCCCTAATTTCAAAAAGTTCCATATGTATATTTGGTACTTCTTTGGTACCAATTGAATTCGGTACATTTTATTAAAACGCAGTTAACATAATGTTCCTATTCATATTACTTTTTGAGATGTTAAGTTATCATTTTATTCCTTTTTACCCATTTTGGCCCCAAAATCAAAAAAGTACCAAGTACTTGTTTAATGTTTCTTTCATATCTATTGATTGCAGTACAAAGTTTCTTTCTAATTCTTTAGTTTAAAATATAAGAGTGGGTTAAAAAGGTACCAAAAAAACTATTTTCACCCTCTTTTACCCCCTATCGAACATAGTTTCAAAAAACTACCAAACACCTGCCCGCTTATTTTCATAACTGTTTTAAACGTAATTTTAATTTTGTTTCTATATCTATTACTTTAGGTGATATAGCGTTTTCCATTTTTTCCCCTTTTTACCCGTTTTTACCCTCTTAGATGCAATGGTTCCAAAAGTACTTTCTCTTCGACATATACATTAAAAAAGATACCCACTGTCCAAATTTTATCAAAATCGTTAGTGCCGTTTTCGAGATAGCCATTCTATATATATATATATATATATATATTTATATATTTATATATATATATATATATATATACATATATATATATATATATATGTATATATATATACATATATATGTATGTATATAAGATAAATTGGCATTTAAGTGCATTTTAGATGGAATTTAGGCTGTTTCCGTAAGTGTATTGTATGAGAGCTATGGTTAAATGTGAACCGATTACTATAAAATTTTATAATTTAGTATCATTAGGTACTAAATTTTTTCATCATACCTGTTATAATTTGTCATTTATTATCAAATTAAACCGATCAAATGTAAACCGATTTCTCCCAATTGCAATACCAAAATTTTCCATTTTTTTGAGCCAATATTAAGAATGTTACAAACGGAATGACAATCTCAATATACCCCCATTCCTTTTGATGGTAAATACAAAAATTAAAAAAAAAGAATAACAAGAATGTGCAAAGTGGAGAAATATGAAACTAAAAAATATGTTTAATTTTGTAAAGTCGATAAAATGGGCTTTTACCTTAGATTAACAAACATAATTCGTAATCATTGTATTTGTAAAATAGGTTCTGTCTAAAAGTAGGAATATTCCTTCTGAAGATGATACAATAACAAACCATCGAAACGCGTCGAGGAATTGCTTGTTCTCACAAACATTTTTGGGCTTTTATCAATAAATTGTTAAAACAGAAATTTAAGCATAGTGTCATCGTTAATATTTCATATTTTTTTCTGAATTATTCTTAAATATTTGAAATATTTGTTGCTTAACAAATTCTTCTCATAAACAACTCAAGTTTAATTCTTAATGGAATCTCACAACATCTTAGAATAACAATTTAATTTATTTATTTGACAATGTGCAATCTTTACTTTCGACATTCCTAATCGCCACTTAAACTAATCAAAAATAAACAACAACTCAATTTTTTTATTTTTAAGTATTTTATGAGACAACTTCTAATGACTAAATAAATTTAAAAAGCTTAAAACTTAAATGGGTATCTCTGGCAAAATTTTAATGTCCATTTACATAATTATTTATCATCATCAGCATCACATTCCGTCTTTTGATTTCGAAATGATTAATTCGGCCATGAACAGAGCAAAAAATCAAAAATGAGAAAAATTGTTGGAGAAAAAAAATCTTAAAATGATTCAAACATTAAAATTCCTACACTTTCGGCACTTAAAACAAACAATTTTTGTTATGAAAATCGAGAAAAAAAAAACATAAACAAAATGCCACATATTTCTTCATTAAAAGAACGTTCTGAGTTCTTAATTTTAATTTAAATAAACTAAAGTAACAATTACCAAATAAAGAATAATAATAATAAATATTTATTATATGAATAAAGTACTCGACTCGTTTAGACACACGATCATAGTGTAAAACTATTTCAAACATTTTCAAACTCATGTGGTTTTTTTCATAGCATTATCATGCACTTACAATGAATGATTGACCAACGACTGAGTGGCGGACAGACTTATCGAAAGACAGCCATACAAACAGACAGACAGACTGTAATCGATGTTTGACAGAATGACTGATTCAATGTTTGGTAACTAGAATATGGTGTTTATAGCATAGTCGGCAAGACCCAGTCAGACCGACGACACCCCTTCTGCATTCTTTTTCTCAGTTTCAGAATTATTTTAATATTCCTCGAATGTCTCGAATATACCATCAGTCCGTCACTCACTCAGTTTGTCTGACTGACAGATGGATAGACAGACAAACAGTCTGATATCTGTAATTTGCACCAAAAGCTTCATCATAAGCAAACCTACCAACTATCAAATAATATTTTTCAATAAATATTTTGCGATATACTAAATCGTAGTTCAGACTATACAAATTTTAATTTAAAAAAGAATAAATTGTAACACTATAGAGTTTTTTTATTTAACTTTAGTCAGTCCTAACCGACTTTTTGACACCCTTTACCATTTAAAATATATGTGGACCAATTTAAAATGTGTAAAATAAAATTCCGATTTCGCCCAATTTCAATACCAAACATTTTCAAGAAATCAGAAAATCTTTAACTGAAATTTAAAAAAAAAAATTTATAGTGAAATTTTTATAGAAAAATTTTTTTAGTGAAATTTTTATAAAAATATTTTTATAGCGAAATTTTTATATAAAATTTTTTTTAGTAATATTTTTATAGAAAAATTTTTACAGTAAAATTTTTGTAGAAAAATTTTGATAGTGAAATTTTTATAGAAAAATGTTTATACTGAAACTTTTATAGAAATTTTAAATTAAATTTTTATTAAAATAATTTTATAGCGAAATTTTTATAGAAAAAATATTACAGTGAAATTTTTATCGAAAAATTTGTAAAGTGACATTTTTCAACAAAAATTTTTATAATTAAATTTTTATAGAAACATTTTTATGGTGAAATTTTTATAGAAAAATTTTTATAGTATAATTTTTATAGAAAAATTTTTATAGAAACATTTTTATAACAAAATTTTAATAGAAAAATGTTTTAATCGAAATTTGTATAGAAAAAAATTTATAGTGAAATTTTTATAGAAAAATTTTTATAGTGCAAATTTTATAGAAAAATTTTTATATCGCAATTTAAAAAAAAATTATAGGGAAATTTTTATAGAAAAATTTTTTAAAGTAAAATTTTTATTAAAATAATTTTATAGTGAAATTTTTTTGGAAAAATGTTTGTAGTGAAATTTTTATAGAAAAATGTTTCTAGTGAAATTTTTATCGAAAAATTTGTAAAGTGACATTTTTAAACAAAAATATTTATAATGAAATTTTTATAGAAACATTTTTATGGTGAAATTTTTAAAGAAAAATTTTTATAGTAAAATTTTTTATAGAAAAATTTTTATAAAAACATTTTTATAACAAAATTTTTAAAGTAAAATTTTATAGAAAAATTTTTATGGTGAAATTTTTATAGAAAAATTTTATAGCGAAATTTTTATAGAAAATTTTTGATAGTGAAATGTTTGAAATTATTATAGTGAAATTTTTATTGAAAAATTTTTATAGTGAAATTTTTATCGAAAAATTTTTATACTGAAATTTTTATCGAAAAATTTGTAAAGTGACATCTTTAAACAAAAATTTTTATAGAAACATTTTTATAGAAAAATTTTTATAGTGAAATTTTTATAGAAAAAATTTATATAATTAATTTTATAAAAAAAATTTTTATGGTGAAATTTTTATAGAACAATATTTTATAGTGAAATTTTTATAGAAACATTTTTATATTAAAATTTTTATAGAAAAATCTTTATAGCGAAATTTTTTATATAAAATTTTTTCTTAAAAAGAATTTATAGAAACATTTTTATAGTGAAGTTTTTACATAAAAATTTTTATAATGAAAATTTTATAAACAAATTTTTATATTGAAATTTTTATATACAAATTTTTATAGTGAAATTTTACAGAAAAATTTTTATAGCGAAATTTTTATAGAAAAATTTTTATAGCAAAATTTCTAAAGAAAAATTTTATAGTAAGATTTTTATAACAAAAAAGTCTTATAGTGGAATTTAAATAGAAGAATTTTTATAGCAAAATTTCTAAAGAAAAAATTGTATAGTGAAATTTTTACAGTGAAATATTTATAGACAAATTTTACAGTAAAATTTTTATAGAAAAAGTTTACAGTGAAATATTTGTATGTTAAAATTTTTTATAAAAAAAATTTATAGTGAAATTTTGGTAGAAAAATGTTATAGTGAATTTTAATAGAACAAATTTTTTTAGTGAAATTTTTATATTTACAATTTTATAGTGAAATTTTTACAAAAAAAAATATTTATAGTAAAATTTTTATAAAAAAAATGTTATAATGAAATTTTTATAAGAAAAATTATTAAAAAATTGTTATAGCAAAATTTTTATATACAAAATTTTTATAGCAATTAAAAAAAAATTTTATATTAAAATTTTTGTAGAAAAATTTTTATAGTGAAATTTTTTTAGCAAATTTTGTAATAATTTTGTAATTATTTTGTATTTATTTTGTGAAATTTTTTTGTATTTACAATTTTATATTGAAATTTTTACAAAAAAGATATTTATAGTAAAATTTTTATAATGTTATAATGAAATTTTTATAAGAAAAATTATTAAAAAATTGTTATGCAAAATTTTTATAACAATTAAAAAATTTTTATATTGATATTTTTGTAGAAAAATTTGTATAGTGAAACTTTTATAGAAAAATTTTTATAGCGAAATTTTTATAGAAAATTTTTTATAGCAAAATTTCTAAAGAAAAATTTTATAGTAAGATTTTTATAAAAAAAAAGTTTTATAGTGAAATTTTAATAGAAGAATTTTTATAGCAAAATTTCTAAAGAAAAATTTTTAAAGTGAAATTTTTATAGTGAAATTTTTACAGTGAAATATTTATAGACAAATTTTACAGTAACATTTTTATAGAAAAAGTTTACAGTGAAATATTTTTATATTGAAATTTTTATAAAAATATTTTATAGTGAAATTTTGATAGAAAAATTTTTATAGTGAAATTTTGAAAGAAAAATTTTTTTTAATGAAATTTTTATATTTACATTTTTATAGTAAAATTTTTACACAAAAAAAATATTTATTTTAAAATTTTTATAAAAAAAAATGTTATAGTGAAATTTTTATAAAAAAAAAATTATAAAAAAAATTTGTATAGAAAAATTTTAATACACAAAATTTTTATAGCAATTTGATAGAAAAAATTTTATAGTGAAAATTTTATCGAAAAGTATTAATAGTGAAATTTTTACAGAAAAATTTTTATAGGGAAATTTTTATAGAAAAATTTTTATAGAAAATTTTTTATAGTGAAATTTTTATATAAAATTTTTATAGGAAAAATTTAAAGAAACATATTCATAAAAAAAATTTGATAGAAATATATTTATAATGAAATTTTTATAGAAAAATTAAATTTGTTAAAATTAATTGATTTTTTTAATTATCTAAAATTTACCATAAAAAAATATTATTTTTGTTTTCAAATTAAAAAAAAAATTTAAACAAATATTGAATTTTTACTTTGATATTTTTTATTTGAAAAAATTTTAACTAAAGCAGTAACATCCGGAATAACGAAGACAGTCACGCCATCTTGATATCAAATAAGAAAGTGCTATAGTCGGTCAAGCCCGACTATACGATACCCTTCACCACAAAGATGTTCTTTTTCCTGTATAAAGACAAATATTTACTAAATTTTGCCTTCATACAAACATTTTCTCAAAACATATATATTTAAGCTGTTTCCGTCATTTGGACTTATATGAGAGCTAGGGTCAAATGTGGACCGATTATCTCGAAATTTGGCAAATTGATTACAGTTTTTACAGAAATTATGTATGCAGTTTGTATGGGAGCTATGGTCAAATGTGGACCGATTTCAACGAAATTTGGTAAAATATTGATATTTGTGGCCAAAATATCAATTCCGGGAAGTGGGACCTATGGGAAGTACCATAAATAATAATTTATGGTACCTCCCATAGGTTCGATTTTGACGAATTTAATAGTCATGGTCCCACTATCAAAGAAATGATCAGTGACAAATTTCATCAAATTATCTTTAGAATTACGACCTGTACTTTGATTACATGGGGGTCCAGCCAGCCAGCCGTCCAGACGGACGGACTGACATCGCTAAATCGACTCAGAAAGTGATTTTAAGTCTATTGGCATACTAAAAGGTGAGTCTAAGACAAATATTTTTTTGCGTTACATACACAAACTTATAATAACCTTTCCACCTATGGTGCTGAAAGGTATAATAACGCAAGACCTATCAAGATATATTTAGGAGAAAGAAAAAGGTAAAGAGCCACATCTTTCCTTATACCTCGAATGTGTTTTTTCATCTGTAACATTGAATAAGAACTGGGTTCATTTCTCCAAAGTTAAAAAAATAGATCGATACTCAAAACCTTGGTTAATATTTTTATAAACAGTTTTCAACAAAACTATTAAAATTTTCAAAATTAAAGTTCTTAAATTCTTTATTGATTCCTAAATATTTTACGAAATCTGTGAATAATATTTCCAAGTTTGCATTAAAATATTTTAAAAATTTCCCATAAACATTAAAATTTTATTACAAAATTCTTGTTAAATTACGGCCAACTGCCCGTATATGAATCAATTAAATGCCATAAATAATCCACATTCTTTTCAAATTTGAAGAAAAAAAAAACTTCATACGTTAAGATATACATAAATATTTTATTGTACAATTGGATACAGTGTTTTGTTGTTGTTGTTTTTTTTTTAACAATAATATTTATTAGTTAAAGTATATTCTCGTACTCGAACTGTGTGTTCATTACACAATTACAATACGATACTTGTACTCGTACTCGTAGAAGTCTAAATACAAATACCCATACAAAAATCAATCAGAATTTATCTAAAGAATGCGGGGCCACATAAATGTCAGATACATTTTAATTTTGTTGTAGTTGTTCTCTTCAGTATTTCCATTTGTTCATTTGTTAATGTTGATTGGTTTGTTTACACAAAAAGATACTTTTTGCGCTTCTGTTTTTTAACTTTACGGTTTATAGTCCCAACTGACTGAATGACGGACTGACTGACTGTCAGACAAACAGCGGACAGACTGACGTTGTAGTCAACATTCTACTTGCCAGTAGAACCATTTCACTCCATGAGTTTTATTTTGTTTTTCCAAATATGTATGTACTTGTACATACATATATTCATATGTAAAGATGTATATGAATCTAGCAGATACACAAATTCTACATAATACATGTTTAGAAAAAAATGTAATTGACATGCTAGATTTGTATAGAGAACAATTTAGTAGATGAAGTAAACAACAAAAAAAGAAGCAAAATAAATGAGTACAACTATAGATTTGAGACGACCGAGCAAAAGTACAAAAATCAGAAAAGGGACCTAGAACTGGAATGTGTGGGGCTTTACAAACAAAGCCACAACTGATTCACAAAAATTTCAAAACTTTGAACAATACATGGTATAAAAATCCAGGGCTTAACACATAAATGGCGCTCGTTTTTCCGACAGCTTCTCGATATTTTATTTTAGAGTTATTGTACTAACAATGGATGAAAGTTTCAAGTTTTAATTTTACATTTCTTTCTTGATAGGAATATATACCGTTTCAACGAAGCAATGGCTTAAAAAGTGTTATTGGAACTCCGCTCCGTCAGAAACAACAATAAACCCACAACCCAGTAAAAATCCCCAAAATCGTTTTGAATAACCGAAAAGTGAAATTGGGCAATTGAGCTAACACCGTAGAGATATCAAAAGAACGTGTTTGCCATATTTAAACTTAATTAACCGACATTTTTGGGTCGATATGAGACAGTGGATTAAACATGGAACCATTACTTTACTCCGGAATCCAAAGGATCATCAATATATTGAAAAGCAGGTCTATTTTTGAGCATAAAATTAACCGTTTTTAAAAGTGGTTTTGAAATTTTAAACCTTAGTTTGATGATTTGTTGTTCTTGATCAGGTCGGCATCTTCATTGTGAATTTTACCTTTGCTCTTGATGTAGATTACGTTCATGAACAAAGCTAATTTTGAACAAAATTACCAAGTTTTTTGTTTTGAGGGAATTTTTATCCCACTTTATCCACTTTTTACTATTTTTATACTCATTCAAGTTATCTGTGAAGTGAACTTTTGGATCGGATCGCATTTCACAATTCCTTAACTTGATCATGAATATTAATCTTCTATAGACAAATCGCCAATTGCGATATTATTTTAATGGTACATAAAGTGTATGAGGTAAAATGGTGCTTCCTGGGTCCACCTCTTTAATGGCGGAGCGAATTCGAGCTACGTTCTAGCATGCCAGTATGACCATTATTATGGCTTCCTGGAAAGCAGACGATCTCGCTAAGTTTGTTGCGTTTCTACTATTTATCAAGCTAGATTTTTGGCTTAGCCGGCCGTCCCAGTTCCAGCCTAGGGAAGGAATAGACCAATCACTTATTCTTTTCGAAAACCAAAAGATTAGTGAAACCAAAGCTAAAGTAAATATGTATAAATACCAACCCAAACCATAGAGTAATATGCAATCCAAACTCCCTGATGACGACTATTGGAATGAAGACAAGTTAGAAAAGCTATAGTCGGTCAAGCCCGACTATATCAGACCCTTCACTACTAAGCTCAAATATGGACCAACAATTAAACAAGTTTTCCTTAAGTCTTAGAGACATACATACATATGCTATGTGCTATTTTTTTTAAATTTCGAGATTTATATCATTTCCAGCTTAGGGCCTGATATGGGAGCTAGGGTCAATTGTGGATCGATTGTTACCAAATTTTGGTTATTATTTCATATTCTGTGCAAAGTTTAAGTAAACAAATGCATTTATTTTTAGAGTTATTAACGTTTTTCTGCTTTTATGTGCATATAAACGACTTTTGAGAATGTGTCTTGTATGGGAGGTATGGTCAAATATGGGCCGATTTCTACAAAATTAGGAACACTGATTAAGTTTATAATAAATACAACTAAATTTGTGGCTGTAAAGGACCAAAGACTCTATTCGGGGAAGGCATCCCTATGGGAGGTACCCGAAATAGTAATCCGATTTTACCCAACAAGAATATTGATCGTCCTTAAAACAAAATATGAGCCTGTGCTAAATTTCATTGACCCGCCAGTCAGCCAGCCGGACATCGTTAAAACAAGTCAGGGAGTGATTCTATGTGGATTGGTATACTAAAAGGTGGGTCTCAGACCAATATTTCTATGCGTTTTAAACGTCAGCACATACCCAACATACCCTTTCCACCTATGGTGGTGAAGGGTATAAAAAGTTTCTGGAGACTTTCTAAACGTTCTTGGGAAATGTCGGATGGCTAATTTTTTTTTTTTAATTATTGTATTTTTTTCATGAAAAATTCCTTGAATAGACAAAATTTTATTTAAAATCATATGCAATTGAATTTATTATTGAATTAGGAAATCTAAATGAATTTTTTTGTGGGATTTGATCCCAAAAAAAATGCTTTGAAAGAATTGTAATATATGAACAAAGCTGATTCCATTTTGATATGAGATTGCAAGTCAAATAGACACCAAAGTCTTTGGTGGGACCAACAATTATATCTATTATGTGTAGCTGAGAGATCGACAGAGGTAACTTGTAGCAAACGAAATGGAACCACAATATTATACTATAACAACATTCATGATGAAATAATTTGACCTAACCTACATCATAGTATAGATCAGGAAGGGCCAAGCTTTATGTCAATGAGTTCCATTTTTCGATGACGTAATCTTATCTGTTCTAAGCGATATTTAATAGCTTTAAGAGCAATGTTTAAGGACGTATCTATCGGTATCACAGGGGGCTCTACAGTGGACCAAAGTTTTAGGTATGTAACTTATATAACTTTCATCAATTTGTTCTGATCTGAAAGATTTTTACATTTTTAAAAACCTAAACAAGTTAACATTATTACTGTACTACCTTATCTCTTATGGTTAAAGAGATATTTTACTTCAAACATTTTTTTTTTTTAATGACTTCTGACCTGTTTTGGCTCTTAAATCTTTTTTGGTAAGACGGAAAATTTTTTGAAAAATACTGTAAGATTACTGATAATTTTCTTAATAAACTGAAGGAAACAAAATTCTAATTGTGTAAACTTTATAACACAGAAAAATTCTTCAAAATTTGTATACCAAAAAAAGCCTGAAAAATTACAATTTTTTAAAAGAAGGTATCCATATATTTTCTATATATTTTCTTTTTTTTTAAGACTTAAATTTGTTTAACGTTTTCTTAACAATTAGGTTTGGAAAATCAGCAATTTTTGCACAACACTTGAGTTTTTTTTGTCTGTCAAAATAATTTAATATGGATTTCAAAATTTTTTAATTAAATTGTATTTAATATAATTTTTTTAAGTTCTGTCCAAAAACCTAATTGGGCTCGGCTATAAATGGGGTCACGCGGCCTATTTATCTAAAAAAAAACTAAAATTTTCTAAAAGCGTACTCTTCTGTACTCAAAAATGTTAACTAAAATTTCATAACTCTTTCTGAAATTTTTATTTCTGAATTTTATATTGGTCTATACTGTGTTCAAAAATGGTTATAAAATCTTGTTTAGTTTTAGAGATTTTTGCGAAAAATTTACAAAGTAATATAAAAAAATTACATAAATTTATAACAAAAAGTATACTTTTCTGTACTCAAAAATATTCGTTAAAATTTCAGAAGTCGTTCTGTTATTTACATTTCTAAATTGCTAATATTTTGGTTTATACTGTGCCCAAAAATGATCACAATACCTTTTTTAGTTTCAGAGATGTATACAAAATATTACAAAGTAATATTCATAAATTATATAAAAAAATTTATTGTTGTTGTATTGTATTGTTCTTTTAAAAAGAGTCTTAAAAAATTCTAAATTGTGAAAAATTGTTAACTTCACTTAAAAGTATATAAGATTTCCTTTCCATTGATGTATAACATGTCTAGAGGGCTTCTCGCAAAAGAGTTCGCCGCATCATCATCACAATTTTCTAAAGAAATAAAAGAAGAATATTTTCTTTTGATAGTTTTATTTGCTAAACTTAATTATTTCCACAGCTTTTGTTCACGAATCCGCCATGGCTGTCACCGATGAGCAACGAACGCATCGTCCACATTTTTTCTAAACTCGAGAGCCGTTAAGACTATAGCAAACTTGAATCGTTTCAATGCATCGAGAATTTAATTTTTTTTAATTTTACATTAATTTATTAAATTTTTGTGGAGATATCATGGCTAAGTACTAGAAGAATATACTTGAGGCCAATAATTATTAACACAAAACATTGGCGTTTTTTAGACAAAAACATCGGTACATTACACTTTCAAATCCGATTGTAAATGCCGAGGATACAAAGAAAAAGGTATTTTGGCGGCCCCTATGTTCTGCAAAAGAATGATTCTTTGTTTTTAATAGTTCGGTTGGAATTACCGAAAAACTTCCTTCCTGGTAGGAACTGAGGTCTGATGAATAAATACTATAACCTATGTGAGAGCAATGACTATGAAAGCAAAATATTGGCCTCATCGAGACAAAAACATCGATGAATCACACTTTAAGATCAGATTGTAAATGCCGATGATATGACGAAAAATATATTTGTGAACCCCAATGTGCGTCGAAAAAAAAATATTTTTTTTTCAAAAATGTCTTACAGCAATATTTCATAGTTAAGACGCTCTAATGTCTACTTTATCTTATTTTTTAGAAACAATTTTCTATAAACAAATTTTAGAAGGAAAAAATTTCCATAAAAAATTTTTATAGCAAAAAATTTGTTATAGAAAATTTTTATATTGAAAAATTTTGTATAGAAAAATTTGTATACCAAAAATTTACTTTAGAAAATGTATATATCGAAAGGGTTCTTTATAAAAATTTTACATAAATCGTTACTTTAATATAGAAAGGCTCTAAGTCGTTTTTCATTCAAATCGCTTTTTAAAACTTTGTCTTATATAATTTTATAACAATCTTTTCATTTTAAAAAACATTATTATGGCATTAAATTTATTAGAGAATTTAGTAAAAAAAACTGCCTTTAAAAAATTTCTGTATCTTCAAAACTTAAGATTTTATTTAGTTTTTTTCCCCTCTCCTGTAATCAAAGAAAAATATTAGTTAGGGCTTTTATACATATATTAAAGTAACGAAATATTACATCAAAAATTTTTTTATAAAAAAAAATTTACAAAAATTTTTCATTTAAAATTATCTAAAGAAATCTTACAGATTGGGATCAAATGTGAACAATTTTTTTTTTTTGAAAATTTTTATATCGAAAATTATCTATAGAAAAATTGTTTATCAATAATTTTCTATAAAAAAAATCTTACATCAAAAAATTTCTATCTAAGATTTTGCGTAGAAAAATATTATAACAAAATTTTTTTATAGAAAAATATTTTGATGGTCGTGGGTTCGAGTCGGGCTCAGGTTCATGTCATAAATTATTTTTTTTAATTTATGATTTTTAAATTAGATGAATAAATTTTAGGAATACTGAAAAAACTATGTGACACTTAGCAGTGTGGAATGCTGCATTTTCTGTCCCGCTACGGACTTCATCAGCACACTGTGTCACCAACTGTTAGATGCCAGTAGTTAAGATCATCTATTTAACTGAATTCTTAAGCGAAATTGAAAACGAGAATTATATTAACACTCATTTCCATTTCACCTATGACCATATGATCGATTCAGTTAGACGAACTTATCCACCATAGTTTTTTCCTTTGTGTTTTGTATTCCTATCCTTTATTAATCTACATTTACTTTGTACTTTAACCAACTGTCAGCTGTTAGATGCCAGTAGTTAAGATCATCTATTTAACTGAAATGAGTGTTAATAGAATTCTCGTTTTCAATTTCGCTTAAGAATTCAGTTAAATAGATGATCTTAACTACTGGCATCTAACAGTTGGTGACACAGTGTGCTGATGAAGTCCGTAGCGGGACAGAAAATGCAGCATTCCACACTGCTAAGTGTCACATAGTTTTTTCAGTATTCCTAAAATTTATTCATCTAATTTAAAAATCATAAATTAAAAAAATAATTTATGACATGAACCTGAGCCCGACTCGAACCCACGACCATCAACATAAATTCTGGTTCAACAAAAATTAATTTCTTCCAGAAAAATATTTTGTCGAAAACATTCTATCGAAATATTTATGTCAAGAATTTGAATTCCGATTTTTGCCAAAAAAAAGATAGGGATCATCCTTGGACCGAAATATGAGTCTATGATAAATTTCATTATCTTTGAAGTTACGACCTATACTTCGGTAACAAGCTTACATGGATATCCGACCTGTTTAATCAACTCAAGGAGTGATTCAATCGGTATACTAAAAGGTGAGTCTTAGACAAATATTTCTGAACGTTACAAACATCAACACAAACCTCTTTGCACTTATGGTGGAGAAGGGTATAATTTATTTCTAGAGATTGACTTCGATAATATTATTTTGGGTTATTATTTTATCCTTAAAGATCACAGATACTTTGTCATCTGTTTTCTTCTTATTTTGTATGATCCGGTCTTCTGAGGATTAACACGATTATTTTTCCCACTCCAAAACGGCCCCTTTATATAGAAAAAGTACTTTCTCCATGAAAATTCTACCAACACTATTCAACACAGACACAAAACTGAAAAATATACACAAGCAAACAAACAAATAAGATACGGCCATAACAAACATTATACTCATTAAATTGAATATGTATTTTGTTGTTGTTCAAAGGAATTTAAAATAAATTAAATACAATATCTAAGTATCGGTGAATTATTAAAATGAGATACTGAGAAGAAAAAGGCACAACTACACACTCTAGAAATACGAAGAGAAAAATTTTGCTAAATGAGAGCAAGACTTTTAGACAATTTATTAAATAAACGAGTGTATGTATAAATCTTTGAGAAAAAAGAGAGATATATTTTGTGAAATTTATGTACAAAGAGAGTCTGTTGGTGGGCGAACAAGTAAACGACCTGCTTCTTAATGTATCTATAAGATACATTTTTCCATTTTAGATATTTCTCACTTTTGAGGCGATATACTCTCTCACACTCTTTTTCTATGGTTATAGGAAATCGGCTGCACCAGCGCCCTCATTTCATAACGGTCACATTGCGAATTATCTGCGGAATGCTGAAGTGAGTTAATGCGCTTGTTATAATAATATATATATTTTTTTGCTTTTATGACTGTTTATTTGTATTTCAATTTATGTTCGTCGTTGACTCAAGACGGTCTGTAGGCGGGTAGCGCAGGGGACTTCTGCCAGAGATTCATGACAAAACAAAAGAATTTTGAGCTTATTTGTTTGTCTTATAGGAGTATATGAATGTTTTGGAATTCTTTTTTTTTTTCTTTGTATAGAAAATTTTTCTTTTTTACAAATTCTAATGAATAAATATGAATGTTTTAATATTCAAAAACATATTATTCAGATTAAGGTATTTTATGATTAAAATTTTTCAATATTTCTTTCCATCCACTATTTTTTGCTATTTTTTAAAATTGAATACTTATATTAGCTCAATATCTCCATTACCACTCATTTGTATGCTTCGCGTGCTGTTTTAATGGCAAAAAAATGTCTGTATTATTTTGCAGGTGTTGATACATCATCACAGTAATAATAATAATAATGAAAAATACCAAATATAAAAAAATTACTCGTAATTTAAACACACTGAAATTTTTATTCAAAAATTTTCAGATTTGGCGAATACATTTCACTTTATTTTTGCTCTCTGAAAAAAAAAGATCGTTCTAAAAAGAGATCATTTAAAAATTATAATGGCACATGTGTTTTTTTTTCAGTGTGAGTATTGAAGTTGTGTACTTGAAGGCAGGGTGAAATAATAAAACTTCTTTATTTGTAAATTGTTTAGATAGAATGGAAATATTTGGTAAATTTTTAGAATTGTTTTGCATTTCTTTCAATTATCATCTTAAATTTCTTAATGCGTTTCCGTTTTGGCGAACAATGAAATTTACGCCAAAAAAAATACAATAAAGCATTTGCTAAAATGTAAATCACTTCAATAATAAATTGAATATTCAATTGAAATTAAGAATATTCAATTGAAATTGAGAATTTTTAATTGAAAATGAGAAATTTTCAATTGAAATGGACAATTTTTATTTGAGATTGAGAAATTTTCAATTAAAAATTAGAAATTTTCAATTTAAATTGAGAAAACCCTAATTGGAAATGACAAACATTCAATTAAAATTAAGAAATTTTCAATTGAAATTTAGAAAATTCCAATTAAAAATGGGAAATTTTCAACTGAAATTGAGAATTTTTCAATTGAAATTAAGAAAAGCCCAATTGAAAATGAGGTTGAATTTTTTAATTGAAATTGAGAAACTTTAATTGAAAATTTCTCGATTTCAAATTGAAAAATCAATTGAAAAATTCTCAATTTCAATTGAAAATTTCTCATTTTCAATTGAATATTTCTCAATTTCAATTGAAGTCTCAATTTCAATTGAAAATTTCTCAATTTCAATTAAAATTTCTCAATTTCAATAAAAATTTCTCAATTCCAATTGAAAATTTCTCAATTTCAATTAAAATTTCGCAATTTCAATTAAAATTTCTCAATTTCAATTAAAATTTCTCAATTTCAATTGAAAATTTCTCAATTTCAATTGAAAATTTCTCAATTCCATTTGAAAATTTCTCAATTACAATTGAAAATGGTGTGTAGGCTACTTTACACCAAACGGTTATTTTACCCAAAAAAAAATCTTGGATTAATTAAGAAATTTGAATATTTTGTGACTTTCTCGATCTGAACAACTTACTGATATATCTAAACGTCTTTCACAAATCGTTTAGACTTGTAAGGCCGTTATTCTTTGCCAAGCTTGAAGAAGTTTACGATAGCTGCCCCAGCCATGATGTGAAAATAATCGTTGGTGATTTTAATGCAAAGATTGGAAAAGAAAGCTGCTTTGAACATACTATCGATAAGTTTAGTCTCCATAACGTAACTACCGACATTGGTATGAGGTTAATATCCTTTGCGGCGACTCGGAATATAATAGTGAGCAACATCAAGTTCAAACACCTTGACATACACAAAGCAACATGGGTGCCACCAGACCAAAATACAAAAAATCAGATAGACCATGTTTTGATTGACGCGAGACAGGCATCAAGTGTAATGGATGTGCGTTATATATGTGGAGCTTATATGAACTCCGACCATTACCTCGCAGAACACGCTTGCGTGTGTCTCGAAACATACAGTCGAAAGCGCAAAGAAATTCTAATGTATGATAAAATCCCGATTTCTCGCAAAGCCACTCAATTTCTCAGAGGAAATACTTACAGTTTCAATGATCTTAACGAGCAGTGGCAACATATTGCCAACGCTATAAAAATTGCTGCAAAATCGGCACTAGGGTTCCAAACCCCTAGTTCTAAGAACTCTTGGTATGTTGACGAATGCCATAATGTTACAGCCGAAAAAAATGCAGCCTACATGGCAATTCTACACAATAAAGTTAAACGAAAGTTATGTTCTGAAGGTAAAAAAGGAAAGGAATAGAGAATCGCGTTTTTGTTAAAAACTGATCAGATTTTTGCACCTGGAGAAGACCCAAGAAATACAAATAGACCCCTACCTCTTCGTTGACTACAAAGCTGATTTTGACAGCCCAATACAAACAAAGTTGTTTAAAGCAATGTCAGAATTTGGCATTCCTACGAAGTTTATAAGGTTGTACAGGATGACAATAACTGATACAACATCGTCAGTTAAAAGAAGTAGAAACCTTTCAGAACCCTTTTTAACTAAACGAGGATTAAGGCAAGGCGACAGTTTATCATCATGTGATCTCTTTAACATTTTGTTAGAGAAAATCTTGCGTGATGCTGCAGCTAATACAACTGGCACATGTTACTCGCGTTTGCCGATAACACTGATATTAATCTTCTGTTATCCTTGACTTCCATTGGAGAATAGGGCCTCAACAATCCTTTTATATCGAACTCTATTGCGAGATGTTAGGCATCATCATTCCATGAATAGTTTTCCGCTTGTAACTCCGCATCAATTGACCTTCTACGCATTCTAGCAGAAGCACCAACACGACGGCCGCTTCCTCGTGGATTCCAACGAATCGCTTGTCGAGCAATGTTGGTATTTGGCCTTCGAAGTGTGTGGCCTATCCATCGCCATTTCTGTTGACATACCTCTATAGAAGATGGGATTTGGTTTGTAGCGTTTAGTAGATTTTCATTTCTTATGTGAATTGGCCACCATATATTAAGGATTTGCCGTAAGCAAAGATTTGTAGGCGCTTATCGATGGCATTTGTGCGTTTCCAAGTTTCGCAGCCGTAATGCAAGATGGACTTGACATTCGAGATATATATAGATATATTCGTAACATAGTTGTTGTTGATATTTGCCGAGATTTCCATATAGTTTGGAGAACACCGAATGCAGATTTTGCCTTATTAATACGCGATTCAATATCCTCGTCGGCGCCACCTTTTGTAGACACCAAACTACCAAGATAGTTAAAGGTACCTACACATCCAATACCCTCGTTATCCACATTGATGTGTGGCGACGGGTTTGCGCCATAGCCTCCAGGCATAATCTTTGTCTTGGAAATATTGATTTCCAGCCCAGCTGCCCAAGATTCAACAGTAACAGCGCTAGTGTTTTCTTGAAGGTGACCTGGTCTTTGGCTTAGAAGACATACGTCATCGGTGTATTCCAAGTCCTAGAGTTGCTTAAAGGATGTCCATTGGATACCACGTCTACCATTCAGTGCCGCGCGCATTATATTGTCGATGACAAGGATAAAAAGTATGGGTGATAAGATACATCCTTGTCTTACTCCAGTAGTAACTTCGAACGGATTAGACAATTTACCTTTATGTAGAACCTGGCATTTAAAGTTCACGTACATTGCCCGAATTAAGTTCAGAATTTTCGTTGGCATGTTACGGTTTTCTAAAATTCCTCATAAATAGCACCTGGTGACACTGTCGAAGGCCTTCATAAAGTCGATAAACGCTAGATAAATGGGGGTGCGGAATGCATTACATTGCTTCAGTACTATTCTTGCTGTGTTGATTAGATCAATACAAGTCTATTCTCTCGGAACCCAAACTGATTTTCGCGGAGTGTTTCAGAAACTGCGTCAGACGTTCTATTCAAAATTACTCGACTTAGTATTTTGCTCGGTATTCGAAGAAGTGTTATTCCCCTGTAGTTATTGCAGTCTTTGGAGTCACTCTTATTTAGTATTTTGACTAGTATACCTTCATTCCAGGAGGTTGGCAGAGCTCCTTCTTCCCATATTTTACACACAAATGGGTGCCACAGTCTCGCCGACTCTTCAACGTCACATAAAAGCATCTCCGCTGAGATATTGTCATTGCCCGGAGCCTAGTTAAGCTTAAGGCTTTTAATGGCATTCTTCACTTCTTGTATTGTTGGTGTGCTGTCTGAAATTCCACTGAATAAACAATCATGGTTGAGTTCATTTTGCACTTCCGTCAGCGCTTCTAATCCAATGGGATTGTTTAATATTGACTGGAAGTGTTCCATCCATCGTATTAATTGTTCATCCGGGGTTGAGAGAAGCGTACCTCTACTACTCAGAATGGGACTGTTGATGTAGGTAGGTTTGCCACACAACGCCCTTGATATATTATATAAGGTTCTTACTTGCAGCTGACTTAGCTTGGCTCGCTTGTTCATCTCCCTACATTCTCTTGTCCCTAACAGTGATATTACGGTTTGCAAATTTCGTGAGGAGACTGTCGCCGAAATTTATCTCGTGGGAACTGCGATAGAAAGAAAAAGAAAAGCTATCCAAGCTTGGCCTATGAAATTGGAGAATATGTGCACAAGATTGAAGAGCATGAAATTCTTAAATATGATCGGTCTTTGACCTAAACAGGTTGTAATATAGGCCAGTTAATGTAAGAAAGTAAGTACTTGAAAACTTTATGAAAACGCTTTTTTACATCCGTAGAGATCTCAAGAACTAGGCATCGCTAAACGAATTTTGCGTAAAGTTCTTGGTTTACACCCTTACAACATCAAGCTGTCTCAAGAAATAGTATCGATGCATCATTTTGAATCGTTTGCGTCCTTACTGGAAACCCCTTATTGGAAAACCCTATACAAGGCAATGTGTTGGAACTAGGAAAATAGGTTATGGAACGGAATAGATGTAGTATTGTTTATGGACATTTGATTTGAACTTTCTTATATTACAACTGATAGGAAAAAAACTGCTGGAAGCGAATTCCATATACGAACTGTGCGGCTAAAGAAAAAATGTTCTGTTTAGTGTGCAGAGATGATGGGGTGAACTCTAACAAATAGACGAGTATTGCATAATAAAGTTCGGATTACGGGAACGAGTTTTCCCGACTTCGTTAGGGCACATTCCAAAGACAGAACGCTGTGACGCAACCAACATTGTAAAGGTGCTCCAGTGAATCAACAGGGCTAGATTAGTTACTGTCATCGATGAGCACTTTCACTCTCCCTTGCACTAGGTCAAGGAGGTCAAAAAAAAAAACTTTGAAGCACCAGCCCATACAAAATAGTTATGTTTCATTATCATTACATAGGTGGTGTAAATAGTAGTGAGTCCAAAGTATGTGTAGACTCTTCCGGTTGAAGTACAGGGTGGCCCAGAAAGACCGAAGTGGTGTGAATTCCTTATAACTTTTTTATTATAATTTTTTTTTTCTTTTCTTTTCAGTATTTTGTAAAGAAGACTTGGATAATTTATAATGGAGCAATACACAATTGAACAACGTGCCCAAATTGTTGAAATTTACTTTTCAAATCAACGGTCCATTGTGTTGACTCAGCGTGCATACCGTCGTCAATTTAATGTGCGGGTTGCACCCTCTCAGTCAACAATAAACCGTCTGGTTGCAAATTTTCGAGAACAAGGAGCAGTAAGGAACCTTCCTGGTCCCGGCAGACACCGAACTGTCCACACGGCTGACAATATTCAAGTGGTACAGGAGAGTATTCGGGAGGATCCAGAAACATCAACCAGGAGACGTTCGTCACAACTGGGCCTCTCAAGAACGTCGCTGCAGCGAATTTTGCACACCACAGGATTGTTTCCATACAAAATTCAACTTGTCCAAGAATTGAAACCAACAGATTACCAGCAACGACTTGACTATGTAATTTATTTCCAGCAAAAAGCACAAGAGAATCCAAATTTTATTCATAACTTAATAATGAGTGACGAAGCCCATTTTCAGTTAAATGGGTTCGTTAACAAGCAAAACTGTAGGATATGGGCTACGGAAAACCCGAGAGTACTTCATCAACGACAATTGCACCCAGTTAAGTGTACCGTTTGGTGCGGTGTTTCTTCAGAAAGGATCATTGGAAAACCATCCGCAAATATGGTTCCAACAGGATGGAGCCACAGCGCACACTGCGAGGGCCACAATGACTCTTTTACGCGACATCTTTGGTGAAAGAATAATTTCTCGTAACAGCAATTTTAATTGGCCTCCGCGGTCCCCGGATTTAACCGCTCCAGACTGTTTTCTTTGGGGCTATTTAAAAGGAAAAGTTTATGTTAATAAGCCTACGACTATTGAGGAGTTAAAAACCAATATTCGAGAAGAAATTAACAACATACCACCGGAAGTTTTGCGAAAGGTCATGGAAAATGTGTTGGAAAGAGCACATTTGTGCGAAGCAGAATATGGCCACCACTTGCGGGATATCATTTTTAATAACTAATCCAAAAATATTCCCCATAAATTTAATGTATTTAAAAAAAAAATTAAAAAAATATCTCTTAAATAAAAAGTTATAAGCAATTCACACCACTTCGGTCTTTCTGTATTAGCTTAAATAGATCTTCAAACAGATCCCTCGTAAGCTCTAGATTGATACAATTGTAAATGTTAATGCTGTATTAACAAATACGTTCTCATACAGGTGCCCATTTACTAAATTATATCTCATGTTCACAGATTCCATTTTATCTGAAAACGAATAAGATAGTCCGAAGACTTCCTTCAGCTGATAGGTTAGCAACTAACTTCAAATAATATTTTAAAGATTTTACAAAGCAAAGTAAAATTATTCGCAAGTTGTTTACGATTCGATTCATTTCATGTCAATTTTTAGAGGCTAGTCTATTTTTTTAAATTTATTTGTAATTGCAAGATTTTTAATTGATTAAAATAAATATTTAAACACTTAAATTTTTATAAAAGTATTTCTCCATAAAAATTTCCGGAAAACCGATCTAAATACTTTCATCAAAAAAAATGTAAAATAAAATACCTCAAACCAAAAAATTAGTGGCCAAATTCTTTGGCAACATGTCCCTGACCTACTATAAGCAAAAAAGCTTACACAAACTTACATTTTTGGACATACCAAAAAATCATTAGTCCATTCACGTAGTGCGTAAATACCTTAAGAGCATTACAAAATCACAAGAAAAGGAAAAATATTTTGTATTCTTAAGAAGAAAAAAATATTTGGCATTTCAGATTGGAATCAATGATGATGATGATGATGACGACGATGATGATACACCACCATTCATTCCACTCAACATTAAATTTCCAATCAGATTTAAATCCACTTATATACGAGTATAAACAAATTTTCCCCCTTGGATTTTAAGTTTAAACATACAATTTATTTGATTTTTCGTATATTTCGTATTTTCCATAAAATACCTGTATTTACGTACGTAAAATGTACATTTTGTACAAATATGATGAACCCAACCAACCAAATGGTGTTAAGACCTAGTGCGTACGTACATTCCGAGCAGATGCTTTGATAATCATAAAATATACTCGTACATCTAGACAGACAGACAGACGGACGTACATAGTTGTTCGTACTCTCAGGTATTCAATGCAAATTTTATAAGTAACACACAATTTAGTTACGAAAATAAAAATCAGCTTTGAAAAAAATTTATCTTTAAGAAGGAAACAAATGAATATGACTATAAAATATCTCGTACTTGTATTAAGATAGAAAAATAAATTTATCTTTTTTACAATTAGTCTAAAATATAAACAGGCAATGCCAACCAATTGAGAATTTCAAAATTTGTGCTAAATAAGTATGAACCATTTCGCGATTGTAAATGTGCCATAAAAACTATTGTATAATAGTTTTGACTTCTTGTTCTAAAAATGGGTATTTCCGAAAATATTTGTAATTTTAGGATTTTGGGAAATTTTTTTTTTTGCAATTCAGTGTAAAAGTAACAAGTAAAAGACAAATTAAATGATAGATTGCAAGTAGTAACATCCGGTTCGAGTTTGTATCGGGTGGTTAAATTTCAAGGGCCGATGTTGATTTTAAATAAAACACAAACTATTTAGGAAATTATTGTAATTTTATTTTATTATGATATATTGGTATTACTCAATTATGTATGGAACAAAATATCGGCCAAATGGGCGCCGCAACCACGGCGGCACACCTTCATCCGATGGTCTAAATTTTCGATGACCCTGAGGCATAATGGAGGTTCTATGCCGTTAATGTGCAGAATTATCTCATCCTTTAGCTCTTGAATTATTGCTGGCTTATCGACGTACACCTTTTCTTTCAAAAAACCCCAAAGAAAAAAGTCCAACGGTGTCAAATCACATGATCTTGGCGGCCAATTGACATCGCCCTTACGTGAGATAACACGGCCATTGAATTTGTTGCGCAAAAGAGCCATTGTTTCGTTAGCTGTGTGGCAAGTGGCACCGTCCTGCTGAAACCACATATCGTTCACATCCATATCTTCCAATTCGGGCCATAAAAAGTTCGTTATCATCTCACGATAGCGAACACCATTCACAGTAACTACCTGACCGGCCTCATTTTAGAAAAAATACGGTCCGATGATGCCGCCAGCCCATAAACCGCACCAAACAGTCACTCTTTGTGGGTGCATTGGTTTTTCGACAATCACTCTTGGATTCTCATTCGCCCAAATGCGGCAATTCTGTTTATTGACGAATTCACTGAGGTGAAAATGTGCCGCATCACTGAAAATGATTTTCTTCGAAAATTGATCATCCACTGTTGCCATTTCTTGCCACCATTCTGCCCATTCACGACGTTTGGAGTGGTCAAGAGGCTTTAGTTTTTAAGCCAATTGCACCTTGTAAGCGTGTAAATGCAAGTCTTTATGCATAATGTTCATCAACGACGAGCGTGAGAGGTGCAATTGTTGGGCACCACGATGAGTTGAGGTGGACCGCTCTTCATCCACACTATCGCAAACAGCAGCAATATTTTCTGCAGTACGAGGATGCACTGGTGTTCTCACATCTTCTACAGACCCGGTTTGCTCGAATTTTTCCACGATTTTTGCGATTGTACGCACATTTGGACGATCAAATTGACCAACAAAATCACGAAGTGCACGATATGCATTTTGATTTGAACGCCCATTTTCATAATAAGTCTGGATAACTTTAACACGTTGTTGGATTGTGTATCTCTCTACGGTTCAAATTGAGTAAGTCTGAAATAGAGAAATGTCAAATAAAATTCGAAAAAAACTTGGCGTTTAGGTGTGGTTCACATTCAACATCGGCCCTTACAATTTAACCACCCTTTACATCAAAAATTTTACAAAACCTTATAGCAGGAAACAAAAATCTTCGATATTAATTTTGTTCATAGTAAATTTTTTAATAAAATTTTCGTTGAATGTCGTGAGTTCGAGTTGGGCTTAGGTTCATGTCATAATTTATATTTTTATTTTTAAATTTATGAATAATTTGTATGAATACTGAAAAAACTATGTGAGACATTGCAGTGTAGAATATTGCATTTTCTGTCCCGCAACAGACTTTGTCAACACACCCTATCACCCACTGTTAAATGTCAGTAGTTAAGATCATCTATTTAACTGAACACTTAAGCGAAATTGAAAACGAGAATTAAGTTGACACTGAAAACTCATTTACTACTTCACTTATGACCTGAGGTCGGCACAAAGATAGCAGAACAAAAAAATCGTCGGCAGAGTTGACGTTATATAATTTATAATTTAATTAATTATAATTTATAATTTTAACTAAAGTAGGTATTTTTCAATGCGTAGTTCTGATGTTTTGAAAAAGAAAAAGTTTTCTACTCCAAAAAGAAAACGAGTATTAAGAATGTCATTTCGTCTGTAATTCCCAAAATATTAGATTAAGACCCCAGTACATATTTCGATTGCTTATAATATTCTATTGCAATTCGCCTGACTATATGTCCATTGAAAACAGAATCGGACTAAACATAAGAAACTAGAGTGAAGTATTTCAGATGACGAATATCAATATCAATAATTGATCCTTTGACATTTATTTAGTAAAACTTGGAACACTTTTTCCATAAACCTCTATAGTTTAATTGTAAAAATATGATATAAAAAAACCAAAAAAATCATCTTAGGTGATAAGGCTCATTTTAAAAAAGGCGATTATGTTAATAAATATAATTCTCTCATATGGACTTACAAATTCACAAACAGTCCTTGAAAAGTCTAAATAAAGTGCGAAAATGAGTAAGAAAAAGCCAGTTGACCACAACTGGCTAATGTTGACAAAAATGGATTTTTAGTTTCAGTAAGACGGCCCATAAGTATCGCAACGGGCCAAGCAATTCTGTTATTGCATAAGAAATTTCCCTGTCGCGTAATTTCTCGAAAGACTGGGTGAACCAACAACAAGCAACTAATGTAGATGAGCTAAGCATAGCTTTTATGCAAAATGCGGTTTCTAAATTTGCGAAAAGCGTGACGTCTGCTGACCTGCTAGAGGTGGACATTTGCCTGAAGTTGTATTCCATGATTAATTTACATATTTTTACTTTACATGGGTCTCAGTAAAACTGAAATGGTCAAAAAAGGAAATATATAGCAAACTTACTTCATAATCTAAAATTTTTACATAGCTCCAATATAAACCAGATTCCCAAAAACAGCTTAGATAATACGGAAGCCCCTTTAATGCTTATAAATAAACTACATAATTACAAATCTTTCAAGGCATGGGATTATAAAGCAGGCTCAGCCAGTTCCGCGACAGCTGGTTCTATGTACCGCTGGTAACTCGGTCAAGGACAGTCAACTCACCAAGAACATTCAAGCATTAAGTAAATCTAACTAGCTTCTTTTGTACTAACGGAACTTGTATTATTCTCTAGGAAATACAAAATACCAACATTTACTCTTAAAATATCTTGGGAGTTATTCTGGATTTAAAAACTGTCCTGGGGAATAAACACTCAATCTAGGGTGTTTAAAGCATCAATTGAACTCTTCTCATGTAGAAGATATATACATATATAATTCCCCGACAACATTCCAATTGGAATATTGTCGAATCGGAGCTGCATCCGATTCTATTTTTAGACTCATTGAAAGGGACCTACGTTTTAACGCCGGCTCCGAACGGCAAATGCATTAGCTAGAGAAGTTTTTCATAGCCTAATACTCAATAACCAGTGGCTAGCTGAGTTATGAGGTGAACCGCCGCTGTTTTGAAAATTTATTTTTTTCACCTGGGATCTTTGGATGCTAGGAGGATGACTAACCTGCTATACCACGGCGGTTCACCTCATTTAGAAGAGCCCTAGGCAATACTTAGGGCTTAAGTCATACAAATATTGCCTGGTCTTTCAAATGGTCATCAGGCCTGGCTCCCGGTCAAATTAATGACTCAGCAAACAGCTCGGAATTCGGCAATCCGATCTCATTTACCCATTGGCCATGTCAGAATTTTCGATAAAATTTCCAATATCCCTAACAACGTGGACTACTGCATATCGACTCCCCTCCTTGACAAATTCTTAACTGCGATTATCTCTGGAGGTAATACTTTCTTTGATGATGGATGATGGACGGATGGATCTAAGTGAAAGAAGGGGGTGGGGAGGCTTCTATATCCCTCTATTATGAAAGGGCATCTGTTTTAAGAACCCTGATCTCTTTAGTACTTTTCAGACCGAAAAATCAGCTATATACAAGGTATTAATGTGTTCTTTGGATAACACACTAAGATCCTCTACTCCAATGATTACCGATGCCATTAGAACCACACCTTCCAAAGCACTCTTTGCAAATGATTAACTGACTCCCGGTCAAATTAATGGTTCAGCAAATAGCTCTGAATCTGGTCTTATTCACTCATTGGTCATGTCAAAATTCTGGATAAAGTTTCCAATATCCCCAACAACGTGTGCTATTGCATATCCATTCTAATTTTTGATAAATCTATTACTGCTGTTATCTTTGGAAATCCTACTTTCTCTGATGATGGGTATCTGGAGGTATATTGGCATGGATCTAAGAAGGGGGTATGACAGACTTCCTCATCCCTCTATTAGGGAAAGACATCTGTTGTAGGCTCCCTAATTTCTATAGTACTCTTCAGACCGAGATATCGGCTATATACAAGGCAATCATATATACACGGTATATACGACATAGAAAGTCGTTTCTGTTCTCGAGACTCTCTCAATAAAGTGGCGAGGTATTGCTATATTGAACTCTTCTTGGTATCTGGTGATAATAACATACTTACCAGGTATTCTTGCGGATAAAGTTGTTAAATTTGGCTCTCTCCTTAGTCAGGAAGATGTTGACCAATTCACGGACTTACCACTATCCGCTTGTAAGTCGCTAATAAGGCAATCTTTATATAGGTCAGCCCAGAACGTCTGGTCCACTAAAAATCACTTGATCTGTTTCAAAGCAAACATGGCCCATTTCAGATGACAATTGTTTAAAATTCTTGATATCTCTACCACGCAACCGACTTCGCAACTTGATTCCAACCCCACAGGGCACAGTTGCATTTTTTCATACATTGAAGTGTAAAAATTAAAAGAAATGATCCTGCAACCATGAAATTTTAGATAAAAAAAAATTCAAAAAATTTTCTTGGAGCCCCATTTTTCACCTATTAATTAATTTCTAAAAGAGCCTTTTAATTAATTAATTGTACTTATTTTTGTTGAAATTAGTCGACTCCTTGGGGTACCTGTCTTGGATCCCCATTTCTTACCAATTTTTCTTCTTAATGTTAGATCCACATTTCTCAACATAATTTGATGAAATTTTGGTTGAGATCCCTTGACTCTTTAAAATACCTGCCTTGGATTCCCATGTTTTCACTTATTTTTTTTCTTAATGTATAAGCTGGAATTCTCAACGAAATTCGGCGCACGTCTATTAGTTTATCCAACAATAAGCTCTACTAATTTTGGGGTACCTGCTTGGGGTACCTGCTTTGGACCACCATTTTTTACTTTACAATACATAAGCGCATTTCTCAACAGAATTTGATAAATTTCGACATACATCAATTAGTTGACCCAAAAAAGAGTTCTACTAATTTTAGTTGAAATCCCAGGAGTACCTGCCTTGGACTTATACTTAAATACATTTTGATTAAAAAGTTAAGCCTAAACGACTTCAACACTTTAAATTATGCGTAATAATTTTTGTGACTTTTTTTCAGAAAATTTTGAACTTTGTTCTACGATCGGTAAATTGCGATGAATTTTTTTCACTCAATCTAAAGAAGAGACTTTCGGCAGAACCGATCCAACTTAGTTTTTATCCAAAGAAAAGCGAAAGCACTAAATTTTGTAGACCTTTATTGATTTCCTGATATCTCCTAAACTATATACTAGATTTAGTTCTTTTCTTCTGCAGACTAAAAAAAAGGTTCTGTATCTTTATAAAATCGACATCAAGATTAAAGCTATGAAACTTTATTCGATGCATGAGCTGCTAAGTTTGATGAAAAATTTTATCACTTTTCGTTTTAGAACATAATGCAAATTTCAGTACCTTTTTTATAACACATAATATAATTTTTTCTTGAAAACAATAATTGATCTTTAATATCTAGACTCTTCTCTATGGAATTGCATCATTCGATTTTTTAAAAGCGCTTTTCTGCATCAGAAATATCATAGTGCAGGGCATTGCTTTTTTAGATTGCATGCCAGAAGACTTAATCTTTGAAATAACGTCTTCTGTCGCAGTTGTCATAACTTCGATGAGACAGTCACACACCTTTGTCATTGCCCTGCTTTTGGAAATCTAAGGGCTCTTGAAATGGGTGCATTTTTTCTGGATCTATCGAACATAAATGTTCACAAAATAGACACATTTACCGCCTTAAATAAGACTACGCTATTGGTAGTCTAGCAATTTTAATAGTCCACCCCTTGAAGGTATCACAAAGGGACCAATTCTGGACCCAAGTGACACTGACTTAGTCATCATCTACCCGGCTAACTTAACCTATTGTACTGTTTCAGTAATCAGTTAAAATTTAAGAATTTAATAATTTTTAAAGAATTTCACCAAAATTTTTCAAATTTTAATAATCATATACAAGTATAAATTTGCCCATTTTGGAATTTGGTACCATTTCCGTTTAGTACCGCGTAAACTAAACATTTTTTGCCAACTTAGTCAATATTTATAGGTTTTATTATTATTTTGTTGAAAGAGAGAGGGAGCGAAAACTAAACAAATGCGAGTAAAAATTTATCTTTTTTTAAACAAGAGCCAAAAGAGAGTTAAGCGAACGAATGAGAGAACTAAGACAAACAACATGATCTTTAGATACATTTTTTACACAACGAGTTAAATCCAACAGATACATTTTATGGCTGGCAATGGCTATGCTCGCTAAATTCAACAGTTCATTTAGTAAACGGCTACACGACTAAACGTAATGGGCGACGGATTAACGTTAGAGAAACAAAACGTGTAATTTTACAAAAAAAAAATTAAAATAATTAAATAATTTTTTTTTATTCGAATTGGTATAAAGAGAAGAATTTAAAGTTTTTGAAGAAATAACTAAAGAAATTAAAAAAATTATTTTAAAAGAATTTAAGTAAAGAAAAAAATGTGAAAAAAAATTGTATGAAAAATTGTATATGGCATACACATTTTTACGTTAAAAAAATCTTTCAAACAAGCTCTTTGTGGAAATATAAAAAAAATTTAAACATTTTTTATGGAATGGAATGCAGCAAAAGAGATAGCGAGCGTTGAACGCCGCCGTTTTAATTGTGTTAACACGCCATATGTGAGAAAGAGAGCGAGATAGAAATTTTTATTATACAAAATATCTCCTCACATTGATTAAGAGCACACACAAAACATACTAAAAGTCGTCGCCCGTTTTTTTTTTTTTAATTTTTCATATATTTTCTATAAAAAAAAAATGTTGAGATACGTACGTTAAAGTAAATGTTGAGATACACTCTACGTAATCAGCCTAAATAGTAAAGTATGTCTGTCTGTCCTTTTTGAATGGAAAGATAATCAAAGAAATTTTTTGTGAAAAAAAAAATTGAGTGAATCTAACAAAAAATCCAATTAAAAAAATTAAAACTTGGATTAGAAAATCTTAAGGAATTTCTGAAATTCAAAAAGAAAAATTTTTAAATCTGAAAAGTTTTTTTCCACTAAGTAAAACAAGTGATTTTGTGGGTTTAACAAAAAAAATTTCAAATTTCTTCAAGTGTATGAAAAGAAATAGATACAAGAAAATGAAAGAAGAAATAGAATGAATCTTAAAGATATAATTAAAAGAATAAGAATATAACTACCCACTAGATACATAGATATCTAAGTCTTAATACTAGAAAAAAAAAAAGAAAAAAAATAATGGAAAATTTATCAGAAAAAAAAATTGAAACCTAAAAAATTGTGTTGAATAAAAGGAATGTGAGAAAAAAATGTTGAATAAAGTGAAAGAAATTAATAATATTCAAATTTTGAAAGAAAAGATTATGTATAAAATTTTTTTCGAAACCATTAATCTTTAAATGGAGAAATTATTATAACAAAATCAAAAAGAAAACAACAACGAACCTTTAAACAAAATTTAAAAAAAAAAATAATAATTTACAAAAATAACCTCAATTTAAACACATACAAATAAACCTCCAAAAACAAACGTCAGATAACAAAATATTCAAAAAAAAAATATTTCAAAATTCAAATAACGTTTAAAACGGTCTAAAACAACAACAACAACAAAAAATTGCCAACACCAAAAATTCAAAAGATAGCAACAACAAAAACAAAACAAAAATAAACAACAAGTGGACAAAAATGTGGCTGTAAATAACAATAACAGCAACAACAAACAAAAAACGTCAAAACAAAAAAAACGAAATTTTTTTTGAAAATTTCAAACACGTTTTTCAAAACCAAAACATTATTATTCAAATACAAAAGTTTTGGTTAAAACTTCAGGAAAATAAAAACAAGAGAAATTGAAAACTAAAAAAGGTTGTTTTTTTTTGTTTTAAATTAACAACATTTGCAACAAAAGCAACAACATATCACAGATTGTTGTCAGCAGCTCCTCAGCCTTAAAATTTTTCCAACAAAACGTGCAATTTTTTCCACTTGAAATTATGCCCAAATTACAGCAACAACCACATTTACCACACCAACAACAGCCACAACAACAACAACAGCAGCATCAGCCCCAAAATCCCAACCTTTATCAGCAACATTATCAACAAAAGCAGCAGCAACAACAGCAACAGTACCATCATCCCCACCAGCCTCAGCAACATCATCACCCTCAGCTGCATCATCAAAACTCTTTAACAAATGTAGCTGGTGGCCTTAGCCAACCTTCCACCTCCACCACTACGCTCTTGTCCACCTCCTCCTCTTCCATACAACACATCTCACCACATCCCTATCAACAGCCACCGCAACATTTTCACCCACACAACTATCAGCAACAGAGTCAACATCAATCGCAACATTTGCATCATGGTGAATTTCCCCTGCCCGAAGGTTGGGATATTGCCAAGGATTTCGATGGCAAAATCTATTATATAGATCATAATACGAAAAAGACTACATGGCTGGATCCCCGAGACCAGTAAGTATTTGGGAATGAAAATTTTGGAAACAAAAAATAATTTTTAAGTATTCGGTTTAAAAAATCGGATAAGGGACTGGAAAATTACCTAATATATAAAAAACGGTTTAAGAGGTTTGAAAATCGGGAGGAAGCTGGTACGATGTCATAAGACATTTATTTAGGGTCAATGTTTGGCTTGATGTGATGATCCTATTATGGGATTTAGGAAGAAAAAGTCGGATAAAAAGAATGTGAAAAGTATTATAGTTAAGCCACACATAGGTCAAATGTTGACCGATTGTCAGAAAATAGAAAAGTTTTATTTTAATGTAATAGGGGGTCATATTATCAAATAATCGAATTGGAAAATCGGATAAGAGATATTAAAATCATCTGACATATAAAAACCGGTTAAAGTGTTTTGAAAATCGGGAGGAAACTGGTACGATGACATAAGATATTTATTTAGGGCCAATGTTTGGCTTGCTGTGGGGATCCTATTATGGGATTTAGGAAGATTAAAGTCAGGTGAGTCAAAGATGGGGAAAGTATTAAAGTCAGGTCAAATGTTGACCTATTGTCAGAAAATAGAAAAGTTTTATTTGAATGCTTAGGGGGACATGTCTTTGCTTAATTAAGTTATCAAATAATTGAATTGGAAAATTGGATAAAAGATTGGAAAATCTCCTGACATATAAAAACCGGTTTAAGTGTTTTAAAAATCGGGAGAAAACTGGTACGATGACATAAGACATTTATTTAGGGCCAATGTTTGGCTTGTTCTGCGAATCCTAATATAGAGTTTAGGAAGATTAAAGTCGGGTTAAAAGATGGTGGGAAGTATTGTAGTCAAGCCCACAAATAGGTGAAATATTGACCGATTGTCATAAAATAGAAAAGTGTTCTTTTAATGCTTAGGGAGGCATTAAGATATTTAATCAATATTTTCTAAATATAAAGAAGATTCATTTTCGGCATAGAAAACTAAAGTAAAATGTGGACCAATTATCTCGAAGTATGGGTCATAAAACGAAAAAAAAAATATATAGCTGGATCCCCGAGACCAGTATGAATTTGAGAATAAAATTATATGAAGAAATTATTTAGTTATAAGAATTTTTGCTATAATCGATATGTATCAAAATATAGGTTTAGAAAAAAACCCGTTTAAGTGTTTTGAAAATCGGAAGGAAACTAGTTCGATGACAAAAGATATTTATTTAGGGCCAATGTTTGGCTTGTTAAGCGGATCCTATTATGGGGTTAAGGAAAAAATTCAGATACAAAAGATAGAGGAAAAACAAGTAACAATGTATTAAAGTCTGTCAAGTCCACACAAAGTCTGTCAAGTCCACACATAATTCAAATGTAGAACGATTTTCAGAAAATAAAAAACTTTTCTTAAAAAGCGTTTTTCAAAAAATTTTGGGAAATCAAACATTTAACTGAAAAGTTTTACTGTAGTATATTGCACTAAGATCCCAGTTTATTACAATTTTTTATTATTGTAATAAATAGTTTTTTGATAAAATTTCCCCACCAAACCTTTCCTCGACTCGTTTCGATGGTTGGTTAGAACATCTCTCCAGGAGGATTATTCCCAATTCTAGACAGATCGAAAACTACACATTATATCTTATTTGCGGGACAGAATAAATACGAATTATTGTGTCTAACAAATATCAACTCAAAAAAAGAAAAGATTATCATCTGAACAGAAACATACAAAGTTTTATTTTAATGTCTTTACTTAATTGTGTTATTAAACCAATATTTTCTGGATATGAAGAAGAGTCATTTCCGGCATAGGAAACTAGGAAACTTCAATGTGGGCCGATTATCTCGAATAAAACATAAAATTGAACAGCTACACAAAAATTGCTGTGATACGAACTTAGATACATGTTGTCCGCTGAATCCGAAAATTCAATTTTTTTCAGTGAGCTCTAGTTTTCGAGATATATTTTTTCGAAAAAGTGGTTTTCTACGTATAATATTAATATAACTTAAACACTGCTTGCCCTATTTGTTAACCAATAAAAACCAAATTCGTCAACAGTATTGTCTTAAGTTCCACTAACAAAATTTTGTAATCTCCTCAGCAGTTACAGAGATATTCTACAGTTTAAACCAAGATTTTTTTTTTATTTTGGAAAAAATTTTGTTTTTCAAAAAATCATAAAAAATATAAAAACAACAAAAGTCCCATTATTTTACTACTGATGTATAGATGGATATGTTCTGAGCACAACGATCTATATCTTATTATCATTATCGATCAAGAACGATAGGTTCAAAATAGTCTAATCATCTGAAACAGTCTAATCATCTGAAAATTCATTATAATATGATCAACCTGGGTCATATGGCCTTATTCGATATCGATTGAAAACTCAGTCTTTTAAGCAAATATTGTGTAACATACCTTAGGGATTTTTTTTATAAAAATTTTTATATCAAAATATTTTTTCTATAAAAAATTTTGCATGAAATTTTTATATGAAAAATTTTCTATAAAAATTTGTATATGAAAAATTTTCTATAAAAATTTTTATATGAAAAATTTTCTTGAAAGAAATTAATTTTAGTTGAACCAGAATTTATGTTGATTTATTCATCTAATTTAAAAATCATAAATTAAAAAAAATAATTTATGACATGAACCTGAGCCCGACTCGAACCCACGACCATGAAAAATTTTCTATAAAAATTTGTATATGAAAAATTTTCTATAAAAATTTTTATACGAAAAATTTTCTATAAAAATTTTTATATGAAAAGTTTTCTATAAAAATTTTAATATGAAAAATTTTCTATAAAAATTTCTATATGAAAAATTTTCTATAAAAATTTTTGTATGAAAAATTTTCTAAGAAAATTTTTATATGAAAAATTTTCTTTAAAAATTTGTATATGAAAAATTTTCTATAAAAATTTTAATATGAAAAATTTGCTATAAAAATTTTTATATGAAAAATTTTCTATAAAAATTTTTGTATGAAAAATTTTCTAAGAAAATTTTTATATGAAAAATTTGCTATAAAAATTTTTAAATATAAATTTTCTATAAAAATTTTTGTATGAAAAATTGTCTATAAAAATTTTTATATGAAAAATTTGCTATAAAAATTTTTATATGAAAAATTTTCTATAAAAATTTTTGTATGAAAAATTTTCTAAGAAAATTTTTATATAAAAAATTTTCTAAAAAAATTTTTATATGAAAAATTTTCTATAAAAATTTTTATATGAAAAATTTTCTATAAAAATTTTTATATGAAAAATTTTCTATAAAAATTTTTATATGAAAAATTTTCTATAAAAATTTTTATATGAAAAATTTTCTATGAAAAATTTTCTATAAAAATTTTTATATGAAAAATTTTCTATAAAAATTTTTATATGAAAAATTTTCTATAAAAATTTTTATATGAAAACTTTTCTATAAAAATTTTTATATGAAAAAATTTCTATAAAAATTTTTATATGAAAAAAATATAAAGAATTTTTATATGAAAAATGTTTCATGAAAAATTTTCTTCAAAAAATTTTTTATCGAAAAATTGTATATAAAAAATTTTCTATCGAAAAATTGTATATAAAAAATTTTCTATCAAAAATTTTTATATTAAAAATTTTCCATACAAAACTAAAAAAATGCCTTAATTTCCGGGTTCCGAAAAGGTGTCTTTTTTAATTTTTTGACCAAAAAAAAAAGAAAAAGATTTTTTTATAAAAATTTTTTGTCAAAATCGATATTAGAAAAAAAACGGAGTTCTTTTAGTTTATTCCAATATCGATTTTAACAACGATTTTGACAAGAATTCAAAAATCTTTATTACCAAAAAAACCCAAACTATAAAATAAATTCCTATTAATTTATCATCAAAATAAATTTTAATTAAAAAAATTTCAGTTTTTTTTTCTCAATATTTTCTTAAATGTCCAAATCTAACTAAAACAAAATAGGCTGACAGTTAAAATTGCTAACGAAAAAATACTTAAATATTGCGGAATTTTTTCGCTTGAAGCTCTCACAGATACTGTCATATCTAACAGATACAACAACACAAGCAAACAAAATAATTGAGCACAAAAATAACAACAACCAACAACAACAAAAAAAATTAAATAAATTTTTTAGCAAATACTCGACACACCAATCGACGAAGTATGAAAACAGCCCAACAACAGCAACAGCAACAACCACAAACTCAAACTGAAACTGAAAAATGGAAATAAACAAAAAAATAAATAAAATAAAACAACTTTAAAGCGAAAACATTCCAATCTGATGATTAAGACTAAAATAGAGCTAAAATTAAACAAAACACGAAAAAACGTTGAAATAAAATAAAACTTGCAAAAAAAAACAAACAAATTTACTCGTATTCGTTAAACTCATGCAAGGGGTAAAGTATTTTTAGTAAAATAAAAAATACATACTTCAAAATTTACAATTACATGAGTAAAGAGTGTAAAATTCAACAAAATTTTTGTTTGAGTGTTAGTGAAGAACTGTAAAAAAATCAAAATAAATTTGAAAGTAAACAAATTACAATTTTTTTTTAATTTATTTTAGACATGTGTTGAACAAAAAATGAAGGGATTTTTTTTTTGAGGTTGGAAATTAGAAAGATCTAAGATTTAACTTAAAGATTTAGTTGTAATGAAAAATATTCTTTAAATTTTCAAAAAATTTTATATGAAATTTGTTTTTACAAAATTTTTGGTTGAAAAATTTTCTCTATAAAATTTTCTATATCAAATTTTCTAGTTAAAATTTTCTATATAAAATTTTTATTTGAAAATTTTGTATACAAAAATTTTTTTGAAATATTTTCTATATAAAATTTTTATTTTGTATACAAAATTTTTATCTGAAAAATTTCCTTAGCAAAATTTTTATACGAAAATTTTCTTTATAAAATTTCTATATAAAAAATTCTTAAACGAAATATTTTTTATAACATTATTTTATATGAAAAATGTTTCATATTTTATTTTTTTTTAAATTTGTATATAAAAATTTTCTGTAAAAAAATTTTATTTGAAAAATTTCATATGCAAAATTTTCTAAGAAAAATTTTGTACACAAAATTTTAATATAAAAAACTTTAATATGAAAATATTTCTATAAAAAATGTTAATATAGAAAATTTTATATTTTGTATACAAAATTTCTATTAAATTTTTCTATATAAAATTTTTATATGAAAAATTTCCCATAAAAAATTTTTTTAGAAAAATTTTCTATATAAAATTTTTATATGAAAAATTTTCTATAAAAACTTTTTTTTAGAAAAATTTTCTTTAAAAATTTTTGTATGAAAAATTTTCTATAGAATGTTTTATATAAAAAATATTTATATGAAAAATTTTCTATAAAAAATGTTTATAGAAAAATTTTTGTATGAAAAATTGTCTATAGAAAGTTTTATAAAAAAATTTTTATATGAAAAATTTTCTATAAAAAATTTTCTATGAAAAATTTATATGAAAAACTTTTTATAAAAAATTTTTATATACAAAATTTTTATATGAAAAATTTTATATGAAAAATTTTTATACGAAAAATTTTCTATAAAAAAATTTTATAGAAAAATTTTTGTATGAAAAATTTTCTATAAAAAATTTTCTATGAAAAATTTTCTATAAAAAATTTTCTATGAAAAATTTTCTATTAAGAATTTATATGAAAAATTTTTTTAAATAATTTTTATATAAAAATTTTTCTGAAAAAAATTTTATATGAAAAATTTTTATACGAAAAATTTTCTATAGAAACAATTTTACATGAAAAATTTTCTATAACAAATTTTTATAGAAAAATTTTCTATAAAAATTTTTATTTGAAAAATTTTCTATAAAAAATGTTTATATGAAAAATTTTCTCTAAAAAAATTTTATACGTAAAACTTTCTCTTAAAAATTTTTATATGAAACAGTTTCTATAAAAATTTGTATATGAAAAATTTGCAATAAAACTTTTTTCTATAAAAAATTTTCTATGAAAAATTTTCTATGAAAAATTTTCTATGAAAAATTTTTATTTTATTCTATAGAAACAATTTTATATGAAAAATTTTCTGTAACAAATTTTTATAGAAAAATTTTCTATAAAAAATGTTTATATGAAAAATTTTCTCTAAAAAATTTTTATACGTAAAATTTTCTCTTAAAAATTTTTATATGAAACATTTTCTATACAAATTTTTATATGAAAAATTTTCAATAAAACTTTTTTTAAGAAAAATTTTCTATAAATATTTTTATATGAAAAATTTTCTATAAAAATTTTTATAAGAAAAATTTTCAATAAGTTTTAATAGGAAAAATTTTCTATAAAAATTTTAATATAAAAAATTTTCTATAGAAATTTTTATACAAAAAATTTTTTTTATGAAAATTTTTCTATAAAAAATTTTTAATAGAAAATTTTTATATGAAAAATTTTGTATAAAAAATTTTTATATGAAAAATTTTCCATACAAAATTTTCTATAAAAAATTTTTATAGAAAAATTTTATAGAAAAATTTTCTATGGAAACTTTTATATGAAAAAATTTTTATATGAAAAATTTTCTACAAAAATTTATACATAAAAATTTTATAAAAAAATTTCTATAAAAAGTTTTTATATGAAAAAATTTCTATAAAAAAATTTAATATGAAAATTTATATGAAAAATTATAAATAAAAAATTTTCTGTAAAAAAGTTTAATATCAAAAATTTTCTATAAAAAATTTTTTATATGAAAAATTTTCTATAAAAAATTTTTATCGGAAAATTTTCTAAAAAAAGTTTTGTATTTAAAACGTCCTTTATAAAAAAATTTTTATGAATCTTTTTCTGTGTCCACTTTATCCGGCTTGGCTGGACGAAATCGGATTATTATTTCGGCTAACTCTCATAAAATTTTTTTGTATTTAAATAAGATATTGTTTTAAATTTTTTTTTTTACCAAATTTTGTTGGAACCGGCCCATATTGGACCATACCTCCCATACAAGGCCAACTCTCAAGAATTCAAAATCATAAAAACTCTTATTTATCTAAAGAAAATTGCAGTGATTTACTAAAACTTTGCGCAGATAAGTTTCTGTAAACATATATCGATTACTTAGTAATCGGTCCACATATGACCCCCATATCGTCGGAAATGGTATAATTCCACCAAAATCCCGAAATATTGTTTGCTGCGATAGAAAAATTAAGCTTAAAAAACTATTAATTAAGAAAAATTTTCTAATTTCTTAACAATTGGTCCATATTTGAACTAAGTGGTAAAAAGTTTAAAATAGTGGGTCTTGACCGATTACAGTATTTGCTTACTAATGTAGTTACTTTCAACTTTATTTTTTGCAAAGTTATGACTCCCCAAAATTTAACCAAACAAAATTTAGAAATTTCCAAAAGTTATTTGTGTTATTTGCTTATAACTTCTAAATTATGTGAGATAATGAAATAACGTATAATTAATTTTAAAGATAATTGCATAAAGGTCCATAACTCTTTGAAGAGATATATAATATCTTGTTTAGTTTAGAAGTTATAAGCAAAGATTCATAAATTATTTTTTTTTAATTTTATGATTTTTGTCATTTTCAAGGCGAAACAATTCTGGATCGAATAGGGTCTCTGTTAATAAATTTAAGACTATAAAAAAGTGTTTATTGGGTGGCTCCATAAAATTTTTTGTACGTTTAAAAATTTACAAAACAACTTGTTTATGGTAAAAAGTTTTAGCTGAATAAAAAAGACTCGAATATATTTAAAACTAATAAAACGAATATGGAAAATCAGCAGCAGAAAACGAAAAAAATGTGGCAAAACAAGTTTCCGGATGGACAAGATAAAAATCGTATATAATAAATATTTAAAAAAAAATTAAAAAATAAATTATCAATTTAAAGAATTTTTATTGATATTTTTTAACACTTTTTTTGAGAGAAAAATATTCTATAAATTTTATAACTAAATTATAAACAAAAAAGTCATTAATATTAATTTAATTTAAGGCTAATTTATTATTTTATTAAAAAAAAAACTTTAAACAAAAAACCGGCAAATTTTTTTATAAAATAAATAAATAATAAAATAAATAAGACGATACCTATAAACGACTGAGTTACACACCAACAAAAAATCATTATTAATAAAAATTTGGCATTCACCAGCCAAAATAAGTGAAATTAAATGAGCCTTTACAAAATACAGCGAAAAAAACTTTATTTGAGCTGAAAAAATTGAATAAATACCCACAATTTTGAATTTTATTTAATTTCATTAGCTTCAAAAAAAAAAAAGCAAAAACAAAATCGTTGAAAAATTATTTTTTTAAATTAACGTCAGCATTAGCCTCGTGCTGGTATGCGTTACGTTTTTCGTTGCCCCTTTTATTTCTGTAAATGTGAAAATTATGAAAAATATTTAGCGAAAAAAAGAAAATATTCAAAATGTGTTTCGTATAAAATAAAATTAAAGCAAAAATATTTTTGATATATTTTAAAATGTTGATACTCATGTATTTGTAATGATGATGGCATGTGTGTGTAAAAAAAATGTATACTTTTTAGAGCAAATAATGGGTGATTAGAGTGGAAATATGAAAAATCATAGATGTTTTTTGGGGGAGATCTAAGATTGCTTGGAATTTCAAAATCTATTAATACCGTTGCAATGATTATTCAAATAGTCTAATCATCTGAAAATTCGTTGTAATATGATCAATCTGGGGACTTATCGCCTTATTCGATATCGATTGAGAACTCAGATTTTTAAGGAAATATTTTGTGACATATCTTAGGGATATTTTTTTATAAAAATTCTTATATGAAAATATTTTTTCTATAAAAAATTTTGTACGAAAAACTTTCTATAGAAATTTGTATATTGAAAATGTTTCTATAAAAAAGTTTTATACGAAAAATTTTCTATAAAAATTTTCTATAAAAATTTTAATACGAAAAATTTTCTATAAAAATTTTTATACGAAAAATTTTCTATAAAAACTTTTATACGAAAAATTTTCTTTAAAAATTTTTATACGAAAAATTTTCTATAAAAATTTTTATACGAAAAATTTTCTATAAAAATTTTTATACGAAAAATTTTCTATAAAAATTTTTATACGAAAAATTTTCTATAAAAATTTTTATACGAAAAATTTTCTATAAAAATTTTTATACGAAAAATTTTCTATAAAAATTTTTATACGAAAAATTTTCTATAAAAATTTTTATACGAAAAATTTTATATAAAAATTTTTATACGAAAAATTTTCTATAAAAATTTTTATACGAAAAATTTTCTATAAAAATTTTTATACGAAAAATTTTCTATAAAAATTTTTATACGAAAAATTTTCTATAAAAATTTTTATACGAAAAATTTTCTATAAAAATTTTTATACGAAAAATTTTCTAAAAAAATGTTTATAAGAAAAATTTTCTATAAAAATTTTTATACGAAAAATTTTCTATAAAAATTTTTATACGAAAAATTTTCTATAAAAATTTTTATACGAAAAATTTTCTATAAAAATTTTTATACGAAAAATTTTCTATAAAAATTTTTATACGAAAAATTTTCTATAAAAATTTTTATATGAAAAATTTTCTATAAAAATTTTTATACGAAAAATTTTCTATAAAAATTTTTATACGAAAAATTTTCTATAAAAATTTTTATACGAAAAATTTTCTATAAAAATGTTTATACGAAAAATTTTCTATAAAAATTTTTATACAAAAAATTTTCTATAAAAATTTTTATACGAAAAATTTTCTATAAAAATGTTTATACGAAAAATTTTCTATAAAAATTTTTATACGAAAAAATTTCTATAAAAATTTTTATACGAAAAATTTTCTATAAAAATTTTTATACGAAAAATTTTCTATAAAAATTTTTATATGAAAAAAATATAAATAATTTTTATATGAAAAATGTTTCATGAAAAATTTTCTATCGAAAAATTGTATATAAAAAATTTTCTATCAAAAATTTTTATATTAAAAATTTTCCATACAAAATTGTCTGTATATATAAAATTTTTATAAAAAATTTTATATAAAAAATAATTTATTTTGCAAAAAGTTTAATAAATATCGAAATATATCCGTTTCTTTGCCAAAGCATTAAGTTTAAATAAAATTTGTTTACTATCAGGGATCTTTTGACAAATAAGTTACCCTAAAAGTATGCTACACAAATGTTTCTTAATTATCTTACATTTCATTCGATATCGAATTCGGCGATATCGATCGCCCTTTTGACCGTTTTGTTGATCATACTTCTATATTATTTGATTGGTTAAATCATAATATTATCCCATTATAAGTAAATTTTTATAAATCAATATATTATCGAGTATTATAAATCTCTGTATGTTCCCGCTTTATCGTCAATATCTCTGTAATTTATTGACCGATTTGAATGAATTCTTCTGCTAAAATAATTTAGAGACTTCAGTCTCTCCATTTGATAAGAAAATAAATCCGTAGGAATTACAGCAACTTTATGATTTTTATCAGAACTCAAGTTTTACTCAAAATCTAAAAAACTCGAATATTTTTGCTTATATCTCTGTAATTTTAGGACCGATTTAAATCAATTCTTTTGGAAAAATAATCAAGAGAATTAAGTCTACCGCTCCATAAGTTTACAGCAGCTTATTGATTTATATTTGAGATCAAATTTTGAAAAAAGAAAGCCTAAAAACTCGAATATTTTTGCTTATATCTCTGAAACTTTTTGACCGATTTAAATGACTTTTTCCGCAAAAATATTTTAGAGAATTTGATCTACAGATTTGATAAGAAAATAAATCCGTAGGTTTTACGACAGCTAAATAATTTTCATTAGAACTCAAATTTTGAAAAAAAAAATAAAATTAAAAAACTCGAATATTTTTGCTCATATCTCTGTAATTTATGGACCGATTCAATAATAATCAAGAAAATTAAGTCTACCGATTATATAAGAAAATAAGTCCGTACAAATTACTGCAGCTTATTGATTTCTAATAGAACTCAAAATTTGAAAGAAAAAATCTAACAAATAAAATATTTTTGCTCATATCTCTGTAACTAATGAACCGATTTAAATGAGTTTTTCTGCAAAAATAATCTAGAGGGTTCAGACTCTCGATTTGATAAAAACATAAATTCATAAGCCTTAAGGCTTAATAATTTTCATTAAAACATATTGAAAATTTTTTGCATATAGAAAATCAAATATTATTGCTCATATCTCTGTCACTTATAAACCGATTTAAATGAATTCTTCTGCAAAAATAATCTAAAGAATTCAACCTATAGATTTGATGAGAAAATAAATCCGTATGTCTTACAACAGCTTAATAATTTTCATTAGAACTCAAATTTATAAAAAAAAGAAAATATTTTTGCTCATATCTCTGTAATTAATGAACCGATTAATATGAATTATTTAGCAAAAATATTCTGGGGAATTCGCTCCACAGATCTGATAAGAAAATAAATCCGTTGGTCTTTCAACTTAATGGTTTTTAATATAATTTAAATTTTGAAAAAAAAATCTAAATAAGAAATATTTTTGCTCATATCTCTGTAATTTATGAACCGATTTTAATCAATTCTTCTTCAAAAATAATTTAGAGAATTCTGCCTACATCTTTGATAAGAAAACAAATCTGTAGGTCTTATAACAGCTTAGCAATTTTGATTAGAACTAAAATTTTGAAAGAAAAAATCGAAAAATTTTTTTTTGCTCATATCTCTGTTATTTTTGAACCGATTTTAATGAATTCTTCTGCAATAATAATCTAGAGAATTCAGTCTCTTGACTTAATAAGAAAATAAAGACGTAGAGCTCACAGCCGTTTAATGACATCCATTATAACTCATATTTTGAAAAAAAATATAGCAAATCGAATATTTTGACAAATATCTTTATAATCAAGCTTATCTAAAACAAATATCACAATAAAGGGCCCAGTAACCAAAATATTTTTCGAAGCTGAGTGTCTTTAAATGTAAATTATATTCAAATAAAAATGTACATTTTTCAAAAACACACTTTGTCATTTAATCCCAACTTAGACACTTAATCCTACCCATTCAAAAGCATCTGCTCTCTAAATCCTCAAGACTAGGTAATCTGAGATTTGAAAAGATTTGAAAAATATTTTAAATTATTTTCATTTTAAATCATTTCCATTTTAAAAGCAATCCTCTTACTCCCATTAAATGTGAATATCTTCTATTCTTCTAACATTTCCTTAACATTTTTTCATAATTTCTCATTTAATGATGAGATCTCTTACAAATCGCTTTAAACTCTTAAAAGCGGAAGGAAGTAATTATAAGATAGTTATCAGGGCAGCTTTATAAAAACTGGGAAAATCAAAAGAAAACTCTTTAAAGAAAATTAAATGTAATATGATGAATGGAGTATGTGGCAAGAAAATATGATCGAGAAAAAATACCAAAACTAATTGAGCAAATTGAAAAAGAATATGAAAGAAATTTTGAAAATTTTTCTAAAACTAATGATGTTGTTACTCAAGTATCTATTGGATGGAAAGATATAATTTTTTTGTTTAATTATAGAAAATTCTTGGGATTTTTTTTTCGTTTTTTTTTTTAGAATAAATAATTTTATGAATTTCTAATGTTTTCTAAGCTACTGGATATTGTATGGGAATGTTTAGATTATAGTGATTTTTTTCTTGAATTTTTTTTTTTTTTTTGTTTAAATTATTTGTTTAAATAACAGCCGTAGAATTTTTTTCCCAACATCTGGATTTTTTTTTGAAGAAATCACAAAAAAATTGGAATAGTATTTGTTTAAGAAAATATTTCTTAGAAATGTTGGCTTTTAAATTAAGATATTCTAGATTTTTGTTTATACAAGGAATTTGATGGATACAGGGTGTGTGAAAAAAATTCTACAACTCTTTAAAGTTTGTGGATCCAAATAAAATAAAAATATTAACCATGTTTTGCTTGATACTGTAGATTATAAATAAATTCTAAACTTCTTTTGTAAGTAAATGAAGACTCACCCCCTTAATCATAAACAAAAAACTAAAGTTATGACTAACTTATAAATCAAATTTTTTAGTACAAAATTCCTACAATGAGCCTTTAATAATTTTGTAATCTATTTATAAATCAGGGGGTCAAACTTAAAGTTTATCACAAAGAATTTAACTTGATTTTATTTATAGGTATTGAAAAATGTTTGAATTTCCAGAGCATAAATTGACCCTTGAACTTTCATTTAATAATTTTTTTTTACACTATGTCAAAGGCCGAACATTCTACTTTAAAACGATATACAACTTATTGTTATAACTCTTATAGTTTCAAAGTTATAGACAAAAATACATCAACACTTTTGTAAAATTCTAAGATTTTTTTTTCATTTTTTTAAATAAATTTTTGCTGGGTTACACTTAATATAAAAAAATATCTCAGAAAACCAATAGAATCAACAGAAAACATAGAATAGAAAAAATCTAAAGAATATTATAAGAAAAAACTATATATATATATAGATACGATTAAAAGTATATAAGAATAAATAAAGCAGAATTAAATGAATGTATGAAGCTAAAAAAAAAAACTGAAAATGGTAGTCAATAAAATATGTAGAGTATAATGTAAAATAATAGCGTTAACTGCAAACTAAAGCAGCAGCTAACTAGTACTAGATACTTGTACTATAAGATACAAGATACCAAACTTAAAGTTGTTGAATTGTATTTAGTATGTAGTTGATTTTATGAGGAGTAGAATAATATATAAACTAGTAATAAAATGTATCTATATGTGTAAAAACTGACTTAGAAAAATAATATAGACAAAAAATTAAAGACTATACAAGATCTATACTTACATCTAGTTACTTACATACATGGATACAAAATAGTTTATAAGTAGAAAGATAAAAAACCTGGTAACAAGAGCAACAGGTGCAATTTGTAGCAGCAGCAGCAACAACAAGAATCACCGATGAATAGAAATATTCGTAGATACTAGAATAATAGTCGAGAGCTATGAATAGAAAAACAGGGCGCTTTGTTCAAATTTTTTAAGTACCTAAAGCTGCTTTATTTTTGAGCTCATTGGAAGCAGTTTTCTGGAAATAATTGTTCTACACAAAATTTTTTGTTATAAAAATGTTTCTATAAAAATTTATCGCTAAAACCGAAACCGAAAATTTTTCTATAACAAAATTTTCTATTTTAAAAACTTTTCTATAGAAATTTTTTTCTTATAAAAATTTTTCGTTAGAAATTCGCCAAAAAAAATTTCTATAGAAAATTTTTCGTTATAAAAATTTTCTATAAAAAAAATTTATAAAAAATTTTTAAAAGAATTTTCTATAAAAAATTTTTCGTTAAAAAAATTTTCTATAGAAAATTTTTCTTTAAAAAAAAATTTATATAGAAAATTTTTCGTTAAAAAAACTTTTGTATAGAAAATTTTTCGTTAAAAAAATTTCTGTAGAAAATTATTCGTTAAAAAAATTTTCTATAGAAAATTTTTCGTTAAAAAAATTTTCTATAGAAAATTTTTCGTTAAAAAAAATTTCTATAGAAAATTTTTCGTAAAAAAAATTTCTATAGAAAATTTTTCGTTAAAAAAAATTTTCTATAGAAAATTTTTCGTTAAAAAAAATTTTCTATAGAAAATTTTTCGTTAAAAAAAATTTTCTATAGAAAATTTTTCGTTAAAAAAAAATTTCTATAGAAAATTTTTCGTTAAAAAAAATTTCTATAGAAAATTTTTCGTTAAAAAAAATTTTCTATAGAAAATTTTTCGTTAAAAAAAATTTTCTATAGAAAATTTTTCGTTAAAAAAAATTTTCTATAGAAAATTTTTCGTTAAAAAAAATTTTCTATAGAAAATTTTTCGTTAAAAAAAAATTCTATAGAAAATTTTTCGTTAAAAAAAATTTTCTATAGAAAATTTTTCGTTAAAAAAAATTTTCTATAGAAAATTTTTCGTTAAAAAAATTTTCTATAGAAAATTTTTCGTTAAAAAAAAATTTCTATAGAAAATTTTTCGTTAAAAAAAATTTTCTATAAAAAATTTTTCGTTAAAAAAAAATTTCTATAGAAAATTTTTCGTTAAAAAAAATTTTCTATAGAAAATTTTTCGTTAAAAAAAATTTTCTATAGAAAATTTTTCGTTAAAAAAAATTTTCTATAGAAAATTTTTCGTTAAAAAAAATTTTCTATAGAAATTTTTTCGTTAAAAAAAATTTTCTATAGAAAATTTTTCGTTAAAAAAAATTTTCTATAGAAAATTTTTCGTTAAAAAAAATTTTCTATAGAAAATTTTTCGTTAAAAAAATTTTCTATAGAAAATTTTTCGTTAAAAAAAATTGTCTATAGAAAATTTTTCGTTAAAAAAAATTTTCTATAGAAAATTTTTCGTTAAAAAAAATTTTCTATAGAAAATTTTTAGTTAAAAAAAAATTTCTATAGAAAATTTTTAGTTAAAAAAAAAATTCTATAAAAAATTTTTCATTAAAAAAATTTTTCTATAGAAAATTTTTCGTTAAAAAAATTTTCTATAGAAAATTTTTCGTTAAAAAAAATTTTCTATAGAAAATTTTTCGTTAAAAAAATTTTCTATAGAAAATTTTTCGTTAAAAAAAATTTTCTATAGAAAATTTTTCGTTAAAAAAAATTTTCTATAGAAAATTTTTCGTTAAAAATATTTTTCTATAGAAAATTTTTCGTTAAAAAAATTTTCTATAGAAAATTTTTCGTTAAAAAAATTTTTCTATAGAAAATTTTTCGTTAAAAAAAATTTTCTATAGAAAATTTTTAGTTAAAAAAAATTTCTATAAAAAATTTTTCGTTAAAAAAATTTTCTATAGAAAATTTTTCGTTAAAAAAAATTTTCTATAGAAAATTTTTCGTTAAAAAAAATTTTTTATAGAAAATTTTTCGTTAAAAAAATTTTCTATAGAAAATTTTTCGTTAAAAAAAATTTTATAGAAAATTTTTCGTTAAAAAAAATTTTCTATAGAAAATTTTTCGTTAAAAAAATTTTTATGATATAAAAATGTTTCTATAAAAAATTGTCTTCAAGAAAATTTCAAATTTTGCTTAAAATGATACCCAAATTTTCCTGTAGCGTTATGAATACTAGTTCAATATAATCCATTTCTTAATAAAGTTTTTAAAAATTAAGGATTTCTTCAATTTCAAATTATTTAAGAATTAATGCCAAAAGAAAAAATTCCCAGACAAATTTCGTTATTTCTCGCTTTTTACTTAAACTTTTTATAATAAAATTGCGAAATTTTCAATTAACTCTGAATTTAGTTTCTCAATATAAAAGCTACTACTGACGGGGATACTTAAAAAAATTTAATTTTACATTTTACAAAAGCGTTAAAATGAAATGCAGTACAACAGCATTCCTTATTTCTTTTTTTTTGATCTCACAAAAGCTAGGCTTATACATACATATAAATATATATTTATAATACAGTAAAGTACGGTTAAAACGAACATACTATAAAAGTTTAACCTTATCAGAAAAGAACTTTAATAAAAATATTTTCCAGTGTTGAGAGTTATTACAATATAAACAATTAGGGATTATATCAAGTGTTCGTTATATTTATACTCCACTGTTTATATGTAGAAAAAACTGAATAATTGTATATTTTGTCTTTAGTACATACTACTGGCAAATGTGGCTGGTTTGGGTTATCCATATGTATAAAAACATTTTACATCTACTTTGGAATGCTATGGCCACATAAATGGTATGTTATTGCAACAAACAACAACAACAACATCAGCAGCAGTCGCAGCAGCAAACAGCATGCAATGCAACAGTTTGTTTGCAACAAGTATTTCCACTTTATTATACGAAAAATACTTATATATATAATATAAATATATACAACTCTATATGTAGTTACTACTTCCATACATATCTACTATCATCAACTATCCCGAAGTTGGATAGAAGAAAAAAAATTATATATTAAAGGAATAGTTTTGTCCATAATAAGCGATATATCTACTTACATACTAAATATGTACTCGTTCAATATAGATTGTACTTATGGCTGCAAACACTCCCAGTTGCTTGAATATGGTCATAAAGTGAATTTGTTATGTTTTGGGATAAAGGCATTTGACAAGGAAGTGAAAAATGTTTACAGCAAATCAAAAATTGTTAGGAAATTTATTTTTTTTTTTGTAACTTAAAGAAAAAGAAATATAGTTGTTGTAATTATATCACAGCCCAACACGAAAAATTTTGCCTTAAAATTTTTGGTATACATCTTATATAGGGCTCCAATTCCTCTAACTCATTTTTTTGAATCAGCTTTACTTACTTACTTAAATGGCCTGTAATTACAACCTGTTTAGGTCAAAGGCCGAGCATATTTTAGAATTCCAAGCACCTCTATCTTGTGCACATATTCTCCAATTTCGTATACCAAGTTTCAAAAGATTTTCTTCTACTTGGTCTTTCCATCGAAGTTTTGGACGCCCTCTTCTACGCGTTCCCTCTGGATCATTATCGAAGACTTTTCTTGCCGGAGTATTTTCATCCATTCGCACAACATGTTCTAGCCAACGCAAACGCTGTTGCCTATGTCAGCGTATAACTCATACAGCTCATGGTTCATTCGATGTCGATACTCATTGTTGACGCAGATTCTTCGTAGAATTTTCCTCTCAAATACTCCAAGGATAGCTTCATCTGTCTGTGCAAGTGCCCATGATTCAGCTCCATACAATAACACGGGTAGTATTAGCGTTTTATAGAGCGTGATTTTAGTTCTTACAGAGAGGACTTTATTTCTTAGCTGCTTGCTTAGTCCAAAATAGCATCGATTGGCAAGTATGATTCTGCGTTTGATTTCGAAGCTTATATCGTTGTTGACGTTCACAGCGGTACCAAGGTATACAAATTCTTTTACAACCTCGAAGCTATAGTTCTCAACGGACACATGTGATGCGATTCTAGTGGTCTGTCTGCCTGTAGAAACCATCAGCTTTGTTTTTGATTCATTTACAGCTAGACCCATTTCGTTTGATTCCTTCTCGATATTGGAAAAGGCGGCAGTTACCTCGCGTAGAGTGCGTCCTATAACATCAATGTCATCGGCAAACGCGAGTAGCATATGTTTTCTATTGAAAATTGTTCCTGTTGTATTAACCGCTGCATCTCGCAAGATTTTCTCTAACACAATATTGAAGAGGTCACAAGATAAACTGTCACCTTGCCTGAATCCCCGTTTAGTTATGAAGGACTCTGAATCAGCTTTAGTTTTCGAGATATATTTTTTTTCAAAATTACGTTGTTACACGATTTTGAGTAACATAACTGAAGAACAGTTTAACCAACTTAGAGAAAAGAAAAAATCAATTTAATTACAATATTACCATTATGCTGCCCTAACATAATATTAGCTACACTCAGTAGTTTTGAAGTTATAGCCGAATTAATGACGAAAAGGTATTATTTAAAAAAAGTTTTTGTTTTTACTAAAATTTATAAAAAAAATAGAGATAATAGCAAAAGTTCCAATATTTCTCTAACTCACAATTCCTCTAACCCACTTTTTTGGATCAGCTTTAGTTTTCGAGATATATATTTTTTTTCAAAATTACTTAGTTACACGATTTTGAGTAACATAACTGAAGAACAGTTTAACTTATTTAGTGAAAGCAAAAAATCAAAATTTAGCTACAATATTAAATTTATGCTGTCCTGACATTATATTTACTACACTCAGTAGTTTTGGAGTTATAGCCGAATTTATGACGAAAAAATATTATTTGAGGAATTTTTTTTAATTCGTAAAAAATGGAGATAATAACAAAAGTTCCAATATCCTCTAAACCACAATTTCTCTAACTGACTTTTTTGGATCAGCTCTCGTTTTCGAGATATCATTTTTTTTTTCAAAATTACGTTGTTACACGATTTTTAGTAACATAATTGTAGAACAGTTTAACCCACTTAGTAAAAAGAAAAAAATCAAAATTTAGCTACAATATTAACTTTATGCTGCCCTAACATTATATTTACTACACTCAATAGTTTTGGAGTTATAGCCGAATTTATGACGAAAAAATATAATTTAAAAAATTTGTTTGTTTTTTTTTTAATTCATAAAAAATGGAGATAATAACAAAAGTTACAATATTTGAAAAATAATAAAATGTACTATCAAAAATTGTACGATATCTCTGAAAATACTAAATGAAATCAAAATAATGTTAATGCACCATAAAGATAATATTGCAGCCGAATTTAGATTTTTTTAGATATTTTTACTAAATAGAATGAACCGTTTATTAGTTACGTTACTATAAATCGTGTAACTACTTGTTTTTCAAAAAAAATTTAATATCTCGAAAACTAAAGTTGATACAATAAAATACAAGCTTGCTTATGCATTACATATTTCCCTATATTACTAAAGGAAAATAATGGAAAATTTGTTGTCTTCTCTATTTTTTATGAATTTTTGAAAATAAAAATTTGTATATTTTTTTTGTTCATTAAAAGTTAAGCGATATCTCCAAAACTACTAAATGGAATCAAAATAGTTTTAATTTAGCATAAAGATAATATTGTAGCCGAATTTCGATTTTTTCTTTTTACTGAATAGAATGAACCGTTTAATAGTTACGTTAGTATAAATTGCGTAACCACATAGTTTTCTTAAAAAAAAATAATATCTCGAAAACTAGAAATGATACAAAAAAATATGATGCATACAAACTGACTAAGAAATCTAAGGCACTAAAAAAGTATTCATTTTGTCGGGCTGTGTTATTCATTATCTTAAGGCATATCTGGTTATAAATTTTCATTATTCAAATTTGAAAATGGTAGAGGATCTAACATAGGAGCCATAATCAAATATGAACTGGATAGAGCTTGCTATATACATAACATATTTTCCTACATTACTAAAGGAATGCAATGGAAAATTTGTTGTCTTCTCTATTTTTTATGAGTTTTTGAAAAATAAAAAAATATATAAAATTTTTTTTCCATCAAAAGTTGAGAGATATCTCCTAAACTACAAGATGGAATCAAAATAATGTTAATTAGGCATAAATATAGTATTAAAGTCGAATTTCAATTTTTTATTTTTATTGAATAAAATGAACTATTTATTAGTTATCTTACTTTAAATAGCGTAACTACATAGTTCAATAACAAATTAATATCTCGAAAACTAGAATTGACACAAAACAAATAAATAAGAGGCACTGAAGCCCAATACTAGATGCATACAAACTGACTAAGAAACCTAAGTTATCAACATTTGACATTCCAATTGGAACAAGGGGTACATCTCTCAGACAATGAGCTGCATCTGATTTCATTTTAAGACACATTGAAAGGGACCTACCTTTTAACTCTGGCTCCGAATGGCAAACGCATGAGTTAGAGAAGTTTTACATAGCCTAATACTCAATAACCAGGGGCTAGCTGAGTTATGAGGTGAACCGCGTTTGTTGAAAAATTTAAGTTTTTCTGGCCGAAGATCGAACTTGGGACCTCTGATATGCTAGGCGAGTGACTAACCTGCTATACTACGGCGGTTCCAATTTCATGATTGTTAAAACTATGGTCTCATCTTACTCTAATCGAGATTCATAATTAGTTCAGATATTTTCTTTAGCTGATGTTAATTGACGTTATCTTACCAAAATATCAGTTTATCATAACTCCTAAAACAGTGCCATTTAAACATGATCCAAATGATAATTTAAAGATTATCCAAATGATCAAAATATGATCAAACAATTAACACAAATTTTCAAAATTATTATTCGTTATAATTTTACACTCCTAAATTCAAATCGTCGCATTCGATATCGATCGAAAACTTAGACTTTTAAGCAAATATTGTATAGCATACCTCAGGGGTGTTCAAAATAATTTATTTTGCAAAAAGTTTAACAAAATTGGATATCTAAAAATATCCTTTTACATGTCAAAAATTTAGTTGAAATGAAATTTATTTACTCTCAGAAACCTTTTAACAAATAAGTTACAATGTAGTGAACCTTATATGTTATATTTTATTTAGATTATCCTAAAAGTATGCTACACAAATTATTCTGAAATATCTTACATCGATATCAATTGCCACGATTTGGCCCCTGATGATCAAATAATTGGAATCAAATTATTGTTTGAAATATAATATTCTTGGAAATATAACTATTAAAAAAATGTTAACTATTTTCAACTCGGTCTTCAATGGGTTAATAACTTCATTACAAACATTTTATATCGCATTCGCAAGTGTTTTTTTTTTTCTTTTTTGTTTCTGTAAATTTAACGATTACTATTATTATTATGTATATAAATGAATGCGAATTGTGTGTTTCAGTTTCATTCTTATTCGTGTTATGTATTTCCTTTTTATAATGATAAAATATTGTGTGTGAATTTTTACAATCCCGGTCTTAATTTATTAAACGCGTAATTATACAATCATGCTACTACTCGTACTATAAATAAGATATGAAATATTAAGAGTATTTGTACAAAAAAAAAATTGTTTGTAAATTAAAAATGCCACAAGTTATCACAGAATGTGAAAAAAATTGCAATTTTAGTTCATTTAATTTGTCAAGAAAATTGTGAAAAATTTTTTATAAAAAAGCTTAAGACAAAAGCTACATGAAAACTGATGTTATCTGATAGATTGCCTCCGATTCCCAACTTATTTCTGAGGACTCAAATTATGAAAAATCGTTTTGGGTTTTGTATTTTTACCTTTTTTCTGATAATGCCTCATTTGTTTTCGATAATTAAGATCATTTGTTGAAAATTTAAGCTTTTTTTGTAAGTTCTTAAAAAGCTATCTTTGTTGTTCTATCTTCCCGTCCTTTTTTACGTCCGTCTTTACTTATCATTCAAATCTAATTCAAATATCGATTTGTAATAATTCAGCTGTCATTCTTTTACAAAATTACGAAAATAAAAAATTACAACAAATTGTTAAAAATAAAATCAAGAACATCAATGTAGACGTCCACAACAAAACGTAACAATTCACTTATAAATTTTTTAGGTATAGGTAATAACATAAATATCTCGATTTGTATCGAGATATCGCACAAATAATAATATCAAGCGAGTTGAATATTGGTTCTAATAAACCAATAAAATAGCATTGCAATGTTTTGGTGTGGACGTCTACAATAGCTTTTAAAAAAAAAAATCATAGTATGTTGTTGTAATAATAGTGTTATTGCAGCTAGGAATTTTTGTAGTTTTTTGCTGTTTTTTAAGTTTAATAAACGTGAGTAGAAAATTAAGCTTTTTTTTCTTCTATTTTTTTATATTATTCGTTCATCATGGCCAGAAGATACAATCACAATAGTCAGACACAGATACACATAAATATACTACTCACCTTATGAATACGCTAAGGAATTTTTGTAAAACAGTGGAATAAGGTTAAGACGAACAACATTTTTAAGGAAATTTTAGATACAAAGGAATATTTTTACCAAACTTTGAGGGCTATAGAGAAAATTGTCTACACTAGACTACTAATATATTTAGGATACATAGATCAGAGTCTTAAGATTTATTTGGGGTAAAAATTTTTTGCATAAATATGCATATTTGGTTATATTTGTTATTTTTCTAAAATTAGTCATGTTGAAAATTTGTGATTTTTTGTGGTTCTATGTATATTCTTATAAAAAGGGGGGAGTGTCACTTAAGCCAAAATTATAATTACGAAGGAATATTTTTTACAAACTTTAAGGGCCATGTTCTGAAATTCCTTGTATAAATGGTGATTTTATTAACAAAAATTAAATGAAGTAAAAATACGAAAATTTATTTTTAAGCCATTTCCGCCATTGGGTCTTATATGGGAGTTAAGGTCAAATGTAGGCCGGTTTTTTTGAAATTTAGCAATTTTAATAGTATGTGTATAACAAATAAACATCAAATTGTCATTATCTTCAGATTTAGAAGCATTTTTGTGAACTTTAATGCATTTAGGTCTTAAGGGGAATTTTGTTCTCAATTCATTGATGAATTTTCAATAAAATTTTGTAAGTAGTTTTTAAAATATTTTTGTTAGTTTAAAACAACCTCCCCTTTATTATGCTTTTTTAAAAAACACAATTTTTTCAAGTTTGCTCAAATGAAAAATATTTGTTTACATTATTTTGTATATAACTCCAAAACCGTTAATCACACAAAAATCTTGTATTAGCACGTCTTAAGGGAAATTTTGTTTTTAAATTCATAGAGGAATTTTCAATAGAATTGTATAAGTAGTTTTCAGGATATTTTAGTCAGTTTAAAACAACCTCTTCAATATCTCAAAAAAACAAATTTTTAAAAATCGATAAAAAAATTTTATATTTCTGTTGTTTTTTTGTAATTGTAACACATTCTAGTTTTACTAGAATGTAATTTTGGCTGTTGCAAGTGTAATTTATGTCCCGTTGTATTGCATTGAAAGTGTAGGCTTTAGGGTTAACTGATATATTGTCAAAAAACTTGTTTCTTGGTTTTTATTTTGTGTTTTAGAAACAGTTTCTAAAACTTATTTTTTAAATGATTTTTACAAATATATACATGTGTACCCATTTTTGACCCTTTGTAGTCAATGAAGTAAACACTTAACTAACATTCTTATTTATTTATGTTTTAAAGTAGTTTAGGCTTAAAATTTTGCTTTGTATATCGAAAATCTCGTTTGCTCAAGATTTGTGAAAGCTCTTTTTCGAAAAAAAACCCTTTCAAAAATATTTCAAAACCCACCACTGTTTGTGGTTGGTTTTAAGTCAAAACATTGACAGCGACATACAAAAGTTGAAGAGAGTAAATTATTTATCTGTTACAAATAAATATTTAACAGTCAACAGTAACAAAAAAAACAACAGAAAATTTGCTGTTGTTGTTGTTATAGTTTGATCGTGATATATGCTGTTACGTTATGGTTTAACAACAAAAGGTAGCAATTTTCCATATTATACAAGTCTTTGTTGCAGTTGTTGTTTTTGGCATTAAGACAACAACAAGTCAAAAAAAAATCCAAATCCTTGTATTATGAACATGAATTTATAGCATATGCCTAGCAGTTACAGTTCTTAGCAGTTGCCTTGAATATTTTGAAAATCGCACATATTTTTCTGGTAGGCTTTGCTGCTTGACTGACTGACTCGTATGACTCGATCGTTGGCTGAATGACTGACTGACTGTTAAATAAAACTTGGCGTCCGTCCATCCCGGGTATCTTTTGCATTCAGAAATATTTATATAGCAATTTTTTTTTTTGTATTTGTAGTTTTTTGCTGCTGCTTTAAAAAGACCTTTTGGCTGACTATTTGGCATTTAGTGCGTTTATTTTTCCTCGATTTTTGTTTTATTATTTCTCTTGTATTGTTTGATAAATTACTTTAAGATACAACACGCAGATGTGCAATAATTTTTATACATTTTTTTTTCTTCATCTTCTGCTTGCAAGAAAATTTCAAAAAAAAAAAATAAACAAAAAAAGAATCTATAGTAAGTTTTATTTTTTGTTTTAAATATTGCGTGTACACTTTATTTTGATTATACTTGGTCTGAACATGGCAACAATAACTGCAACAAACTCATGATATCATGCCATTATTTGTTGCTGCTGAAGAGTTGGCAAAATATCCGTACTAGGGATAGACGGATGGACGGATGGGAATTATACTAAAGTCTGAAATTAAGCAAAAAAAAAAAACAAAAAAAAGGAAAACAAAAGAAAATAAATACCTTAAAACCTGCAGCATATTTTTAAGATTATATCGTTTAGTTTTTGTTGTTGTTGTTGCTTGTTAATGTTTGTAAATGATGTTTAATCCTTTTTAGCAGACATTTTTGTACAGTGGGCCCCACAAGGAGTTATAAAGCTCAAAAGCTCATAAGAAATAAAATGATAGTCTAACAAGTTCAAAGCTTTTAATGCTTAGAAATTAAAGATTGGCTACATAATCTTTAATTTCTAAGCATAAAAAGCTTTAAGCTGAGCTTTCGTTTAATGCTATTAAAAAAAGTACAATTTAAAAAAGATTCTAATGAAAAAGCTTTTGTGTCAACTAAGTTTTACATAAATAATCATTTTCTTTGATGAAAGCTTTTGAAATTGAAAGGTTTGCACTATAAGATTTAAAAGCTTTCGCTCTAGCAGAGTTTTTATTTAAAGTAAGCTTTAGTTAAATAATCATTTTTAATCAAAAGTTATTAAAAAAAAGTTCAATTTAAGAAAGCTTTTATTAAAAAAGCTTTTGTGTCAACTAAGCTTTATTTAAACAATCCTTTTATTTAAAGAAAGCTTTCGAAATAGAAATGATTTTATTAAAAATTTAAAAGCTTTCAAATAAGTTTTAATTTAATATTTTTTTATCAAAGCTTTCGATAAATAAGGGTTTATATAAATTAACAAGTTTAGATGAGGTTTTAATTAATTATATTAACAAAAGTTTTATTTAAAAAAGCTTCTTTTAAAAAGCTTTTGTGTCAACTAATCTTTTATTTAAAGCAAGCTTTCGAAATGGAATTGTCTGCATTATAAGATTTAAAAGCTTTCAATCTATCGAAACTTTGATTTAAGAAAGCTCTGATTGAAAAAGCTTTAGTTTTAAATAAGATTAAGTGAAATAATCTTTTTCTTTCATAAAAGCTTTCAAAATATAAAGCTGAGCTTTCATTTAAGAGTGTTTTAATTTGAAACTATGTTTTTTTTAAAGCTTTTGTAGTAGCAAAAATTTACAAAAATAATTTTTAAACAAATTTAAAAAGGCTTAAATCTAAACTAAGCTTTTATAAAAGAGTATTTTTTTTTAAATTTTAATAGAAAACTTTAAACCTAATTTAATGTCGAGTTAACGAGAATGTCTTAAGCTTTGTTTGACATGAGCTTTGCTTTATAAATGTTGAAAAAAGTACAATTTAAGAAAGCTTTTAATGAAGAAGCTTTAATGACAGATTTTTAAATAACAAGGTTTGCAGATTTAAAAGTTTTCGTTCTAACTAAGTTCTCATTGAATAATCTTTTTCTTTAGAAAAAGCTTTTGAAAAACTGAGCATTAAAGAGTTCTATTATTTTATACTAGTTTTTGTTTTATAAAAGCTTTTGTAACAGCAAATATTTACAAAATACAATTTATTAAAGTTTTAATTTTAGAAAGCTTTAATTTAAATAAAAGAAAAATTTCATTGTATAAAAGCTTTTAGAATAATAAAATATCTTTCATTCTATTTGATATAAGCTTTCTTATATAAAATCGTTCATATAGACTTTTTAACTTAAGATAACGAAAATATTTTAGGAATTTTAATTTTTTTAAAGAAAACTTGCAATTTAAATGTTGTAAAAATAAACAAGCTTTAGTTTATTAAAGCTTTTCATGTATGAAAATTTAATTGTAATTAATGATTTGGAAAGGCTTTCAAATAGTATATAAAAAATTGCTTTTAAGAAAGCTTTAAAGTCAAAGCTTTAATTTATAAAAGTTTTAATATAATAATGTGAAAGCTTTAGATTTCTTTCTAACGGATGATTGAGTTTTAAGATATTGATTTAAAACAGATTTTTTTTTGTATAAAAAGTTTTATACTAACAGAAAGTTTCCATTTTAAAAGCAATTTTTCCAGAATGATTAATTTTCAAGTAATTTGTTAAAAGCTTTTGTATTTAAGCTAAAATTATAAATTTATCTTTTCTGAGCTGTAATGCTCTGGTGTCCAAAATGGGTTTTTTAAGTAATTTGTTTAAAGCTTTTGTATTTAATAATTATAATTTAAGCTAAAATTGTACAATAATCTTTTCTGAGCTTTTAAGCTTTTGCTTTAAATTATTATAATTAATTTAAAAAATTTTGTTTTCAGGAATGCTAAGTGCAAATTAAAGCTTTTAATTCTATAAAACTTAAATTATTTCGAAGCTTTAACCTCACGAAGGCTTTTAGCTTACGACAATGAACGAAAGAAATGAACAAGCTTTACTTAAACCAGCATTTACCGTTTAAGAACTATTTTTATTCTAACTTCATAAAAGATTCATAAAATTATTAAAAGCTTAATGACGGAATTTTGTGTGAAAAATTAGTTTTACTTGTTTTATTTTTCATTTTTGAATTAAGAGATTCTTCTATATTTTTTCAGAATATTTAACTCTATGTTTCACTGCTATTATAAAAAAGCTCTTAACTCAAGAAAGTTTTTTTTGAGACATTCAACAATAATGAAATTTTTGCGTTAAAATAGTTTTTTTTCAAATTTGAACTAATCTTGATTCAAATAAAGCTTTCGTTGGTTTTAGCTTAAAAGCATTTAAGGAAATTTTAAGAAAACTTAAATTGTTTTGAATATGGTTTTTAATTGTTTTATAGAAAATATTGAATCTTGCTGAAAGAAATAATATCAAAGAAGAAAGGTTTTGCTTTAGTAAAGCTGGAGCATCAAGAAATCCTTTTCTTTAACTTCCACTTTTTCATTAGAATAAACTAAAAACATTGAAAAGCTCATAACTCAAGAAAGTTTTCATTTTAAGATATTAAAAAGCTTTTATACAAAAGTTTTCTTTAATTAATCTTAAGTCGAATAAAGCTTTCGAATAAAGCTTTCGAATAAAGTGTTCTCAATTTTAAAGAAATTTTAATTCGAATAAAGCTTTTTTTGTTAATAAAGAAATTTAAAAAAAAAACTTGTTTTTTTTAATAAAGCTTTAATAAATCTTTCGTTTTTTATACAAAATATTAAAAGATATAATTTAATTTCATACTATTCTTTTCCAGAATGATTTTCAATTTGCAATTTGCTTAAAGCTTTTACATTTAAGCTTAAATTATACATTTATCTTTTATGAGCTTTTAAGCTCTGGTTTCCAAAATATTTTTTTAAGTAATTTATTAAAATCTTTGGCTTGTTATTATTATATGTAGTAAATTTAATTAGTTTTGTATCCAAAAATGTTAAATAATAGGTAAAGCTTTAAATTCTAAAAAACTTAAGTTATTTTAAAGCTTTTCACTCAAGAAAGTTTTCAGCAATACCATCTTTTAAAAGAAATAATTAAAAAAAAAAAGAACGAAGAATGTTTTCGTTTTAAAAAAGCTAGATCTTTTATACAGCTTTTCTTTAATCGAAGCTTAATTGTTAAATACTAGGTAAAGCTTTAAATTCTAAAAAACTAAATTTTTTTTAAAGCTTTTAACTCAAGAAAGTTGTCAGCAATACCAAATTTTAAAAGAAATAATTAAAAAAAAAAAGAACGAAGAATGCTTCCGTTTTAAAAAAGCTAGATCTTTTATAAAGCTTTTCTTTAATCGAAGCTTAATTTTGTATTGAATGAAACTAATTCTTTCATCAATTTTAAAAAGTGTTTTTTTTTTTCATTTTTAGAAAATCTTCAAAATATGTTTTTATTTTTTGCATCAGCGTCTTTTATTCTTCAATTACTATTTTATACCAAAAATTTGTATAGCCCACTGTTCCCCTTTCCAGAGTATGACTAAAATATCAAAGAATTTCCTTAAAGCGAAAACCACAACATCAGTTGTTGTCTTTTCAAGCTTCATCTTAGGATTTTGTATAATAAAACTTGAGATAAGGAATGAATAAACATTTACGTCACATACCAAAGTTTTTGGGTTGGTTCCTCGAGTGTGAGTGTCTGTCTGTTCGTACGTCCGTCCGTTTAATTTCCAGTAGCACATTAAGCCTCTTTTTAACATTTTTTTCGTTCAATATTATTACCATTGAGTTGATTTACTTTAGTTTTAAAAATGTTTTTTTTTTTCTTGGTTCTGTGTTCTTTTTTTTAATTTCATAGCTCTGGGTGTTATGTGGCCTTAAAAAAATTGAAAAATTTATGCTTTAAGCATAATTTTAGATTTTTTTTTTTTACATTTTGGTGTCTCAGTCGTTTTTGCCATATTTATGGCTACTTATAATTCTATATATATATAAGATATTGTACAATACAATATTCATTTGTGGGTATATTTATGTATTTAGAGTTTCTGGGTTTTCAACATTCTTTAAGCCAAAGGCTTAACTTGAAATACTTTTTTCAAAATTTTATTCGATCGTTCTTTCTGGTGTTGTTGCTGCTGCTGGTTTGGTTGTTTGGTTTGTATGTTGTCGTTGTTTATTTCTACTTCATTTGATAATTTCAACAGATATTTAAAGTTTAACATAAACATTAAGTTTAATACGTAAAATTGACGTTATTTACAGAAAATTTATAAAAAAAATACCAAAAAAAAGAAAAAGAGTTGTGGGCATTTTTGTCTTTTTTAAATTTATGACCAAATGAAAAATGCGATAAGCCTCTTTTTTGTTTTTTGTCTGATTGCGTTACGTTAATAACACTAGAGAACAGTTTTTTGACCAAACGCATTTGACACCTAATCTATATGTAAAATTGTCCGCTGAATCCAAATATGAAGTCAGAATGGTCAAAAGTAGAACAGTTTTCGAGATATTGCAAAATAACCGTTTTTTGTGTTTTTAAAAAAGATGAAGGCACTTAAAATAAAATATTTTCAAAAATGTCCGTCGGTTCGGACATTTCTTTCTTTCCAATGAAAGACAATAAAATTACTAAAATAACCATTGGTTGTTTGTTAAGATCGGTCATGAAATGACAGAGTAATAGTGGAAAAAACTTCAGATTCCATGAAAAATTTGTTAATTTTTAGCAATTTCGCCCTTTTCAATCAATCTCTTTTAAACCGAACAATTAAAAATTTGTATGTATTTTTACATAGCGTATTAGTATATTAAGTGGGAATATTTTGCGTCCAACATGATCCAGATTGGTACAGAAGTGACAAAGCTACAGAAGATTAAGTGAATTTAGCCACTTTTCGCTATTTTTAAATCAAGTGCCCAAAGGAAAAACAAACATTTTAAATATTAAAAAATTTTAATTTTGGGAAAAAAAGAAATTAAGAAAGCGTGAAATTTGTTAACAAGAACGAAATGCGTAAGGCAAAACGGGCATTTATTTGCAAGAACAATCCAAACAAGTTTTGCTATGCTTGTGGAGTGTACAGTTTTGCACAGCCGTCAAATTTTTCAAACCAATTGCAAAAAGCATTTCGGATGTATTTCAAAGTCAATACGGAAAACATATTGAAATCTTGGACCCCGAATACTTTGTGTAATTCATGCAAAACTCGTTTAACTATGTGGATGTCGGGTGCAGAGTGAGTATGCGTTTTTTAATTTTGTTCTTAGAAAATATGTCTTCAGAATCTTAAGCTAATTTACTATACTGTAGTCGGTATATGCCATTTGATGTTCCCGCCATTTGGCATGAACCCAAAAACCACGAAATCGACTGTTATTTTTGCTTAGCCAATGTAAAGCAAAATGGACGTCATAAGTCTGTTGAATATGCAGATGTTAACTCCTTTATAAAACCAATTCCTCATATGCCTGAAGCTCAATATCCCCTTTGTCCAAAGCGGAAGCATGACTCCGATTCATATGATTCAAGTGACGACAGTGACTTAATTGAAAATAAGGAAACAGTAATGCCCCTCACACAAGCTGAACTCAATGACTGGGTTAGAGATTTGGAGTTACCGAAGAAAAAGGCAGAGTTGTTAGCATCAAGAATGAAAGAACGTGGCTTTGTGACACCTGACGTGAGAATTTCGCATTACAGGAGCCGACATGAAAGTTTTTCTAGTTACTTTTCGAAAAAAGATGGTATTTGCTATTGCCATGATATTAATGGCTTGTTCAGTCAATTCGGGGAGACACACAATCCAGACGATTGGCGATTATTTATTGACAGCAGCAAGTTAAGCTTAAAAGCTGTTCTGTTACACAAAGGTAATAAAAAGCCTTCAGTTCCAGTGGCACATGCTGTAAAGGTAAAAGAATCTTATGAGTCCATATCTCAAATGCTCGATCTTGTAAATTATGAAGTCCATAACTGGAAAATCTGTGCCGATTTAAAAGTTGTTGCCATGGTGACTGGTTTGCAACAAGGGTACACAAAATATTGTTGTTTTTTGTGCAAATGGGATAGCCGAGCGCATCAGGAACACTATTCCCGAAAAGATTGGCCGGATAGAACAAATTTTACGCTTGGTCAAGACAATGTCAAATATAAAGCTCTCGTGAAAAAGGAAAAAATTATTTTGCCACCGTTACATATAAAACTTGGCTTAATCAAAAATTTTGTAAAAGCTTTGGTAAAAAGAGGAAACAGTGTCGCATTTAAATACCTGAAAACCGTTTTTCCCAACTTGTCAGATGCCAAAATTAAAGAAGGGATTTTTGTGGGACCACAAATTACAAAGCTACTCAAGGATTCAAAATTTGATTCGATTTTGTCTGAAGATGAGTTAAAGGCATGGAGATCATTTGGTTTGGTTGTATCAGGCTTTTTGGGCAATTTCAGGGATCCAAACTATGAAGACATCATTCGTGATTTGTTAAAAAACTATGAGAAAATTGGTAGGTTTTTAAATCGTTTTTTCATTGAAGAATTTTACTTAACACTCATTTTTATATCTTACTTAAAAAGGAGTTAATATGTCTTTAAAAATACACCTTCTGCATTCGCACTTAAATTTCTTCCCAAATAAGTGACGAACATGGTGAGCGTTTTCACCAACAAATACAAGAAATGGAACGTCGATACCAAGGGGTGTATGATGAGGTGATGCTGGGCGACTATTGTTGGTTCCTTGTGCGAGAGGCAGAAAATAATTACAATAGGCAAAGCAATTCAACAGTTCTAAGTCATTTTTAATATTTATTATTAATAATGCAATTTATACCTACATGCATTTTTTTAATTTTATAAAAATCTAAAAATGGGATAATTTAATTAATCTTCTACAACTCTGTGATTTTTGCACCGATCTGATTCTTATTGGACCCGTAATATTTGTATTGAAATAAATTAATCTCGTAAGTGATGAAACTAAAGAAAAAGTTATTGTTTGGTTTAAAAAAAAGAAGTTGAAAACAGCAAAATTTCAAAAAATCATTAAAATTTTCGTGAAGTTCAAGCTTTGGTCAACTGTAAAACTCTAAATTCTTATCCAATTTTTGCAAGCGTCCCGTGATTGTTTTGATAATTTTATTGTCTTTCAACGGCAAAAAAGACTTTCAAAATCCGCCAAGCTGTTTTGAAGGTACGTTCACTATAGTGACATAACCTTTTTAGAAAACGCAAAAAACTGTTATTACGCAATATCTCGAAAACTGTTCTACTTTTGACCATTTTGATTTCATATTCGGATTCAGTGAGCAATTTTACATACAGATCAAGTGTCAGATTCATTTGGTCACGACTTTGTTGAAATCTTGTGAAGTAGTGTAATGTGGTAGTATTTGGAATTTAGGTTGTTTTGTTGTATAATTTTAGACCCCAATATTTTCTTTTTTTTTTCTTGTGTGACTGATTGAAGCTGCATTCTTGAAATTTTTTTAAGTATTAAATTGAAAAGAAATAAAAAAAAAAAATAATAATTCCTTTAAAAACAATTTAAATTGAATGATTTAAAGCTTTATTATTGAAAGTTTTATGTTACTAATGATTATGAATTGATGCAGAGAAGAAAGCTTTATGTTTTTAAGCCACTTTTACTATAAACACGTTATATGTCTAATTTATAAGCTTTGCTTTTCATAAAGTTTTTGGAAATTTCCCAAAGCTTTTCTTTCATCAAAAAGCTCTATTATATGTTAAGTAAAACTTTAGGCATAAAACTTCAACAAATTCTATTTAAAGTAAGTTTAGGTTAAAACATATTAAAAATATTAAAAATTTTCTATTAAAAGCTTTATAATGCAACTAATTAAGGCAAAATATAAAACTTTATGAATAAAAGCTTTTAAATTAATGCTATAGACGAACTTCTAATGCTAACCAAATTATTTACCTTAATATAAAAAAGTCCCTTAGAACAATTAAGGCAAAAGCTTAATATTTAAAGCAAATCGGATCAAAATACATATAAAGTATTGATACATTGAGAGTGTTCATCTGGTCTGGCTTTAGACTTTTATACAATATAAAATCGCTTATATATAAACACGTTATATGTCTAATTTATAAGCTTTGCTTTTCATAAAGTTTTTGGAAATTTCCCAAAGCTTTTCTTTCATCAAAAAGCTCTATTATATGTTAAGTAAAACTTTAGGCATAAAACTTCAACAAATTCTATTTAAAGTAAGTTTAGGTTAAAACATATTAAAAATATTAAAAATTTTCTATTAAAAGCTTTATAATGCAACTAATTAAGGCAAAATATAAAACTTTATGAATAAAAGCTTTTAAATTAATGCTATAGACGAACTTCTAATGCTAACCAAATTATTTACCTTAATATAAAAAAGTCCCTTAGAACAATTAAGGCAAAAGCTTAATATTTAAAGCAAATCGGATCAAAATACATATAAAGTATTGATACATTGAGAGTGTTCATCTGGTCTGGCTTTAGACTTTTATACAATATAAAATCGCTTAAAAAGCTATGTTTGTTTTGCTTTACAAATTTAAAGCTTTATAAACAATAATAATTTCAAACCTGATAATATCGATAAAGAGCTTTTTGGCAAAATTCTTTGAAGATTGATAATAAACAAAATTAATAATTTTTTCGAATGAGGCTTTTTAGCCTTAAGAGCTTTTGCTGCTTTTAAAGTTTTGAAACAAATTTGCATAAAAAAAATCATTTATAATGACAATGACCAAAAAAAAAGCTTTAATGTATTGCCTTGTTGTTATATTAATACAATATGTATTTGTATAAGAACAAAAAGCTTTCTATTTGAAAAAGTTTTTATTAAAGCTTTTTAACTTCAGGAAATATTGAGCTTTGATTAATTTACATAAAAAAGTTTTTATCGGATAAAGCATTTAAATCGTGATAAAACCGAAAAAGAGTTTAATAATACTTAAAAAAGCTTTTGATTCAGTATGAAAAATTGCTAAAGTTAACATATAAAGCTTTACTTTAAATGTAAAGTGGGTAAAGACAACTTATCAATTTATGAAAGCATTAGAAAGCTTTAGATTTCGTATGGTTTTTGTAAAAAGAAATTTTTTTTGATGAAATTAACATAAAAGCTTATATCGAATAAAACTTTAAATCGTTATTTAACCTAAAAAAGCTAAAATGAAAAAAGAAAACAAATAAAAGTTATTTATTTTGAATTAGTTAGAAAGCTCACCAATCTTTATATGTAATACAAAAATATAAAACGGTCTTCTACGAAGTATTTTTTCCCTTAAAAGCTTTAAAGCTTTTATGTGATATACTCAAAAATTTGAAGTACTAAAATATTTAAAAGCCTTCAGCTGCGAAATTTAAAAGGTTTAATAATTTAAACTAAATGAAAAAAGCATTAAGAGCAAAAGTTTTATATATTGAATTAGTTTAAAAGCTTAAATGTTTTTCAAATATTTTTCTCCTATACTTAAAAGGCTCTTATGCTAAAATAAATAATGAAAAATCAGTTTGTTTAATTATAAATTAATTGTTTACTAAAAGCTTGAAAGCTTTCAATTAAAATATGTACCAAAAAATAATGACTAAAGTAATTGAAACACGTAAGAACTAAGTTTTAGAAAAGTTTAAAGCTTTGATATAAGCAAACATTTAATATAAAAAAATAACTGATATAATTCAAAGCTAAGAGCTTTAAAAAAGTTCAAAGTTTGGTAAAAGCTTTGATTGAAACGAACATAAACAATGCAATGAATAATGAAAACCATTATATGCAAAATGGTTTCCATTGTAACTATGTAAACTCTAAGCTTTCAAAAAATTTAAAGCTTTTAAGAACTTGGAAAATATAACTTTTTAAATTGGCTGCTTTCGTACATATAGATTTTTTTATTCAAAAGCTTTATACTGAAATACACACAAATGCTGATAAGAACCAAAATGATTGTGTTAAAAGCTTTTTTTTTGCTGACTTAAGATATTTTTTTCAATCCAATCTATTATTTATTAAAAAATTTAAAAGAAATACAAATTCAACCCGTTTATATAAATATTTCCTTTGATTTCTTCTTTCTTTCTCCCCTGACGCTTTAAAAATTTCTTTGTTTCTTACAAATTATTGGACAAAAAAAAAACTGAAACCACACACAAAAATTCTTTAAAAATCATCTTTCAAAAGCCAACAAAAACAAAAAGATGAAAAAATAATATTTTGTATATTTAAAAGAAATATTATTGTATATTTTATATAAACAATTTTTATGCTTCAATGAAATTAAAATGCCACATGTCGCATTCCTAAACAGCGGCGGCAGCTAAAAACCAATTAACATATTTTTTAAAATATTATTTATATATTATGTAAAAAAAAAATACCAAACCACAAAGCAACAAAAAAATTAAAAACAAATTATAAATGAAAGAATTAAAATGAAAGAAATGGAAAAAAATAGCAAGAAAATATTTTTTTTTTTTTTTTTGAAAAACAAATATTGAAATATTTTCAGGCATTAAATTTAAGTTTTGGTTTAAAAAATTATTAAAATCTGATATCTTTTTAATAAGATTTTAATTTTATTTATTATAGGAAAATTTTTGTTTGACACTTTTACCTGTCTAAATGGTAAAAGTTTTGAGTTTGAATTTATGAGTACGCAGAGATGATTTTCATGAATTAATTGATTTACTTTAGCTGTTAGAGGCAGTAGTTTAAAAGAATTCAAATTTCAAAGTGTTCATAGATATAAAACATAATTTTATTATATTTTTCAACGAATAAGTCCTTCAATGGTTTTCCCCTTTCAATTCTACGATATCTGAGTAATAGTCATAATAATTATGGGCCTTTCCTATATCTTCAAACTCCCCTACACCGAGAATTGACACCTTTAAAGTTCAATATATTTCCAACTCAATATTATAATCACATTCAACACTTATTGCAAGCAAGTATAGTCAAACAGGCAGTCAAGTCCAATAGGCAACTATTGGCAGAAAAAAATGGCCAAAATGGACAACCAAACAACCAACACATACACACAAATTAATAACAACGATCGCGATCGAACGAGTAAATTTTTGTGCAACAATCAAACAAACTATCAAAGCAGCTAGCAAAAATTTTTGCTTACTTACAATAAGCTCTCGAGCGTAATCACGTTTAACGATGTTGCTAGTATGTAGTTGTTGCTGTTGTTGTCGTTGTCGTTGCAGCTATTGCTGTTGGTGGTGTTGTTGCTGGCTGTTACAGCAAACATTATTGCCGTTTACGTCGACAGCAAGTGTGGAATGCGGTTTTGACAAGTTCTTCTAAAATTGTATAGAGCAACTTTGCTATTTCTGCTATGTGTAGAATATATATGCAGCATTTCAAGCAAGACTGTCATATGTGCAAAATGAAATATTTCTAAAAAAAAAATGCACCATAGAAAACTTTTTATTAAAATTTTTATTATAGAAAAATTTTTGTTATCAAAATTTTTTCTAAAGACAAATTTTTATTATCAAAATTTTTGTTATAAAAATAGAAAAATTTTTGTTATAAAAATTTTTTCTGTAGAAAAATTTTTGTTATACAAATTTTTTCTATAGAAAAATTTTTGTTATCAAATTTTTTGTTATCAAAATTTTTTATAGAAAAATTTTTGTTATCAAAAGTTATTCTATAGAAAAATTTTTGTTATCAAAATTTTTTTTATAGAAAAATTTTGGTTATTAAAATTTTTTGTGTAGAAAAATTTTTGTTATCAAAATTTTTTCTATAGAAAAATGTTTGTTATCAAAATTTTTTCTATAGAAAAATTTTTGTTATCAAAATTTCTTCTATAGAAAAATTTTTGTTATCAAAATTTTTTCTATAGAAAAATTTTTGTTATCAAAATTTTTTCTATAGAAAAATTTTTGTTATCAAAATTTTTGTAATCAAAATTTTTTCTATGGAATAATTTTTGTTATCAAAATTTTTTCTATATAAAAATTGTTGTTATCAAAATTTTTTCTGTAGAAAAATTTTTGTTATCAAAATTTTTTCTATAGACAAATTTTTGCTAAAAAAATTTTGTGTATAGAAAAATTTTTGTTATCAAAATTTTTTCTATATAAAAATTTTTGTTATAAACATTTTTTCTATAGAAAAATTTTTGTTATAAACATTTTTTCTATAGAAAATTTTTTTTATCAACATTTTTTCTAAAGAAAAATTTTTGTTATCAAAATTTGTTCTATAGAAAAATTTTTGTTATCAAAATTTTTTCTATAGAAAAATTGTTGTAATCAAAATTTTTTCTATAGAAAAATTTTTGTTATTAAAATTTTTTCTATAGAAAAATTTTTGTTATCAAAATTTTTTGTTATCAAAATTTTTTCTATAGAAAAATTTTTGTTATCAAAATTTTTTCTATAGAAAAATTTTTGTTATCAAAATTTTTCTATAGAAAAATTGTTTTTATTAAAATTTGTTCTATAGAAAAATTTTCGTTATCAAAATTTTTCTAAAGAAAAATTTTCGTTATTAAAATTTTTTATAGAAAAAGTTTTGTTATCAAATTTTTTTTCTATAGAAAAATTTCTGATTTTAGAAACTGCATTTCCAAAATTGTTTTAAATTATTTTTGAATTTTTCAAAAACTAAAAATTGATTTGTGAAGCTGACATTTTATACTTTCTTTTGCCAAACAAAAATATCAAAAAATTCTGAAATAAGATCAAGAAATTTAGCTCAAAGTACCAACAATCTAAATTAAAAATTGAAAAATTATAATTCATTGCTTGTAGTACTTAGCTTAAACTTTAGTTCAAAACTCCTAATTTTGATTTGTGACTATAATGCCGCAAATGGTCGTTTTATATGCAATATGTTTGTAATGTTTATTTGTATGTATTTAATTGTATGTAAGTATTTTTATACATAATTTACATTTATCTAAGAGTATGAACAAAAAAAAATTAAAAGATCATACGATATTAGTTTCTTGTTGTTTTTGTAATGCACTGAAAAAAATAATAATAATAAGTTAATAAAAAATGTATTTATTGGTTATATGTTAAACATACTCGATCCTTATGTAAACGATATAAAACTTTACTTTAAAGTAAAAAAATTTTTTTTTTTGTAAAAAATTTCCATAGTTTTTAAAAATTTATGAAAAATCGAAGATTGCAAAAACCTATAATTTGAACAAAAAAAACGATCATACGATATTAGTTGTTTTGTAATGCACTGAAAAAAATAATAACACAATAATAAATGAATAAAATAATATCTTTTTTAGTTGTATGGAACACTTAATCGATCCGTATGTAAAAGACCAAACCCTTCAGTTCAAAGTAAAAAAAAATATTTTTTTTTTTTTGTAAAAAATTTCCATAGTTTTTAAAAACTTATGAAAAATCTAAGATTGCAAAAACCTATAATTTGTATAAGATAATCCTGAAAGGTTATATGGGAGCTAGGGTCAAATGTGGACTGATTTTCTCGAAATTTAGCAATTTGAATATAGTTTATTTAAAAATTATGAGTGAAACAAATTAACAAAAAATTAACATTTTCTTTAGATTTAGGAGCTTTTTGTGAGTTTCGAAGCATTTAAGTGGCTTTTGTCAGAAAATCTTGTATGGGAGCTATATCTATATCTGAACCGATTTCAATAAAATTTGGTTTTGTGATTTTTGTTTATATAAGCAATATTTCTTTTAAATTTCATAAAAAATATACTGAAATTTGTGACCGAAATTACAATTGTAGAAAGTGAGACCTATGGGAGGTACCCGAAATAATGTCCCGATTTTAGTCAATTTCAATAGCAATGTACCAAATTTCATAAAATAAATGCAAATTTGTGTCTTCCTGAAACATAAAACTTTATTCCGGGAAGAAAATTGTTAGGGATAAATATTTGTCATTTTCGATTTTTTTTAGGAATTTTTAACAAATAAAAATTTTTCGATTTGACACAAAAAAAATATAATTTTTTCACATTGATTTATAAATAACTTCAAAACCGTTGATCACACAAAAATCTTGTGTTAGCACGTCTTAAGGGCAATTTTGTTCTTAATCCACTAATATATTTTTCTATAAAATTGGATAAGTCGTTCTCAATATATGGTAATACAACTACAACAACCTCTTTAGAAATTAAAAAATATAAAATTTCACAGGTCAACCAAATTTTGCGCCATGAGATTTGTTGTCTAAATCTAAATGGCTTTGGTCTGCTTAATCTGATAATGACATTGTTTTTTTCGAGTTGGCTCTAGTTTTCGAGATATATTTTTTTTTTCGAAAAATAGGATTTTTGCAAATAGAGTTAATGTAATTCCAAAACGGCTGATTGTATTAATCTCATAAAGAAAACCGAAATTCGAGAACAATTTTATTTGTAAGTCGTCTTCAGATTTTTTCTTAGTCCGCTTAGTCGTTTTAGAGATATCATAGAATTAACACTGAAATTTTTTTTTAATTTTTCGTTTTTAAAAAAAATCATAAAAAATAGAAAAAAAAAACAGAAACTTAAATTGTTTCCCATTATCATATAAGTGGATATGTTTTAAACAAAATAAGCTATATCATGCTCAAATCTGCGAAAATAGCCTTACGTGATAAGTGAACAGCCCCTAATACAAAATGGCAATGCGATAAATTTAATTAGAAAATCTTATTTAAGTCCAAATTAAAATTTTTAGTTATCTTTTTTTAATTATGACCCCCTTATTCATAAACGAATAGTCAAATTATCAAAGCTTAATAGTAGGAAATTCGTATGGAAAATTCGACTTGTAAGCTTGTCATATCATTATTTTCTATTTATGAATTAGGAGGTAAATGTTCAAAAATACGAGTATTTCAAACAAGTTTAAATCTTCCCGGTATTTTTTGCTGGGTGGGAGTTAGCTGCTTTGCACCCTAATCCGATTTTATATTTTTTTCTTTACTAGACTTCTTTTCTATTATTATTTTGACATTACATGTCATTTAAGTTTTTCTTTTTCAGTTAAAATCTCATTTCATGATGGCCATCATATGGAATTGCAACAACAACTGCAATTGCAATAATTCCATTATATACATATACAAACATACATACGTACATTTGTATAAATAAGTATATATGTTTTCGTATATATCTTTTAAACTTCTATTCTCGTTCTAGTTGCAAGGTCCCGCTCCTCTAACTATACTATAGTACTTACAAAGTTACATCGAACATAAATAGAAGTTGTTGCCATTGTCGCTCAAGCTTTGGAGCAACATTGGCTTATTCTTCATTTAAAGCTGTTGCAGCAATTCTTATAGACTTCTTCGTTTTTTTTTTTTTTTAAGCCGGTTTATACGATAAGATGGTTCAAGTATCTAGTATTTACTCACATCACATGAATGTATTTCTAAACAATTTTTTTCTTTTTATATAAATCTAACTATAGCCAATTCAATGATATTTTTTTCTATAATTTCAAGTTGTTTTGCTAAAAAAAAATAAGAGTCTTTGATGTCATCTATACAATCTTGTCATTTTATTTAGTATTTAGTGAAGAGTTAAAAGAAGTAGAAAGAATTACAAAAAATACTTTACAAGAAAAAAACAACAGAAGATGCAACAATCTTTTAATCTTTTGTAAAAGTAGAAAAAAATGGCATATCATGACGTAGCCATTTTATTTTATTATATAGTAATATATAGTTATTTCGATGTAGTTGTCATTATTACCTGAATTAAGTTTGAAGATCAAGACACAAGATTTTTTTATTTCTTTAGTATATTTCCAGATTAGTTGTAATGTGTAAAACGATTATTTAAGAATGTTGTTGAGATATTTTTTTTTCGAAATTTTTAAACAAAAAAGAACAACATAAAGTGGCTCAAGCAGGGTTTTATATTTAAAAATTATTACAATGACATTTAAGACTGTTAAACCTATTAAAGAAAAAGAAAATAGGTTTGTTTCGAGCTAAACTTTGAAAATTTTTAGAATCTGAAAAAGTTCTAAAAAATTAAAAATTTTAGACATTTTTTAAATATATCAATACCGGGCTTAAAATCCTCCCCTTATACTTATCTTTTTCCTTAAGTACTAGTTTTGTGTTCTAATCTATCATTGATACCCTACACTCACGCATTTCTAGTAAATAAAAGCAAAAGAAAAACTAACAATTACATATTTGACAAAGCCAATGTACAATAACTACATTAATATAAAGAATGTTTCATGAAATTCTAGAGAAAGAATGGGGAAAACTAGTACTTTTTTTTTGGCTCCACTCCAATACATTCTAAATTACATACAAAGTCTATATACCCAGCAGTTCAAAATATTACTTACTCCTCCAAAACTAGTTATTATTATTACTCAAGTTGGAATTCTAAAAATATTTTGATATGCTAAAACCGGTTCTCGTTAAGATTACAAAATAAATTTTGTTATAAAAGACTAGCTCATTTTACCCGGCGTTGCCCGGGTTGGTAGTTAAAGTTTTTAACTTATTACTGTGTTAACACTTTCTTTGAAAAAGAACAGTTATGAACTATTTTTATTATTTTTTTAATTGAATCCACGCCCACTTAAGATTTAAAAAAAATTAGCCTATTTTAAAACCTTAATATACTGTCAAAATTTCAGAAAAATCGGTCCCCTCAGTCATGTATATTTGTCATTTTTAATGTATGATTTATATGGGAGGGGCACCGCCCACTTGAGATTTCAGAAAAAAACCCTGCCTATTTAAACCACCTTACCATACTGTCAAAATTTCAGAAAATCGTTTCGCAGGGTCGTTTATATTTGTCATTTTTAATATTTCACTTATATGGGAGGGACCACGCCCACTTGAGATTTAAAAAAAACTTAGCCTATTTTAAACACCGGTCACGCCTTACCATACTGTCGAAATTTCAGAAAAATCGGTCCGCAGGGTCATCTATATTTGTCACTTTTAATATATGAGTTATATGGGAGGGGTCACGCCCACTTGAGATTTCTGAAAAAGCCATTGCCTATTTTAACCACCGGTCACACCTTGCCATACTGTCAATTTCAGAAAAATCCGGCCTTTCGGTCATCTACATTTGTAATTTTTAATATATAAGTTATATGGGAGGGGTCACGCCCACTTGATATTCAAAAAAGAACCTAGCCTATTTTAACCACCGATTACACCTTACCATACTGTCAAAATTTCAGAAAAATCGGGCAGCTCGGTAATTTATATTTGTCATTTTTAATATATGAGTTATATGGGAGAGGTCACGCCCACTTGAGATTTCAGAAAAAAAACTCTTGACTATTTTAACTACTGGTCACACCTTACATCACTGTCTAAATTTCAGAAAAATCGGTCGGTTTGACCATCCATATTTGTATGTTTTAAAAACTTACTTATATGGGAGGGGTCACGCCCACTTGAGATTTGAAAAAAAATCTGGCCTATTTTATCCATCGATCACACCTTAACATACTGTCAAAATTTCGGAAAATCAGGCATCTCTGTCGCCTATATTTGTCATTTTTAATATATGAGTTATATGGGAGGGTTCACGCCCACTTGAGATTTCGAAAAGAAAATTTAGCCTATAGTCACCACCGACTACACGATACTACACTGTCAAAATTTCAGAAAAATCGGTCCTCTAGTTTCGGAGATCCTTCCCAACAAACAACATACAAACAGACGCGGACATTTTTTTATGGTTATAGATGGTTCTGGGTAGAATTCTGCACGCTTTATTTGATAATGAAAACCAGTGGCTTAATTGTTTAACAAGAACAGTGGCTTAGTTGTTTAGAAAGTCGACTAATAAATATAATATATCAAATTCTGCCTGGGTTCGAATCCCAGTCAATTCAACATCAATTACTGAAATTATTATCTTTTATTAAAATTATTCATTATTACAGCATGCTTCACTAAGGGTAAGCCTTACAGAATTAACACGGTATCGATGTGGGCACTTCATAGAGTCTTGCGTATATTATGGCTTAGTAGGGTATCAAGTCGACTCAAGGCAGCATCAATTTCTATAATTAATAATTCCTATTAAAATTATTTATTACCACAGCATCCTCTATCGATGTTAAGCCCTACAGAATTAACATGCCGCCGATGTAAAATAAGTAAAATTGGCTTTAGAACTAAAAGCTTAAATAATGCTAACAGCAGATGGCTCAACTTCACTGTTCTAAAAATAGACAGTATTTGTCTAAGTGTTACTTCTCTTTAAAAATAATTTTCCAGACTTTAAAGATAGTAATAATGAAAAACTGTACGATTTTACACAGCGCAATCTGCAATTATAATTTTGAATTTATTCCAACTCCAATTATTGGCCTTTAAGTCTTCAGTATCCAATCACGGTTATTTATATTATTCAATCTCCAATTGTATCAAGAATATCAATAATTTACCCCATGATCTCTCAATACGATGACACCGATTTTCCCCTTTTTTACTCCTTTACTCGTAATTAAAAAAGTACCAAAACGTTTTGGTGTTTTTTATGTTAATGATTTGTGATATAAGTTTTGTTTCTTGGATTATGACATCAAAAGATATGGTTGGTTTCAAAAGAAGTACCAAAACTACTTTCCTTGTTTAACCTTTCCTTGTATAACCTGGGGTAAAACCCCATGAGTTAAAAAAGTGGTTCAAAAAAAAACAAAAGTAAAAAAAAATTATAATTTTAACCCTTTTACACCACATCGGGTCCATTTCCCAATAAATACTAAAAATGTGTCTTCTTTTTTTCATAACTGATCTAAATGCAATTAAAAATATTATTTTTACATCTTATAGTTTAGGAGATATGTATGACGTTGCCGATTTTCTTGCTTTTATCTTTTGAATGGGCGAATTTTGTTTAATATTTATATTCATCCCTGTCTTACCTTTTTTACTCCATGAATTGAAAAAGTGTTTCAAAAATTATGCCATTATATATTTTAACCCTTTTATACCCAATTTGGCCCATTTCCATACAAAAAATACTACAAATGTGTCTTCTTTTTTCATAACTGATCTAAACGCAATTATAAATTTTATTTTTATCTCTTATAGTTTAGAAGATAATCTGCCGTCTTTTCTTGCTTTTACTTTTTAAATGGTCAAATTTTGTTAAGAACCATCTGCTGAAAATTTCAGACCTTACAAGAAAAATCATTCAAATCATTTCTGCCGTTCATTATCGGATCAACTTTCATCCTAATCCTATAACTCTTTAAATCGACCTTAATCTTCTGAAATGTTCATAATCTTAAGTAATAAATCGTGTGCTAATATATTAATGTCGAGATAATCGGGGAACATTTTACTACAGCTATCATACAAGACCAACTTGGGCCAAGAATTACAAGTCCTAAGACCCTGCCGTTATCATGAGATTACGAGTTAATTTGGTATAACCATTTTGTTTTTTTTATGTTGGTCAAAATTTGAAATAAAGATAATATATCAACATTTTTCGATAATTTTTTGAAAATGTTGTTTAATTTAAATTTAATAAGACTTTTGGGAACCTTTATCTAGAACATTTGGGTGAACATTTCTCAAAAAAAACGAGATCAATGTGACATACAGTTAAGCCATTTTAAATTATTAGCATTTTGCTGGAGTCGAAATATATTTTAACCTATTCAGCACCAGGGCAAAAAGTCAAAAATCAAATTGATATATTTTAAAGTTTTTGATAATTTGTGTAAAGATTTACTTAAAAAAAGTCAATTTATTATCCTAATTCTTCCGAATGGAGTTACAAAAACCATTGGAATGATCTATACTCTTGATCATTAGGGTTAAATCTGGTAACTTTGATTCAACATAATTTTTATAAAAATATCGTGTTATTGTTGTCGAATGATGGGAATCGAACTCACAACCTTCTTATATACAGTCTATGACAGTACCCACTAGATCATTGTGGTGAAATTTGCTAAATGTGATCCTTCAAGCACGTATCTCAAAACTTAAATTAAAATATTTGAAAAATTGTACAAAAACATTGACAAATATTGAGTTTTTATTTTCGAATGAAGGGAATCGAACCCGCCTAAGCACCGCTCTCAAAAGTCAAATTCAAATATTTTAAAATGTTATCTTAAAATTCTTAGGGTATTCACAAGAGGTCCAGTCTAGTCATAATGACATAAGTCATAATTTGAAAGCAGCTTTAACATTTTTTTCAACTTTCAAACAAAAAATAGTCATTAAATAATACAGGTTGTGTTTCTACAGATCTGTGGCTTGGTGCAAACAGGGCCAATGTCAAATTGTTGCTAATGCATTAGATTCCCTTCTTCACCCTCTTTTATTTTGCTTCAACAGCTAATCTCTAACTTAGCTCAGAACAGATTTATAAGGGTCTTTCTGAAAAATTTAATGGAAAATTTAAACTTTAAATCAAATTTTCTCAAAACTACTTTTTTGATATTGGCCCTTTTAGCACCAAGCCACAGATACACTTATACATATTTAATTTTAAAACATTTTTGGTTTGAAATTCAGATTTGAAAACTTTTAAGCTTTTTTTTAATTTAGGACTTATGACAATATGACTAGATAAGAGACCTTGTGAATAAGCTAATTGTGTTATTGTTGTCAATTTAATTTGAAGTTAATCAGTCTAAAGCTATAAGATTAAAATAAAAATTGAGACGAGTTAAAAACTATTTTAAATGCCTCGCTGTAGAGTCTCGAACTAGATCTTTACCGATAACATAAATTTTGCGCTTCGAATGGTATACGAAAGAATCCTTTTAAACGATATACATACCAACATTTATTTATTTATAAAAACCGGAGATTCTGATGATATAACAAGTAAAGGTCTAAAGATTTCCGATAATTCATCATCTGCGGACGTTATATTTTTTACTATTATTACATTTTTTTTAAGCGAGTTTCTTGGAAAAAAAATCGTTTGAACAAAAATTACAATAAGATTTAAGAAACCAATTTGTTCGAAACAAAATTTTCTATACATGAGTATATGAGTTTGTAGAAAAAAATTGGTATTATATTACTCATTCGCTTAATGCAATTGATCTAAATTTGTTTCCACCATAAAAACTGCAAATACAAAGATATACAAAAAAAAAAATTTTTTGTTCAAGTTTTTCATTACTCTAGATTTCATATTCGTCTAAATAAATATTTCTTTATTCTTGCAAACGAGTAGATACTTTTGATCATATATAAAAATTTTCTTAATTTTGTTGATTTTCAGTTTCTGTTTTTTTTTTTTTTTTTTTGTTATTAATGTGCAAGTCAAATTGACATTAATAAATAAACAATGTACAAGTCTTTGTTATTTTATTATTAGTCTGTTTTTTTTTTTCATTAATAATCCTAAAGTAGAGTTTAGTAAAATTATTTAAACGAATTTTCAAAAAAATATATATATAGACACTCTTCTTTTTCAAAATTTATTTAACTTAATGATGTTCATTATTATAATGAAAATAATGATGATGACAATAACGCTCGTAAATTTGCATTTAATAATACTTTTAAGAAAAAAATATTTGTTTAAGTATTAGGGGTACTCCCGGAGAATTTTATTCAAATGCAAAAGGGTCAAGCGATGAATTAAAGTACAAGTTTGCTCTAGAATAAATTTTGCTTGCACTTAAGAAATCATAAGTGTTTTTACACTCTGTCAATTTGTCAAAATATACGAGAGAATACTTGGACCAAAGACAATATATTATAAATTCATACATTTTTTTCTGCCAAAAGTTAAATTAAAGTGGATAAAAATCATTGAAAAATACATAAACTCACAAACAAACATACATTTTCTGAGCACGTGTGTGTGTCTTAGCTTTATCATTTCCTGAGCATGTGTGTGTGCCTTAGCTTTATCTCATTGGATAATAGTTGTTTCCGAATTAAAGTAAAAGAGGTATGTTCTCTTTTTTATGGGACTTTTCAAATAGACCATACGGCAAATCAATGTAAGTTCATAATATAGAGTCTTTGCTTGCACTTTTGTCCAACTAAAACCATCCTGAATACCCCTACTAAATTATTGCATTCTATACATTCACATCTCTCTTTAACTCGTATGTGTATGTATATTCTCTACACATTCTTTATTCATTACTTTTCATCTTAATGGTTGGACAATTGATCTTGCTTCCATTTTACGCGACAGACGACAATGATCGTATATGTCGTATGTCGTACGTAATATTAAGTTGAGTACTCAATTCAAGCTTTAAATATACTATAAAAAATGTACTCGTAAATATGAAAATATAAAAAAAATAATGAAAAAATATTGTTGAAAATATAATAAAAAAAAAACTGAAATAAACTTACAATTCGTTTGCTCTGGTATGTGAAGGTCGCAACAGTTGTTTTGTTAATGACAGTATTGTACTCGTATATGGTTTGTATAATTTATATATTTTTTTATTATTTATTAAATACTTAGAGCACTTATTCATTATAAATATTCTATATATGAATGTTTATATTTAAATAAATAAAAAAATTAAAAAAAAAATTGAATGACAGACGGAGCATTAAATTTTTTTAACCATAATTATAATAAAGTTGTTTAAATAAATATTAAAGATTTTTAAAAATTTTGCAGGGACCAGATTTTTGATTGACAAAATGCTTAATTTTATCAAGGAAGCCGCGTATAAGGAATTGCACATACATTTTTAAGTGGTCAGTTTAATTAAGTTTTATATGACTTTGAGTTTTTTGATATAAATGTTTGCATATTTTTGCTTATAAAAAGGCTGGGCACGCATGTGGTCCATGAGAGCCATTTTCCGATTTGATATTTTTGTAAGACCTATCATAGTAAAGTTATAGATAAGGAAATGGCACTTGATAACCCAAATAATTGATTTAGAAAATTTTTTTTCATCGATTTTTCTTTTTTAATTTTTTTCTTAAATTTGGAATTTTAAAAGAGATTGTCCTAGTTATATTAACATATATTTAAAACCACTTCCAAGATTTTGCTGAATAATATATCAACGCATTCAGAACAAAATTGACCTTAAGTCATACTAACAAAAATTTCTTCTCATTTCTTCTTCTTCTCAAATCACAAAAAAAATTGCAAAATCGAAAAAAAATTATTCTTAAAAATTTCATAAAAAATAAAAAAAGTTCACAAAAAATATTTCTAAAGATAATTTGCTGAAATTTGGCACAGATAATTTTTTTAATAGTGGGACCATGGCTATTGAAATTCGTCAAAATTGGTCCATAATTAATGGTACCTCCCATAGGTCCCACTTCCCGGAATTGATATTTTGGCCACAAATATCAATATTTTTTAATGAAATTTAAAAAAAATACTGCTTATGTTAACCAAAATCACTGTACCAAATTTCGTTGAAATCGGTCCACATTGGTCCACAAAAGGCACCAAATTTTTTCATCAAAAATTTCCTATAGAAATTTTTTCATCAAAAATTTCCTATAGAATATTTTTCAACAAAATTTTCCTATAGAAATTTTTTCACCAAAAATTTCCTATAGAAATTTTTTCATCAAAAATTTCCTATAGAAATTTTTTCATCAAAAATTTCCTATAGAATATTTTTCAACAAAAATTTCTTATAGAAATTTTTTCATCAAAAATTTCCTATAGAAATTTTTTCATCAAAAATTTCCTATAGAAATTTTTTCATCAAAAATTTCCTATAGAAATTTTTTCATCAAAAATTTCCCATAGAAATTTTTTCATCAAAAATTTCCTACAGAAATTTTTTCATCAAAAATTTACTATAGAAATTTTTTCATCAAAACTTTCCTATACAAATTTTTTCATCAAAAATTTCCTATAGAAATTTTTTCATCAAAAATTTCCTAGAGAAATTTTTTCATCAAAAATTTCCTATAGAAATTTTTTCATCAAAAATTTTTTATAGAAATTTTTTCATCAAAAATTTCCTATAGAAATTTTTTCATCAAAAATTTCCTATAGAAATTTTTTCATCAAAAATTTCCTATAGAAATTTTTTCATCAAAAATTTCCTATAGAAATTTTTTCATCAAAAATTTCCTATAGAAATTTTTTCATCAAAAATTTACTATAGAAATTTTTTCATCAAAACTTTCCTATACAAATTTTTTCATCAAAAATTTCCTATAGAGATTTTTTCATCAAAAATTTCCTTTAAAAATTTTTTCATCAAAAATTTCCTTTAAAAATTTTTTTATCAAAAATTTCCTATAGAAATTTTTTCATCAAAACTTTCCTATAGAAATTTTTTCATCAAAAATTTCCTATAGAAATTTTTTCATCAAAAATTTCCTATAGAATTTTTTTCATCAAAAATTTCCTATAGAAATTTTTTCATCAAAAATTTCCTATAGAAAATTTTTCATCAAAAACTTCCTATAGAAATTTTTTCATCAAAAATTTCCTATAGAAATTTGTTCATCAAAAATTTCCTATAGAAATTTTTTCATCAAAAATTTCCTATAGAAATTTTTTAATCAAAAAATTTCCTATAGAAATTTTTTCATCAAAAATTTTGTATAGAAATTTTTTCATCAAAAATTTTGTATAGAAATTTTTTCATCAAAAATTTTGTATAGAAATTTTTTCATCAAAAATTTTGTATAGAAATTTTTTCACCAAAAATTTCCTATAGAAATTTTTTCACCAAAAATTTCCTATAGAAATTTTTTCATCAAAAATTTCCTATAGAAATTTTTTCATTAAAAATTTCCTATAGAAAGTTTTTCATCAAAAATTTCCTATAGAAAATTTTTCATCAAAAATTTCCTATAGAAAATTTTTCATCAAAAATTTCCTATAGAAATTTTTTCATCAAAAATTTCCTATAGAAATTTTTTGATCAAAAATTTCCTATAGAAATTTTTTCATGAAAAATTTCCTATAGAAATTTTTTCATCAAAAATTTCCTATAGAAATTTTTTCATCAAAAATTTATTGTAGAAATTTTTTATCATCCTAATTTTTAATGAAATATGGGCCAAAATATGACTCCTTATAATTTATTAAGTTCATCGGCTTCTATAAGACCACGTGTGGCTTCTCTGAGCTTCAGATTTGAAATAAGCAATGGTTTATATCAAGGTTGGCCATTATTTGCGTGTACAGGGGAGTTCGTCATAATAATACTTACAGAGAAGAACGAGCATGAAAGGGTTAATTTCAATAGCTGACATTTAAGTATAAAATCTTTTAAATATATTTGCTTATATTTCAATTTTGAAATATATAATTCTAAAAACATATCGAATCTATCGCTCATGATCTCAAAAGTGGAAAATATATAGATTTTTTTATTTCTAAATTTTTTTTTTTTTTTTTTGATTAAAATAATATCATAAAATTAAAAAACAATTAAAAAATTCTCAGAATAAATTTATAGAAAACTCCTAGAATTCAATAATTACATACTTGAATAATTAGAGTGTTTTAAATTCCATTTGATTTCAAGTTAAATCATACCATAAATAAATTTTCTAGACATTAAGACTTTTTCGTTCAATATTTGCTGTTGACGTGATCTTTAACACGATTAATGCAATTTAAACACTTGAATATTTAAGTGACGTCAGAACTGGAATTTTTTTTACACCCCAATACTTCCAATTTACTTTTACCTTTTGTTAATCAGTTAGTCTAGAAATTTTTCTTCAATATATTTTTCAATATTTTTTTTAAACATTCTTTTTGTTACTAATTTGATAAGAATGTTGTTAAAAAATGATAACAACAAAAAAATGTTAATCTTTTAATATTTATTTTTTTAATTAATATTTATTTAGTATTCCCAACTTTTTTTATTTATTTGTTTTAAATTAATAAATTATATTTTAAGCTTAAGATTTGAAAAGGGGTTTATTTCTACTTTGCCTTATTTTAAGTTGACAACAGTTTGATTTTGGAATTTTTATACCCTTCACCACCATAGGTGGAAAGGTTATTATAAGTTTGTGCTGATGTATATAACGCATAGAAATATTTGTCTTAGACCCATCTTTTAGTATACCAATAGGCTTAGAATCACTTTCTGAGTCGATTTAGCGATGTCCGTCCGTCCGTCCGTCCGTCAAACTACAGGTTGCAATTCTAAAGATAATTTGATGAAATTTGGCACAGATCATTTGTTTGATAATGGGACCATGGCTATTGAAATTCGTCAAAATCGGTCCATTATTTATGGTACCTCCCATAGGTCCCACTTCCCGGAATTGATATCTTGGCCACAAAAATTAATATTTTTTTATTGAAATTTAAAACAAATAATGCTTATGTAAACCAAAATCACTGTACCAAATTTCGTTGAAATCGGTTCACATTTGACCATAGCTCCCATACAAACTCTTTTCTCAAAACGCACTAAATGAGACAAAATTGACTAAAACGCTCGTAAATCCGAAGACAATGAGAATTTTAAGTTTATTTTTTACATGATTAATTTTTGTAACAACTGTAATCAATTTGCCAAATTTTGAGATAATCGGTCCACATTTAACAATAGCTCTCATATAAGTCCAAATGGCGGAAACAGCTTAAATGTATAAGTTTTGAGAATATGTTTGTATGATGGCAAAATTTAGCAAATATTCGTCTTTATAAAGGAAAAAGAACACCTTTGACCTTAGTGGTGAAGGGTATCGTATGGTCGGGCTTGACCGACTATAGCACTTTCTTACTTGTTTTAAGTGTTTTTTTTTTCATATAAATTTTTTCAAAACACTTGTCTTTTTTATGTGTAACAATTAGTTTTGAGAAATTGGTTCTTAATTTCATTAATTCGTGTCTTCTTTTATTCTAAATTGGCTTAAATACTTAAGAAAACAATTTGTAGTTTGGGGTTTATTTCATTCTATTTTATTTTTTGCTGCACCAAAACAGAGGTCAATTAATGATTTCAATAGCGTAAGAAAAATATTTTAATTTTAATAGAATTAAATTAAAATGAAGGAGGGGGGGGGTAAATTTTCGTGTAAAAGCATTTATTTAAATTGGAATTAATGCAAAAATTAAGCTGACCACAAACCTTAGCACAAAATAAAGTGAGATTTTTTTTTTTAATTTATTTGTAAATTTTTCTAAAATTATTGATTTTTTAAGAGGTTGTCCTACTTATATTATCATATATTTAAAAAGACTTTGTCAATTTTATTGAAAATGTATTAATGAATAAAGAACAAAATTGCCTTTAAGTCGTACAAACACAAGTTTTTTGTGTGATCAATGGTTTTGAAGTTATTTACATCGAAATATCAAAAAATTTATTTATTTTTCAAAATCGAAAAAATTTTATTTATTTGAAAATTCATAAAATTTAAGGAATGTAAAAAATTTAGCACCGGTTCTTAATGATCGTAAAACCGTAAATTTTCCAAATAACATAAGCTTTATATAATATAAATCCGACTATAGAAGCGATTTTATGAAGAATTACATGAAACTACCCATATTTAAAATTTTGTAGTATAAATACAATTATTTTAAAAAACTTAAGTAAAGACCACAGTTTTCAAAACACTTTCATAAGACTTGGCATGAAATAATTTTGAGAAATAAGGACCAAGAATATTTCAAATAAACCAAATAGTTAAAATTTTCGAGATATCTCCCAAATAATTTTCTTCCCGGAATATAGTTTTTATCCTCGTCAAAGCCACAAATTTACTTTATTCTTTATGAAAATTGGCACAGTTATGTTTGTTTGGCAGTGGAACAATTTTTATTGAAACTGGCAAAAATCTTTCTATTATTTCGGTTACCACTCATAGCTCTCACTTCCCGGTATTGAGATTTTAGCCATATATTTTTATGAAATTTAGAAAAAAATTTATTTTATGTAAACAAAAATTACTGCACCAAATTTTATTGAAATCGGAAATTGATCGTTCCCACGGCAGTCGGTTCTTCGTACCGGAACGACTCGGAATTATTAGAATTCCGACCAAGGACTGTCACTTCTATGATATTACCAATAATATCGCAGTTACAACAACAACAAATCGGATCATATTTAAGCATAGTTCTCAAACAAGACTTTCTGACAAAAGCCACTTGTAGGCTCTAAAATTCACAAAACCGCTTCTAAATCTAAAAAAAGATATACTTATCATTAGATAAGTATATGTTTTTTTTTTGTTGCACATATAAGTAATGTATAAACTGTAATCAAACTGCTAAATTTCGGCAAAATTGGTCTATAGTTGGTCTACATATAACCTTAGTATTTTATCCATTTTTTATGAAATTTTTAAGAAATTCAAATTTAAAAAAAAATATATATTTTTTTTAATTTCAAATGTAAATAACTTCGAATCCTTTAAACATATAAAAATATCCTTTAAGCTACTTAAAGATAATTTTATTTAGAATGAAATCTGCAACTTTTAAGAAAATCTAACAACCCCTTCCAAAGATATTAGATTTTTTATACATTTTCAAAATATAAAAAAAATTATTTTGTATAAAATTATATTTTTTTTTGTTAACAAAAACATTATTTAAGGATTTTTAGGATAAAGGAATATTCGCAATTTTAAAGTCATTTAATAAAAATCATAGGCTTTTGCCATCTTGCATTTTTTTGAATTTTTAAAAAATTTTAAACTTTAAATTTTTCTTAAAAAAATATTTTCTTACTTTGAAGTGCAAATAACTCCGAATCCCTTAAACACATAAAAAATTGCTTTAAGGTGACTTAAACATAATTTTATTTAGAATGAAATCTGTAACTTTCAAAAAAATCGAACAACCCATTCCAAAGATATTTGATTTTTTATGAATTTTCAAAAAATAAAAAAAAATGAAATTTTGTAAAAAAAATTATATTATTTTATTAATAAAAAAATACTATTCAAAGATTTTTATGATATCAAAATTTTTATATTTGAAATATTCGCAGTTTTAAGATCATTTAATAAAAAATTATAGGTTTTTGCCATCTCCGATTTTTTATGAATTTTCAAAAAACTAAAAACTTGAAATTTTTCATAACAAAAAAAAAAGATTTTTTACTTTAAAGTGAAATAACTCCAAATTCGTTAAACATTTTAAAAAAGTATAAAAAGTGAGTTAATGAAAATTTTATCTACTATTCTAATTTGTGACTTCAAACAAAAAAATCAAGGGATCAGCCTTTTTAAAAATAAAAAATTTTGTAAACAGTATTTTTAAAAAATTTACCATCTGAAAAAAAGTTTTAATTATCAGAAGAGCATAACAAATTATAAAAAATTTAGTAGTGATAAATTGTATGCAAAAAGTTGAATTTTGTTGACTAGTGTAATCATATAAATATGTATAAGACTGAAGATCAAAATCGGAATTTTGAGAAAATCTTAAAGTGGCTCTTTGATATGTACATTATTGTGCCAAAGACTCTTTAATACAAAGATGTTGCACTTCCATACATTGATCTGTCGTATGGTCGTTTTAAAAAGTCCCATTAAAAATAGAGTATACAGCTTTTACTCTAATTCAGAAATAAGTAATGGAACGAATATCCAGTTGAGAGATAGCTAAGGCACACACACCTGCTCATGAAATGTATGTTTTTTGTTCGTTTATGTGTTTTTCATTATTTTTTATTCACTTTAATTTCACTTTTGGCAGCAAAAAAATGTATGGAGTGCAAAATTTTTATATTATATTGCCTTTGATCTGATAAGAAATCAGCTGAATATAACAAATTCTAAAAATAATCAGTCAGGCTTATCACCCAAATCTGTAAACCGTTCCAGTCTGGTTCTAATAGTTTAATACTTAAACTTGATCATTTATTTGAACTAGAAAATTTCTTTTATTTCGGATTTTTATTTTTGTCATCCTATCACATTTATTTCTTTCAGTGTTTGATTTTATTGCTTTAAATGTGTTTTTCCACTTTAAATTTTTATGATTTCTTAGACTTTAATACCAAGTTACTTTTATACTAGAAATATATACATACTTATATTGTACCTGTAGTTTTGTGACAGGTCAGTTAAAACACTTTTAAGGTTTCAACAATTTCTAATGATTATTGATTTTAGTTTTTATGATACCAATAAAAAAAAGCCAAGAAATATATAAAGAATTTCTGATAATAAAGAAATAAATAAATAAAAAAGTTCTTTGGAAAAAAACTTTAACCCTTAGCGACTGACGTGATGTAGTTCTACCATTCTAATGTCATGGTAGACCACCAGACACCATTTTCGTGGTTTATATTTTCAAAGATCTGATTTGAATAACTAAGAGTTGTAAAAACTTTTACTTTGTCGTTGTCCGCTGGACTGTACGTCAGTCTCAAAGGGTTAAAGCGACTAGTTATAATATGAATTCATAGAATCTAAATTGATGTAAGAACCAAAATTGTTACCTTAAAAATTATATAGAGGAAATCGTAAGAACTTCCCAATGGCACTAAACGTTACTTTTTGAACGATTTAGAACTATATTTTATTAACAACTTTTACATACATTTTAAGGAAGTTTCTTAAAATTTTTTAAACATTTTGTTTCATATTTCCACTTTTGGAACCAGGATTTTCAACAGAATTTCTATTAATTCTTGCCTTATTCCAGAATCACTTTAAAAAAAATGTTGTATTAAAAAATCAAAGTAGGAATATTTGTAAAGTTTGAAAAAATCTTTATTCAATTTAAGTTTGACTTAAGAATTCATATTTCCTAGGTCCATAAAAAACCTATTTAATTTCTATATGACCTTGATATTTAAAAAATTAAAATTTTTATAAAAATCTGGATTTTATGGCATTTTAATTTTTAAATAAAATATAGTAATAAATTTTGTTAGAAAAAACATAAATCATTTTTAAGACAAAGTTTTTCAAAAAATTTGGATTATCCAAATTCAAATTTTATTAAATATTTCCTTATATTAAAATCTTAAATTTCTTTAAATTTTATTATACATTTTTATAATAAATATCTACTATAAAGCCACACCTTTAAATAAATTTATTTAAAATATTTTTGTTTGCTTATTTTAATTGTTATTGTAAAATTAAAAAAAAAAAACAAGTTTAATTAAAAGAAAAATAAACAAAAAAAAAAAATTTATTTAGATATAAAATTTTTTCGTTAGAAAAAAATATCATAAAATATTTGAGAGCTTATCTATTTTTTTAAAGAATGAAAACAGAAAAAAATGTAGACTAAAATGAATGAACGAAAAAAATGCCATAAAAATATTTTCAGACTTAATCAAATTTATTTATTATAAGATAAAGGTCGTCTTTTTTTATAAAAGAAATTCTTTGATAAAATAGAACAAAAAATTAAAAAAAGCATAATAGACATTTTTATTTAAAAAAGAAATAATCTTATCTTAGGAAAGTATGAAGAAATATAAATGGGTAAGTCCACAGGTAAATGGACAGTAATTTTAAGATACTAATTAAATTTCCATTACAAGGATTTTAATAATTTTACTAATTTATATTTCCCATCCATTTGGGAAGAAAAGTATAATAAGGATTATTCCCAATAAAATTTATAGTAAAATAAAACTTAAACCGAACCCTCTATAATACAAAAATGCTGCATTTCCTTATAGTGATTTGTCGTATGGTCGTTTTGAAAACTCCATAAAAAAGAGAGTATACCTCTTTTACTCTAATTCGAAAACAACTAAGGGAAACGATTATGCTATGAGAGAAAGTTCATTTTTTTATATGTTACGTAAAAACCACCAGAATTTTAAAATTTGTTTAGATATTTATTATTATTTTTTTTTCAAAATTTATGATTTTTGAAGAGGTTGTCCTAGTCAGTTTATCATATCTTGAAAACGACAAATTTAATTTAATTGAAAGTACATCAATAGGTTAATAACAAAATTATTTAAAAGTCGTACTAACATACAATTTTGTGTGATCAAAAGTTTTAGAGTTATATGCATTACAATATAAACAAAAATAATTTTTTGTTCAAAATCGAAAAAAAAATATTTTTAAAAATAAAAAAAAAAACGAAAATATGACAAAACTCATTACTCGATGATAGTAAAATTATAAATGTTTCAAATAATATAAGAATTTTAAAATTTTTTTTGAGATTTGAAAAAACTTTTTTCCCAAAAATTTCGAATTTTTGAAGAGGTTGTCCTAGTTAGTTTACCATATCTTGAAAACGACTTGTTCAATTTTATTGAAAAATACATTTATGGATTAAGAACAAAATTGTTCTTTAGTCATATAAAAACAAGATTTTTGTCAGATCAAAAGTTTTAAAGTTATATAGATTGCAATATAAAAAAATATTTTTCAATTTTCTTCCCATAATATAGATTAGCGTTCCTCAAAGCCACAAATTTGCTTTTATTTTTATAAAACTTAGCACAGATAATTAGTTTGATAATAGGACCATTAGCGTTTAAATTGACCGAAATCGGTCTATTATTTCGGGTACTTCCCACAGATCTCACTTCCGGGAATTCAGATATAAGCCAGAAATTTTATTACATTTTTATGAAATTTAGAAGAATTATTGCTTATATTAACAAAAAGTACTGTACCAAATTTTGTTCAAGAATGTCCATATTTGGCCATAGCTCCCATACAAGACCTTCTGGCAAAAGCCACTTAAATATGTATGTCAAAATTCTCAAAAACTCACCTTAATCTCAAAATAATGACAATTTTATGTTCATTTGCTGCACACATAATTTTCATATAAAATGTAATCAAATTGCAAAATTTCGAACAAATCAGTCCACATTTGACCCTAGCTCCATATAACCCCTAATGACAGAAATAACTCAAATACAAAATTGGTTATTTTTACTTTATTTACTTTATTGATAATAAAATTACCAAATTGTTTATGGATTTTCAGGAAATAAGGCTTATAATAAAACCAAAGCCCCGTATTCGATATCGATTGAAAATTCAGACTTTTAAGAAAATATTATGTAACATACCTTAGGGATTTTCAAAATAATTTTTTTTGCAAAAATGTTTATAAAATTTGGTATCTAAACATATGCGTTTGTTTGTTAAACATTTAGGTTGAATGAAATCCTTTTACGATCAGGGAATGTGTAATAAATCAGTAGTGAACCTTATATGTTATATATTATTTAGATTATCCTAAAAGTATGCTACATAAATGTTTCTGAAATATTTTACGTTGCGATTGCGATTTGGCCCCACAAATTTATAGGCACTCTGTGCTATCTCAAAAACATTAGAAATCCATTTTTGTAGACACTCCGTTAAACAATTTTTTTTACCTTAAATTCGTTAGCCTCTAAGCAATGACATTTCCTGTGAAGAAATTTAAATATAAATTAAACATTTTAACATATTTTCTAAATCACAAAAATTTGTCCATGTTTTTTTTTAGAGACTTCCTACGCTTGTTTCGTGTCGTTTTTTGTCTAAGAAAATATAAAATTAAAAAAATGGAAATAAAATGCATTGTCTAACTGGCAAATGACCGCTGGTGTAATCTTTTTGATAAAACGGAAATACGGACGGACAGACAGGCAGACAAAAAAAAATAAAACGTTTTATTGTGACAAACAAAAATTTGTACTTTGTCTACGATTGCATTAATGAAATATTTTCACATTTCTTTTATTATAATTTTTTTTTTTTTAATATACAAAATTTTTTTTTTGTAAAAATGTCAATGAACCTCAAAAATGTCTAGGCTATTATAGCGATATTTTATATTATTTAAAAAGAAAAAGTTTTAAATATTTTAGTAAAAACTATAGCCTTAATAATGACTTTATTCGAAATTATTTCATTTTACGAACTTTTAAAATTTAAAATTTTATTCCAAAATTTTGTTTGTCTCTAAGGTTTCTCTAACTAACTTAAGTAGGTGTCAATTATCAAAAAGTCATTATAATGTAATCAAAAAAATACCTCCATATTTAACTTAACATAATATCTTCAATATAATATTACCATAAACCAAATTTTTATTAAGTTTTGAAAACAATTAAAAAAATACAATAGAAAAGAAAGAAACGAAACGTTAAGTTTAAGTGTAGGTGTCAAATTGATGGTCAAAAGCTATTTACAAATTTTTATGTTTGTCAATCCAACTACTTACAGGTTAAAATTAATGTTGGCGATAACGCACGATCTTTGTATTGTTTTAAAATTTTATAAAGGGTCAGCTTAAAAGTTTGTCTATTTAAACCTTTTATGACGTTTGCCGCCTATATCACACAATTTTCTTTGTAACTTTCGTAAAATGTGAACAAATTATTCTTCATATCTCGAAAACTATTTAACCAAATTCAGCCATATTTTCAGCAAAGATAATCTATCGGAAATTTTTCAATAATTTACTATTTTTATAGCAAATTTTTAAAAAATTGACTATTTTTATAGGAAATTTTTAAAATATTTACTATTTTCATAGGAAATTTTTCAAAAAATTTACTATTTTTAGAGGAAATTTTTCAAAAATTTACTATTTTTATAGAAAATTTTTCAAAAATTGACAATTTTTATAGGAAATTTTCCAGAAAAAATTACTATTTTTATAGGAAATTTTTTAAAAATTTCCTATTTTTATAGGAAATTTTTCAAAAATTTCCTATTTTTATAGGAAATTTTTCAAAAATTTCCTATTTTTATAGGAAATTTTTCAAAAATTTCCTATTTTTATAGGAAATTTTTCAAAAATTTCCTATTTTTATAGGAAATTTTTCAAAAATTTCCTATTTTTATAGGAAATTTTTCAATTTTTCAAAAATTTCCTATTTTTATAGGAAATTTTTCAAAAATTTCCTATTTTTATAGGAAATTTTTCAAAAATTTCCTATTTTTATAGGAAAGTTTTCAAAAATTTCCTACTTTTATAGGAAATTTTTCAAAAATTTCCTACTTTTATAGGAAATTTTTCAAAAGTTTCCTATTTTTATAGAAAATTTTTCAAAAATTTCCTATTTTTAAAGGAAATTTTTCAAAAATTTACTATTTTTATAGGAAATTTTTCAAAAATTTACTATTTTTATAGGAAATTTTTCAAAAATTTACTATTTTTATAGGAAATTTTTCGAAAATGTACTATTTTTATAGGAAATTTTTCAAAAATTTACTATTTTTATAGGAAATTTTTCAAAATTTACTATTTTTATAGGAAATTTTTCAAAAATTTACTATTTTTATAGGAAATTTTTCAAAAATTTACTATTTTTATAGGAAATTTTTCAAAAATTTACTATTTTTATAGGAAATTTTTCAAAAATTTACTATTTTTATAGGAAATTTTTCAAAAATTTACTATTTTTATAGGAAATTTTTCAAAAATTTACCATTTTTATAGGAAATATTTTCAGCGAAGATAATCTATATACATTAAGTTATTGGTCTTTGGAAAAAAAAGATCTATAGATAGATTTAAAATTACAAATTTTTAGATTTTCAATACAATTAAGAGTTAAGTCATTACCCTGTAATTTTTATAAAATTATATACATATTTTTAATGAAATCAAAAATCTTGCACAATTGCCAACAGGTTCTTAACAAAAAAAAAATACCCCCTATATTCAAAACGTTCAAACGTTTTATTTTTAAATATTTCGTAAATTTTTCTGTTTTATGAAGAGAAATATTCTTGGAATCTAACGTCAGAAAAATAACACAGGTGGACATTATTTTTGCTTATAATATTCAAAATTCTTTTAAATTAAAATGTACATGATTTTTGTTCGTTTCTTATAAATATGCAAATATGTACATTTTTTTGTATAGAAATACAAACAAATGTGTTAAATAAACAACATTCTTTTTTTTTAATTTATTTAAAATATTTCTCTATGTTAACATACATCTAAGAATTTATGAATTTTTAAATGTTTTTATTATTTGCGAAGGCGTAGCGCAAAAAAAGCAATTTTTTATATTAATGGCCACCTTTTTTCTGTTTTGAATTTGGATTTTTTTTCTATATTTTGCACCTAAAACGTTTGTCCAAACGTCATTTTTAATAAGAAACAATTCAATTTTATCTATTATTTAATTTGTTTAAACAGATTTATAATGAAAATATTTAACAGTTTATTTATTTTAAAATAGCATAAAATTAAGCAAAAAATATTTAAATAAATTTATTTAAAAAAATTTTGGTTAATGAAATATGTAGGTTGTCGAGTCATGTGGTCATTGCTTACCCCAGACAACAACCAAACAAGATGAATTCAAGTTTAGCTTTTATTAAGATTTAAGGCTTTAACGTCCATAACTCGTTAATTTATTAACCGATTTTAATGATTCCTTAAGCTTAGATAATCTAGACAGAATAATCTATCGATTTCTAAAGGAATCGGTTTAGTTAATTTTTTAATATTTTCAATTTGTTAGACAAAACTCCAACAAGTCGAATTTAAATTATCCTTAAAGAGTTTAGGCTTTAATCTTCATAACTCTTTAATATTTTAACCGATTTTTATAATCAAAAATTTCCTATATTTATAGCAAATTTTTCAAAAAATAACTATTTTAATAGGACATTTTTCAAAAATTTGCTATTTTTATAGGAAATTTTTCAAAAAATTCCTATTTTAATAGGAAATTTTTCAAAAATTTGCTATTTTTATAGGAAATTTTTCAAAAATTTCCTATTTTTATAGGAAATTTTTCAAAAATTTCCTATTTTTATAGGAAATTTTTCAAAAATTTCCTATTTTTATAGGAAAATTTTCAGAAATTTCCTATTTTTATAGGAAATTTTTCAAAAATTTCCTATTTTTATAGGAAAATTTTCAAAAATTTCCTATTTTTATAGGAAATTTTTCAAAAATTTCCTATTTTTATAGGAAATTTTTCAAAAATTTCCTATTTTTATAGGAAATTTTTCAAAAATTTCCTATTTTTATAGGAAATTTTTCAAAAATTTCCTATTTTTATAGGAAATTTTTCAAAAATTTCTTATTTTTTTATTTATAGGAAATTTTTGAAAAATTTCCTATTTTTATATTTATAGGAAATTTTTCAAAAATTTCCTATATTTATAGGAAATTTTTCAAAAATTTCCTACATTTATAGGAAATTTTTCAAAAATTTTCTATATTTATAGGAAATTTTTCAAAATTTTTCTATATTTATAGGAAATTTTTCAAAAATTTCCTATATTTATAGGAAATTTTTCAAAAATTTCTTTTATTTATAGGAAATTTTTCAAAAATTTCCTATATTTATAGGAAATTTTTCAAAAATATCCTATTTTTACAGGAAATTTTCTATTTTTATAGGAAATTTTTCAAAAATTTTCTATTTATAGGAAATCTATTTCCAAAGTAATAATTTCAATAAATCTTCTAAAACCTTAAATTTTTTGGCATAACTCCAACAAGACGAGTTCGAATTTATTTTTTTATTAAAAGACTCAAACGTTCATAACTCCTTAACTTGTCAACCGATTTTTATGATTCCTTAAGCTAATATAATCTAGTCAAAATATCCAATCGATTTCTAAAGAAATCGTTTCAATAAATTTCCTTAAATCTTTAATAAGTCCGACAAAACTCCATTTTAATTAAATTTTTTTTTACTATTTTTATAACTACTTCTTCGTTTTATACAAAATAATATAATTATGTGTAATTTAAAAATAAACCTCTCAATCTATTCCATTTAAAATAAATATAACCACTTAAAATTCTGTTTGTTAAAAATTTCGATACGAAAATTCTTCAAAATAACCCTGACTGAAAAGGACAGGCATTTTATTTATGGCCATAAATTCTACGTAGTCATGAGGTCTCGGTTTATATTAACGTCATTGGAATCGTCATATCAGTTTAATCAATATCTCTCTACTATATTCATATCAAATCAAAAACAATTTTATAATTTTTTAACAAAAAAACACCCAACATTTCGAACAACAAATCATTAAAAAATGATTAATTAATTGAAATATGTACGAAATTTTGTTTTGTTTTTATTATTTTGTTTTTATTATTGAAGTTTTATATATAAATTTTAGACATTTTTGTCTAAAATGAAAAATTCCCCCATATTATAGTTTTAAATTTGTCATTTAAAAGACGTGACATGAAATTTTTGGATTTTTTTCAACAAAATTTTTCTATATAATTTAGCTATAGCCCTAAATGTTAAGCAAACCCCTTGTAGAAAATAAAAATATTTTAAAAATTTCAATGATTTCTAGAGTTAAGAAAACAATAACAAAATCCATGAAAAAAATGTTGTATTTATTTCCGAAAATTTTTTGTTATTTGTTATAATTTGTTTTGAAAAATAATTGACCACATTTGATTTTTTAAATAATTAAAAAAAATATTTTAATAAACTTGTTTTTAATATTGCGGAAAAAAATTATTTTATTTAAATTTTTAAAATTCTTGGAAAACCTTTCACGAGCTTTTGGGGCAAATATTTAGATAAGCTTTTGAATGAGAAACAATTTGAGACAGAAGTCGCTTCAAAAAATGGGTGTTTTTTACCTTCTCTGATGGAAAAAATAAGAGTAACAATATTTATGGTCTTTAAACACATGTGGTCTGATTAGTTTTAGTAGAGGAAATGCCAGGAATTTTTATGAGACTCTACAGCTAATTTGAATTGTTAATCTTATCGCTGGTTTGTGCGAACTTAAATATTCCTTATGTATATTAAACAATAAAATTAACACTAGAACGACCGTGTTCTTTCTTTTAACAAAATAGTGAATAAAAAATGCATATTTTATTCGGAACACTCCTTAGTTAAGAAGTGAAATCTTCTAACTGCAGTTTTCTTATATTAAAGAGTCATGCGGTCATTGTTTACCCAAGACAACAACCACACAAATAAGACGAATTCCGGTATAGCTTTTGTTAAAAGTTTAAGCTTTAACATCCAAACCTCCTTAATTTAACAACCGATTTTTATGATTTCTTCAGCTAAGATAATCTAGACAGAATAGTCTATCGATTTCTAAAGAAAACGGTTCAGTAAATCTTTTAATTCGTTAACAAAACTCGAACAAGCCGAATTCAAATTAAGCTTATATTTAAAGAGTATAGGCTTTAACGTCCATAACTCTTTAATTTATTAACCGATTTTTATGATTTCTTAAGCTAAGATAATCTAGACATTATAATCTATAGGTTTCCAAAGCAATCGGTTCAAAAAATCGTTTAAAATCTTCAATTTGTTTGACAAAACTCCAAGAAGAAGAATTCAAACTTAACTTTTATTAAAAGTGTATAGGCTTTTACCTCCATAACTCTTTAATTTCTTAACCGATTTTAATTATTCCTTAAGCTAAGATAACCTAGACATAGTAATCTATGGGTTTCCAAAGGAATCGGTTTAAAAAATCTTTTAAGAACTTTAATTTAGTTGACAAAACTCCAACAAAACAAATTCAAGTTTAGCTTTTATTAAAAGTGTATAGGCTTTAATGTCCATAACTCGTTAACTACTTAACCGATTTTAATAATTTCTTAAGCTTAGATAATCTAGAACTAATAGATAATTCTATGGGTATCCAAAGCAATCGGTTCTGAAAATCTGTCAAATCCTATGCCATTGAAGTCATATATATAATTTAGATCTAAGGGTTCATGAGAGGCCTAGTCAAATATTTTAAGAAAATTGGGTACAGTGGTCCAGAAGGGTGCAGTCATTAAGTTGGTTAACACTTCCACTACTAAGCATAACTTATCAAATTCTGTCTGGGTTCGAGCCCCAGTCACGGCAACATCCGTTTATGTAACACTCTCATTTAAACATGTCCTCTACTTGGCCAACCTTGTTCTTAATACACCCAAATCTTTCGCATTCGAATTATAACTTACAGCAACTCCTTGCCAGTCAAATGAGTTCGTAAAGCCTTAAATATTTCGTAATTTCCCGGTATTGATTCATTGCTTAAATCTGCTGATACCAAACATGAAATCGCAAGCCAAATAGGCTCGTAAAACCTAAAATACTTCATATTCTCCCGATATCGATTTATTGGCGATACTAAAAGTCTTTTCGAGGTCGAAGAAAAACAAATCAACATTTCATGAGACAAATCTAGTAGCATTGCGCGACAGGAGAGCTCTAAAAACTCTAAATGAATCATAGCTTTTAGAAACCGATATCGATTTGCTCTTTAACCAAGTTCTTGAGATCCAAATGGGCCTCAAATACTCTGAATCTCCTGATATCGGTTTATTGCTTACATCAGTCAATACCAAAATACTATTTCTTAAAACAAATCTAGTTGCTATTCTTTCTCGATAAATAGAGGAGTCTCTAACATCATACAATCCAATTCTGTGGAATCTGAGGCATAAGAATTTAGGACTGTGGCTCTGTTGCCCAAGTTAGGAAATTTTTTGGGTTGTAGATACAGGTTTTGTAAAAAGGCACAAGCAGTGAAATATATGGGTTTCTTCAGTAACTCCTACGAAGAAGAAGAGTTATTTAAGATTTTGTTCAGAGGCATGATTATATTTTATGGATGAGGCGGATGGTGTTTCCAAGGACAAACTACTGTGGGGGGATAAGAAGATTTGAGAACACAGTTGTTGCTGCAGGGGTGGGTGACCCAAAACCAGGTCATCAACCCAATATTGGTGTAGGATTTGGTTCGGTTTAAGGCTCTTAAGGCCTTAGAAAAGTCTTTGATGGTCTGGGGCATAAAAATGAAAACTTTGCTAAAAACTTCCAATATGCTCTCGATAACCCTAATTGTGTTAAAGAATTTTTTAAATAAATTCAAATAAACTGACTTATTCATGAGATAAAACTAGTTAGTTTTGTCATTAAAATTCATTTAAGCAAAATAGATAAGAAAACATCTAAAAATAGCTATTTCAAAAAGCAGAGAAAATTTTAAACCGGAAACGGTAATGTAAAAAAAATAGTATTTAAAAAAATTCCATAAACTTGCAATTTGTATCTTAGACAATTAAAATCACTTTGACACCCCTTTTTATTAATTCTTTTCTCCCTCTATCTTTCTCTTCAGATACACAAAGCCACAATCATTTGAGGATTGTGTGGGCGATGAATTGCCCATGGGCTGGGAAGAGGCTTATGATCCCAATATAGGACGCTACTACATCAATCACATAGCACAGACGACACAACTGGAAGATCCCCGCCAAGAATGGAAAAGTGTACAGGAGCAAATGTTAAGGGACTATTTGTCGGCGGCCCAGGATCAATTGGAAAATAAACGGGAAATGTTTGATGTCAAACAACAGAGATTAATTATAGCCCAAGAAGAATACAATCATCTCAATAAATTGGCGGCCAGTAGAAGTAGCTGTAAGTATTTGAAAAACCTTAACATAAACATTAAAATAAAAAATTAACTATTTCCCCTTTTTTCTCTTCTCTTCTTAAGTATGCTCTTCATCCTCCTCTATGAGCCGCCATGATCCCGAATTGCTTAGAGCCGATTTGAAATTGGCTCGAGAACGAGTACATCAACTGAAACAAGAGCTCAAATATATAACCAATGATATTTCCTATACTCAGCGTGGCATGAATACTCTCTACTCAGTGGGCGAGAAGATCAATGCTCGGCAAAATGGTTGCTATGATATAGCCGAGGTTCAGGCTATACGCGAAGAAATGCTGAAGGTACACAAATCCCTTGTGTCAGGTGAAAAGGTACGCGAAGACTTAATACGCAGTTTAGTGCAAATTAAAAATGAACTAAGTCGCCAACAAATCAATGAGGAAAATGCTGAACTAATGAATGCCTCCTCACCTTTCGATCGGGTATGTGTGGCTTCGCAAACTGATCTGTGTGGTCCCGGAGATAATTTAAATAGTGGTGCCAGATTTGCTGAAATGGCTAAAACAAAACTTCAATACACCGAATGGCGTAAACACATTAAAAGGCTGCAACAACAATTGGCCGATCATGTGGAACGCATTGAACCGGGTCAATTGGAATCGGATAAAGATAGAATATTATTGATTCAAGAGAAGGAGAAGCTACTCAATGAATTAAACAGTATTTCCCTAAAGTCTCGCACAAACGAGGAAATACATGTTATACAAGAAACCCGCAGAAAACTGGAGGAAGATCTTAATGAAGCCTATGAAGCCACAAATCAACAAATTAACAATCGCCTGCGTTTTCATGAGGAGAAACAATTGCTATTGGATAAGCTACAAGAGGCCTTAAAATCTACCAAAATGCTGGAAGAACGTTTGAAATCCTTCTCCTCAGAAAGTACCTTCTCCATTAGTAGTGGCTCGAGTTTGGGTTCGCTTTCAACAGCCAGCAGTAAGAGTGCTTTAAGTTTTACCGACATCTATATAGACCCATTCGCAGTAGATCCCCAAATAGATGTGGTGGATTTGCATCGTCGTTCACAAAGACTTTTCCAACAGCCACAACAACAGGCACAAATCCTACAGCAGAATCCCGTTGTTGACCATGTTTTGGGTCACCCACCCTTGCAGCAGCAACAGTCTTCCGAAATCTCCTTATCACCCCGCAGTAGTTTGTCCATGGAAACACCACCCGCCTCACCCATGAAATATAATCCTGCCTCCGAACAAAATCCACTAAGTAACTCTTCCTCATCGCAGCAGTTACTTAAGGAAGAACCCACATATGCCAATGCTGGTGCAGTCTTACAAAGCCTGTATCAACAGCCCAACCAATTACCAAACTCCGTGGGCAACAGAGCCGCTGCCCCAAATCCTTATGATTTAGATTCCACGGTTTTGGATTGTATGATGTTAGAGGCTAAATTGCAAAAACTCAATATGTCAGCGCCTCTTAATTTGGGTGCTCCACTCTCGCCAATTTCCGAAAAACCTTCACTACTAGATTTGCCCCAAGAAATGTTAAGTCGTTCTTCCTCCACCTCGAATACACGTTCAGTATCGGCTGCTGTAAGCAATGAATCGGTGGCGGGAGATTCCGGGGTATTTGAGGCTTCTCGTGCCCATCTGCCACGCAAAGAGTTGGCACAAGTGCAAATCGGTTTGAAATATCTGAAAAAGGAAGGTGTTTTGGTAGTGTCCTTGGAACGTGCCAATAATTTGTCTGCCCTAGTGACCACATCAACGGAAAATTCGCAAGTGTAAGTTTAAGATTCTATTTATTTGTATAACAAATAATTTTAATTTTAAATTCTTCATTATTAAAGATATCTCCGGGCGGCTTTATTACCCAATTCCCTGACCTCTATACGCACAAAAGCCATGCCTGACTTTCAGAAGCCTGTATTCAATGATACCTTTGCCGTGCCTATTTCTCTGAGTAAACTTTTGACCAAGAGTTTACATGTGACCGTAGTCAGCATGACCGGTCAAAAAGAGGAGATTATTGTAAGTCTATCCTAATCCTGATCCAAAACAAAGTGCAAAAACCTAATCGTTACTTTTTTATATTTTAGGGCACAGTCCAAATTAGTATGGCTGAATTCAATCCCGAAGATTCCACTTTGAAGTGGTACAATGTCTTAAGCTCGAAATTTATGCCCATCTTTGAACCTTTAGATATGCCTTCTACTAGTGCAGCTGCTGCTGCAGCCGTTGGTGGTCATGCCAACTCATCAGTTTCACATAATGCTTGCAAAGAAGAATCTTCAGATGAATCTACCATAACATCCTCCCAGACTTCTACATTGACACGCAATCAGGTGCCACCTTTTGAAATGCAAGCACAAATTGCCGAGGATTTAAGAGAAAATCTCGGTTTAGATGTTGAAGATAACGAAGAAGATGAAGAGGAGGAGGATGATGAAGAGGATGAGGAAGAAGAAGAAATTTATGATGAGGAATTAGAGGGCGCTATGGGAATTGGTAAGGATGTTTAAAGATTCGTTATAGAAATTAAGCTCTAACTTGTAAATTTATTTTATTTTTCTCCAGCTTTCACCAAAAAAATGCTTGATGCCTACATGGACAATGTGAAACAGGAGTATGTTGATAAGGAAACAAATACCGAATGTGCATTCCCTCCCGAAAAATCTCGTTCACAGCAGGGGCAACAGGCTAACGATGATCGACCCGTTAAGCGTTCCCAAACATTTACACCCTCGGCTGCGGTGGGTAAGAGTCGTTATATCTGCCGTTTGAATCGTAGTGATTCAGATTCAGCCATGCATTTCGGTGTAACACCACATCCCTTCCATCGTGGAGCCATTGAACGTCGTTCGTTGCGTTTCCACACCAAAGCTCCTAAAACTGCCACAAGTATGATCTTGATTTCGTAAAGAAAAAGGAGTAGATCAATATTAATTTCTTTTTAAAATTTCTTTGAACTTTTAGAATTGAATCACACTCATATACCGCGAACCAGCTTGGACTTAGAGTTGGATTTACAGGCTCAACATAGCAAATTAGATTTTCTCAATGATCAAATCGCTAAATTGCAAAATTTAAAAGATGTGTAAGTATTTTTAAGGTTTGTTTATTAAAAATCATGGTAGAAGTTCGTGATCGTGGCTTTAAGTACCTATCGGTCAGCATTGCTTTGTTTGGTACTCTCGGGTTCAAGTACCGATGATGCAACTTTGCTTGTTCGATGATCGTGGGTTAGATAACCAAAAAAATGAATAAATAAGATCATTTTCATAGCTCTCGCGAGTTATAAATCAAATGAACTTTATAAGATCTAATTTGTATACTTTACACTTTGGAATAGAAAAGCTTTTCCTTTTTCTGCTAAACACAGTAACAAATTCGAGTTTATAAACTTACAAAACATAGTTTAGTTTAGAATCTAAATATTGATCTAAACTTTAGATCAATGTTGAGCAAAGTCTCTCTGATTCTCTCTTATTTTGTATGTTGCTAACCCTAGGGTTAGGTTAGGATGCAGACCGTAAGGACCGCGTCACTTGGGTCCAAGATGAGGTGAAATTTCTAAACTACCGTATATAAGAGCCAGCCGGATGCACCAATAAAAGAGCCTATTTTACGAATGATCGAGGTGATCGAGATCTCTGAAAGATCGTGCAAAAAAGGGAATCCCAGATGGAGGGTCCTAATATCAGCAAGGGCTGGGTAGTGACAGAGGAGAACAGTGATGGTTTCTTCCTCCTCAACGTTGTGAGAACTTCTGCAGTAGTTATTGCTTTGAAGATTAAGTCTTCTAGCATATAAACCTATTAAACAGTGTTCTGTGAGTATTGAGATAAGGGTGCGAAGTCTATGGCTCGGAAAGCTGACCAAGATTGCAGAACGCTTACTGTCGTAAGTTGGCCATGTAAGTTTAGAGGTCGAACAGGTCGTTTCTGTGGACCAGTTGGTCTGTGCGGACCTAAAAAGAAACTGCTTTATGAGCAGTTTCCATGCTGATCGCGGTACACCTATGAAATGGTCATTGTTCTCCAGACTAAGGAGAGCACCACCTTTTGCTAGATTCTCCGCAGTGATGTTGCCTGGTACTTTACTACCAGAAAAGTTCAATGTTGAATGTCTCGCCATCTCATTTAGGGATGCCCGGCATTCACGAATAAGAACGGATGTCGTATAGATCGATGATAAAGAATGAATGGCAGCAAGTCTGTCCCTAAAGAAACGAATATCGTTAGAGTATATTCGGTGGTACGTGAGCCACTTGCCCTATAGATAGCTGAGATTTCAGCTAGAAGAATACTGCATTGTTTTGGGAGCTTGAATTTTACTTTTGTCCCAAAAAATGGGATGAAGAAGCCCCCACCCACAACACGTACCGATTTGGATAGGTCCGAGTAGATTACCAGGGTCCCTTCTCTGGAAGCGATTTGAGCCCCTGAGATATCCACAGAGAAAGATTGCTCGAAAACGGGTGAGGGAATGCAGTAGTCAATGTTTGAGATTTGTTATTTTATTCAGAGTAGTAGAGTGGCATAAAGATGAAGTAGGCTATTCACCGGTAGTTCTTAACCGAATTGCTGAGTTAAGAGCTACGAATTGGGCCTTTAGCTCAACCGGAAGCCAGTTGAGCATAGCAAAGAGTGCCTTTGAAGGCACCCGTAATCATGAGGGCAGCAGATCTGAGAATCTTGACAAAAGATCCTCGCTGATTAGAAATAATAAGAGCATGCCACCAGACAAGAGCGCCATACATGAGTATAGGTTTAGCAACCATTTCAAAGAGCCAGGCGGTATTAGAAGGGGATAGGCCCCACGTATTGCCTAGAGCTCTTCTGCACGATTATAGTGCAATGGAAGCCTTAGACACCCTAGATTGGGTGTTTAAGTTCCAGGACAGCTTAGAGTCCAGAATCACTCCTAGGGTTAGAAAAATATAAAATCAGCCGCTTGACACGTGCATTGGCCATCTACCTTAAAGTGTAAAGACTAGCTCTGCTTACAATAATATGTAGGCTAATAAGGAGTTACCGAAAGAACCACGTGAAACTACAAGTTAAATAAGAAAACCTTAATTTTGACATAAAATAGATTCATTTTACTTGTTTTTACTGAAATTTTATTTTATTTCTATTTGCAGTTTGGAAAAGGCACGCGATAATAAGGATCCTTTAATTGCAGCCTGGGCTATTGAAAATGAGGAATTCCAGCGTTTGGTAGAACGTGCCGATCCCGCCAAATGTCCCGAAGAAAAGCAATTGCAAAAGTTATTAATGAAAACTACCAAGAAAATATATAAACTACGCAAAACCAAGGTTCCCAAGGGCTGTCCCGATTTAGTGTCCTTCAAGTAAGTAAAAGTTTTTTAAAAAATATTTGTCCCTTTTCTTTTAAATTATATGGGCAAATCCGAAAAACATTAAATCAAGGACAAATATTTAAAACTGTCAAAATTACGTATTTGTGTTTATGGAAAAATTTTTCATATATTGATCCTTTAGAATATATAATGGATTTAATTTTTGATTGCTCTCTTCGTGAATGGCAGGTCTTTATTTGCACCCATCTCGAATTTTTATATATTTTTTAAAATAATAATTTTTATAACAAGTTTATAAAAATCACAAAAACATCCATTTAGGTATCAAGTTTCAGTAGGGGCTCAAAGTCTACTTAATTTTATACAATTTGATGTAAAAGACTCCATCAAAAGTAATTGGAATGATATAAATAACGTCAAGTAAAAAAGGGCTCACAGTGTATAGCGTCCGTCACAGAAATAAGGCTTTTTTTAATTTGACTAGTGCATTTTTTCTTTTTTCTCCAAATGAACTTGGTTCGTAAAGAGAACTTATATTATACTTTATATTAGGCTAAAAATATATAGATGTTTATATAGCATTTTACAGAACAATATGTATATGAAAGTGTGTAGCGTCCGTCACAGTATATATTTTTTACAAAATTAAATTTATTAAATATAATATTTACGAACACATATCTGTCTTATTCATAAAGCAATAACACGGTCTATATCCACGGATTAAATTTATGATATTTGGTATTAAAAAAATATACAGTCGGGCAAATTTGATGCTTTTGAAATTTGATTTTGTTTTTTTTTTTTTGGGACACTCTAACAGCTAGCCGCTGCATTCTTTCGACGAAAAATCAGATATAAAAAGTAAAAAAACTTTTAATAAATATATGTATGTAGCTGTTTTGTGAAATATTAAATTGTGCCCCAAAAATCGCATTTTAACCGCGAACATGAAAGGAAGAAGATGAAATTCGGGAACAAATAAAACCATTATTTTCACTGATTGACGAATCCTTTAAAAAAATATGAAATATGAATTTTTTCCTAATAAAAAGCATTCAAGTAAAAACTGTACCGTCATTTATGGATTTTTGGTGAAACTGGAAGCTTTAAAATATTTTATAAAAGCTGTTTTGTAATCCTCTGATTTTCCTCTATATTCAGTGAATTTACAATTTTTTTGTTACTATGACCGATTTGATGAAAATTACAGAAACACGTGTTGAAAAAAATATCACTTCCATTTTTTGTAGCGTCCGTCACAGCACTTTAAACGCGAATATCTTTTTCCTTCAAAAGAGTATTTAAATTAACAAACGCCATTCGGTAGCACAATCGATAGACTAATATTCTCAGAAATCTGTACAAGGATATCTCGTGTAGAACGGCAATACATTTAAGTACAACAAAATCCGTACAAATGTATCGTCCATAACGGACGGATTTGCCCATATTAAGAGAGTCAAACTTTATTACAAATTACTAATAATTTCTTTTCTCTTATTTCGATCTTACAGAGAGAAAATCTCCTTCTTCACCCGCAAAGGTTTGTCTGTACCCGAATTACCCACAGACTTTATGCTACCCGAATCCGATCCTATCGAAGAGGAGGAAGAGGAGAACTTGGAAGAAGACGTAGAGGATGATGATGATGAAGATAATGCCGCCGAAACAGCAATTGCCATTAATACGGCTCTCGTAGCCAGTAGCATACGTAACAAGAATCTCAGTGAGAATCATAGCGGAGGCAGTGCAACAAGTCGCAGACAACAGGCAACACAAAATGCCACCAACAAAACTAAAGTCGATAACTCCACGACAACAGCTACAAACACAACAAAAACAACAAACGAGGTAACAGAAATTGTTAACAACACCAAAGAACAAGAAAAGGTAAAAACTAATGGAGGAGAGAATAATGATCAACATCATAACGAAGATGATGATGATGAAGATCAAAAGGAACGTTATGATTATGTGATCGATCGTACTTATGGTGTTGAGGTTTAGAGCAGAAAAAAAAAAGAAAACAGTGGATGATGCTAAATTTTTGTTTTGTACAGAACTAGAAAATGTTTGAATTAAAGAAAAAATTTAATTATTCTTTATAACAATTTTTAGAGAGAGATCAAGAAGATAGATAGTGTATAGAATAAATTAAAATTTATTTAAAAATAAATTTTAAAAAATTTTAAAATTATATTTAAAATACTAAAAAAGCCAGAGATTATTATATAAGCTTAAAGCTAAACAAAAAAAAATTATGTAAAATTTATTTAAAATTATATAATTTATTTTATAAATTATAAAAATTAATGTATTTTTAAAAAGTTGAGAAAAAGTGTTTTAAAAGTTTTGAAGTTATTTAAATTTAAAATTTTTATAACGCCTTTTCGTTACTTTTAAATTTCTTTTTAAACTGAAGAAACAAACAAATTGTGCCTTATATTTAAAATATTTAGTTTTAAGTTACAAAAAAAAAATCTTGAAAAAATACAGTCCGATTCACTTGAATAGACCCATTCAAAAGGGCTTAGTAAAATGACTATATTAAGAAATCGGTTAGAGCAAATCGGTCTAATTTTGTAGGAGTTATAACATAGTTCAGACTTAGTAATAACTTAAGCAACAAAAAATGCGTGATAAAAGTATATTTTTTGATAAAGTCTAAATTTGTGTCTTTAAAAGTAATTCGTTAGTGTTGTTTCACACACATCAGGTTAACTTGATCAGTTTTTCTTCAAATTTCTTTTGAACTTGCATTACGTTGACACACGAACAATTGCTACGTCAGTTTTCATTTTAATTTCCTTTAATTTCATAAACATTTTCAAAATTTTCATAAACTTGATAGCACGGTCAGGCTTGTATCAATTTCAATTCTGTCAGCTTTTTCTTATACAAACTCAAGACTTGATGAGCCAAACCTGACCGGTGTGAAAGTAGACAAAATTACATTCAAGTTTTTATGTGTTTTAGTCCAATTCATACAAAAACACCAGAAATTTTCAATTTTTTCATTAAATATTTTTTTTTTATATTTTTCCAAAATTTGTTATTTTTAAAGAGGTTGTTCTCGTTCATTTACCATATCTGCAAAACGACTTATCCAACTTAATTGAAAAATACATCACTGAATTTAGAACAAAATTACCCTTAAGACGTTTCAAGGCAAAATGTTTGTGTGATCAATAGTATTATAGTTATTTACATTGCAACTTTTAAAAAATGTTGTTTTTTGTACAAAATCGAAAAAAAATTTAAAAATTCATAGAAAATCAAAAATGTCTAAAACTTAAAATTATTACTCCACAATCGTAAAACTATGAATACTCTTAAGAGTATAAGCCTAATATTAAGAAAATCCATTGATTAGTATTGATTTTATTACGAAAAACGTAAAAGTACCCAATTTTGGAAAAAAATATCATATAAAACCTATTATTTCCAAAAAAAAAAAAAAAAAGTCCAAAATTTTCAATATACTTTCATGAGACTTGTCTTAAAAATTTTTTTCTACTAGGACAAAGTCTTAAATATAAACAATATTGTTCAAAATTTTGCGATATCTCCCAAACAATTTTCTTTTCAGAATCAAGTTTTAGATTCCTTAAACCCACAAATTTTCTTTTATCTTAATGAAATTTGGCCCAGACACTTTTTGTGGCGAAGAGGACCATTGCTATTTAGATTGATCAAAATCGGTCTAATATTTCAGGTACCTTCCATATTTCTCACTTTCCGAAATCGAGACATTCGCCAAAAATTTCATCAAATTTTTAAGAATTTTGCAAGAAATATTGCTTATATAAACAAAAATCACTGTACCAAGTTTTGTCAGAATGGGTTCATATTTGACCATAGCTCCAATACAAGAACTTTTGACAAAAGCCACTTCATTTCTTCAAAATTCAGAAAAACGCTCCTTTATTAGAAGGTAATTATATTCTTATGTTCATGAGATATTGGCCACAAATTTCATCAAATTCTTATGTTCATGAGATATTGGCCACAAATTTCACCAAATAGAAGATAATAATATTCTTCATATATTTATTTTCAATATATATTCAATTTAAAGCTTTAAAATTCCCCAAAAGGCTCCTAAGTCTAAAGATAATCACAATTTTTTTTTTGTATAAAATGTTATGAAATTGCTTAATTTTGACAAAATCGGTTCACATTTGACCCTTATAATCCATATAATCCCAATGACGGAAATGGCTTAAATACAAAATTTGGTCATTTCACTTTTTGCTAATTAAATCATCATTTATTCATGGATTTTCAGGGAGTAAGGCTTATTATATACGCAGTTTTAGAATCATGTAATAAAAATTATAGATTTTTACCATTTTCGATTTTTTATGAATTTTTAAAAAATTAAATTTGTTTTAAAAAAATTTTATTTTTTACTTTTAAGTGCCAATAACTCCGAATCCCTTAAGCATATAAACAAATGGTTTTAAAGCGACTTAAAGATGATTTTATTAACTCTTATATTCTGTGACTTTCAACAAAATCTAACAACCCGTTCCAGAGATATGATAAAATCGTTGGACCCGACTTTTTGAAAATATAAAATTTTGAGAAAAAAAATTTCAAAAATCAACTAAAAAAAAGAAAATTTCCAATGTTTTTTATAATTTGAAGACCATAACGAATAATAAAAACAAGTAAGAAAGTGCTAGAGTCGGTCAAGCCCGACCATAGAATACCCTTCACCGCTAAGGTCAAAGTTGTACTTTTTCTATCATACAAACATTTTTTCAAAACTTTTATATTTAAGCTTATGTAAGAGCCAGGGTCAAATGTGGACCGATTATTCCGAAATTTAGCAAATTGATTACAAATTATGTATCCAAAAAATCAACTCAAAATTCTCATTATCATTAGATTTACGAGCGTTTTAGTGATTTTAGTGCGTTTTGACACAAGAGTTTGTATGGGAGCTATGGTCAAATGAGGACCGATTTCAACTAAATTTGGTACAGTGATTTAGGTTTACATAAGCAGTATGTAAATTTCATGAAAAAATATTGATATTTGCGGCCAATATATCAATTCCGAGAAGTGGGACCTATAGGAGTTACCATAAATAATGGACCGAGTTCGACGAATTTAAATAGCCATGGTCCCACTAGCAACAAAATGATCTGTTCCAAATTTAATCAAATTATCTTTAGAATTGCGACCTGTACTTTGATTACATGGTTTACATGGGGGTCCAGCCAGATGGACGGACGGACATCGCTAAATCGACTTAGAAATTAATTCTAAGCTATACTAAGGTATACTAAAAGTTTGCGTTACATACATCAGCACAAACTTATAATACCCTTTCCACCTACATATATTGGTGAAGGGTATTAAAAGTGGTGATAAAATGTTACTCAAAGAAGTTGAATTTTGTTGACTAGTGTTATTTAATATGATTATTTAGGAATTTTAGCCATAAACGATAATAAAACGAAATTCCTAACAATAAGTAAAAAAGCAAAATCTAAAATATTAAACACTCTATATCAATGTTGGCCAAATGGAAAGCGTTTGAGTGATCAATCTTAACATTGTTCTATATTCCAATGAACTACTTTTACAAGCATAAATTTTGCATTTTAGAAAACTTAAAAATAAACCATAAAAGCGAATTTTAAAAGACTTTTATTTTGCTAAAGATATTAAATGACATCTACTTAATATCTTCTACAAAACTAAACAAATTTGCTCCAACCGATTGTCTAATAAAGCCACTTTACTAAGGCTTATTGGGTGGTTATGTCCAAGTGAATCGGACTGTATTTAAAAAGAAATGTATATATAAAAAAGGAAATCCCCTAAAGAAAATTTCCTAAACTGTGCATATTTTTCTACTCAATACTAAACAAAAAAAAATTAAACAAAAAGATAAACTGAAAATAAATATGTATTCCTAAGACTTTATGCAACACTATACGAATGTAATTTATTAAAAAATAAAAAAAAAACTAACAAAAAAACTTTTAGAAAAAAATATTATTATTAGAAATAGAATTTAGTAAAACCTTTTTGTACATAAAAAAAATACCCGCCTCCCACAAAAAAAAAACCCCAAAACCTACCCTTAAATAGAAGACTTTAAGTTGAGCCCAACTAAAATTGTTAGGTTCAATTTAAAAAAATTTTCAAAATTTTTTGAAAATCTTTTCTTAAACAAAAATTTTAAAAAATAAACCTAAAGCTTGCGTTTTTGTTGAGCTGCTCGTACATTTACAATTAAAACAATTTTCAATCATTTTCCATAAATTTTTCTTATAAATTATTTATATTTCTACTCACAATCATTACAAAAAAAATCTTCAAAAATTTCATTTAAAATCCCCAAAATTCTGCTGTGTGTATTTTTCCCCCACTTCTAATTTTAGTAATATTTAAATTTTAATTTAAACAACAAAAAAAGAACCTATTATGTATTTACTTTTTGTAAATTTGTTATTTTAGTTTTTAATCTTATTCTAAACAACAACAAAAATCATAACCATTAAAATATTGTATTTTTTGTTATATATTTAATTTTTTTTTATTTTTATTTTGTAACTTAAGTTTAATATTAAATTAACTTTATACGTAAATAAATCAAAATTATCTTATTATGTTTAAAACATGAAAATTTAATATAAAATGTTCATATTAGGATCCCCTGATCAACCAGAGATCACAAAGATCCTTTTTGGTTTCATCTGAATACATAAAAGAATAAATTAAAAATACGTATGTTTTACAATGTTTAATAATTAATTTTATCCCTGAATTAAACAGAAAAGAAAATTACTCAAATCATATTTATAGTTTATACCATAAAAAGTAAAAATATATAGAAATAAAGCAACAAATATTAATTGTATATTGTATTTTGTGCAATAAACAAAATCTGTAAAAAATTATAAAAAAAAATAAAAAATTTTGTGTTTTAATTGCTACGAGGGCAGATCATTAAGTCCGTGTCCTCTTTAATTTCATGTCTACTTATTGAAATGGGGCAGTGTTGCCATTTCAATAATTAGACGGGCCAATATACAAGTATCATTTCGTCGTGCGGTAGTTTATGTGCTCTATCCGCCATTTTACACATATTGACTTAATGATGCCACTTTAGTTTTTCGACCCTAAATTTTTCAAATCTGCAATCCGTTTTCGGTTATTCCGTCTAGTTTCTGAGATAAATAGTGTCTGTTTTGTTCTATATACTTCAAAACTGATTTTTTTGTGCTGTTTTGCTCTACACGCCAAATACATGTTGTAAAATCTCAAAATTCGATCGTATAGTTTTTTTTTAGAAAAATTAAGTTAAAACTTCAAGATCGATTTTCTCAAAATGCATTTTTGGCGGATAGAGCACATAAACTCCCAAACGACGATTTTACTCCTCTCTAAATTTAAACAAGTTGCGTCATTTAGTTTGCTTTTGGCGGTGAAGGCAAATTTCGAGTGCTCATTAAGGATAAATTTTTGCGGAAAAAACATCACCAAAAACAAGACTATATTAGATAAACGTTGTGGGAACCCTGCACCATCCACTTCTATGGTAAAAAAGTGTATTCTAAATTTCGATCAGCCAGAACAAGTTCTGTAGATGCTGATCGTTTCGACGCTCAGTTGAGGTCCCTACATACGAAACAATTAAAACAAGTAAGAAAGTGCTAACGTCGGTCAAGACTGACCATACGACACCCTTCACCACTAAGGCCTAAGGTGTTCTTTTTCCTGTATAAAGACAAATATATGCTAAATTTTGCCATCATACAAACATTTTTTCAAAACTTATATATTTAAGCTGTTTCCGTCATTTGGACTTATGTAAGAGCTAGGGTCAAATGTAGACCCTAGCAAATTAATTACAATTTTAACAAAAATTATGTATGCAAAAAAGAAACTTCACGTTCTCATTATCTTCAGATTTATGAGCGTTTTAGTGATATTTGTCTCATTTAGTGAGTTTTGATAGAACAGTTTGTATGGAAGCTATGGTCAAATGTGGACCGATTTCAACGAAATTTGGTACAGTGATTTACGCTTACATAAGCATTATTTGTTTTAAATTTCATAAAAAAATATTGATATTTGTGGCCAATATATCAATTTCGGGAAGTGGGTCCTATGGGAGGTACCATAAATAATGGACCTATTTTGACGGTCCCACTATCAAAAAAATGATCTGTGCCAAATTTAATCAAATTATCTTTAGAATTGCGACCTGTAGTTTGATTGTAAGGTTTACATGGGGGTCCAGCCAGCCGTCCAGCCAGACAGCATTGGTATGCTAAAAGGTGGGTCTAAGACAACATACATCAGCACAAACTTATAATACCCTTTCCGCCTATGGTGGTGAAGGGTATAAAAAGCTCAGAAGACGAGCTATCATGCAAAAAAAAAATTTCGGAAATATAAAGTGTTATACTTATAAAACCGATTTTAACAAGGTTCGTTTACTTGTCGACCTATGGCTCAGCCAGTTTGTATCAGATTTTATTTTTTTTAACAGCAAATAAAAGAAAACAAGTTACGCTTTGAAAGCTCATAAAAGTTTATATATAACAAGAGAATTTAGTTCCTAATAAAACGTGGCTTTAATTTTTTAAATCAGACGAAAAATCTAAAAGCTATTAAGCTTTACATGAACCAACTAGGCCATGTACTACTTACTAACATGGTAATATGGCATGTAAACATTTTTGCCACAAATTAATTTAAAAAGATTTTTGTTTGCAATCGAAAAATCTTTAACTGTAACCCGATAAGTAACGTTCTATGTAGAACTAGCTTTAAGAGACTGTATAATACAAAATAGTTTTTTTTAGAAAAAAGTTGAAATAATTGCTTTCAAATATTAAAGATTACGAAAAATTTAAAACCTTTTAATAAAAACTTATCTAGTTTCTTAGAACATAAGCCCTATGCATATACCTTGTAAAAGCTTGATCCCTTGATTTTGCAAAGCCGTTCAAAATTTTAAAATCGCTCTGCAAATGTGAGAGTTGGAGGTACTAAAGTACTGCGACCTACCGAAAACAGTTTTTTGCGAATATCTCAAAATTCTGCACTTGTTTTAAAATCTTTGAAAATGGTTTTTATATGCCCTAACCTAGGTCTATAAACCCCACTAGGTTGCTTTTCAAGTTTTTACAAAAGTTGCTCATTTGTAACACCGTGTTATTAGGGCGAATCTTGAACTTGTTTGTAGTGATCACAGATATTAGCTTATTTTTCTCTATCACTTATAATTTTCAAGAAAATATCACATTTCCATAAAAACATTTTTAGAAAATCGATTATAGTACGAATTTTGAAAAATTTATTAAGTATTTTATTAAGAATTTAGTTTCTTTTTTCTACTTCAAATAGTTCTTAAGAAGGTCGTAGTTTTTTTGTTTTTAAAAAATCGATTTTAAGCACGAATTTTAAATTTGTTTAGTTATTACAGCATTAAGTTTATTTGGAGCTTTCTGTTGTAGTTTCTAAAAAAATTGTAGTTTTATATTTCCATATAAAAAATTTTTATATAAATTACTAGTTGATTTTACCCGGCGTTGCCCGGGTTGGTAGTTAAAGTTTTTAACTTATTACTGTGTTAACACTTTTAAAAATTATGAAATATTTCATGTTTGTCATTTTTAATATTTGACTTATATGGGAGGGGTCACGCCCACTTAAGATCTAAAGAACATTTAGCCTATTGTAAAACCTTAATATACTGTTAAAATAATAGAAAAATCGGTCCGCTCGGTTATGTATACTTGTTATTTTTAATATATCGGAGGGGCACCGCCCACTTGAGATTTTAAAAAAACCTTCCCTGTTTTAACCACTGGTCACACTTACCATACTTTCTTAATTTCAGAAAAATTGGTCAGTTCGGTCACCTATATTTGTCATTTTAAATATTTGAGTTATATGGGAGGGGTCACGTCCACTAGCCTATAGTCAGCACCGGTCACACGATACTACACTGTCAAAATTTCAGAAAAGTCGGTGCGCTAGTTTCGGAGATTCTTCCCAACAAACAACATACAAACAGGCAAACAGATGCGGACATTTTTTTATAGATATAGAAGAAAGATAGAAGATGTTCTTTATTATTCTACTTCAAACTAATATATTCATATGATGATGCTCACAAATAACTGTGAATGTGAGCCTCCTTAACATTCATTTTATAACAATGGCAACATTATCTTTGTTTGCTTGCCGTAATATTGACAATTGGCTGTAAATGTAATCTGTCTGGCAACATTCTTTTGTGGCATTTTAAGTGACAAAATACGTGGCTGTCGAAAAAGAAATATTACAATAGAAAAAAACTTAATTCTCATATTTTTGTCAAATATTTTAGTTATTTAACTAAATATAATTAAGTGGAAAAACAAAGCAAAATGAAAAGAAATTTGCTAATCACTTTTATATCCCTAGTCCTTGTCCAATTGTTGCAGACGGCTCAGGCTTTTATTGTCAACGTAGATGCCCACAATGAGGAATGTTTCTTTGAGAAAATCGAGGCTGGCACTAAATTTAGTAAGTTTAACAAAAGTCCCTAATGTTTAATATGTAAAACAATTCTAATTTCTTACCAGGTGTAACCTTTGAGGTAATTGAAGGTGGCTTCTTGGATATAGACATCAAAGTGTCCGGTCCCGATCAGGGCATTATGCATCAGAGCGAAAAGGAATCTTCGAGTCGTTTGACTTTTGCTGCTGTTACCACCGGCGTGTATACTGTATGTTTTGACAATCAAAAGAGCAGCATGACACCCAAATTGGTAATGTTCTCAATTGATGTCGGTGAGTCACCACATCGTGCCCCTGGTGCTCCCGGTGAGGAGGATATTGGTCATACAAAATTAGAAGATATGATTCGTGAATTGTCCGCCACACTGACCAGTGTTAAGCATGAACAGGAATACATGCATGTAAGTTTCTATTAAATTTTTTACTTAAGAATTTAATTGAATTTTCTTATTTCCTAAGGTTCGTGACAAAATCCATCGTTCCGTTAATGAGAGCACCAACTCCCGCGTTGTCTTGTGGTCTACCTTTGAAGCTTTAGTTTTGGTCCTAATGACTATTGGCCAAGTGTATTATTTGAAACGTTTCTTCGAAGTTAAACGTGTCGTTTAAGTCTGGAATAATTTTATTTAGAAACTGTCGTGTTAAGTTTTGCATAATTCCATAGCCATTCTATAATACTTTTCATGTCCTTCGTAAAATTTTATTTAACAAAAAAAATTCATCTAGTAAACAAATTTTTTAAAAAACCAAAATTATTTTCATGTATTTTCATCGAGACATTTCGCTTCCTATTAGCTAGAAGTTGTGAAGATTTTTTTCAATTGTGGTGCGGCTACTATAATTTTTAATAAAATCGTATTGGAAAACATGGCATAACTATCATGTAGGTATAGAGAGTCTATATTCAATCTGACTATCATGAAATAAATATAAATATTTATTTCATGCTGACCATGATGGAGAGGCTGTTTTTATACCTATCCAAAATATTTAAATAGAAGTCAACATTTCTTCTACAATATATGTGTGGATTAGTAACAAAAGGGCCAATGTCAAAAAAAATGTGTTTATTTGGAGCCAAATAAAAAAAAGGGTAAAGAAGGGAATCTAATGCAATGATTAACAGCAAAAAATTGACATTGGTCCTTTTAGCACCAAGCCAAAGATAGTGCTAAAATAGATTTGTTCTCTCTGATTTTTATTAACCTTCATCTGCTCCTAAAAAAAATCACGTTGTCTACCTTTGCGTAGTTTTCTACGCATGCAATACTATTTATAGTTTTTGGTACCAAATTTTAAAAACTCTGGGAGGAAAAAGTTAGAAAAAGTAATTAAGTATATTTATTTGGTAGACGAAAAAGCTTTTTTTTCATTTCGAAGTCTTAAATTAGCTTTCCACCGAGAAAGACTATATGAGGAAAAACCATTACCCATTGTCATGAACTTAGTTCAAAATAATACGTTGGTACTGATTTTGTTAGCATAAAAGTTTTGACTTACCTGCCTTATATCACAGAAATTGCTCCTTTTGACTACCATTTAACGAACGCCCTTAATGAAATATGCATCCATTCAGAAGAGGATATTAAAAAATGGTTTGGTTCATTACTTTCCTCAAAACCGGAGCAGTTCTTTTGGCGCGGAATTCAACTACTACTACAATGATGGTAAAAAGTAGTGGCTAAGGATGGACAATACTTTGAATGATGTATCAACTCATTTTTTTATTATAACAAATTCATTTCTTAAGCAAAAATCTAAATAATTAACTTGTATACTAAGGCTATTAGTTTTTTGCACAAAATTTCTTCATCTCGCCACGTGATGGGCAATTTAGAACTGATAGTACAAATAATTTTTTTAGACCATTTTGGCCAAAAAACCTTACGCACCAAAGTTTTAAATTTCTAAGCTCCTAAAATTTTTTTTTAATATCTCTAATATAGCGATTTTTTTGCGACCTTCTTCGTGCAAATGGAAAGATGTTGTTATATTTATTAAATTATTAGAAAAAAAAACAGTTTTTTTAAAAAATGCCAATTTTGTATACTTAGGAGAAAAATTTAACTTAAAAACTTAATTGCTCTTGGTGGGAAACTTTTTTAACGATCGCGAAAAAGTAATATTTACACCAGTCAGGGCATTATGCATCAGAGCGAAAAGGAATCTTCGAGTCGTTTGACTTTTGCTGCTGTTACCACCGGCGTGTATACTGTATGTTTTGACAATCAAAAGAGCAGCATGACACCCAAATTGGTAATGTTCTCAATTGATGTCGGTGAGTCACCACATCGTGCCCCTGGTGCTCCCGGTGAGGAGGATATTGGTCATACAAAATTAGAAGATATGATTCGTGAATTGTCCGCCACACTGACCAGTGTTAAGCATGAACAGGAATACATGCATGTAAGTTTCTATTAAATTTTTTACTTAAGAATTTAATTGAATTTTCTTATTTCCTAAGGTTCGTGACAAAATCCATCGTTCCGTTAATGAGAGCACCAACTCCCGCGTTGTCTTGTGGTCTACCTTTGAAGCTTTAGTTTTGGTCCTAATGACTATTGGCCAAGTGTATTATTTGAAACGTTTCTTCGAAGTTAAACGTGTCGTTTAAGTCTGGAATAATTTTATTTAGAAACTGTCGTGTTAAGTTTTGCATAATTCCATAGCCATTCTATAATACTTTTCATGTCCTTCGTAAAATTTTATTTAACAAAAAAAATTCATCTAGTAAACAAATTTTTTAAAAAACCAAAATTATTTTCATGTATTTTCATCGAGACATTTCGCTTCCTATTAGCTAGAAGTTGTGAAGATTTTTTTCAATTGTGGTGCGGCTACTATAATTTTTAATAAAATCGTATTGGAAAACATGGCATAACTATCATATAGGTATAGAGAGTCTATATTCAATCTGACTATCATGAAATAAATATAAATATTTATTTCATGCTGACCATGATGGAGAGGCTGTTTTTATACCTATCCAAAATATTTAAATAGAAGTCAACATTTCTTCTACAATATATGTGTGGATTAGTAACAAAAGGGCCAATGTCAAAAAAAAATGTGTTTATTTGGAGCCAAATAAAAAAAAGGGTAAAGAAGGGAATCTAATGCAATGATTAACAGCAAAAAATTGACATTGGTCCTTTTAGCACCAAGCCAAAGATAGTGCTAAAATAGATTTGTTCTCTCTGATTTTTATTAACCTTCATCTGCTCCTAAAAAAATCACGTTGTCTACCTTTGCGTAGTTTTCTACGCATGCAATACTATTTATAGTTTTTGGTACCAAATTTTAAAAACTCTGGGAGGAAAAAGTTAGAAAAAGTAATTAAGTATATTTATTTGGTAGACGAAAAAGCTTTTTTTTCATTTCGAAGTCTTAAATTAGCTTTCCACCGAGAAAGACTATATGAGGAAAAACCATTACCCATTGTCATGAACTTAGTTCAAAATAATACGTTGGTACTGATTTTGTTAGCATAAAAGTTTTGACTTACCTGCCTTATATCACAGAAATTTCTCCTTTTGACTACCATTTAACGAACGCCCTTAATGAAATATGCATCCATTCAGAAGAGGATATTAAAAAATGGTTTGGTTCATTACTTTCCTCAAAACCGGAGCAGTTCTTTTGGCGCGGAATCCAACTGCTACTACAATGATGGTAAAATGATGGTAAAAAGTAGTGGCTAAGGATGGACAATACTTTGAATGATGTATCAACTCATTTTTTTATTATAACAAATTCATTTCTTAAGCAAAAATCTAAATAATTAACTTGTATACTAAGGCTATTAGTTTTTTGCACAAAATTTCTTCATCCCGCCACGTGATGGGCAATTTAGAACTGATAGTACAAATAATTTTTTTAGACCATTTTGGCCAAAAAACTTCCGCATCAAAATTTTAAATTTCTAAAGCTCCTTAAAATTTTTTCTTAATATCCCTAACATAGCGATTTTTTGCGACCTTCTTCGTACAAATGAAAAGATATTGTTATATTTATTAAATTATTAGAAAAAACACTTTTTTTTAATGGCAATTTTGTATACTTAGGAGAAAAATTTAACTTAAAAACTTAATTGCGTTTGGTGGGAAACTTTTTTAACGATCGAGAAAAAGTAATACACCAGTTCTTAATATTTTTTCATTGTCTATGCGGATATGCGATGAATAATTTGATATTCGCAAAAATTGCAAAAAGTTATAATAATCCTTTTGTATTTTTATAAGTTCATCAATAATTGATAGGGTATTAAAAGCTTGTTAATTCTTTTAATGAGAAATATACCAATCTACTCAGAATAAGCAAAAGAATCGATATAGCCATGTCCGTTGGTCTGTCTGTTGAAATCAAGTTTTTGAAGAATACTTACTCCCGCGAAGTATGCTATTAAATTTCATAAAAATCGTTTCACAAACACCTGAGATATTCTCCAAAACACAAAATTCGATTAAAGAATTCAAAAACGGTTGTTTAGAAAAATATTTAAAGAAATTAAAAACCATCCTCCTGGAGGAGGGGACTGCATTTTCAGGTGTTCTCAGGGTTTAGAGTATAACAATTTATTTTAAGGCGAATTGACTTAATCATTTCTTTGGTATTACAACAGTAACCGTTTCCCAAAGCAAATTCCACCAAATAGTAAAGACACAAACCAAATTATATTTGAGATTTCTGATCCAAGCGAAATCATAGATATGATACACTTTTGGTTTAAAACTTTATTATCTAAACAAAATTAGTAAATCTTTAAAAAAAAATGTTATAGAAAATTTTCGGTATTAAAAATTAGTAAGAAAATTTTTTGGTATTAAAATTAAAACAAAATATGATAAAAAATGTATTTATTATGATAAAACTAGAAACATTTTAAGTGCTATACTAAATTTCATTAAAATCTGTCCATATTTGACTATAGCTGAAATACTTTCTGAAAAATTTTATTTTTTGCAAAAATTTTTATATAAATCAAAATTGTAAATTAATCTTATAAGAGAGCTGTTTTATACTCCCATATAAGGTAAGACACATAAAAAATATAAAAATAGTACTTGCCTTTAATTGTTATTTTACCTTTTTTAAACTTGAACTTATGTATATTATCATAACATATTATTTTTTAAATTTTATTTTAATTTTATCGAAAACTTTGACTTAAATTATGTTTTAAACACAAGCGCTGCGCTCCCGATTATTTTTGATTTATTTATTGATTTTTACTTTATTTTATGATAAATTTATTTTTTTCTAACATTTTAAAGTAAAAAAAAAAAAACTAAAAATAGCAAATCCCTCCCCAAAAAATCGCAACCCTGCATTCAGAAAGTTGCAAATTCGGCTTGACTTTTTTAATATACAATTTTTTTTTTTTAAATTAGACAAATTTCGGTCCATGCTGTACGTAGAGTGAATGCTGTACTGACTTTACGAATATATAATAAAACATTAACTTTTTTCGATAAGGGTAAAATATTTGACTTTTGAAATTTCTCAACATAAAACGGTTCAAGATATTCAGTTTTTATTTGATTAAAAACTTCGTGGAAGAAAACCAATTAAAAGATGTTGCGAATATATTTAAAATTAACAAACGGTGGTATTTAAATTCAAAATTAAGTAATGAAAAATTATAATTATAATATTTGATGACTTTCACAAAGCAAAGAAAATTTGAAATGAAAATAATTTTTTTGAATATGAAAAAAATAAAAACGGTAACATAACAGTTTGATAATTTAAACAATGTTACGTATTTGGCTTGGAACAGGTTTAGAAAACAACATCAGTTATTATAATAAAGTAAGCATGTCATTCCAAAATGTATAAAATCAACCATATTGGACAATAATTGAAAGAGCTACCAGGTCCAAAAGCTTTTTTACTTGGGACGTCCAATAATTCACTCTGTATAAACATAAGGTAATCATCATAAATCCAAAATTCAGAAAGTTTGGATTCTTCATAACAATTATCTTATATATACTGATGCAGTCGGACTTACAGTTTTGAAGATATAGATTTAATACCACATTTTTTGTTTCCAACCACTGTGCAACACTATAATTAAACATATAAAACACACACATATCGATGACTTTATATAAAAAAGGTTTAACTCGATTTTTTGTTACTTTACAGGAGAAGAAAAGAACTTAATGAAAACCGTAAAATTTTAGATGCAACAAATTTTTTTTAAATGGTAAATAAAATGTGTTGCTTTTTTTTATTAAAAATTGAATTAAAATGATTGCTGAATATAAAATTTTATTACCTTTCTTCCTTCTCCTGTAAAGTAAAAAAATCGAGTTAGGCGTTTTTTATATTAAGCCATTAATATGAAAACGCCAAGTTTTAGACGCACTGTTACTATTAAAGCCTTGTTGTTGTTTTCAAACTACGAACAGTTTTAGAGCATTCGCTATACAACAAAAAGAAAATAAGTCTGCAACAACAAAAACATCTAAGCTTACTAATCAGGAGATAATTGTCGATTTAACTTATAATCAGACTCACCCCCCCATTCACACAGACAAACAGAAGAATCGTCAATCAAAATTTGCGCGGTTTTCTCAAACAAGTTTTGCAGTTTTTGATAAAACACAAAAACAACAAAAACATAGACAAGAGTTTAAGTCACAAAATTACAACAACAACAAAGATGAGTTAATGTTGTTGTAATTTTGTGACTTTGCAATTTTTCTAAGAATTTGTTATTGTCCGAAGTTTCTAACAAACTTCAATTGATAATAACACCTTTAATTTTATAATTATTCAAAAGATTTCTATTTATTTATGGCACAAACACTTTAAATATTGATATTAATATGTAGACACTTTTAATTTCACTCGTTAATTGATATTAATCACGTTTTAATAAAATTTACACGGAGATTGTCGACTTTATCTTTCGATGGGAGACGGAAAACTAAATGAAAGAGATGAAGAGGTGCCAGATCATTGTTTTGGGCTACTTTTATATTCACGATAATTAGGTTTAGCTAAGACTAAGACCAGTATATAGAGGATATTAAGAATTAAGTCTGTGTTGGTATGTACCAAGTTGCCATGACATATGAAACGTTTTTTCATCCAAAATTTTTGATTTATTAAGCAGAAATTAATTTTTATCGAGTTTTTAAAGATTTTGTAGATATAAAAATTTTTTATAGAACAAGTTTATCTGTATACAAAATTTCTATAAAAAATATAATTATAATCGATTTTTTTTAAATAGAGATTTTGTATGGAAAATTTAAAAATATGAACATACAAATACTTTTTTTTAGAGAATTTTTAGGTGGAAAATTTTTCAGTATGTATTCAAAATTTCTATAAATTTTCTCTAAACAAATTTCGACAAAATTTATTATCATAAATAATTTAATAAATACTGGGGGGTTACTGCGTATCTCGATTCGAAAATAAAACTGTTCGAATTTGTATGCTTAAAGCATTGTGTTTCGAAAATTATTTCTTTCGAATCGAAATACGCAGTAACCCCCTGTTTTGTATAAGCAGTATGTGTAACAAGTTTTCGGTATAAAATTATCCATATCAAATTTATCGGCTTAAAAAATTTAAATAGAAAAAATTTCAGTCATGATTTAATAATTCTGAGGGCTGTTCCATTCTCTCTTTTTGTCGCCATGATAACTTTCTGACGTTTGTTAGGATAGTAAAAGTTTGTGCTACCATATTTTTGCCGACAATCACACTTTTCTAATATTTTATGATGACAAAATGTATGTTAATTTAAGCATAAACAACTTACGAATATTTACGAAAAAGCTTCAATAAATAATCATACAATTTGTTCCAACTATATTTCTTTAATATTGAATGTATTCATTATATGCTCAACTTCAAAATTACACATTTTTGATAACTAATCCCAATATATTACGTGCCCCTTTTCTTAATGTGGCACCATTTTTCTTTCAATTGTTTTCAAATATCAAACTTCAAAAACCCAATATACTTCAAAATAATTTTGAAGAGAGAGAATGAAACTTCCTTGTTATTATTATTTCATGAATTTCAGTATTAAACATTTTTCGGTATTAAAAATTTCAATCGAAAATTTTTTGATATTAAAAATTTATATAGAATTATATTAAAAATGACCTAAAAATTTGTATATATAATTTTTCGGTATTAAAAATTTTTATAGAAAATGTTTTTAAATTTTTTATAGAAAATTTTTCGGTTTTCAATTTTTTTATAGAAAATTTTTCGGTTTTAAAATTTTTTATAGAAAATTTTTCGGTATTACAAATTTTTATAGAAAATGTTTCGGTTTTAAAATTTTTTATAGAAAATTTTTCGGTTTTCAATTTTTTTATAGAAAATTTTTCGGTTTTAATTTTTTAATTTTTCGGTTTTAAAATTTTTATAGAAAATTTTTCAGTTTTAAAATTTTTATAGGAAATTTTTCAGTTTTCAAATTTTTATAGAAAATTTTTCAGTTTTCAAATTTATATTTCCTGTTTAAAACTTTTAGTAGAAAATTTGACGATTTTAAAATGTTTATAGAAAGTTTTTCGGCATTTCAATTTTTTATAGAAGATTTTTGTTAAATTTAAAAATTTATTATGATAAAATTAAAATAATTGCTAACCGCATTAAAAATTTAATTTTTTGTAAACATTTTTATATAAATCCAAATATGCAAAATCTTATAAGAGATCTGTTTTAAACTCCAATATATAGTAAGACACAATAAAACTATAAAATAGTACTTGCCTTTAATTTTAATTTCACCTTTCTTAGAGTTGACTATATGATTACATATTTTTATTTTTTGAATTATAAATTTTATTTTCATTTTATTGAAAAATTACACTTTAATTATGTTAAACACACGCGCTGCGCACCCGATTATTTTTGATTTATTTATTGATTTTCACTTATTTTATTATAATTTTTTTTTCTAACATTTTAAAGTAAATAGCAAATCCCTACCCAAAAAATCGCAAGCCTGCATTCAGAAAGTTGCAAAATCGGCTTGACTTTTTTATTATACAAATTTTTTTTTTTTAAATTAGACAAATTTCGGTCCATGCTGTACGTAGAGTGAATGCTGTGACTTAAAATTTGGTTCAAAATCATCCTATAACCCCATTCTCTACGAATATATAATAAAATATTAACTTTTTTTGATAAGGGTAAAATATTTGACTTTTGAAATTTCTCAACATAAAACGGTTCAAGATATTTAGTTTTTATTTGATTAAAAACTTCGTGGAAGAAAACCAATTAAAAGATGTTGCAAATATATTTAAAACTAACAAACGGTGGTATCTAAATTCAAAATTAAGTAATGAAAAATTATAATTATAATATTTGATGACTTTCACAAAGCAAAGAAAAATTTGAAATGAAAATAATTTTTTTGAATATGAAAAAAATAAAAACGGTAACATAACATTTTGATAATTTAAACAATGTTACGTATTTGGCTTGGAACAGGTTTAGAAAACAACAACAGTTGTTATAATAAAGTAAGCATGTCATTCCAAAATGTATAAAATCAACCATATTGGACAATAATTGAAAGAGCTACCAGGTCCAAAAGCTTTTTTACTTGGGACGTCCAATAATTCACTCTGTATAAACATAAGGTAATCATCATAAATCCAAAATTCAGAAAGTTTGGATTGTTCATAACAATTATCTTATATATACTGATGCAGTCGGACTTACAGTTTTGAAGATATAGATTTATTACCACATTTTTTGTTTCCAACCACTGCGCAACACTAGAATTAAACATATAAAACACATATCGATGACTTTATATAAAAAAGGTTTAACTCGATTTTTTGTTACTTTACAGGAGAAGAAAAGAACTTAATGAAAACCGTAAAATTTTAGATGCAACAAATTTTTTTTAAATGGTAAATAAAATGTGTTGCTTTTTTTATTAAAAATTGAATTAAAATTTTTGCTGTATATAAAATTTTATTACCTTTCTTCCTTCTCCTGTAAAGTAAAAAAATCGTGTTAGTTATATTAAGCCATTGATATGAAAACACCAAGTTTCAGACGCACTGTTACTATTAAAGCCTTGTTGTTGTCTTCAAACTACGAACAGTTTTAGAGCCTTCGCTATACAACAAAAACAAAATAAATCTGCAACAACAAAAACATCTAAACTAACTAGTCAGGAGATAATTGTCGATTTAACTTATAGACAGACTCACCCACCCACTCACACACAGACAAACAGATGAATTGTCAGTCATAATTTGCGCGGTTTTCTTAAACAAGTTTTGCAGTTTTTGATAAAACACAAAAACAACAAAAACATAGACAAGAGTTTAAGTCACAAAATTACAACAACAACAAAGATGAGTTGTTCTTGTTGTAATTTTGTGGCTTTGCAATTTTGTCTAAGAATTTGTTGTTGTCCGAAGTTTCTAACAAACTTCAATTGGAAATAACACTTTTAATTTTATAATTATTGAAAAGATTTCTATTTATTTATGGCACAAACACTTTAATTATTGATATTAATATGTAAACACTTTTTATTTCACTCATTAATTTATATTATTCACTTTTTAATAAAATTTACACGGAGATCGTCGACTTTATCTTTCGATGGGAGACGGAAAACTAAATGCAGGAGATGAAGAGGTGCCAGATTATTATTTTATGCTACTGTTATATTCACGATAATTAAGATTAGCTAAGACTTAAACCAGTATATAGAGGATATTAAGTTTTTTTGGCTGTGTTAATATGGATACAGGTTGCGATGGTGTAGGAATCTGATATATGAAAAAACATCTTCAGGTTTGTAGATGACTTGGTATTTCCTACTCTATTATTTAAAACGTTTCATTTCGTATTTGATACAAATTTTAAATTAATTAAGCAAAAATTATTTTTATCGAGTTTTTTAAGTAACGATATTATATATAATATTTTTAGATAAGAAGATTTTTTCTAGAACAAGTTTTTCGGTATACAAAATTTCTATAAAAAAAAATATAATTTTTATCAATTTTTTTTAATGTAGATTTTGTTTGAAATATTTTTAAATACATATAAATACTTTCTCTAGAAAATTTTTAGGTGTACAATTTTTCAGTATTCAAAATTTCAATAAATGTTTGCTTAAAAAATTTCGAAAAAATTTATTGTCATAAATAATTTAATAAGAACTGTTTTGGTAAAGTCAACTTGTGTGAAAAGTTTTCGGTATATAATTGTCCATAGAAAATTTATCGGATTAAAAAATGTAAATAGAAAATTTTTTGATATTAAAAATTTGTATAGAAATTTTTTTTAGTAACTAAAAATAAAAAAAAATTTTTTGGTATTTAAAATTGTGAAAAAAAAATCGGTATTTAAACTTTTTATAGGGAATTTTTTGGTATTAATATCTTTATACAAATTTTTTGGTAATAAAAATTTTTATAGAAAATTTTGTGGTATTAAAAATTTGTATAGAAAAATTTTCGGTGTTAAAAATTTCTATAGAAAATTTTTCGGTTTTCAAATTTTTTATAGAAAATTTTTTGGTTTTAAAATTTTTTAAAGAAAATTTTTTAGTTTTAAAATTTTTTATAGGTATACAAAATTTGTTATATTTCTTTAAATATTAGCAGCCTGGATCTTTCTAATACTAATACTGATAAAAAACAATAATTTGAATAAGGCTGGCCTTTCTTTTTGCGATGTTACGAATTGAAAGTTTTTTAATTTTTCAATTGGAAATTTTTATGACGAGAAAAATTTTTGTAACAGAAAATTTTCTTTAAAAAATTTTCTTTAAAAAATTTTCTATTAAAAAATTGTTCCTAAATTCGGTATACAAATTTTCCATAAATAATTAAGTCCGGAAATATTTTCTATCAAAAATTGTTAATATAAAAAAAGTTTCTAAACACAAATTTTATTTTTTAGGTGTGATTAAGCTCCTTTTCTCGATTGGACGCTTATTTAAGAAAATATAAAAGATTAAGGATTTTTAAAAAAATTTCACCCAAATTTTTTTTTAGGTGTGATCACAAATGAAGCTTCTTTTCTCGATTGGACTCTCATTTAACAATATAACAGATTTGAGTTTTTTAAAAAATGTTCACCAAAAATTAAATTTTTTACGAGTGATCACAAATGAAGCTCCATTTCTCGATTGGGCAATTATTTAAGAAAATAAAAAGATTTTTTAAAAAATTTTGACAAAAAATTAATTTTTTTTAGGTGTGAAGCTCCTTTTCTCGTTTAGACGCTTATTTAAGAAAAAGATTCAAGATTTAAGTATCTTAATAAATCTTCACCAAAAATTAAATTTTGTAATGATCACAAATGAAGCTCCTTTTCTCGATTTTACGCTTTTTTTTTAAAAAAAACTTTCTCCAAAAATTAAATTTTTTAGGTGTGATCACAAATGAAGCTCTTTTTCTCGATTGGACGCTTATTTAAGAAATTATAAAAGATTTAAGTTACAAATATTTTGTAAGTATTAGAGATAGAATAGGTCTGACTTCTAAGAATTAGATTAGATCCATATAATTGCATTTAAATATAACTTCCTAAGTTTGTTGATAATCGGTCTATAGTTGATCCCATATTAAGAAAACTTCTGTCATCCTTGTGGATCAGGAAATCAATAAGTCATATCAATTCTTAATCACCTCAATCAGTCTCAGAAAACAAATATAATTAACTATAAACTATTTCGTTTTACCCCTTATTTTTTAAAAAGTAAATTTAAGAAAACATGATCGCGACTTTCTAAAAACATTATGGAACTGTCGTATAACAACTTATAATTTATCTGGTAAGACTGTCTCGAGGTGGGGACTCCAACATAATGACGCTTAAGTTTCTCTAGTTGGCACATCCTTTTGATATCACATTCTCTATCCATTTAAATCACTCATGTACATTATATTGCATATAACAGTCTCTTTTATTCTTGTAATTCAGTTTTAAATACATTTTTAGTACTATGTACCATCAATAACAAAATTGTATATCTAGTTATTATTAGAAAGACTATATAGCTAGACTTAGGTTAATATATACTTCATACCTTGTACTCTAAGGTATGGAAAAAAGAAAGAAAAAAAAACAAATACAAAAGTAATCAGAAGGTAAAAAAAAGTTTTACATTAAATTTAAAGATAAAATAATTTGTCACACAACTCCTCGGAAGGCGTACGGCGTATACTTTGACCCACTAAGTAGGCCATCTTATGGGCATATTGACAACAGGCGGGTATGCGTATAGTGCCAGGCCAATTGTAGTACAGGAAGCACAGTTTGTAGGTTAGTCTTTGTATTATATCAGGACTGTATACAGAATCATCGCGCAATACCACATAGTGGCTGGGACTAACAGTGCCTTGGCGTACACTTTGCGAGACCAAAAAGAAATCATAGTAGTTGGAGCGTGTTATATTACTGTCCACAACTGTTCCAGGTTGAGGATTATTGGCATTATTACCGGCAACCATGAAGTAACGAGTATTAATACGTTTTTGCACAACAATGAATGTAATTTTGATAGTATGATTTAACATACGATTGCAGGCAGATTCAAATTGTGGTATTTCATAGGATTCACAAAGAGCTAATTGGCCATCACCTACACCATCGCGGTAAATAATAACACTATCAGGATATTTACCATTCTCCTTGCGAAAAGCTAGCAGAGCCGATATAAAACTGGAACACAAGCCGCCAACGATTTCTTCACGTTTAGTTTGTATAACAGCCTTGCTGTACCATTTTGTGTAGGTATGATTAATGGAAGCTACAAAAGCTGCCACGGAGTTTCCTTTTTGGGCAGCATCATGATACGAATCTATGCCACAGATCATCACATTCTTAAATGGTATCTTAACCGACCACAAAGAGCCACCCAGCTTGCAGTTCATTTGTAACAAGATCTTCTGAACGATAGAACGATTTTTAGAATCATTCGATAAAGTTCGAGCATTTATTACTTGAGAGGGTATAGGCATTTCTACGCAACATATCTTCTTAATGGCAGAGTATCTATCATCTCGGGCAGTGGGTGAAATACATACCACAATTTGTGTATCTTTGGTTATGTTCTCTCTAATGGCCTTGACAAAAGTGTCTACGCGATCATTTGGTAGGACAATCATTTTAGGTTTCTGCACCTTCATTCCAAAAGAACGAGTGTTTTTATCGACATGATCACAAAAGGAAGTAGCCACTTTTGAGTCATTTTTTACATGTATAAGCAACCAGTTATGAATGTGAACCACCTCCAGCAACTCATTGCTACAAGCGTAGCGTGAAAAATCTGCATTGGGACCAGCTGAAAAAACTTTTTGATTAAAGTAGATTTTTTCCTCTTCAAAACAGCGGCCACTTGTGACTTCATATGATTGTTTAAGGTTCAAACCCCAATCATTAAGGATCTGCTTAGCTTCTGGACTTTTATTGATGTTGGTATAAAACTTCTCCAAAGCCTGTAAACGTTGATTGGGAGATATGCGGGTAAAGGTAGCTATTTCGCGCATTAATTTAAAGTCAGAACGCATATCATCGCGTAAGCCAGTTAGATGGCAAGTTTCGGGTATCAGACAGAAGACTATATCTTCAGTTTCAGCATTGTTGGCGAGCTTTTGCTTTTTGATGCTTATAAGCAAAGGTTGTGATTTATCCTTTATGGCAATATTATGACTTTTTAAATAGTAATCATTATAGGATATTTCACCATCTTTGGTGGGGAACGTGGACATAGGATTTTTGTCAAAGCATATGTCATCTATGCGATACGTACGATTATTATAGCGAGTTATTATAACAGCTCCTAAGAGAGCTTTCTTAGCTGCCTCTTGAAATGAACCAGAATTACTTTTGTGTATATCAATAAGCATATCTAAAACTGTTTTTTGACACAGCAGACGATGCGAAACGTCACAACACAACATTAAACCACCCTCGTATTCATCAACAGCTGTAACATAACCGGGCCAAACCTCTAGCTTTTGTTGGGGTATAATCTTGGGAGAGGTGGGATCAAATTGCTTACGATCAAAACGAACATAATTTAATGTTTTCATTACACGATCAAAGAGAACATTATACAAGTGTATACAATTCTTCAGGCTCTCCTGGCGTTTATACAAAACACGTATTTCAATTTCTGAACCATCAGCTTTGTTGTTAGACACAAATGTGGTTAATTTATCTTTAAGCAAAATAGGCAAATACAATGTGACACCATCAAAGGTTTTTGTGCCACCAAACTTATCACGATGTTCATTTAAATATTTCATACGCAAACTGGTGGAATCAACATTGGGTACAAAACGGACTTCATAAACAAAAACTCCTTTTTGAGGATCTGACTCCAAGCGTATGTAGTTGCATGCCAGTTTGGCGGGAGTACCTTTGCAGCCATGTATGTTTTGAAGAGATTTAAAAAACTCGGATTTCTCTTCTTTAGCTTCCTCTTTTACTTGACTTGGCGGATTGGTACTTTGTACCTCCACAATGACCTGTTTTACTGGAGATGCTGTACGCCGTAGTTCGTCGGAGGATAATGAGACGGTTGAAGTGGTCTCCGAAGTAAAACGTTGAAATAAACTAGCGCGACCACGTCCAGTTGACTGAATTGCACTTTGTGAGGTATCATCATCAGATACTCGTATGTTACTACGTCCTCGTCCACTGATTGATAATGCGGCAAATGAGCTTAAATCTTCAATGATCTTACCACGACCCAAGCGTCGGAATTCTCCGCCTGAAACGGGACTTTTTGAACCCAAGCCACTGTCTTTTGTTAAGACTTCTTCGCTTGAATTTGATTCATTCGATATAGTCTGCTCTAGACACAAACTTAGGAAATGGCCGCGTCCTTTTGACATGTTTGCATTTACTTTAAAATATTTCTTCAATTAAATGTTAAATTAATCTACTTTGAAACAGTTTTGCTAAAAACTTTTTTTTTTGTCGCCAATACACTTGCAATTCAAACTGTAAATCTTGTAAAATGTGCAATAAGAAAAAATAAAGTTGCCACATAGAAACTTTAAATGATGTTTAGTGTTGACGATTAATTAAAAAAAAAAAACGCTAATATAATTAGTAACGGAAAGACTGTACATTTTTGAATTATGACTTTTAGGGTGCCCAAAATTGAATACGTTACGAAATTCTTTAGAGGAAAACTAGTCTACTTTTACATTAGTCAGGTTTGGCTTATCAAGTCTTGAATTTGTATGAGAAAAAACTGATAGAATTAAAATTGAGTAAACCTGACCGCACTATCAAGTTTACGAAAATTTTGAAAATTTGTATGAAATTTAAGGAAAATAAAATGAAAACTGATGAAAAAAATGTTTGTGTGTAAACGTGAATGCAGGTTCAAAAGAAATTTAAAGAAAAACTGATCATGTAAACTTGATTCGTGTGAAAGGGGACCTAATGATTCAGATGTAGAATATAACATGTTTTAACCGGAAAGAGATATTTTAAAAGTTATTTTTAATTCTTGAAGCAGAGGAGTGGATTGAGCACCAAGATCGTACAGTTTGACACTTTTATATATTTTTGTGTTCAATAACATTTTTTTGTTGAAAAATTCTTTATGAACAAAATTTTAAAACTAAAAATTTAAAATTGAATTAAATAATTATTTGAAATAAATTTCGTAAAAGGGAGAGAACGAATATTAAAACTTTTAAAGCAATATTTTCAAACTTGTATCCATTAAAAACAAGTAAGAAAGAGCTAAGTCGATCAAGCCCGACCATACGATACCCTTTACCATTAAGGTCAAAAGTGCTCCTTTTCGTGTATAAAGACAAACATTTGCTAAAATTTGTCATCATACAAACATCTTCTCAAGACTTATATATTTAAGCTGTTTCCGTCATTTTGACTTATATGGAAGCTAGGGTAAAATTTTGACCGATTATATTGAAATTTAGCAAGTTGATTACAATTTTAACTTAAAATTTTCATTATCTTTAGATTTACGAGCGTTTAAGAGATATTTGTCTTTGATAGAACAGTTTGTATGGGAGCTATGGTCATATGTGCACCAATTTCAAATTTGGTACAGTGATTTTAGTTTACATAAGCAGTATTTGTTTAAAATTTTATGAAAAAATATTAATATTTGTGGCCCAAAAATTAATTCCGGGAAGTGGGTCCTATGGGAAGTATCAAAAATAATGGACGGATTTGACGAATTTCAATATCCGCTGTAAAAAAATTATCTGTGCCAAATTTCATCAAATTATCTTTAGAATTGCGACCTGTATTTTGATTACATTTTTACATGGGGTCCAGCCAGACTGACGGGCGGACGAACTGACATCGCTAAATCGACTCAGAAAGTGATTCTAAACCTATAACTATACTAAAAGGGTCTAAGACAAATATTTCTATGCGTTACATACATCAACACAAACTTATAATACCCTTTAAACCTACGGTGGTGAAAATAATTATTTGAAATAAATTTCGTAAAAGGGAGAGAACGAATATTAAAACTTTTAAAGCAATATTTTCAAATTTGTATCCATTAAAAACAAGTAAGAAAGAGCTAAGTCGGTCAAGCCCGACCATACGATACCCTTTACCATTAAGGTCAAAAGTGCTCCTTTTCGTGTATAAAGACAAACATTTGCTAAAATTTGTCATCATACAAACATCTTCTCAAGACTTATATATTTAAGCTGTTTCCGTCATTTTGACTTATATGGAAGCTAGGGTAAAATTTTGACCGATTATATTGAAATTTAGCAAGTTGTTTACAATTTTAACTTAAAATTTTCATTATCTTTAGATTTACGAGCGTTTAAGAGATATTTGTCTTTGATAGAACAGTTTGTATGGGAGCTATGGTCATATGTGCACCGATTTCAAATTTGGTACAGTGATTTTAGTTTACATAAGCAGTATTTGTTTAAAATTTTATGAAAAAATATTAATATTTGTGGCCCAAAAATTAATTCCGGGAAGTGGGTCCTATGGGAAGTATCAAAATAATGGACGGATTTGACGAATTTCAATATCCGCTGTAAAAAAATTATCTGTGCCAAATTTCATCAAATTATCTTTAGAATTGCGACCTGTATTTTGATTACATTTTTACATGGGGTCCAGCCAGACTGACGGGCGGACGAACTGACATCGCTAAATCGACTCAGAAAGTGATTCTAAACCTATAACTATACTAAAAGGGTCTAAGACAAATATTTCTATGCGTTACATACATCAACACAAACTTATAATATCCTTTCCACCTACGGTGGTGAGGATTATAACAATCATTGAAGCTCAAAAAATAAAATTACCCCTCATGATTTATATTTGCTTGAAAATTTTTGTTGTGTTTTTCAATTTGATCGAGACAAAATATAAAAAATCGTTTGGTATATTTATCAATAAAGTTCAAAATGAACTCAAAATGAAAATAAATTTTCATCGACAATGATATTTATTCTCAAGTAAAAGCTGAAAAAATAGTTATCTTTAAATTTATTTGAAAAAGAAATATATATATTTAAAAAATATATATTTACAACAAAATTTGTATATTAAAAAATGTTTTATTATATTTCATATTCAAAAACCATATATCAAATATTTTTTTCATTAAGTTTCATCGAAAAAGTTTTTATTTCAAAACTTTGTGACCACAATTTTTTAACCAAATATTTCAATTTCGAAAACTTTATACGAAATATTTTTTTTTTTCAAAAAAAAAAGTAATTTTCTAAGAAAAAAATTTTATTTCAGATTTTTTTGAATCAACATTTTTTACCGAAGTTTTTTTTTGAAAATGCCAGCGTAAAAATAAATATTAAAAGCATTCAGTTGAAATTTGGATGTCAGCAAAGTTGGTTGGTGCTGGTTTGTTAAAGAAAATACAAAAAAAATATTTGAAAAAATGGAGTAGAAATTTAATTTTTTAGATCACAAATGAAGCTCCTTTTTTCGATTGGACGCTTATTTAAGAAAATATAAAAAATTTAAGTTTCTTAAAAAATGTTCACCAAAAATTTTATTTTTTAAGTGTGATTACAAATGAAGCTCCTTTATTGATTGGACGCTTATTTATGAAAATATGAAAGATTTTAGTTTTTTAAAAAAAATTCACCAAAAATTTTATTTTTTATGTGTGATCACAAGCCCCTTTCCGCGATCGAACGACGCTTATTCAAGAAAATATGAAAGATTTAAGTTTTTTAAAAAATGTTCACCATGTCCTTTTCTCGATTGGACGTTTATTTAAAAAATGTTCACCAAAAATTAAATTTTTTGAGGTGTGAGGAGTAGAAAATTTTTTTCTTTTTTAAACATTGAAAAATACCTATTTTAGTTAAAAGTATTAAAAACGTCAACACTGTCAACAAAATTGTTGTGTTTTGTTCTTTTGTGCCGATCTCTGATCATAAAAGCAGAGACCGGATATTAATACTTTTAAAACAATATTTTCATATTTAAATACATAAAAAACCAATCATTGAAGTTTAAAAATAATAATAAAAATCCCTCATGATTTTTATTTGTTCGAAAAATTTTGTTAATAAAATCTAAAAAAATCGTTTGGGATATTTATCAGTATAGTTCAAAATAATTTTCACCTTTTTTTATCCGATGAAAATAAATTTTGATAGAAAAAATTCAAATTTTATTTCTGTATTTGTCCGGGTATAAGGCATCTTTAGGACGTTTAAATAACGATCAATTCAATTTTTGTTGCAAATTTTATAAAAGTTATTTTTTTTAGAAATAGCGACGGGAATCAAAGAAACCACCAATAATTGCCATTAGAACTATTATCTTTTACTTCGATGTCCTAAAACACTGCAATAAATTGAAAACATATTCATACATTCATTGTTGAAAATTTTGAAATTTCATAAAAATTTTATTTTGTCAAAGTCAAAACAGAAGTTTAAAAATAAAACAATCAATAAAATGTTTTTCTGTCTGAATATTTGTCGTTATAGATATTTAATATTTTCTTCATGAGTGATATTCATATTTCAAATATAAATCCGTCTTTTTTATTTTTCGATCGAAATGTAAATAAATTTTCATCGGCAATCATATTCATACTTGATGGAATTAAAAAAATTAAATAAATCTCTGCATAAAAGTTATAAAAAAATAATAGTTTTCGTGAATAATATGAATCTGGCATCATCAAAAATATCTTTGCCGCCGTCAATAAAAAATTAGGCAGCAATGACAAATAAATTGTCATTTAATTGTTCTCTCCTTTTGTCATCCAAAAAGGTGTGATTGTATTGAGAATTTCGTCTGTAAGCGGGTTCAGCGATAAGATTATTAAATTTGTGCAAAAGAATTGTTGAGAAGAAAGTAAAAATAATAAATTTATTAAGAAATAAACAACTGTAAATATTGCTTATGAAATTTGCATAAAAAAGAAAATAAACAATTTGTGCTTTAAGTGATAGCAACAAAAAGAATAGTTAGCGAATGTGTGTGTGTTGCTGTCAAAAGGAGAGTAAATAAACGAAAAACAAAACAAATTTTTTGTTGTACATTCAATGAATATCTAAAAAAAATATAAAACTACACAAAAATTTTCAAAAATAATTAAAAATGAGCGGTTTATAAATAAAAGTTTGGACGTTAAATATGTGTAAAATTATTTTGGAAATATGTTGCTTTTTTGCAAACCACAATAATTAACCTAAAAATCCAAGTAAGTATCTTCTTTATTTTATAGGCAAATAAATTTGCCGGTATACTATCATTATTATCATAATCCGCAATGCATAACATCTATTCATTGTTACCCTGCAATTTCCACTGCATAAAACGATTCCATTTAATATGCATATTCTGTATTTGTCGATATTTCATTTGTTGTACTTCATCCTTAAGACTCAAAATATCTGACTGTATCCATCCATTTATGCTTCCTCTTGAACTTAATTGTCTTTTGGGGAAAATTCCTCATTTTGCTTTTCCTTCATCAGTTGAGTTGTGAATTTTCAATTGTTAAGTGTTATCGTTGTTTATCGGCTGGTAAAATTAAAGTTTTTTCCAAGTTTCTTCAAATCTTAATTTTAAAGTTTGGAGCAGCTTAAAGTATTTGAATGTGCTTGTGCCACCGAAATGGTTCAATGATTTGCCTCTAACTTGTACATATGTTTGTTGTGTGATTGCAACCAGTAATACTGGCTTTTTATAGACTCAGTTCCATTCTGTGGTTTGGATTCTTTTACGCTTTATATTTGTGTATATTATAATCTTTCCTTAAATACTTGTTTTTTGTACTTTTTGTCGAAATGTTATGGTAAATGAGTTTTGAGTTTATTATTGAATGGCAAGGTTAACAAGGTCTGTTCAACGTCTTGGTTTATTAAGGCTATTGCTCTGTCTTTAGTAATAATACTATTTCATCAGTAACGTGTTGCAAGATATTTAATAACAAATATTGTGAAATATGTTTGTAACTATGATTTATAGACAAATACGATTATATTATAACATTATTGAATATCAATGTAGGTATCTTATTTATTTGAAATTCCTAACTTTTTAATCTCAAATGCCGAGTATATATAAGAATTCCATTTGAGATGATCTTGTTCACTTATTCTCCAATTTCGTGGTCCTAGTTTTGAAAAATTTCTCTTTCATCTATGTTTCGGGCTTCCTTTTCTACGATATCCCTTGGAATTATTGTCCAGAACTTTTCTTGATAGTGCGGGCTATGAGTTTAAGGTATATTTATCTTGGTGGGCAAATACTCTCCAGTTATCACTGTTTTGTATAATTGTTTGCATTCATGTAAACAATGCGCTTTAAAACAATTGCTTATGCAGATGACGTCGCTATAGCAGTTTCAGGCAAGTATCCGAACACTATTTCGCAACGACTGGAAGTCGCTCCATTCACACTTAATGAATGGAGCGTTTCCGATGGCTTGGGAGTTAACGCCGCTAAAACGGAACTCGTTTTATTCACCAGGAAATATAAGATTTCCCAGTTTAGCCTTGGATCATGCCAAGTATTAAAGAGTGATTCTGGACTCTAAGTTGCCCTGGAACTTAAAGGCGCAGTTTTGCACGACCTATCACAGATCTCGAACGTTAACATTCGTAAAATAGGCTCTTTTATTAGTGCATCCCGCTGGCTCTAACTGAGATTTACTCTTACACACGGTAGACTAGAAAATTTTACTTTTCATTCTCCCTTGCAGAAATTACAAAGGGACATCATCATGGACGCCGATTTATGGCCAGGCTCCTGCTTAACCTAACCTAACGTTACATTCAGGTAGATTTGGTTATTTTGCATCATCTCCTACAAGATCTATCCGTCTTGATCCAAATCTAAATATTATAAATACATTTTTGGCAGACCTAAAAAAGCAGTTAGACCTTATACAATATATCTAGGGCGTTGTGTGGCAAACCTAGATATACCAACACTCCTATCTTGAGTAGTAGCGGTACACTTCTCTCAACCCCGGATACACTCCAAGTCAACATTAAACAATACTATTGGATTAGAACCACTGACGGAAGTGCATAAAGAAACCAACCATGACAGTATATTCAATGAAATTGTAGTCAATTCACCAACAATACAAGAAGTGAAGAACGCAATTAAAATCCTTAAGCTTAACAAGGCCCAATGAGAATATCTCAACGGAGATGCTTTTATGTTATGGTGAAGGATCGACGAGGCTGTGACACTCATTTGTACGTAAAATATGCGAAGAAAAACTACAGGGGTATAACACTTCTTCCAATACCAAACAAAATACTAAGTCGAGCAATTTTGAAACGAATATCCGAACACAGAATCGATCTTGTGTAATGTAATGAATTCCGCACCTCCATTTACCCAGCGTTTAACAGTTTTATGAAGCCCTCCAAAATTTTGAATATGAGCTATCTATGGATAATTTTAGAAAATCGTAACATGCCAACGAAAATTCTGAACTTAATTTGTTCAATGTAAATATAATAAATAATAATTTCCACGAGAAAAGCTCAGGTCACCTTCAAGAAAACACTAACTCTCGGGCAGCTGGGCAGGAAATAAAGAGTGTTCTAAAAAAAATATGCATTTACTATTTTAGACAAAATTTATCCATAGTGCAAGAAATAATTTAATTTTTGATCAAGTTAGTTTCTATAGATATGTCAGATACTATTATTTTAGAAATTATTAATTTTCAATAGTTATTTCAATCAAAATGGACTGCGAAAAAAAAGTTCGTGAAAATATAATTAAAACTTTTCAAAAAAATCCGTCATGGACTTTTAAAAAAATAGCTAAAAATTTGAAAGTTGACCCTTGAACAGTTTCTAATGCCATCAGACGGTATAAGGAAAACCTGAGCATTGAAAGAAAACCTGGATCAGGGAGGAAAAAAGGTCCTACAGATATTGATAAGGCAAAAGAAGTCGAGCGACTCTTTCGAAGAGCGCCTAACACTTCTTTAAGAAAAGCAGCTCGTACGGTGAAATGTTCTACGAATTTTGCACATAGAGTCAAAGCTTATGCTGCACTGAAGACATACAAAGTCCAAAAGGTTCCAGATCGCAATGCTATAAAGAACTTAGAAGCAAAAAAACGAGCGAAAAAATTGAAGTCTGATTTTATAAAAAATACACCTGTTGTGTGATGGATGATGAAACATACGTACTGGCAGACTTTTCTCAACTTCCTGGTCAAGATTTTTATGTTGCTGATAAACGGGGCAATGTTCGGCAAGAGTTTCGCACAAAAAAAAACAAACAAAATTCCATAAGAAGTTTCTCGTGTGGCAAGCTATTTGCAGTTGTGGCAAAAGAAGTAAAGTATTTGTGGCATCCGGCAAAATAAACACAGAAATTTATATAAAGGAGTGCCTACAAAAACGGTTGTTACCCTTTTTAAGAGAGCACAGAGTGACTACATTTTTTGGCCCGATTTGGCATCATGCCATTATGGAAAAAAGGCACTTGAGTGGTACTCAAAGAATAATGTCATTTTTGTACAACGAGAGGCAAATCCACCTAACTGTCCAGAACTTCGGCCTGTGGAAAGGTATTGGGCTCTGGTAAAAAAGGAATTGAAGAACACAGGAAAGATTTCCAAGAACATGTCCGATTTTAAGCGCAGGTGGAACACATGCTCCAGAAAGGTATCAGAAGCAACTGTAAAATCTTTAATGGGAGGGTTTCCGAAAAAAGTCGATAATTTTGCAAAACCCGAGTACTAAGTAAACATTTTAATGCTAAATGATTTTGTATAATATGTCATTATATGTGCGTATTTTGTAGAGTTTTTATATTAAAAGGTTTGATTTTTATTTAAGAAAATCCAACTACAAATTTTATTTAGAGCACTCTTTAAATATTTCCAAACAAAGATTATGCCTGGAGGCTATGGCGCAAACCCGTCGACACACATCAATGTGGATAACGAGATTATTGGATGTGTAGGTACCTTTAATTATCTTGGCAGTTTGGTATATTAAAAAAGTGGCGTCGACGTGGATATAGAATCGCGTATTAATAAGGCAAAATCTGTATTCGGCATTCTCTGAGCTATTTGGAAATCTCGGCAAATATCAACAATAACTAAGTTACGAAAATTTCAAGATGTCAAATCCATCTTGTGTTACGGTTGTAAAACTTGGAAACGTACAAATGCCATTGATAAGCGCCTAAAATCCTTTCCAAACAAATGCTTGCGGCAAATTCTCAATATATCAAGCCCTTAGATAAAATGATCACAAGCAACAGAAAAAATATTGATCGTAAGGTGCATAACATTTTTGTTCTTTGTTAGTTTGCTACTTTCGACAAACTAACTATATTTTTTCCAAATGACTTAGAAGTTATGGTGCAAAGTATTGTATGTGAAGTTTTTTAGTTTTAATTCAATAATTTTAGTTTTAATTCAATAATTGTAGTGCAATATGCAGAAATCGGCCAATGGGCAGTTGGAATTTTAGACCAATTTTGGAAAACATGTCTATTTTTAGCACAGTGGCCTCTACACTGAGCCAATGTTGAGCACCATTGTATGTAAAACCTGTTGGTCCGTATAACTTTCGTAAATATAAACATATCGAAAAGATTTTTACACATTCGAAAGCTACTTAAGAAAGAAAGAAAAATATGCTATCTCTAATAGTTAAGGAGATATTTAACGAAATGTCGCTTATAATTATTTAAATTCAAGGGCTTGATATGGTGGCCAAATCGCATAAGAAATGAAGATCTACTAAACGCTACAACCAAATTCCTGCTTCTGTAGAGGTATGTCAACGCCAAATGGCGGTGTATAGGCCACATACTTCAAAGGCCAAATACCAACATTGCTCGAAAAACGCTTTGTTGGAATCTACATGGAAGCGACCGTCGTATTGATGCACGTATTTCGAATTCTTCCAAAATGATTTTTGTATGTCCTCACCTAGCTCCATAGCCCCTACTAGGTTGCTTTCAAAGTTTTTACAAAAGTTGCTGATTTGGTTCACCTTGTAATTTTTGTGGAACCTATATTATATTATTCCGTATATCATAGATGTTGCCCGATCAAAATGTTACGCGGGTCACCTACATCAAGTTTTGATGCATCCTTATCATCAAGTTCTGATGCATCCTTATTTTCATATTTTTATATTTCTTTGATCCTTATGGTAAAAATGTATACCTAAATTTTATTAACTGGTGAAATATAGTATGTTTGACATAACATTCGTTGTAATAATATATAACTGAAAGAGCTGGTTACGTTTATTTTACATTATTATACCCTTCACCATCATAGGTGGAAAGGGTATTTTAAGTTTGTGCTGATGTATGTAACGCCTAGAAATATTTGTCTTATTAGTATACCAATAGGCCTAGAATCACTTTCTGAGTCGATTTAGCGATGTCCGTCCGTCCGTCTGGCTGGCTGACTGGCTGGACCCCCATGTAAATATTGTAATCAAAGTAGAGGTCGCAATTCTAAAGATAATTTTATGAAATTTGGCACAGATCATATTTTTGATAATGGGACCATGGCTATTAAAATTCGTCAAAATTGATCCATTATTTATGGTACCTCTTATAGGTCCCACTTCCCGGAATTTATATATTAGTCACAAATATAAATATTTTTTCGTGCAATTTAAAACAGATACTGGTTATGGAAACTAAAATCACTGTACCAAATTTCGGTCCACATTTGACCATAGCTCCCATACAAACTCTTCTTTAAAAACGTACAAAATGAGAAATCACTAAAACGCTCGTAAATCTAAAGATAATTAGAATTTCAAGTTTATTTTTTGCAGACATCATTTTTGTAACAACTGTAATCAATTCCAAATTTCGAAATAATCGGTCCACATTTGACCCTAGCTCTCATATAAGTCCAAATGACGGCAACATCTTAAATGTATAAGCTTTGACAATATGTTTGTACGATGGCAAAATTTTGCAAATATTTCTCTTTATACAGGAAAAATAACACCTTTGACCTTAGTGCTGAAGGGTATCGTATGGTCGGGCTTAACCGCCTATAGCACTTTTTTTACTTGTTTTTACTTAACTCTCTTTTTTTACTTACAATTACTACTATTCTCTTTATGAGGATACAATAATTTTATTTAACTATGAATAAAGGCGTTCCATGTCTCTAAACAAAGAGTGTTTATATGAACGAAGAGAAGACAAACAATTTTATGCAAAAATGGTATACTGCTACGTCTCTAAATAAAGAGATTTTTTACATTTGGATACATACGTCGACAACAATGAACAGCAGCAGCAGCAACAGAGCCAACAATGCGAATTGAAATATACAAATCAGAGATACATAGTAGATAGATTGGCAGACGGACGAACAGATAGCTCCCACACAATCGTCTGATGATGTGAACAAACGAGCCAGCGAGCTCCCAATGTGTATTTGTAGCACACAGTAACGTGTCGGCAAAGGTAGCAAACGCTATCATCGCACAATAGAATAGTAGGTCGCCTAATGCCAACAACCACTTTTAATTTACGGAAATTGTTGCAATATTTCTCTAATTCTATTTCTACATACATATAATTTTTATAATTTCTCTATGGAGAAAATACCTACTACTTATTCTAAATAAGAAATAAATAAATTTTTTTTTTTTCAAATATTTTTATAAATACAATAGAACAAAGATTAGAAAAAAAGTGTGTGCAAAAATATATCCACTTGAGAAAGAAATGGAAAAAAAATTGTATTCTTTATGGGCAAATAAAAAATATGTTGAGTATTTTAAAGTGTCAGTAGTTAAATATGTACAAATGTTTGGTATTGGCAATGGCATGGGCTGCTTTAAAAAGGGTGCCTACTGCTTACATATATGCTTTAAGGCTTTTTTCTCCATATATTTCCTTTTGTATTCGTGAGTGTGTGCATTAAATGAGAAAAACATATAAAAGAGTAAATGTAGTTGAAAATATTTAATGAAAAAGAGCCAGTAAAACTGCAAGAAGTGAGTTAGTAAAGTATGCTTCAACATTTTGGGGCATGCTTAAGGCCAAAGAAAACAACAGTCCCATTACTACCACTGCTACTCTTTGTTGTCGTTGTTTTAAATTTTTTCCTTTTGCAAAAATCAGAGCTGCCAATCTGACATGCTCTTTCATGCAACTGGAGGAATTATCTTTTGTATACCCGCCATCAAAAGTAATGGAGAATATACCGATATTGTCATTTCGTTTGTTTTTCCCATAATATTGGTTCAAAAACCAAAAAGGTTATATCAGGTATGTGATGGGAATCGATCGTTTTCAAATCGATCGATTTCAGATATATTTTTGAGATTATTTTCAGTTATTTCCCCCAAAAAATAAAAATTTGGCCTTTAATCCTTTTAAACGATATATTATATTTCATTTGCTTTGATATTTTTGTGGAAGTAGCCGAAAATTATCTCAAAAATGTATCTGAAATCGTTCGGTTTAAAAACGTTCGATATCCATACGAAATTCCAAGACAAACGATCGATGTTCGTCTTTTTGTTGAAAGCACGACAGGGTCTTAACGAAAAGAGCTAGGTTAAAAAAAATTGGCAAAAAGGCTTCCTGATCGCTAAAGTGTCTTTCAGTCCGAAATACAGGCCAGTAATATAATTAGGTCTTCGAATTCTTTTTGAATCCAGTTTACTCGGAAACTGATGTTTTTCAGTTTTTTATTTGTCCCGCATGTCTTTCTGAGCAACAAAAAAGTCTTAAGTTTATTAACTAGATTTTCTATCGGACAAATGGTGCCGTTCAATAAAACGTTTTGGCGAAAGTAAAGTTTTGGGTTTAGATATTTCCAAAGTGATAGAGTGTGGCATGATGCACTTTTATCCAAACTCATTGCGATCATAACTAATAGCGAGCATCCTTAGAGTTTAAAATTAACTCGGGGTACCGCAAGGCTCAATTAATTCTCCCACACCTTCTATGTCAAACATCAAATCCTATCTAATATTTTGCAGATGACAGTAACATACATATATGTCATTCGTACTCATTCAGTTATAGACCAAGTCCCTTAGAGATTGGAGTCTATAGACAAAACATACTTTAAATTCGAATCTAATTTCAATATCTGAAAATATAGTAGAATGTCCTCTGGATTCAACACTTATTTCATTTGTCGATTGGGTAGTAGATGGCATAACACGCAACAGGGAAAAATTAACTCGTATATGGAAAAACTCCCCGCAAAAATGTTTCCCCCTATCAAATATCCACAAACACTACTCCCTCTATATTTCTTTCCATAACATATTTTTTTAGCTCCAAAACTGTGCTGGTATTTATCTTTAGAGATAATTACTTCTTTAGTCTACCTCCACATTTATGTTATCCTTGACTCCCAGTGGAGCATACGGCCTCAGCCATCCTTTTATATCTAACTCTATTGTGAGCTCTTAGGCATACGTCATTTCATACGTCATTTGCAAATCCGCATCAATTGACCTTCTCAACGTTGTAGCAGGAGTACTAATACGACGGCCACTTCCCTGTGGATTCCAACAAAGCGCTTGTCGAGCAATGTTGGTCTTTCACCTTCGAAGTGTGTGGCCGCTATTTCCGTTGCATACCTCTATAGAAGCATTTATTTTGCGATTCGGCCACAATATAATAAGAATTTGCCGCAAGCATTTGTTTTCAAAGGTTTGTAGGCGCTAATCAATGGCATCTGTGCATTTCCAAGTTTCGCAACCAGAATACAAGATGGATTTGACATTCGAGTAGTATATTCGTAACTAAGTTGTCGTTTAAATAGCGCGGAGAATGACAAATGCAGATTTTGCCTTATTAATGCCGACGGGTTTGCGGCATAGCCTCCTGGCAAGATTATGCCAGATATTTCCAGCCCAGCTGCCCGAGATTTAACAGTGATGGCGTTGGTGTTTTCTTGAAGGCGACTTGAACTTTGGCTTAGAAGACATACGTCACCAGCGTATTCTCCAGTTGTTTAAAGGGTGTCCATTGGATATATTCAGAGCCGTGTACATTATGTTGTCGATAACAAGGCCTTGTTGTGCTAATGGCGTTCTTCACTTCTTGTATTATTGGATTGTCTAAAATTCCATTGAATAATCTGTCTTGGTTGGTTTCATTATGCACTTCCGTCAGTGCTTCTAATCCAATAGGATTGTTAAATGTTGATTTGTATATTGATCTAGCGTATTAATTTACCTCCACATAGAATGGATATATACATATATGTTGTCTATACACCAGATGTTGAGCTTGCTAAGCCACCATTTATAGTTCACCAGACCGGTCCGGTCTGTATGATTTAAATAGTTTAGAGTTACTAATATCTAATGAAAGTTTACCTTAATTTGCGACTACTACGCTTACTTATGAATGCATTGTGTTGGAACTTTCTCTCCTGCACTCGGTCAGGAAGATTTAAAATAGTCCATACAAGATATTTATATACCATTTTCGGTTGGATGAAGATGATTTAAATTGGGAAGAGATCAGCTAGAAAGAACTGAGGCACTAGCTGTGCTTAGTCCAATCCCCTTAAGGGTTTTTCGACACTTCAAAACTGTGCTCTGTGTATGTGACCCGGACTATGAAAAGGTGACTCAAAAACATAATTTCGAAAAATAAGCTAAAAAATTCGAAAAATTAGCTGATTTTTCGAAATTTTGTTTTTGAGTCATAAGCAACCTTTTCACAGGCCGGGTCACATATAATGAAAATATTTTTTAAAAATTTATTTTTTATTGTACTCAGGGGTGTCACAGAAACCAAGTCAGTTTTAAATTTCTCGGTTTTGAAAACCAATACTGGTTATATTTGGTGTCATGAATCCAAGTCGGTTTTGTTATTATTGGTTTTAAATCAAACAAAATGTTCGAATCAATTGTTTATTATTTCATTTGAAATTTTTTTGAAACATCAAAAATCAAATAAAAAAATAAAATAAAAATTATTAAAGAAAATTATTTGAAGAAAAACTTTCAGTTTTTTGTGATGTTTTTGGTATAGGTATAAAGAAAACGCTGCTATTTGGACAAATGAAGCTTGTATACCGCAACATCATGAAATAACCGAATTGCGTACTAAAAAAAAAATGTAATCTACCTACACCAAGAAACAAACCACAGCCAATCAAAGGACGATCATCACTTACATGCGATATTCATTAAATTGCAAACAAATATGTTGATATGCATTGGCCTTACAATTTTCCCTATTTTTGATATTTTTATGTTTGTCGATACGGTTCATTGATTCCAAAGACAAAAAGTACCAAAACTTGTTTTTACCTTATTACATGATAAAAAATGCTATGTAAACTTTTCACCAATCTCTTTTTATTTGAAAGTTAAAGCTAAAAAGTACCAAAAATATTTTTTCTCTTTTTCTCCCCTTTTTTCGAAAAGTACTTACCACTTGTTCTGTTATTTTTTATTACTTTTGTAACTGATCCAAACTCGATTTAAATTTTGGTTTTATTGTTTTTAGTTTGGGAATTATAGCGTTATTGAATTTTACCTTTTTTATCCCCCACAGGGCTAAATTTTCAAAAATCTGTTCTTAGTGGATCTTTAAATCGAAAAAGGCACCAGTTGGCCAGTAACGCCTTTGTATTGAATTGATAGACCAATTTTGAAATGAAATCTGTTAACTGTAAGTTGCTTGGTTTATTTCCAATACTAAACCAATAATATTATTTTCTGTGGCACATAAAACCAATAGAAAATGTAGCTCGAAGATTAATATTGGAATTCATGACACCAATTTAATTTTTTGTCGTTTTCAAAACCAATACCAATGAAATTGGTTTCTATGACACCCTTGAATAAATAGTTTTTTGATAAAACCAAAAATGTTGGTGGGGAAAACTTTCCTCGATGCGTTTCGGTGGTTGGTTAGGTCATCTCATCATGAGGATTATCCCTAATTCTAGAAAGAGCGAAAACCACACATTATGTATAATTTGGGGACTGAATGAATAAGAATTATTATTGTGTCCAATATCACAAACATTTTTCAGTTTTATCAGTTCTTTATTTCAATAATTATGATTTAACACGCTGTCGATGTAAAAGAAATAATATTGGCTGTGGAAAAACGGATTTAAACAATGCTTCTAATTAACTATAAATGGTGCAACTTCACTGTTCTCAAAATTGATACGACGTGCAATTATGTACATTGTTGAATAATTATATAAGGGGATAGTAGAGAGTATCCGCTTTCCACAGAAGGTAACCCAATTAGTATATAAAATTGTATAGGCAGTATTTGCCTAAGTGTTACTTACTTATCTTTTTTTTATAAAAACATACAACGTTGAGTTTTCCGCGCATATGAACCGACTTAATTGCCCAACCCCATTCTGAGATTGTTTCTAAATTTCGGAACAAAGTTTTCGCCAGTTTCAGAGAGGCCATTTAAATTAGAGGCATAATAATTGTGAAAGGAAGAGCTATTTAAACGTAAAGAAGGCAAATGTTGTCTCCAAGGAACGTATAGACCCCGTTCAATGACAAGAAGCTTCAGTTTGGAAACTGCTGTGTTCATTAATTGGTTGAAATATTATTTGTGAGACTGCCGAAAGTATTTGCTACCGGTATTTTACAAGATTGTATCACAAAGTTGTTAAGTGTATTTTTTTTGAATCTAACTCCTATTAAAATAGTTGTAATTTTTACAGATAAACTCTTGGCAACACTACACAAACTCTGTATACGAGTGCTCTTAGGTATCATGAGCTCTATGAGCGTAAATTTTACATATATTATTTATTCTCTTTTATTTCGATTATACTAAATTCATTCAGTCAGTCGGTCGTACATTCAAAACGGTCTAACAACCCACCGCAGTCAGTAATAGTGGCAAGAAAGCACAACAAACGCAAACAGTTAAACTTTAGCGGCACGCCCTTGTATATTTTAGTATCGATGAATATTTATTTTTTATTGTTATAGTTTTATTTGTAGCAAAATAAATTTAACAAAAAAAAAGCTAATAAAACAATAACACAAAATTTGTATATCAAACAAATATATTCCTCCAAGTAAAAATAAATCAATTGTGCTAAATGTATAAATGAAAAGTGTGTGCAAACAAAAAAATTAAATATGTAATATATAAAAATATTAAATAATAATGATAGAAATTTATAAAATCCAAATCATTTAGCAAAAAATTTAAGTTTAAATTTTTTATTTTCCAGATCTTCAAAATAAAATTGGTTGAAAATAGTCTTCCAATATAAACAAAATAAAAAGAAATTTTGCAAAATTTAAAAAGAATAGTAATAAAATAATTTTAAAATGTTTGTGTTTGAAAAATGAAGAAATTTTTGAAACGTATAGAAAATCCACAAAATCAGCTATGTACAACAATGTCGAAATCTTATTTAAGACATCAATCTTGTTTCTAACAAAAAAGTATAAAATAATACAACAACAACATCTACATATATAATAATTTGTGCTAAATTAAAAAAAAAAGAAAAAAATATAATATTATATATATTTTGATTTTTCCTCGTACGTTTTATAAATATTTGTTGCTTTTTAAAGCAGCATAAAAAAACTTTGTCGTGTGTTTCGGTTTATTTTTTTGGTTTTTTCTTTTACTCATCAGCGCAAACAACAAAAATAACATTAGCAACATTGCCAATAACAATAAATACAACAAAAATAACAATTCAGCTATCATCCAGTTATCATCCACACTCATTTAGTCAACTCGCCAGTATTTTGTGTGTTCCTCTTCACAATTCCTACTTCCACTTGTTAATTTTTGGGTGCCATTTTTAACCACCCCAAATCAAATAGACAGACAAAAACACACACACACACAAACACCCCCCAATTGCACCCCCACCTAACACTCGCTCTCTTTCCTTCTCTGCTTCTCTCGCCAAAACAAAAAAACCATTCATCTCCAACAATAACAAACAAAAAGAAAAAATCGCACAAATGAAAATGGTTGATAAATCATCTAAATTGGATAAATTTAGCGCCAATATGAACGCTTCAACATCAGCTGGTGCTGGTGGGGCGACTGGACGAGAGGGAGGTGGTAGTGGTGGTATTGGTAATACTGGTGCTACTGGAGGTGGTGGCATGAATATTGGTCATGGTGTTTCTAATTTATCGGGTCACTACTATCATGCCATGCAACAGCAGCAGCAGCAACAACAACAGCATCATAGCAGCAGCAGCAGTCATCATCAAAATGGCCAAAAACCTGTGCCCATGAAATTGTTTGCTGCTTGGGAAGTGGATCGTACACCACCGAATTGTATACCAAGGTAAGTTTTTCTTATATGTTAATTTTTTGTTATTACCAATTAATATTTCAAGGAAAAATACAAAAGTATAATAAAAGGGGGGTGTGGGATGATAAGTAACTTATTGCCAAAGTGGTAATATATACTTAATTATACCCTTCACCACCATAGGTGGAAAGGAGGGTATATTGGGTTTGTGGTGATGTTTGTAACGCATAGAAATATTGGTCTGAAACCCACCTTTTAGTATACCAATCGACTTAGAATCACTCCCTGAGTTGTTTTAACGAAGTCCGTCCGGCTGGCTGGCTGGCCGGCTATCCATGTAAACTTGTTATCATTGTACAGGTCGTAACTTTAAAGATAATTTGATGAAATTTGGCACAGGCTCATATTTTCAATCCCTATACTTTTTGGATTCCGGGTACCTCCTATAGCGATGCCTTCTCGGAATAGAGTTTTTGGTCTTTTACAGCCACAAATTTAGTTGTTTTTTAAAAATATTTAGCACAAATATGATAACCTTAATCAGTGTACCTAATTTTGTAGGAATCGGCCCATAATTGACCATACCTCCTATACAAGACATATATACTTTTATATACACATAAAAGCACAAAAAGGTTTATAACTCTAATGATAAATGCATTTGATTACTAAAAATTTTCACAGATAAATATTTTGTACCGCCGTAGTATAGCAGGTTAGTCATCCGCCTAGCATACCAGAGGTCCCAAGTTCGATCCCTGGCCAGACCCACTTGAAAAAAATAAATGTTAAAAAAACGGCGGTTCACCTCATAACTCAGCTAGCCACTGGTTATTGAGTATTAGGCTATAAAAAACTTCTCTAACTAATGCATTTGCCGTTCGGAGCCGGAGTTAAAACGTAGGTCCCTTTCAATGAGTCAAAAAATAGAATCGGATGCAGCTTATTGTCTGAGAGAAGTACCACTTGTTCTAATTGGAATGTTGTGGAAATTAAAAAAAAAAGTATTTTGTAAATATAAACCAATAACCAAAATTTGGTAATCGCTGTACAATTAACCCTAGCTGCCATATTGACATAAATCTCAAAATGTTGAAAAAATAGCGCATAGTATATATATGTATGTCTCTAAGACTTAAGAAAAACTTGTTTAATTGTTGGTCCATATTTGACCTTAGTAGTAAAGGGTATGATATAGTCGGACTTGACCGACTATAGCTTTTTTTTTACTTGTTTTAATTGTTGTTGCAGTCTAAACATTTTCCATTTTATCAATTTGTTGTTTATGGGTTTTTTTGAAGATCTAGACGAAGAAATTTTGCTACTTTAATCATGGATCTGTATAAACAAAGGTTCAAAAAATACTCCAAAATACCGGTTTTTAAGGCCAGTGTTCAATTTGAGTATAGGTACCATACAATTTTAGAGTATCTATTAAAATACACAACCTTTGTCATAATGAACTTTCACGATGTACACTAAAAATAACGTACTTTGTTGAGTACTATAAAGTATTCTATTATATTAATGTGCATATCATAGAAATACTGTGCATGTAAATTTTAACCCCTAATTCATAATTAAAAAAGAAAGCTATAGCAAGCTTATAATTCAAATTTTCTATACAAATTTTAAATTATAAGAATTTCATAATTTTAAAATTTGAGTTAGGGGGTATGAATTTACCAGCAGTTCCAAATTGATGAAATGTTGGTAAAATGCCTGAAGATTTTAACATGTACTTCTAATTCGAGTAGGTTGATATCCGCTTTTACCTCAGCCAAGAACTAGCAATTTGATATCCCTAAGTTTTTTATGAAAATATACGAGTTATTTTTGAATGCACAGCAACAAAACGTCTAACAATTCGTAATATTGTACTTTATAGTACTCTTAAGTTAACTAAAAATTACTATAAAATCCCAAAGAACGGTACGTTATTATAACGTAATTTCTTTTTATACCCTTCACCACCATTGGTGGAAAGGGTATAATACGTTTGTGCTGATGTATGTAACGCTTAGAAATATTTGTCTAAGACCCACCTTTTTGTATACAAATAGGCTCACTTACTGAGTCGACTTAGCGATGTCAGTCCGTCCGTCTGGCTAGACGGCTGGCTGGCTGGACCCCCATGTAAACCATGTAATCAAAGTACAGATCGCAATTCTAAAGATAATTTTATTAAATTTGGCACAGATTGATAGTGGACCATGGCTATTGAAATTCGTCAAACTCGGTCCATTATTTATGGCACCTGTCATAGGTCCCACTTTCCAGAATTAATATTTTGGCCACAAATATCAATATTTTTTATGAAATTTAAAACAAATACTGCCTATGTAAACAAAAATCACTGTACCAAATTTCATTAAAATCGGTCCAAATTATACCATAGCTCCCATACAAACTCTTCTGTCAAACAAAGACAACATGAGACAAAAATCAATAAAACGCTCGTGAGAAAATGTTTGTATGATGGCAAAATTTAGCAAATATTTGTCTTTATACTTAAAAAAGAACACCTTTGACCTCAGTGGTGAAGGGTATCGATTGGTTGGAATTGACCGATTATTGCACTTTCTTACTTGTTTTAATGTTCCTTTGTGTACCCAACTTTGTTTGCAACTTAGTTATTGATGAAGAACTGATAGTCAATTTCAGGGTGTTTTAGGACGCTAAATCCAAATTTTTTCTTTCAATTGGCTCTAGTTTTCGAGATATATGGTGAATTGATGAAAACGCGATTTTCATACAAAAGTAAAATATTTTAATATGAGTGTTTTTGCTGCTGGGTGTACAAGGCGGTACCTTTAAAAAGCAAAACGCGTTCATCGATTTGTATGTTGTTCACAGGTGGTGGATAAAGAACAATAAAAAAACATAAACGCACAAATAAACATACATATCATAAGCACATGTGTGTGCCTTAGCTTTCTCTCATTTGATAATCGTCTTTATTTGTTGTTTCCGAATTAGAGTATACTATTTTTTATGGGTTTTATCGAAAGCATGATACGACAAATCAATGTATGAAAGTGCAACATCTTTATATTATAGATTCTTTGGTTAAATGCTGGTTTGACCCCTCAAATGACATAGGAAGGAACTGCCTGGTTAGTATTTAGCTGTTCCTTAAGTAGTAGGATCTTCGTCTCCTCTTTTCAGGTAATTTTCGACCTTGACGAATGTTGGTTTTTAATTGCTCAAGAGTTAAAGATTTATGTGCATAAACACGTAGCCCCACAAAAAAGTTGTAATGGTGCCAAATCGCATGATCTTGGTGGGCAGTTGATATCGCAACGACGAGAAACTACGCGGCCAGGAAATGTCTCTTGCCATAAAGCCATATTCGAGTTGTGTGGCATGTGGCACCGTCTTGTTGAAACCACATATTATCCAAGTCGTGTTCTTCAAAAACGTGCCGTAAGACAGTCATAATTCCTGAGAACGATGAGGAATCCACACATTCGGGTCTTCGGCAACACTTTCACTTACAGCAGAGATATATTTAGCGGAACGAGCCTTACAATATTTGTAACCGCTCGTCTCTTCAAATTTCTTTACAATTTTGCTAATTGCTTGTGTAGTTGGACGATTATGTAAACCATAATCTCCTCTTAAAGAACGATATGTGACTGATAATTTTTATGCGTTGTGTGATACTTAAGCGATCTATTTTCGTCAATGTCAGACTTTCAACTAAAAAGAAAAAAATTGGCTTAACAACAAATTGACTTAACAAAGTTTGACAGATGTGGAATTCTATACATTTGAAACCAATTACTGCGTAATTTATTACAAGTTGCAGTGACATGTGTTGAGGAAGTAAAGGCTGTCCAATGTAACTCCCAGTGAAACTCCCTGGTTAAATATACGGAGTTTTGACTTCTCTTTAAACTCCACAAATGACTTATAGGTTAAGGCATATACAAATATGTGTCCAGGTCATTGGTTGCGCTGATGGTTGTACTATATGTCGCTGCAGACTTTGGATCAAACTAATGGTTGCAATTTTAACGGTTTTGGAGCAAATCAATTTTTTTTAGTAGATCCCATTGGAGATCCCTTCCCGGAATAGAGATTTTGGACATCTTCAGTCACAAATTAATTTGTATTGTAATAAAGTTCAGCAAAAATATTGCTTTTAGTAGCCATAATTAGATAATCAAAGTTTTTGCTAAAACTTTTACATTTAAATCATATCAGTCAGATCCGCTCCCGGAAATGACATACTTAAACCTAAAGAAGTTATTGCACAAAATCTTTATCCAACTAAACTAAATTTTGTACGGTTTGTTTAATATGTTCATTTGGCATTATTAACTCCTTCTAAAAGCTTAAATAACATACATATTTTTAAAATCAATGCAAGTTATTTTTAATTGGAATACAATAAAAAAAATTAAAAATTAAATCTTAAAAACACAAATTGCGGACGGACCAGTTTGTTTTAAAATTTCTTCCATCTTGTTTGTAATAACATTTTATTTTCTTTATTTATAATTTTATAACTGGAAGCAATTTAATTATAAACAAAATCTCACTACAAAAGCTTTGTTATAATACAATTTTGTTTAACTAATTCCGAATAACAAGAAAAATATGTATATAAAATGCTCTTGCTAGAACGGTCGCCTGTCTTTTTTTTTATTATTATTAATATTATAATTAAAAAACTTCATATACGAAAATGTAGATAAAAGTAAGATAATTAAAGATTTTTGACCTTTGCAATATTCAGACAGACATATAAACATTCATACCTACATATGTTTGCTGATTTCTTTTCGTTGCCTTGTTTGGTTTTCTGAGAGTTGGGGTATAGTTTGAAACTTTCCTAAAATTATTTTAAAAGTTTTAACTGTAATTTAATTAATATTTAGATCAAAGATAATTAGATAAGTTGAAATCTTTGATTAAGATGTTTTACCTTAGGCTATTAAAGCAAATCTTAGAAATATTAAAAAAGAGAAGTGAAACTCTTCAGATTGGACTTTTTGTGACATTTGAGATAACTCATTTACTACCATAGCACAGTAGAAAAATACGGCCTATATCCATCCTAAAAGTAGATTTTAATAAATTTTATTTTCTTTTTTTAGTGTATGTTCTAATTCGAACAATTTTATTTTGGGATGCGATAAGGAAGATAGCTTTAAGATTTTCATTTCATTTCGATCTGTTAGGACTTTAATGTTAGACCCAAGTTCTTAGGATTTACCTAAAAGATTACCTAAAAAATAACCAGTAACTAACTTGTTCCTTTACGTAACTAGGAATAATAGTGCAAATTTTTAAATGATCGTATAATACTGGCTGATATAAACCTTAGAACCTGGAACTGCCGTGGTATAGCAGATTAGTCATCCGCCTAGCATACCAGAGGTCCCAAGTTCGATCCTCGGTCTGACCCACTTGAAAAAGTGAATTTCCAAAAATGCGGCGGTTCACCTCATAATTCAGCTAGCCACTTCTTCTTCTTCTGTTATGCTTGACTCCCAGTGGAGCATAGGTCCTCAACCATCCTTTTATATCGGACTCTATTGCGAGATGTTAGTCATACATCATCCCATGAATAGTTTGCTGCTTGTAACTCCACATCAATTGATCTTCTCCACTTTTTAGCAGGTGCACCAACACGACGGCCGCTTCCTTGTGGATTCCAACGAAGCGCTTGTCGACCTATTTGGCCTTTGAAGTGTGTGGCCTATACACCGCCATTTCCGTTGACATACCTCTGTGGAAGCACTGATTTGGTTTGTCGCATTAAGTAGATCTTCATTTCTTATGCGATTCGGCCACCATATATTAAGAATTTGCCTAGCCACTGGTTATTGAGTATTAGTCCATGTATAACTTCTCTAACTAATGCATTTGCCGTTCGGAGCCGGAGTTAAAACTTAGGTCCCTTTTTCAATGAGTCTAAAAATAGAATCGGATGCAGCTCATTGTCCGAGAGAAGTACCACTTGTTCCTATTGGAATGTTGTCGTTGACCGAGCCTTGCTCGGAACTTTGTGATAAGCATATATTTTATTTTATAAAGTTCTAAAATAAATTTAGAGGAAAGACATTACGCAAATATTCAGATAATTTTGAATTATTTTATTTATTTTGTCCGATCAACACATAGTTTACATAGTAAACATCATAGCAACTAAGAATACTTCGCCGGCTCATGTGCAACAACTTTGCTAAAGATCATAGCATGATCAAATACACAGTTTACGATTTAACTCACTTTGAGTAATTTTCAGTAGCGCCACCTGTCTGAAATTCTTCTAACCAACTAAGAAGCCAACTTTGCTAAACATCATAGCATGATCAAACGCACAGTTTACGATTTCATTAATTTTTAGTAATTTTCAGTAGCGCCACCTGTCGGAATTTAGTCTTACCAACTTAAAAACCTTCGTCAGCTTATGCGCAACATCATCAAAGAGCAGAACATGATCAAATGCATAGTTTACTATTCTATAAAGAACATACATACGGACAAATATTCATTTGTTTAAAAATTATAACATTACTAATTGTTTCCCCTTTTTATCCCCTACTTTCAAAAAAGTTCCATATTCATATTTAGTACTTCTTTGGTACCAATTGAATTCGATACCTTTTATTAAAACGCAGTTAGAATAATGTTCCTATTCATATTACTTTTTGAGACGTTAAGTTTTTATTTGATCCCTTTTTTTACCCATTTTGGCCCCAAAATCAAAAAACTACCAAATACGTGTTCAATATTTCTTTCTATTGACTGCAGTAGAAAGTTCCTTTCTATATTCTTTGGTTTGAAAAATAAGAGTGGGTTAAAAAAGTACCAAAAAAACTTTTTTAATCCTTTTTTACCTCCTATCGGACATGGTTTCAAAAAAGTACCAAACACCTGTCCGCTTATTTTCACAGCTGTTCAAAACGTAATTTGAATTTTGTTTCTATATCTATTCTGTTATCCTTGACTCCCAGTGGAGCATAGGGCCTCATCTATTACTTTAGGAGATATAACGTATTCGATTTTTAAGACCACATTTATTGTTAGAAAAATATTGGGAAAATAATGAAAAATATTGCATGAATTGACTTTAATTATGATTACAGTCTATCGGGACCTTTAATCAAAATTTGTTGCGATTTTTTAGATTAAAATAACACTCATTCTTATGTTGTCATACCAAGTCGTTCTTATTATTCATAAATATTTATTTTTTGATTAATATGGCAATTTATTTTAAGCAAAAAAAAAACTTATCTTCAAGTGATGATTAATACGAAATAAAGGCTAATTAATAATAAATACATAAAGCTCGTTTAAATGATAAGTGTAATAAGTAAAAATTCGACAAATAAAAAACAAAGAGAAGTAAATTTTACGGCCCTTTACGAAGACTTTAGCATTCAGTTTATTAAGTATTTGTAGTTCAATCAAAATAACTAACCAACCAATTATACCACTTAAACTATAATATTAATTGCTCATATGGTCGTTTCGAAAAATCCCATAAAAAAATAGAGTATACTGCTTTTACTTTTATTAGAAAACAACTGATGGAGACAATTATCCAATGAGAGAAAGCCAAGGCATACACACGTGCTCATGAAATATATGTATGGTTATGGTTTATATGTTTTTCGATGTTCTTTATCCACTTTAATTCACATTTGACAGAAATAAATGTATCTAGTGCAATATCTTTATATTATAGAGTCTACGACTTAAGTGGAAATAACTATATCAATGACAAATAACAAGCATTCTCTGCTCCGAATTCGGCATTGACGGGCTATAAACGCCACATGTTTAAATATTTATTTAGCAAATTTATTAAAACTTAAAAACAACTTTATTACTTTTAAGTAAACTTAATCAACATTTTGTGACTTATGCCACTTTTTGAGTAAATTCACATTCTGTAGATTGCAGAAATTATTACTTTTAAGTAAAAGGCTTTTTTTAGTTATAATTAGTTTTGTACGACTTAGATCGTACACATTTTATAAATATGAGGGTGGTTCAGTTTAACAATTAGTAATTAAATGTTTTTTTGCACATATAATTCTAAACAATTTTAAACTGTTTTTTCTTCACCTTCAACTCATTAAAATCAACACATCTCAACTTACAAATTTGAATATGCAAATGACTATTCTGTCTTTTATGGCTATTAGACGACATTTTTTTGGTGGGTGTTAAATTTTAAATATAATTTCAAAATTCAAATCAATCTAAGAGGAGACAATGAATAAGTGACTGCACGGCTGTTAAATGGCTGCATGTGTCATTTCACTTCATATCACATTTATTTTTTTTTTTTTATTTATTTATTTCATTTTTGTAATATTCAAAGCCACATTTGGCCAATTATACTAATATTATACAATAAATATTAATACTGAATATTACAGAGATTACAAATTCATATGCCATAAAATATGTTTATACATTAATTCATAAATATTATTAATTAAATATTGAAAAACAATCTAGAAACTATGGTCCCCCAACCAAAAAGTAATAAAATATTACTGCAATGTAGTATAATACAAATTTTTAAAAATAAGTCCATGTAAGCTTTTTTTTTTTTTTTTTTTTTAGGAACATTAGAGTTATTATCAGATTATTATTGTTTAAGAATCAAATTAAACAAAAGAATGAAAAAGTAATTGTTTAAATTTATAAGTTGAGACTGCAAAATTTCTTAAATTAATTGGTAATCTATTCCATATGCGAGACACTCTGACAAGAAACGATCGTTCAAAAATAGAATTAGTAATACGTGGTACAATGATCTGAACATTTCTACTTGATCTAGAGAAATTAAAATTTTCGCGCAAGTTAGGTGGAGTTGAACTTAAAATGAGTCTATAAAAGAATAATAACAATCTATATTCAACAAATTTTCTAAATGAACATCCCAATAATTGTGTGACATAGGGAGATATATGCTCTCGCACTCTTACATTGAAAACAAAGCGAACAATAACATTAAGTAATTTCTCCAATCTAGAAAAAGATGAAGAAATTGTACCAGATGTTACCTCTAAACAGTAAAATAACTGCGATGTTAATAACGCCAAAGCCAGTTTCTTTTTAATATACAACGGTAAATAAATGTTAACATTAAATAACCTACGTATAGTAGAAATAATTTTTGGTGCCAAAGCATCGATATGTTTATCGAAACATAGTCTTTCATCAATAATAATTCCTAAACATCTCAAATTTGTAACCAATTGTAGTTTAGTATTATTTATAAAAATATTAAAATCATAATTATGAACATTACCAAAAGCAATACATTTCGATTTTGTCAAGTTAATACTAAAGTGATTTTCTGACATCCAGGAAGAAATTTTTCTAAGGCAGAAGTTTGTATTAACTTCTAAAACATCCAAGAAATGTTTATCACGACTGAAAAGCAATTGAACATCGTCTGCAAAAATAAAAGGTTTACATTTTTCAGTATCCGAAAAAACATCTATCATGTCATTCAAGTATAAAACAAACAAGAGAGGGCCAAGAACGGAACCCTGTGGAATTCCACAGGTAAGATCACGTACCCCACTCACCCTACCTCCAAAATCAACAAATTGAGACCGACCATTTAAATAAGAAAATAAAAGTTTACATGCCGTTTTTGAAAAGTTGAATTTATCACGTAGTTTTAAAATGAGTCTATTGTGATTAATGCAGTCAAAAGCTCTAGAAAGATCAAGTGACACTAGCAGACTAACATTGCCTTCATTTAAGTCCTTTCTGATGAAATCAGTCATTTCAATCAAAAGTGACGATGTACAAAATCCTTTTCTGTAAGCATACTGACTGCTACAAATTAAATTTTCTCTATTTAAGTACTCTAACATTTTTGTTTTCAACAAGTGTTCCACAATTTTTGAAATAACTGGAAGTATACTAATGGGTCTTAAGTTTTCTATTGATAAATTATTACCAGACTTGGGAATTGGAATAACCTTAGAAATTTTCCATGAAGAGGGAAAGACTGATGTTGTGAAAATAGTATTAACTATATGCAAGAAATGTGTGCCAATAAAAGGAAAAATAATAGATAAAAACTTTAATGAAATACCATCTACACCAATAGCATTCGATTTTATTTTACCAAACGCTTCCATAAGCTCAAATTCACAAACATTGCTGAAAGAGAAAAGTGGATTACGTTCAACATAATCAAAAACAAAATTTTCCTCAACAGTATCCGAGTCTCCAACAAAGTATGCATTAATCTCATCAATATTCATATCAGTGTCAGTAAAAACCTTATCACTATTTAAACAACCAGCATTCCTCAACGCTTTCCAAACATTTGTATTATCAGAATTTCCAAAAGTATCAATTCCATTTTGTCTTCTAACTTTTCTTATAATAGATTTAGCTTTATTTCGATACCTACAAAATATTCTCCAATTATACGAGGTGCGATTGTCCATAAAACCTTTATATGCAATATCTCTCACTGACAAAGCATGTTTAACAAGTCTGCAATTCATCCAAGTTTCTTTACGAGAAGTAGCTTTACGACGAGAGAATGGTACAAAAGAAAAAGCTTCATTAAGAAATGAATTTAAAATGTTCATTTGAATGTTAACATCATTAGTATGGTAGATTGAAGAAAAATCAAAGGAATCAAAAAGTAAATTTAAACCATTGAAGTCAATGTTATTAAAATCCCTATATTCAAAGAAGATATCATTTTTATTTATATTTAGATCAACTGAAATAAAAATAAAAGCATGATGAGAATTTAAGAAAGGACATTGAAACTGATTAGACAATACTATTCTTACTTCAGTACTAAGCATAAAAAAATCTATCAGGGATGATGATTGATGACTAACGTCAAAATGAGTAGGAATATTATTATGATGAATAGACAAACTGTTTCTATTACAAATTGTTCTAACAAAATTAGATTTAGCAGTTACATATAGATTTAAATTGAAATCGCCAGTAACAATAATATTTTCATATTGATAAAATAGATTACTATGTAATTCTTCAAAGACTCTAAAATTATTAGTATCATCACTTGGTAAATATACCACACCAATTAAAGTTTTACTTACGCCAGTTTTAATTTCAGCGAAAATGGACTCACAAATATTATATTGAGTAGATTTGAAAACTATTTTTTTCTCCAATCTACTAGAAATATAGAGACAAACACCACCACCCCGTCCATTATGAACAGGTCGATCATTTCTATAAAGAGTATAACCCGGAATAGAAACAGACTTAGAGGAAATATAAGGTTTAAACCAAGACTCTGTTACTCCAAGAACATCTAAATAACAACCGTCCATCACATTACGCAATTCATGTAATTTGGAGCCATTTGATGGGCAAATGCTCTGACAGTTTACATGACCAACGTTTAAGTTGTTCATTAAACTATTCAAATTGTTTTTTAAAAAAGTATTATCGCTTACAGTAGGACCAATATTAATATTAGCCATTATCAATAAAAGTGTAAAAGGTAAAAAATTGGGGGAACCAAAGGTAACTAAAAACAAAAGTTTATAAAAATGATCTGTTTAATTCCAGAATGAAAAAATAATAAGCTATATAACAGCTAAGCAAAAAAGTTAACTAACTGACAATAAAAGTAAAGTTAATAACAAAATAAGTATACAAAAGTTTAAATAAGTCAATCCTCCAACATTGGGTAAAGCTCATTGATACATCTTTCATATCCCATAAAAGTCTCCTTTCCATCAGAATATGTTATGGATACTTTTGGTTTGTCCGCATTAAAAATCTTAAATTTCTTAATTTTCTTCTTCTTTAAGAGCTGTCTGCAAACAAAATTAATCTTGGAAGCCATCGGGGTGAAGTGATCATTCAGATATACCCGAGTTGTTATTCCACTTTTATTGATATCATCAAGTTTCAAAGAACGGTTTTTATAATATGCTGCCATGAGTTTATCTCTTGTAGAAACATTGCAAAATTTAATTAGAACTGCTTGTTTTTTATTCATGTAACAGACGTGTTGAATGTCTGCATCACCGACCGTTATGCCATAAAATAAACAAAGGCTTTTAACAGTTTCCTCTAAATTTGAGATTTCTTGCGGCAATCCGGAAACAACTACATCGGTTCTGTTCATCCTATGATGTAAAGTATTGTTTTCATCCTCCAATCTCTTCATTTTGACATCAACATTTGAATCAACACCCTTAACAAGTTCATTACAGTTGGCGACAACATCTTCCAGTCTCTCAAATCTAGATACAAACTCCCCCCTAATATCGACGACAATTTGTTCAAGCTTTTTGTCGATAGTATTTTTGTTACTCGATATTTGCACTGCGAGGTTATCCAATTTTTCATTGACCAGGCTAATTTCCGAACAAAAATTGTCTGGTTTATCTAAGCAGTTCTTGCATTTATATGACACCCCACTGTTTTTTAAAGAAAGGGCTAGGAATTGTTCATCCACTCCGGCACAAGGTAAGTGAAACCAAAACTCGCAGCTTTTGCATCTGACACTTCCAGATTTACCAATGTCTTTTTTGCATTTTTGGCACAACGTTTTTTTTCCAGGCATTGTAAAAAATTTAATTTATATATTTGACCGTTTTATAAGGCGCAACAATAATAAGAGAATAAAATGTATTGGTTGTAATTAGATTGAAGTAAGACGACAGGTGGTTCTGCAAACAAATACAGCAATACCAGTTCCTTCGATTGAAGCAGGACAACAATGTAAATAAAATAATTGTTGCAAACACCAACAGTGTCACTACCACAAAAGATATTTTTGCCGTTTAAAAATTTAAAAGCAACAACAATCACCAACTATAATCCAAATTTTTGCTTTAATGTTTCTGTTAATATTTGGTTTGATTTAATTAAATTTTATATTAATTAGGTAGTTTTACAACTAAGTAAGCTGTTTTCACAAGTTTCACAATTTATTTCTTTTTTTATACTGCAAAATTTAACTTTATTGATCAGCTGTGTTATTTCTTTTCTTATTCCATCATGGCGTTGCAAGATAATTGATTCGTTATTTCAGAATTATATTGTGTTTTATTTTTTCACAGAAATTTATTGAAAAACAAAAAACCTTAATAATGCAATTCACGATCTTGCGAAAAAAAATTTGTTTTAAACTATTTCCGAATCACTATGGCTGATTTTTATACTATACTACAATTTGTATTTATTTTTTGGCATTTCTTCAAATTCTTCAATAATGTTTTTCCCTTTCCAAGATAGTCTAGCTATATCTCACAAACTAAGTGCCCGATCTTTGCTGAATTTATACACTCATCTTTTGACGGTTTTGGCCATTTAGAAGCGCCATTTTTATGTTATATTGGGAATTTTCATGCTATATTTTATATAACTTTTGTGCTGATGTATGTAATGCATAGAAATATACATCTGAGACAAACCTTTCAGGTCACTTCCTAAGTCAATTCAGTTCGATTTGTGAAAGTAATGGACGCAATTTAAAACCTAAGTTGATGAAATTGGGTACAGACATTTGTTATAATCAGGAGTGGTATTTACGAAAATTAAAATCATTCATCGGCTACTGGTGGTATGGGCTGCCTCATGATTATTTTTAATTTTCGTAAATATCACGATCATTAATAAAACTCGTGAAAATGAGTATCAGAATCATTCAGTTGGAATTTGGATGTTAACGGAGTTGGTTGGTTGGTGCCGCTTTATTAAAGAAAGACAAAAACAAAATAGGCGAAAAACAAATCAAAAACCAATTTATAGCAACAAAATACATGGTTCGAGAGAACAAAGAAGTACAATCGCTAACATTGTTGCCACGACACTATTATTTTTGTAAACATTGGGAATATTTTTGTAAATATGTTTTGGGAATATTATTCAAAACAGAAATAAATTCTTATATTAAACAATTTTATATTTTTAGATATTTTCAATCAAAAAAATTTTTTATAGAAAGATTTTTAATCAAAATATTTTTTTTCTTTCTTTGGAAAATTGTTCGATAAAAATTAGATTTTATAGAAAATTTTTCGAAATTTTTCAAATATTTTTCTATAAAAATTTTCGATAAAAATATTTTAATATCAAAAAATTTTCAAATCTTCTATAGAAATATTTTTGATAAAAAAATTTTCTGTAGAAAAATTTTTGATAAAAAAATTTTCTGTAGAAAAATTTTTGATAAAAATTTTCTGTAAAAGAATTTTTGATAAAAAAAATTTCTATAGAAAAATTTTTGATAAAAAAATTTTCTATAGAAAAATTTTTGTTAAAAAAAATTTTCTATAGAAAAATTTTTGATAAAAAAATTTTCTATAGAAAAATTTTTGAAAAAAAAATTTTTTCTATAGAAAAATTTTTGAGAAAAAAATTTTCTATAGAAAAATTTTTGAGAAAAAAATTTTCTATAGAAAAATTTTTGAGAAAAAAATTTTCTATACAAAAATTTTTGTTAAAAAAATATTCTATAGAAAAATTTTTGAGAAAAAAATTTTCTATAGACAAATTTTTGATAAAAAAATTTTCTGTAGAAAAATTTTTAATAAAAAATTTTCTATGGAAAATTTTTTGATAAAAAAATTTCTATAGAAAAATTTTTGATAAAAAAATTTTCTATAGAAAAATTTTAGATAAAAAATTTTTTTATAGAAAACTTTTTGATAAAAAATTTTCTATAGAAAAATTTTTGATAAAAAAATTTTGTATAGAAAAATTTTTGATAAAAAAATTTTCTATAGAAAAATTTTGGATAAAAAAATTTTCTATAGAAAAATTTTTGATAAAAAATTTTCTATACAAAAATTTTTGATAAAAAATTTTCTATACAAAAATTTTTGATAAAAAAATTTCTATAGAAAACTTTTTGATAAAAAAATTTTCTATAGAAAAATTTTTGATAAAAAAATTTTCTATAGAAAAATTTTTGATAAAAAAATTTATTATAGAAAAATTGTTGATAAAAAATTTTCTATAGAAAACTTTTTTATAAAAAAAATTTTCTATAGAAAAATTTTTGATAAAAAAATTTTCTATAGAAAAATTTTTGATAACAAAATTTTCTATAGAAAAATTGTTGATAAAAAAATAAAAAATGGAGTAGAAAACTTTTTCTTTTTAAAACGTTAGAACTACACATTCAAAAATAAATATCTATTTTAGTTATAAGTATAAAAAACGGCAACTCTGCAGACTATTTTTTTGTTTTGTTCTCTTTGAGCTGACCCGTGGTTATAATACTAGTACCATTTGAAATTATTTCGACTGACCTCCATAGAACTGAGTTCCTGCAATTGAGACTTTGACCTTGGCATAGTATATACCAATATATTAGAAATTTCAAAATTTTTATTACCATTTTTGTCTACGGAAAAGTACGCTTTTCGAAAATTTGAGTTTTTTTTAAAGAAAAAATGGGCCGTGTGATCCCATTTATAGCCGGGCCCTATTAGATTTTTGCACAGACCTTAAGACCATTTTACTGAATACAATTAAATTAAGAAAGTGTTAAAATCCATAACCAAATTTTTTTACAGACACAAAAAACTTAATTTTTGTCTAAAAGTTGCTAATTTTCGACCAACGCTGGTTGTAATGTGCATGTCCAAAATTTAAAAAAAATATAATTTATTCGCATTTCTGAAGCCTAGTATTTTGGAAAATGTTAAAAGAAATTAAGTCTTGATTTTTTTTTTTTTCAAAAACATAGAGAAAATAGAGAGACTTTTTTTTAATTTTTTTGTTTTTAGAATTTTTCGCAAACTTTGAAGAATTTTTCTGTGTTATAAAGTTTACATATTTTAATTTGTATCCTCTACCTCATTTAGAAATTTATCAGTAATCTTACAGAATTTTTTTAAACAAATTTCCGTCTTACCTAAAAAGACCAGAAGTCATGTCAAAAAAACGCAACAAAAAAGTTTTGGAGTCAAATATCTCTTAAACAATGTATAAGAGAACATGTGGTACAGTAAGCAGGTTTTCTCTTAATTTTTTTTAAGAAGTTTTAAAAAATTCTGACTAAATGGTTACAAAACGGACGCATCAAAGGTTTTATATACCCGAGGTGGGTAACTTTGGTCCACTGCAGTGCCAACTGTGCTACCGATAGATTGCACATATTCCACTTGGGCACTGCATACATCTTTGGTTTCTCGACAAAAAGGATAATGGAAGATATGTACTTGATTAAAGTTCTTTGTAAGAATTTGAAAAATTCAATAAAAAAATCCTCAATTTTTTATGAAACAACCCAACATAATTTTAAGGCCTAATATTCGTGATAAAAAAATTAAAAAGATTTAAATTTATATGTATTCTAGAGAGCTTACGGATAAATGTAATATCTTTTGACTATTTAAATTTAAAGGCCGTTTCAACATTTATTTTAGGAACAAATGTTGCAAACGGATAATTTTTGCAATTGCAAATTTTCCCTATGCCACTTGCCCCAGCTCGTGAATTGGCTTAATGTAGAATTTGCTTAAATGTGCAATGCAATTCGCAAGCAATTAACGACAATATGTCGAAATTTAAATTGTTTTGAGGTTTTACATATGACAATATCGTAAGTCGTTCAGCAGATGTATAGAAAAATAAAAAAAGTTTTAATTTTTTTTTAAATGTCAATGAAAATTTATTTATTCAGATATTTAATTATAGTTTACTCAGAATAATAAATTATTTTATAGTAAGGCCTTTATAAAAGTTGTTTTTTACGGAATTTTCATAAAATCTATTTAAAAAATTTCTTTGATCTTTGTTAATTTGTATTAAATGAAGTATTAGTCATATTTCCTAGACAATGCATTCACTCTGGGCATTTTATGTCATAATTTTAAGAATTTACTTGTCTTATATCATGTCAATCATTATTGATTTATAACTAATATGCAAATTTATGCACATGATTTTTATATTTTTATAAAGTTAAGATTTCTAACTTTAATGTGATGTATACTTTACATCATACAATCTTTTTGTAAAAAAGTTATTGGTCTTAAAACAGTAACAACCAAAAAAAAAAAAAAAAATACTTATATAGAAACATGTCGTAATAGACGTTGTTTTTTTAACCGATGATAATAAAAATTTTGAATTCTTTAGGGTAGAAACTTGCAACAATGTTTAACCAATTAATTTTGCATTTTCTATCATAACATTCATTACCATTTTCCCGTTTGTAGAACATAGTGTTGACCGGGACCTAGGAGCTTTTAGGTTGTATACTTTGTAATTATAATGATAATTAATTATTTATAGATATATTATAATTTATTTTTAAAGAGTGCTCTAAATAAAATTTGTAGTTGGATTTTCTTAAATAAAAATCAAACCTTTTAATATAAAAACTCTACAAAATACCCAAATATAATAACATATTATACAAAATCATTTAGCATTAAAATGTTTACTTAGTACTCGGGCTTTGCAAAATTATCGGAAACCCTCCCATTAAAGATTTTACAGTTGCTTCTGATACCTTTTTGGAGCATGTGTTCCACCTGCGCTTAAAATCGGACATGTTCTTGGAAATCTTTCCTGTGTTCTTCAATTCCTTTTTTACCAGAGCCCAATACCTTTCCACAGGCCGAAGTTGTGGACAGTTAGGTGGATTTGCCTCTCGTGGTACAAAAATGACATTATTCTTTGAGTACCACTCAAGTGCCTTTTTTCCATAATGGCATGATGCCAAATCGGGCCAAAAAAATGTAGTCACTCTGCGCTCTCTTAAAAAGGGTAACAACCGTTTTTATAGGCACTCCTTTATATAAATTTCTGTGTTTATTGTGCCATATCCCACAAATACTTTACTTCTTTTGCCACAACTGCAAATAGCTTGCCACACGAGAAACTTCTTAGGGAATTTTGTTTGTTTTTTTGTGCGAAACTCTTGCCGAACATTGCCCCGTTTATCAGCAACATAAAAATCTTGACCAGGAAGTTGAGAAAAGTCTGCCAGTACGTATGTTTCATCATCCATCACACAACAGGTGTATTTTTTATAAAATCAGACTTCAATTTTTTCGCTCGTTTTTTTGCTTCTAAGTTCTTTATAGCATTGCGATCTGGAACCTTTTGGACTTTGTATGTCTTCAGTCCAGCATAAGCTTTGACTCTATGTGCAAAATTCGTAGAACATTTCACCGTACGAGCTGCTTTTCTTAAAGAAGTGTTAGGCGCTCTTCGAAAGAGTCGCTCGACTTCTTTTGCCTTACCAATATCTGTAGGACCTTTTTTCCTCCCTGATCCAGGTTTTCTTTCAATGCTCAGGTTTTCCTTATACCGTCTGATGGCATTAGAAACCGTTCGAGTGTCAACTTTCAAATTTTTAGCTATTTTTTTAAAAGTTCATGACGGATTTTTTTGAAAAGTTTTAATTACATTTTCACGAACTTTTTTTTCGCAGTCCATTTTGATTGAAATAACTGTTGAAAATTAATAATTTCTAAAATAATAGTATCTGACATATCTATAGAAACTAACTTGATCAAAAAATAAAATATTTCTTGCACTATGGATAAATTTTGTCTAAAATAGTAAATGCATATTTTTTTAGAACACTCTTTATATATTGTATGTATTTTTAAATAAGTTTTCTTTAAAATATTATTTCAACAAATATAATTGATTTATTATTTTATATAACTTTTATATATAAGAAATTTTAAATCTTTTTTGTTTTCTTAAAAAAAAGCAACAAACAAGTACAAAGATAAAATCGCCATAAGCCAGTAGAAACATAGAAAGATTATTATTAAATATTTAAATCGCAAATATGTGGCCACTTGTGTTGTCATTCAAATGAATAAATAATAATGGGAATTTTTTGTTCATCAAAATAGAAATTTGTTCTTGATTTTAATATACAATAGAAAATATGAAAAGGATTCCCAGCAAAATTTTTCATTCTCACTAAAACTGAAGTGAAATATTTTGAATACTTAATATAAATCTTGGCTTCTAAATGGGATTTCAAAGATATAATAAGAGTATAAGGGCTAGAAAATAAGTCAATAAAGAGTTTTTCGGAAATATTTGTTTAATCTCCATGCTACCATATTGTGATACCTCCCATAGAAACGATCACGCAAAATCAAGATCACACAAACTTCAACCGTGGGAAAAAACTATCAAAAGGTCCTTTTAAAAAGTACTATAATGAATTAAGAAGATTTATACGAAAGGAAGGAATCATATTTTTGGACCGACCTTGTAATGTGATATTGGCTGGGCATGTGATGTACCTAAAAAATTGACCATCTAAAAACAAATAGGTATACCACATTACCCGCACCTCCCCTAGCTTTATTTCAATGAGTTTAAGCAAGATAGCCAAAGATTTTCGGACCGATATCTCTAAAACTGAATAGAAAATAATATATAGAAAAATGTTTATAAACAAATTGTAGGTAAAAATTTTTACAGAAAATTTTTCGGTATAAAATTTTATTCCACAAATCTTTTTATAAAAATTTGCACAAAAAAATTTGCGGTACAAAACTTTTAAGGAAAATTTTGAGTTATTTAATTTAGAGTTATAAAATTTTGCTAGAAAAACTTTCAGTAAAAAAATTTTCGGTATAAAATTTATATAGAAAAATTTTCAGTATAAAATTTTTACAGAAAAATTTTCGGTATAAAATTTTTGTAGAAAATGTTTCAGTACAAAATTTTTAAAGCAAATTTTTTGGTGTACAATTTTTATAAAAAAATTTTCGGTAAAAAGTGTTGAAAGATAAATTTTCGGTACTAAATTTTTATAGAAAAATTTTCGGTATAAAATTTTTATAAAAAAATTTTCGGTATAAAATTTTTATAGAAAAATTTTCGGTATACAATTTTTATAGAAAAATTTTCGGTATACAATTTTTATAGAAAAATTTTCGGTATACAAATTGTATAGAAAAATTTTCGATATACAATTTTTATAGAAAAATTTTCGGTATAAAATTTTTATAGAAAAATTTTCGGTATAAAATTTTTATAGAAAAATTTTACGTATAAAATTTTTATAGAAAAATTTTCGGTATAAAATTTTTATAGAAAAAATTTCGGTATAAAATTTTTATAGAAAAAATTTCGGTATAAAATTTTTATAGAAAAATTTTTATCAAAAAATTTTTGGTATAAAATTTTTATGATATGAAATTTTTATAGAAAAAATTTTATACCGAAAATTTATACAAAAATTTTACGTATAAAATTTTTATAGAAAAATTTTCGGTATAAAATTTTTATACAAAAATTTTCGGTATAAAATTTTTATACAAAAATTTTCGGTATAAAATTTTTATACAAAAATTTTCGGTATAAAATTTTTATAAAAAATTTTAGGTATAAAATTTTTATAGAAAAATTTTCGGTATAAAATTTTTATAGAAAAATTTTCGTTATAAAATTTTTATAAAAAAAATTTTCGGTATAAAATTTTTCGAGAAAAATTTTCGGGATAAAATTTTTATAGAAAAATTTTCGGTATAAAACTTTTATAGAAAAATTTTCGGTATAAAATTTTTATAAAAAAATTTTCAGTTTAAAATTTTTTAAAACAATTTTTCAGTATAAAATTTTTTAAAAAAATTTCTCAGTATAAAATTTTTATAGAAAAATTTTTGCTATAAAATTTTTATAGAAAAATTTTCGCGATTAAATTTTTATAAAAAAATTTTCGGTTAAAAATTTTTATAGAAAATTTTTTTTGTTTTTTTTTTCGGTCTAAAATTTTTATACAAAAATTTTCGGTATAAAATTTTTATACAAAAATTTTCGCTATAAAAGAAAAATTTTCGGTATTTTTATAGAAAAACTTTCGGTATAAAATTTTTAGAGAAAAATTTTTGGTACAAAATTTTTATAGACAATTTTTGGTAGAAACATAAAATGCATGAAAAAAATGAAAAGTTTTGCTGGGATTGAATATTGTACATCTTTGGTTTAATTTAATTATTATTTTCATTATAAAAACTTATTTATTTAGATTTTCTTTTGTTTGAATCCAACCAACCAATCGACAAATTTATTTCTTAGTTATACAAAATAAAATCTCATAAGTTTGTTATTATAATTAAATTAATAAATTAATATGATTTTTCGGGGTTGCATTGTTTTGAAGACTTTAACCCATTGAAGGCAGGTGTGGGAAATACAAAAACGTAACTTTAAATTTTTATATAAATTTTCGGATTTTTTTTTAAATTTTTTTTGGAAGTCTCAAAATATCTCTTAAAATCATATGTTTTTTTTATCCGTTTCTCTATTATCATCATCCAATTTAAAAGGGTTATAGGTAATTGCATATATTAAATTCATTAAGTTGAAATAGTCGCCGGTGTTGCTATGTACCCGTACTTTGCTTTTTATTTTTTGTTTTACTAAAATGACATTTATTTGGACATCTATAAATTTAATTCCTTAAAGTTCAAGGACTACTTTACTACATAGTCGGTATTTTTTTTTGGTTTTGCGCTTTATTTTTCATTGTTGGTATTGTATTGTGATTGTGTAATATTTTTCTTTTAGTCTGTCACAAATTTTTGCAATAATAACAAATTTCACAAACACACTTTTATATATAAATAGTGGCGTGATGTCAAATAAGGTAAGAAATATGTGGGCACTTCTGCTGTCTCAGAGTGTGTAAAAGACGTTTTTGTAGGAACTCCGTGCAGTCTCAGAAAGTGTAAAAGACATTTTTGTAGATACTCTGTGTTTTTTTCTTCTAAGTTCATTACCGTACTTCGATCTGGATCACAAAAGTATAACAGCATTACAAGTGCTTTTTTAATAGAAGTGTCAGGTGTTCTTCGAAAGACTTGCTCGACTTCGCACATACCTATAAAATGTTGGTGTTTTTTTCCCAGAAATTTAAATATTTTTTTGAGGGATGTTGAATACCAAGCAATGGTTCTTATTCGTCTAATATTGGTAAATCCAGAGTTATCCAACCTAATGTTAGCAGATGACGTCCGAAACTTCCTTTAACCTTAACAGGTTGTAAATATAGGCAATTTAAGAATGTTATTATTTATTGTTAAATTTGTTGACAATTTTGTTGATAGCGATACAGAAAAGCACAAATATTGCTTATGATAATCTTAATCAGTTTACCTAATTTTGCAATAATCGGCCCATATTTGACCATACCTCCCATACAAGAAAAATTTTCAAAAGTATTTTAAATACTCATAAAGCACAAAAACGCTTATAAATCTAAAGATAAATGCATTTTATTACCAAAACTTTGCACAGATTAGTATTTTGTAAATATAAAACAATAACCGAAATTAAGTAACAATCGATCCGCAATTGACCCTAGCTCCCATATCAGGCCCTTAACCGGAATTGACATAAATCTACTTGAAAAAATAGCACATAGTTTCTACAAAGACTTAAGAAAAACTTTTTAAATTGTTGGTCTATATTTGACCTTAGTAGTGAAGGGTATCATATCACATCAGTCAAGTCCGACTATAGCTTTTCTTACTTGTTTTATTATATCACCGAGATTAAAAAAGAATATTTTCGTCTTGTTTAAACTTTCGGCCTGTAAAACCGTGCGCGAGTATATGTGTTACAAAATTTAGCGCTGGTATATGAAGGTTAATAGTTTTGCTAGGTTGGTATTACCTGCTCCCACAAACTTTTAGTTTGATCATCGCCTTGTCTTGAATTTTCGTCTTAAATAATAAAGTCCTGGCCATACATCCGCCTGGTACCCAGCACCTCGATTCCATTAATATATCGATCATGGTCTCCCAATTTTCTCTAGGCGTATCTACTTATCAAAATTCACATATAATGTTATGTAGTCTGTACTGGTAAATACATAGTTACATGCTTTTATAAAAGAGGAGTTTCCTATTTCGTCTGATCTTAAATGGTAAACAATTTAGCACAAAGCTATTCACTTCCGTGTAACATAGATTTATTTCGTTGCAAATCTAGATTGTAACTTTATCAATGATGAACTCAGTTAAATATTTTACTGGAAATTTAACTTCTCGACAAATTTGTTCTTCTTTTAAAGCAGTTTCCCAAACAAACAGGATCTTGCTCTTAACTTTCAGCGTGAAAAATAAAAAAAATGCTACTATGGACAAATGTTGCCTATAAGCAACATTGTGTTTATTAAATTATTGACAACAATAAGAACTATTTTGAAGTTTTAAAAACTTTCATTTCTCATTTCCTTTACTGTAATTTATAATAAAATTCATTAAAAAAAATCGTCTCACTTTTCGTTTTTATTTAAATTTTTATAAAACTACTTTTTACGTAATACTTCTAAAGCTTTATAAATGCAACTTCGTAATTAAATGCTCAGAAATGTTAACTTTAGTTGGAGAAAAAATAGTTACCAAAAACAATAAAATGTTGCTTATAAGCAACAAATGGCATTAAAGGGTAAATTTTTGAGATGTTTTGAAAGATTAATGACACAAATAAACAGTTTTTATTAATTTGTATTTTAGAGAGTTCACAGATTCTGATACAATGTACTTTTTTACTACTATGGATATCAACTATTTTAATATGAAAATGTACAAGTTTTTTGTTTTGTTTGTATACCAAATATTTAGATACAGATCTCTAGGATCAATCCACAAATAAATTGTTATTGTAAATGCTACTTTCCGTTATTCTGCTATTGATCTTCCAGCTGTTATGTAATACCAAATTGAGTTCATATCAGCCTGTATTAACCCATATTTCATCCCTATGGGAAGGACCAAATATTTGTTTTATCTTAACTACAAAGAAAAATAATATATTAAACTATTTTGGCAAAAATATGAGTTTGACATCGAATAAATGGCCTTGTTCTTGTTCTTATTATTGACATTAATAGTTAATATTTTGCTAGCATTTAGACAATAAATAAAATATGTTTTCCGAAAACATACACACCCTCTAATGCTTTGGTTCTAGGCAGATAAAACAGCCCCCTTTGAGTTAAAATGTATTTTGACGTCAATAAATTCTCTTTGTAAAACAATTAATTTTATGTTTGTCGAAATTTTCGTTGAGATTAGTTCACATTATAGGTTTTCTCGGGCTTAGCAGATTATGTCTACTTGGTAAATTTTTTTTCAAAAATCCGCATAATGTGAACTTATCTTTATTTTTAGCTCAAAGTGGCAAAATAATGCAAATACTTATAATTTAATTTTGTAAACATAATAAATTGTAATTATATTTTTACACAAACATGTTATACAGTATAAAATATGGTCGTAGAAAAATTCTCTACTAGGCTACTATACAAGTTCAAGGGGAGTATTTTGGATTGTAGCAATACGTTGGAATTTAGTTGATAACGAATTTTATTTAACCCCTAAATGCCTATTGTTGCCTATAGGCAACATTTTTAAATTTATTCAAAACTCATGTTATTTATGTTCATTTACTCCCCTTACCATCATAGGCAGAAAGAGTATATTAGGTTTTTGCGAAGCACAGACATATTGATCTGACACCCATTTTTGGTATTTCTGAAGTGATTTACCGATGGACGTTTGTCAGGCTATCCATGTAAAGCTTGTAGTTAAGCAGTCGTCGGCAAAAGCCGTACAAATGGTTTAACTTTCACGGAAAATATTAGTTAAAATTATCTGATCCAAAAATCTATCCTTTTTCACGTATTTCTTTACTAATATTGGTTTTTTGAACTTTATCTGTTCATACTATTTTTCTCAATTCTTAAAAATTAAAAAAATTTCTTTAAAATCCTTTTGGATTATTTTAAGAAAAAATTGATTGCTTATGGCTCGTTTGTGTGTTGTTACCAAATCTTAGTTGCTTCGTCTACTTGCAACATAACCATTAACCATTTTAAGAAATTTTTCAAAGAACTAGATTTTTTTAGAAGATTTAAAAAAAATTTGAATTTGAATTTTTTAAGAAAATTTTCAAAAAATTTGAGTTTTAAGAAAAATTTAAAAAAATTTAATTTTCTTAGAAAATTTTCAAAAAAGTTGATTTTATTAAATAACTCAAAAAAAAAATTATTTTATTGAAAATTTTAAAAAATTTGATCTTTATTGAAAATTTTCAAAAAAATCGATTTTTAAGAAAATTTTCAAAAAAATTTTCAATAAATTTGATTTTTAAGAAAATTTTCAAAAAATTTAATATTTTATTGAAAATTAGTAAATTTTCAAAAAATTTGTTTTTTTTTAGAAATTTTTCTAAAAATTTGTTTTTTTTTTTTAAGAAATTTCCAAATAATTATTTAATTATTGATAATTTTCAAAAAAATTTATTTTTAAGAAATTTTTCAAAGAATTTTATTTTTTAAGAAGATTTAAAAAAAAATTTAGTTTTATTAAGAAAATTTTCAAAAAATTTGATTATTATGAAAAATTTAAAAAAATTTTATTTTCTTAGATTTCCAAAAAAGTTGATTTTTTTAGAAAATTTTAAAAAAATTTGATTTTTAAGAAAATTTTTAAAAAATTTGATTTTTAAGAAAATTTTCAAAAAATTTGATTTTATTGAAATTTTTTAAAAAATATGATTTAATTGGAAATTTAAAAAAAAAATCGATTTTTAAGAAAATTTTCAAAATATTTGATTTTTTTAGAATATTTTCAATAAATTAAATATTTTTTTAGATAATTTTCAAAAAAATTGATTTTACTGAAATTTTCCAAAAAAAATGAATGTTTTTTACAAAATTTTCAAAAAAATCTGTTTTTTTTTAGAAAATTTTCAAAAACATTGATTTTATTAAAAATTTTCAAAAAAATTTGATTTTTTAGAAAATTTTAAGTATTAATTATTGCAACAAACGTCAGTTACTAAAAGTTATTGAAAATTGTGACTGGCAATTAGACAATTGTAAGAATAAACAATTTTAATGAAAATAAGTGCAAAATTAAAATATCCGATTTATTTTTCGGATGGAAGTTTCCAGAAGTCATACATTTAATAGAGGAAAAACTTTTTTAAGTTTGGGTGGTCTCAAAAATTTCAAAATTCGAAATAAAAACTTGTTTTATTTCAAAATAAAGTTTCCAGGTCTTATCATGCTTATCATAGGACCATAGGAAATTTTTTTTCCGTTAAAAAAAAAAAAAATCAGAGCAACTACAATTTCCCGGTTGCTAAAATAACCTACAACTGGCAACTACAATACACAGTTTTCGAGTTACGCGAATATTTATTACGCAACCTACTCCATTTTTTATACAACTCTATATCTCGAAAACTAGAGCTAACCTAAAAACGGTTAGCACCATTGAATTCAGCGTACATGAATTATCTTTAAACACTAGGTCTCCCTTTTGTCGTTTTTTTTTTTTAACTAAGACAGTGTAATTGACAAGGCAACTGAGTTGTTGTTGTTAGTAATATCGCGATATTATTGGTAATATACCAAAAGGGGCAGTCCTTGGTCGGAATCCTAAGATTTCCGAGTCGTTCCGGTACAAAGAACAAACTGCCGTGGGCAACTGAGTTTCTCTTATCGGTTATCAGTTGCCGTGCGTAATGTCATTATGGCAATTGGGAACACAATTAAAGTAGAGTTGCAATACGTAATCGAGCCATTAAACAATGCTGCTATTCATGTAAAAGGGAGTATATACCAGCTAAGGTATACCGTCCAACTAATGTCTCCCTTTTGTCATTTTTTTCAACTTATAAAGTGTAATTGACAAGGCAACTGAGTTGCTGTTGTTGGTAATATCGCGATATTATTGGTAATATTGCAGAAGTGGCAGTCCTTGGTCGGAATCCTAAGATTTCCGAGTCGTTCCGATACAAAGAACCAACTGCCATGGGCAACTGAGTTTCTCTTATCGGTTATCAGTTGCCATACGTAATGTCATCATGGCAATTGGCAACACAACTAAAGTAGATTTGCAATAAACAATCGAGCCATTAAACACTGCTGCTATTCATGTAAAAGAGAGTATATAACAGCTAAGGTATACCGTCTAACTAATATACACAACGCGTACACGAATTATCATTACCCATCATCTCCCATTTGTCGGTTTTTTTTCTACTAGGACAGTGTACTTGACAAGGCAACTGAGTTGTTGTTGGTAATAGATAGATTTCCGAGTTGTTTCGGTACAAACAAATCAACTGCCGTGATCAACTGAGTTTCTGTTATCAGGTATCAGTTGCCAAAGTAGAGTTGCAATAAACAATCGAGCCATTAAATATTGCTGCTATTCATGTGAAACGGAGTGTATAACAGCTAAAGTAGAGCTAAGAAGGTTGAAAAATTCCTTTTGTAGCATCCCTGCAATTTCCCTTAACTTAAATGAAACATTTGGCTAAAATTGCTCAACTTTTATCGCAGTTTACTTTAATGGCATTGTTTTCCGTAGCTCTTGTCGTGTTCTGGATTATTTATGCGTTGAAAGATAAAAAATCCAAGTTCAATTTGGCCATGTACGTAGTATATTTTATGACGCGGGAACTACAAAAAACCAACCCATTTATATTTTACTATACATATAAATATACGAGAATACATCAGCAGTAGTTGCAGTAATAAAATGATAGTGACAGTCAGCAACAGTAGAATGTGACAGTAATTAATGTAAATAACTCATTTGTCAAATGATGAAACAGAATAACAACAGCAATAAATTAATAGAAACATTTCTGCCATTTGTTTCTATATGTTGCTGAAAATTTATTGAAATATAGATAAATTGTGTAAATTATTTATGTTTTGGGAAATTACCATCATCACCATAAATGATTTATACATTAAGATATTTTTGTTAAAAAATTATATGTAATATTTTATTATTGCTAATATTTTTTAAATTATTATAAATGATTGTTGTGTTTCAATATTGACATTTAATAACAAAAATCAATGGAATTGCAAACCTAAAATAACTACCTTTTCTGTTGAACCCCTCTGTCATGTTAATTGTTTACAAAAGATAAACACATCAAAAGCTTGGCCAAGAACCTATCCAGATATTACCACTAGACTCTTAGCAATACCTTTCTTCGTTCAACACCGAATGTTTGACCAAAAAATTAATCCAACATGTAAAAAAATCTACTTGAGTCAATGTTTATCTAAAAGTGTTATCGTTCAAATAAAGTGCAAATATAAATATTAAATTTATACTTATTTATGTTTAACTTAGGATTTGCTAAAAATTAAAGCATATGTCTCTATTTCATTCGTAGTTTGTCTGGCTCTGAGACCTAATTATGTTTTTGTTTAATTATATGTATGTGGAAAGGGTATTATAAGTTTGTGTCGATGTATGTAACGCATAGAATATTTGTCTAAGACCCACCTTTTAGTATACCAATAGGCTTAGAATCACTTTCTAAGTCGATTTTACGATGTCAGTCCGTCCGTCCGTCCGTCTGGCTGGACCCCCATTTAAACCTTGTAATCAAAGTACAGGTCGCAATTCTAAACATAATTTTATGAAATTTGACACAGATAATTTTTATGATAGTGGGACCATGGCTATTTAAATTCGTCAAAATCGGTCCATTATTTATGGTACCTCCCATAGGTCCCACTTCCCGGAATTGATATATTGGCCACAAATATCAATATTTTTTCATGAAATTTAAAACAAATACTGCTTATGTAAACTTAAATCGGTCCACATTTGACCATAGATCCCATACAAACTCTTCTATCAAAACGCACTAAATGAGACAAAAATCAGTAAAACGCTCGCAAATCTGAAGATAATGAGAATTTTAAGTTTATTTTTTGCAAACATAATTTTTGTAACAACTATAATCAATTTGCCAAATTTCGAAATAATCGGTCCACATTTGATCCTAGCTCTCATATAAGTCCAAATGACTGAAACAACTTAAATATGTAAGTTTTGAGAAAATGTTTGTATGATGGCACAATTTAGCAAATATTTGTCTTTATACAGGAAAAAGAACACCTCTGACCTTAGTGGTGAAGGGTATCGTATGGTCGGGCTTGACCGACTATAGCACTTTCTTACTTGTATTTTTTATTATTTTTGTTAGGCTTTATTTATAAAAATATTATAAATAAATATATAGGCATGTAAATAAACACAAAATATTTGATAAGGAATTGTAGTGTTTAAATCTGTGTGTGTTGTGATTTCGAAAAAAATATACATTTATAATATATATATTTCCAACCTACCTCACATCAAAATTTATTAGGTCTCTGCTTTAAAATAAACACGATTATGTTTAGAGTTTAAACAATGTATAGGCGTCATTTAAATATATTGAGTAAGATGTGGAAATGACAAGAAAATTGAAATGTCTATCGATTAGTATACGATTCTAATGCAAATTACTAGATTATTGAATATTTTGTAGTTGTGTGCTAATTGAAAATGATTTGCAAGATACAATTATTATTGAAAATATATTTGAAATTGCTAAAAATATATCTAAAAGACAGGGGAATGGATAAATAAGGAAACAAAATCTAAGATTTTAGTAAATCTCTTGAAAATATTCCTATCAAAATCAAAAATTCCTAACAAAAAAATTTCCTATAAAAATAGGAAATTTTTGAAAAATTTCCTATAAAAATAGGAAATTTTTGAAAAATTTCCAATAAAAATAGGAAATTTTTGAAAAATTTCCAATAAAAATAGGAAATTTTTGAAAAATTTCCAATAAAAATAGGAAATTTTTGAAAAATTTCCAATAAAAATAGGAAATTTTTGAAAAATTTCCAATAAAAATAGGAAATTTTTGAAAAATTTCCAATAAAAATAGGAAATTTTTGAAAAATTTCCAATAAAAATAGGAAATTTTTGAAAAATTTCCAATAAAAATAGGAAATTTTTGAAAAATTTCCAATAAAAATAGGAAATTTTTGAAAAATTTCCAATAAAAATAGGAAATTTTTGAAAAATTTCCAATAAAAATAGGAAATTTTTGAAAAATTTCCAATAAAAATAGGAAATTTTTGAAAAATTTCCTATAAAAATAGTAAATTTTTGAAAAATTTCCTATAAAAATAGTAAATTTTTGAAAAATTTCCTATAAAAATAGTAAATTTTTGAAAAATTTCCTATAAAAATAGTAAATTTTTGAAAAATTTCCTATAAAAATAGTAAATTTTTGAAAAATTTCCTATAAAAATAGTAAATTATTGAAAAATTTCCTACAAAAATGGTAAATTTTTGAAAAATTTCCTATAAAAATAGTAAATTTTTGAAAAATTTCCTATAAAAATAGTAAATTTTTGAAAAATTTCCTATAAAAATAGTAAATTTTTGAAAAATTTCCTATAAAAATAGTAAATTTTTGAAAAATTTCCTATAAAAATAGTAAATTTTTGAAAAATTTCCTATAAAAATAGTAAATTTTCGAAAAATTTCCTATAAAAATAGTAAATTTTTGAAAAATTTCCTATAAAAATAGTAAATTTTTGAAAAATTTTCTATAAAAATAGTAAACTTTTGAAAAATTTCCTATAAAAATAGTAATTTTTTGAAAAATTTCCTATAATAATAGTAAATTTATGAAAAATTTCTTATAAAAATAGGAAATTTTTGAAAATTTTCCTATAAAAATTGGAAATTTTTGAAAAATTTCCTATAAAAAAAGGAAATTTTTGAAAAATTTCCTTTAAAAATAAGAAATTCTTGAAAAATTTCCTATAAAAATAGGAAATTTTTGAAAAAAATTCCCATAAAAATTTTAAACTTTTAAAAAAGTCCAATAAAAATACTGAATTTTTGAAAAATTTTCTATAAATATTAAAGTTGGCATGTAGAGTAATTAGTTGCCGAATAATGTACTAAAATTTAAATAAATTGCTTTTAAATTTGGTTACTCACTTTCTAAATACCTTTTACCATATATAGATTATAATAAAAGAAACAAAAGTACCCACTCACATAAAATTTCGAACACTAAAAATATTAGTACAACAAATTGCAATTTGCAGTTTAACAAAAAAATAAACGTACAACCAAAATAAGTTAAAAAGAATTTGCAAATGAAAACTTCCCCCTACACAAACCGAAATCAACTTTCAAATAGGTTGTTTGAAAACAAAGACCCACTTCATGGCTTTCAGAGATTGCTGAAAGTAGATGGATAGATAGTTAACCCACTTGAGATGGTTGGAAAGCAAACAACTAACAAGCAATGGGTTTTACATGCTCTATATAGACACTACAAAGAGATGAAGAATGTAATAAATAACGAGTACAAAATTTCCAAACTATAAAGCACAGTGAATGGTTTCGAACAAAAAAAATGTTAGAAACAATTCTTTACATATTTTCAGTGAAAATTATGTCAAGATGTTAAAATTCATAAAGATTAATAAATAAATTCGATAAAGTGAGGAATTTATATTTAATTTGCTTAGGCTCTTTAAAGCCGAAATCTAGGTGCTAGGAGTTTAGAAATACTAATGATTTGAAGTTTAAAGTTCTTAATGGATTTATTATTGTATGTAAACAACCTACTACACAATTACTATATCAAAATAAAGGTTGGAGTGCCATCTTTTCCGTAGTATATAAATCATCTGCATATATTTGCATATTTAATCTAAAATCAATAATTACTAATATAATCTAATACAATTCTATTTTTTCACAAAAAATTTAGATAGATCATTCTATTTCTCAAGATATGTATGTAGATAAATTTAGATATAATTGGGGATGATTTGATCAAGAAATTTTACAAATAAAATATATTAAATTAGTTTTTTGATCTAGGGCAATATGTTTAATAACTAATTGAAGTACACTTCCTTCTTTGGAAAGAGTAACCTCCAACAACTAAATTGGTTAGTTTTACATTTCGTTTTTGCAAATATCGAATCAATTTCAATATGACATGAAAAACACGGCCTACTTTGCTTATATGATTAGTTAGTTACATATAAATAAGTCTACAACAAAGAAACAATCAAATCCAAAAAAGTTTTTCTCTCAATGCTATCGCTGGATATAGTGTTGTAGTCGTCGTTATGGAAATGTTGGCTGAAATGAGATCTAACAATTTGTATTTATATATTTTTTTATTTATTTTGTTCATTCTTTGCGTCTAATTCGCCTGCTTTAAATGAGGTTGATATTCATGACTATATTTTAGCATTATTTTGGATTTTCATTGTAATTTTTGGAAGAAAATGTCAACATTCATATACCTCAACCTCATTTAAGTTAGAAAATATAATAATTAAAATTTTTGATTTTTATAGGAAATTTTTTAAAAGTTTTCTCTTTTTATAGGAAATTTTTCAAAATGTACTATTTTTATAAGAAATTTTTCAAAAATTTACTATTTTTTGTAGGAAATTTTTTAAAAAATTTACTATTTTTTGTAGGAAATTTTTCAAAAATTTACTATTTTTATAGGAAATTTTTCAAAAATTTACTATTTTTATAGGAAATTTTTCAAAAATTTACTATTTTTATAGGAAATTTCTCAAAAATTTACTATTTTTATAGGAAATTTCTCAAAAATTTACTATTTTTATAGGAAATTTCTCAAAAATTTACTATTTTTATAGGAAATTTTTATAGGAAATTTTTCAAAAATTTACTATTTTTATAGGAAAATTTTCAAAAATTTACTATTTTTATAGGAAAATTTTCCAAAAATTTACTATTTTTATAGGAAAATTTTCCAAAAATTTACTATTTTTATCGAAAATTTTTCAAAAATTCACTATTTTTATAGGAAATTTTTCAAAAATTTACTATTTTTATAGGAAATTTTTCAAAAATTTACTATTTTTATAGGAATTTTTTTAAAAATTTACTATTTTTATAGGAAATTTTTCAAAAATTTATTATTTTTATAGGAAATTTTTCAAAAATTTATTATTTTTATAGGAAATTTTTCAAAAATTTACTATTTTTATAGGAAATTTTTCAAAAATTTACTATTTTTAAAGGAAATTTTTCAAAAATTTACTATTTTTATAGGAAATTTTTTAAAAATTTACTATTTTTATAGGAAATTTTTCAAAAATTTACTATTTTTATAGGAAATTTTTCAAAAATTTACTATTTTTATAGAAATTTGTTTAAAAATTTACTATTTTTATAGCAAATTTTTCAAAAATTTACTATTTTTATAGGAAATTTTGCAAAAATTTACTATTTTTATAGGAAATTTTTCAAAAATTTATTATTTTTATAGGAAATTTTTCAAAAATTTACTATTTTTATAGGAAATTTTTCAAAATTTTACTATTTTTATAGGAAATTTTTCAAAATTTTACTATTTTTATAGGAAATTTTTCAAAAATTTTCTATTTTTATAGGAAATTTTTCAAAAATTTACTATTTTTATAGGAAATTTTTCAAAAATTTACTATTTTTATAGGAAATTTTTCAAAAATTTACTATTTTTATAGGAAATTTTTCAAAAATTTACTATTTTTATAGGAAATTTTTCAAAAATTTACTATTTTTATATGAAATTTTTCAAAAATGTACTATTTTTATAAGAAATTTTTTAAAAATTTTCTATTAATGAGAATTTTTTAAAAATTTACTATTTTTATAGGAAATTTTTCAAAAATTTACTATTTTGATAGGAAATTTTTCAAAAATTTACTATTTTTATAGGAAATTTTTCAAAAATTTACTATTTTTGTAGGAAATTCTTCAAAAATTTACTATTTTTATATTAAATTTTTCAAAAATTTACTATTTTTATATGAAATTTTTCAAAAATGTACTATTTTTATAAGAAATTTTTCAAAAATTTTACAATTTTTATATGAAATTTTTCAAACATTTACTATTTTTATAGAAATTTTTTCAAAAATTTATTATTTATATTGGAAATTTACTATTTCTAATAATATTTTTGTAGGAAATTTTTAAAAAATTTACTATTTTTTTAAAATCTACTATTTTTATTTTTATATTTTTATAGGAAAATTTTCAAAAATTTATATTTTTAAAGGAAATTTTTCAAAAATTTACTATTTGTATAGGAAATTTTTCAAAAATTTACTATTTGTATAGGAAATTTTTCAAAAATTTACTATTTGTATATTAAATCTTTCAAACAAATTTACTATTTTTGTGTGAAATTTTTCAAAAATTTACAACTTTTATTCGAAATTTTTAAAAAAATTTCCTATTTTTACTGGAAAATTTTCAAAATTTTTCTATTTTTATACTAAATTTTTAAAAAATTTACTATTTTTGTTAGAAATTTTTCAAAAATTTATAGGAAATTTTGATAGGAAATTTTTCAAAAATTTACTATTTTTATAGGACATTTTTAAGAAATTTACTTTTTTTATAGGAAATTTTTCAAAAATTTACTATTTTTTATAGGAATTTTTTTTTAAAAATTTACTAATTTTAAAAGAAAATTTTCAAAAATTTAAAATTTTTCAAATTATTTTTTTTTGTAAATTTGTTATTTCTTTAAATATGGGAAATCTGTTAAACACATTTTTCATAGTGAAATCGATTTGAGGCTGTTTGTTATAGACTGTTGTAAAAATTAATCGTAGGTACCTAAAAACAAGCTGTTGATTTTGATATAAAAAAGAAATTCAAGCAAAACTACACAATTTCATGGTTAATCTGAGTAATTGACATATTAGAGATTTTTTCTTGGGTTTTTTGTTTTATTATTTCTATCATATTCGTTGTCTGTCTGTCTTTCCGTCCGTCTCTCCACATGCATTAGCATTACTATGCCAGTGTGCCAATTTCCATGAAAGCGCTTATATGATGGAGATTTTGTTTCCATTTATCTAGTTTTTTTTCTATACAAGATTTTACCACTTGACGTTTCTCTGTGATGTCGGCGTTGGTGTGACAGCAATTGCGAATAATAATTTTCATAGAAACTGGCACGAATTTAACATAGAGGCAAAGTAATTGGCAACAAATTGTACATGAAAATGAACACCGTTTGGTAATGAAAGTGAAAAAGATACGATAATGAAGAGGGTATCAATTATTTAAAATGTATGTACAATCAAATATCTTTTTTTTGTTTTTTGGTGTTTAAAACATTTAATATTGTAGATTTATTTTGCGTAGATGTGTTTGTTGTTAAATATTTACAAATTTATATCTGACACAAAAGATTAATTGCTGACAGCTTAATTGGTCTACAAAAAATGACTGATACCTTTTTTGATTAGTTAAAAATTAATTGTAAAATGTAAAGGTCTTACAACGCTTGTAACAACTCTTGGTTTCCTGTTCTTCAAAACGGATTTTAAAACACAAATATTAAAGAATTTCTTATAAAAATAGTAAATTAAAAAAAAATCCTGTAAAAACAGTAATTTTTTTTAAAACTTTTCTCTAAAAATCGTAAATTTTTGAAAAATTTCCCATAAAAATAGTAAATGTTTGAAAAATTTCTTATAAAAATAGTAAATTTTTGAAAATTTTCCTATAAAAATAGTAAATTTTTGAAAATTTTCCTATAAAAATAGAAAATTTTTATGAAATTTCCTATAAAAATAGAAAATTTTTGAAAAATTTCCTATAAAAATAGAAAATTTTTGAAAAATTTCCTATAAAAATAGAAAATTTTTGAAAAGTTTCCTATAAAAATAGAAAATTTTTGAAAAATTTCCTATAAAAATAGAAAATTTTTGAAAAATTTCCTATAAAAATAGAAAATTTTTGAAAAATTTCCTATAAAAATAGAAAATTTTTGAAAAATTTCCTATAAAAATAAAAAAATTTTTGAAAAATTTCCTATAAAAATAGAAAATTTTTGAAAAATTTCCTATAAAAATAGAAAATTTTTGTAAAATTTCCTATAAAAATAGAAAATTTTTGAAAAATTTCCTATAAAAATAGAAAATTTTTGAAAAATTTCCTATAAAAATGGAAAATTTTTGAAAAATTTCCTATAAAAATAGAAAATTTTTGAAAAATTTCCTATAAAAATAGTAAATTTTTGAACAATTTCCTATAAAAATAGTAAATTTTTGAACAATTTCCTATAAAAAATAGTAAATTTTTAAAAAATTTCCTATAAAAATAGTAAATTTTTGAAAAAATTCTTATAGACATAGTAAATTTTTGAAAATTTACAGTTTTTTGGCATTTTAAGTAATTTTGAAATAATTTTGAAGTCTGGAAGTCATTTAAATGTTAATAAATCTTGAGTATAATCATGGATGATGAGTAGACATCATTCTTACTGAAACGTTGCTGTCATTTTACATTAAGTAAATAGTATATCAAATGTGTATTTTACAATTTAAATCATTATTGACAAGTGTGGTTTGCAGGAAAAAATAAGAATCTGAGTCATTTGTATAAAGAGTTTCTTTTTCTGTATGAAGCTCAATCTGTAGTTTTGGTCTGCGGTTTTTACTTTATATATTCTATAATAATGATCTTTGTTTCTTTTTTCATATAATTTTATTATTCCTTTTAAAACAATTTTCTGTGTAAGATTTTACAATAAATTTACGAACAAGATTTATAACTTTTTTCTTCTTGTGTTAAATGAGTAAATAACAAGTTTTCTTTGTTCTATTTCTTGAGCATTTCTTGTAAAATGAAAAGAATTTTTGTAAAAAAACGCAAGTAAACACGGGACAGCAAAAAAAAAAAAAATATATGAATTTAAACCAGAAAAAAACTTTACAAGGTCTCTCGTAATAATACTAAAATCATGTTTATAGCCTTAAAAATGGTCGCTTTTTGCCGACATTTTACGTGTTCAGAAAGAACGTGAACATGTCTTTGGCACATGAGGCCTACATTGATGGTTTTATTTTTGTGCATACAAACACGAAAATATTGCAAACTAATCCATTTCAAATGCTCTTGAAATTCCAAGAATTTCATCAGCATTCATTAGTTTACCAAAAATAATGAAATTTCATCAAAAATTTAGAAGTATATAAGGATTTCTTAAGGGTTAATGGAATAAATTTAAATTTGGAAGTGGAAGATTTACAAAAATTTACTATTTTTATAGGAAATTTTTCAAAAATTTATTATTTTTATAGGAAATTTTTCAAAAATTTATTATTTTTATAGGAAATTTTTCAAAAATTTACTATTTTTATAGAAAATTTTTCAAAAATTTACTATTTTTATTGGAAATTTTTCAAAAATTTACTATTTTTATAGGAAATTTTAAAAAATTTCCTATTTTTATAGGAAATTTTTCAGATATTTACTATTTTTACAGGAATTTTTTCAAAAATTTACTATTCTTATAGGAAATTTTTCAAAAATTTACTATTTTTATAGGAAATTTTTCAAAAATTTACTATATTTATAGGAAATTTTTCAAAAATTTTCTATTTTTATAGGAAAATTTTTCAAAAATTTTCTATTTTTATAGGAAATTTTTCAAATATTTACTATTTTTATAGGCAATTTTTCAAAAATTTACTATTTTTATAGGAAATTTTTCTAAAATTTACTATTTTTATAGAAAATTTTTCAAAAATTTACTATTTTTATAGGAAATTTTTCAAAAATTTTCTATTTTTATAGGAAATTTTTCAAAAATTTTCTATTTTTATAGGAAATTTTTCAAAAATTTTCTATTTTTATAGGAAATTTTTCAAAAATTTTCTATTTTTATAGGAAATTTTTCAAAAATTTTCTATTTTTATAGGAAATTTTTCAAAAATTTTGTATTTTTATAGGAAATTTTTCAAAAATTTTCTATTTTTATAATTTTTCAAAAATTTTTTATTTTTATAATTTTTCAAAAATTTTCTATTTTTATAGGAAATTTTTCAAAAATTTTCTATTTTTATAGGAAATTTTTCAAAAATTTTCTATTTTTATAGGAAATTTTTCAAAAATTTACTATTTTTATAGGAAATTTTTCAAAAATTTACTATTTTTATAGGAATTTTTTTTTTTAAAAATTTACGTTTTTTTATAGGAAATTTTAAAAAATTTCCTATTTTTATAGGAAATTTTTCAAATATTTTATATTTTTATAGGAAATTTTTCAAAAATTTTCTATTTTTATAGGAAATTTTTCAAAAATTTACTATTTTTATAGGAAATTTTTCAAAAATTTACTATTTTTATAGGAAATTGTTCAAAAATTTACTATTTTTATAGAAAATTTTTCAAAAATTTACTATTTTTATAGGAAATTTTTCAAAAATGTTCTATTTTTATAGGAAATTTTTCAAAAATTTTCAATTTTTATAGGAAATTTTTCAAAAATTTTCTATTTTTATAGGAAATTTTTCAAAAATTTTCTATTTTTATAGGAAATTTTTCAAAAATGTTCTATTTTTATAGGAAATTTTTCAAAATTTTTATATTTTTATAGGAAATTTTTCAAAAATTTTCTATTTTTATAGGAAATTTTTCAAAAATTTTCTATTTTTATAAGAAATTTTTCAAAAATTTTCTATTTTTATAGGAAATTTTTCAAAATTTTTATATTTTTATAGGAAATTTTTCAAAAATTTTCTATTTTTATAGGAAATTTTTCAAAAATTTTCTATTTTTATAGGAAATTTTTCAAAAATTTTCTATTTTTATAGGAAATTTTTCAAAAATGTTCTATTTTTATAGGAAATTTTTCAAAAATTTTCTATTTTTATAGGAAATTTTTCAAAAATTTTCTATTTTTATAGGAAATTTTTCAAAAATTTTCTATTTTTATAGGAAATTTTTCAAAAATTTTCTATTTTTATAGGAAATTTTTCAAAAATGTTCTATTTTTATAGGAAATTTTTTAAAAAATTTTCTATTTTTATAGGAAATTTTTCAAAAATTTGCTACTTTTAGAGGAGATTTTGAAAAAATTTTCTATTTTTTATAGGAATTTTTTTAAAAATGTATTTTTTTTGTAGGAAATTGTTTAGTTCAGTCTTAAATTACCCAACGAAGGGGTTTCCACTGCTCCACCCTCTTTGTTTCACAATTTCTTTTATACTTATATAAGTAGATATAATTTTTAAAAATCATGCCAAATCGAAAATGCTAATTAATAAACTTGTTTCCATGAGTCACTCTGTTTTCATTGAAATAAAATTTAATTTAAATTTTTTTAATAAAATTGTAACACAATATCCACATGACTTGCACTAAGCCATAGCCCAACAGTTATTCGGTCAGTCAACCAACCCCTCAACCGATGAATTCATACTCTTACTTAGTTAGTAGTTAGTTAGATGAATGGATGGATGAATGATATGGGACAATAGATTGAATTGGATTAAATTATAATTTCATATATTTTTTGTAATCTAACTAAACTTGCATGGTCTTTCGCACACGTTGAAAATTTAATGTTGATTGCACAATGTATGAACTAGTCGGCAGCAGTCCAGTTCAGTTCATTCAATTATTCAGTCAAGTCACTCTCCTTTAGTTACGCTTTTGATGACGGCTGAACTTTTGAAGAGCAGCAGCAGCAGCGTAACTATGTTATTTAATGATGACAAAAATTTCAAGATTCATTTTATTCTGCAAATAACCAAAAACACACACACATGTAATATGGGGGAAAAGTAAATAATATTTATTTTTTTTCTGTTGAAAAAAAGTTTTTTTTTATTTTCATGTAAATAATACTTAAGCCAACCCAAGTATTTGTACAATAAATAATAAATGAAATATTTAAACATTCGCAGGAGATAGAGTACACACTCGGCAAGTAAAGAATATTTTTGCAAACCACAGCAATAATAAATCATTAAAATGCAAACAGTTTTATTCATTAAATTTATGATCGTAAAAAGAATATAGTAGAGGTATTTCTACGAATTTTTTATTTAGATAAGTGAACCTGTGTAGTCATGGATATGGTGTAATAAAAATATTTAGAATAAAAACCTTGACCTGACAATGTAATTTTGTATGTTTTTGAATATTTAGGGTTTTTAGAGGGATAGTTTCTACATATCTGACATTTTGTGTTAAAATTGTAATATGTAATCAGGGGCCAAATCGCCGCATTCGATATCGATATAAAGCTCAGACTTTTAATCAAATATTGTGTAAGATTAAAATTTATATCTAAACACATATTTTTTAGTATAAGGGAACTTTTTGCAAATAAGTTACAATGTAGTGAACCTTATATATTATGTATTTAGATTGTCCTAAAAGTATGCTACACAAATGTTCCTGCAATATCTTTCGATCGATATCGAATGTGGCGATTTGACCCCAGATATTGGGGCAATGTGCCGATTTGATCCCAAATTTTTGTGTTGCCTTCTATCGAGTGTTCAATAGTTAATTTTCCAGTTTCATTTAACCAATTATATGCGGTTTATGTCGATAAATATTTAGGGTAAAAAACTTGTAGCTGATCATTTTTCATTTCATTTTACACCCAATGTCTTCTAAAAAGGGTGACCTAATAGGAATTTGTTCTACACACTCCAAGGTTTTATAGATTGTGGTAAACTACTATCATATTAAATATCTGAATCTAGCAACTTCTTAAACGACCTCTAGTATGGATTTCGTCGGGGACGCTCTACGGTCAACCTACCTTTGCTTCGGAAAAATGGTGTGACTCGGATCACTTTTATCAAAACATATTGCTTTTGGTTTTAGTAATAACATCTCTCTATTTATATCGAACTTCCTCAGAGATCGCACTATTTGAATTGTTATAGATAGGATCTCATCGAAAGAGTTCAAGATAAGTTCAGGGATGACGCAACGCTACGTTGATGGATCATGTTACTTCACTGCATTATTGGGTGGTGAAAATAAAATTTAAACAGATGTCCGCTGGACATTTTTCAAGTGCCGAAAGAAGTATTCGGTTTTCTAAATTGTCGCATATCTGAGAGTTGTATTCCATTTTCGGTCGGATATAGGTGGTGAAAATAGTAAGAACATCAGATGAAGTAAATCATCTCTTTCAAAGTCTATTTGGGAGCTAATCGAGCGAGTGCTGGAGGAGGCGAAAGTGACAGTAGGGTATCCAACTATGTATATTGATCTGCAATGTTTGATCTAATCAAATATTTTCTGAACTTAATATACGTCTATCTGTTTGCCTATTTAGCATTACAGTTCGTATGTGGAATTCGCTTTCCGCAGAAATTTTTCCTACCAATGTTCATAAAAACTTCTCCATCTATCCACCAGCACAACGCTGGATGACTCAGTGGATAACTCAGAGTTATTCCCTGAGTGTCGGTCCTAATTTTAAAAACAAGCTATCTACTTCAGCCAGATCGCCAAGGTACCCAAAGAAATAAGAGCTAAGAGTAAGTCCCCTTCTGTACGATAGGGCAGGGCAAGTGTAGAGATGTTTTATGAACTCTTCCTTTGCAAAAGTGATGTGTAACTTTTGCAAAGGAAGAGTTCATCCTTTATGTTGTGAGCTCATCCTTTATGTTGTGACGAACACAAGCATAAGTTTCGGATAGTGCACCATTACTTGCCGAATTAATGGCTCGATTATGTATTGCAATCAAATTTTAGTTGCTTCGTCTACTGGCAACTGAACCAGTAAAAAAAGTTGTATGTGCCAACACATTTCAGTTGATAAAAGTTATAGAAAATTGTAATTGGCAACTCAGAAGAAAAAGAAAAATTGTATAGAGGCATTTTAATGAAAAAAGTGTAAAAAGAAAATATAAATGATTTAACTTTTGAAAATTAGTGCCCCTTTAAGATTCGATTGATTTCGATCGAAGTTTCCAGAAGTCCCACGGAAATGTTTTCAACCTTAATATGGCCAAATATTTAAAAATGCTGTTTAAAAACTCGTTTTATTTGAAAATAAAGTTTCCAGGCATTGTCGGATTTATAGATGGCGCACATGTGCTTATCTTGGGAACATGTGAATATATTTAACATTCTACAAATTGACGGTTGCTGAAATAACCTATAACAGGCAACTAGAATTGACACTTGTTGCCATTTACAATATGATTAATAATTGACAAGACAACTGAGTTTCAGTTATCGGTTACCAGTTGCCATACGTTTTGTCATTTTGGCAATTGGCAACACAATAAAAGTTGAGTTGCAATACACAATCAAGCCATAAATGTTCTATCTTGCAGATGTAGCATGCCAGCAGTCACTTTAACACATCCGATCTGCTGTTTGCAGAATGACGTAGATCTCTTTGAAAGATCTACGTCATTCCAGAGCATATTTCGATTTCGGGAAGACGAAATCCCGCGACTTAATAGCAACTTGAATACCAAAGTATATATTAGTTGCCACTGTTGTGAGGACATTACCGCTTTGTTAATCACTACAGTTATTCGGTTGACATCGTGCACTATTAAGCTTGGAGTAGACCTCAAAACCTTCCTGATTGTCAAGTCGAGAGATATCAGTGTAAAAATCTATATACTATCCTTAAAAAGGAGTTTTAACTTAGTCACGCATCCCTTTCTGATATGTGTATAAGGTACTTCTTTTTGTTTCGGGGTACGTCAAACATCATGTTAAGGATAGCACTGTCGCCCTAACCATTGCTAACCATTGTGATACATCTTTACATCTAGTCTTCAACTTTTATTTTTCCTAAGACAAACTAAGATAAACTGATATTCAGATGCGGAAACAGCCTAAGGATATTGAAAATTTTTCTAAAGAAACTGAAAACACATCAAATATTTCACCTATCGTCATGTCAAGAAGGATATTTTTAGATTTATTAAAACAAAGTAAACGTAGTTAGTTAAAGGGAGTCAATATTAGGATTAATAAAATTATCACACTACCCTCTTACACAGACAAAACTAAAACAAAACCTCTTCCTTAATCATATCTATCATATAAGCATAACATCCTCATTGTTTTAAAAATTACAACTCCCAAGGTGTTATAATAATAAACTACAAGTTTTCTATTGTGTCTGGAGAGGATTACGTTGGATACCTGTATTCAATGGTTCTTCAGTTATATACGATATACATTTCAATAAAGTTAAATACAAAACAAAAAAAAAAAAAAAAACATAAGCATATCCGTACTTTATACCTTTTTATTTTAAAATTACGATCAATGACATTTAGGAAACAAAGGAAGCTTATTACAATACAAAGCAACAACAGCAAAAACAATGAAAACAGCAGGAGCAGCTATTACAGCGCCTTGCAGCCAAGTATCTATAACTTTCTCGTACAAGTACACTGCCGGTTATTAGTTTAGGACACCTACTTAAAAACTTTCACAATTAATACTTCGGAAATAAAGAATTATCGATGATTTATAAAGAGTGTTCTAAAAAAAATATGCATTTACTATTTTAGACAAAATTTATCCATAGTGCAAGAAATAATTTATTTTTTGATCAAGTTAGTTTCTATAGACTATTATTTTAGAAATTATTAATTTTCAATAGTTATTTCAATCAAAATGGACTGCGAAAAAAAGTTCGTGAAAATATAATTAAAACTTTTCAAAAAAATCTGTCATGGACTTTTAAAAAAATAGCTAAAAATTTGAAAGTTGACCCTCGAACGGTTTCTAATGCCATCAGACGGTATAAGGAAAACCTGAGAATTGAAAGAAAACCTGGATCAGGGAGGAAAAAAGGTCCTACAGATATTGGTAAGGCAAAAGAAGTCGAGCGACTCTTTCGAAGAGCGCCTAACACTTCTTTAAGAAAAGCAGCTCGTACGGTGAAATGTTCTACGAATTTTGCACATGGAGTCAAAGCTTATGCTGGACTGAAGACATACAAAGTCCAAAAGGTTCCAGATCGCAATGCTATAAAGAACATAGAAGCAAAAAAATGAGCGAAAAAATTGAAGTCTGATTTTATAAGAAAATACACCTGCTGTGTGATGGATGATGAAACATAAGTACTGGCAGACTTTTCTCAACTTCCTGGTCAAGATTTTTATATTGCTGATAAACGGGGCAATATTCGGCAAGAGTTTCGCACAAAAAAACAAACAAAATTCCCTAAGAAGTTTCTCGTGTGGCAAGCTATTTGCAGTTGTGGCAAAAGAAGTAAAGTATTTGTGGCATCTGGCACAATAAACACAGAAATTTATATAAAGGAGTGCCTACAAAAACAGTTGTTACCCTTTTTAAGAGAGCACAGAGTGACTACATTTTTTTGGCCCGATTTTGCATCATGTCATTATGGAAAAAAGGCACTTGAGTGGTGCTCAAAGAATAATGTCCTTTTTGTACCACGAGAGGCAAATCCACTGTCCAGAACTTCGGCCTGTGAAAAGGTATTGGGCTCTGGTAAAAAAGGAATTGAAGAACAGAGGAAAGATTTCCAAGAACATGTCCCATTTTAAGCGCAGGTGGAACACATGCTCCAAAAAGGTATCAGAAGCAACTGTAAAATCTTTAATGGGAGGGTTTCCGAAAAAAGTCGATAATTTTGCAAAACCCGAGTACTAAGTAAACATTTTAATGCTAAATGATTTTGTATAATATATCATTATATTTGCGTATTTTATAGAGTTTTTATATTAAAAGGTTTGATTTTTATTTAAGAAAATCCAACTACAAATTTTATTTAGAGCACTCTTTACGCTTAAAAACTAAAGCTTATTTTGTCCGTGATATATGGTAAGAATAAAATTCAATTACTATTAATTATGAAGATGTCGTAAACTGATGAACGGCAGTGTATATATATTTTATATTGAAATACCTTAAACAAAGAAGACAAAATCCAATCAATAAAGGGTAAAATTTGAGGAGTAGGAACGTCAACAACATTGTTATTATAAAAGTTTCTTTATTATAGTAAATAAAAAGGAAATGAAAAATAAACTAAATACAGTTTTTTTTCTGTTTTGTACTAAATCGAGTACAAACTCATAGAAAATTCACGATAGTCCATAACTGGGCAAAAGGTCTGCCAATTTGGCATCTCCTTAAATATATATTATAATATGAGACCAAGTAAAAATAGCAAAAAATTATGAAATTTATCATTAGTATTAATGTCATTATTATGACTTGCAGTAAATTATTTTGAATTCGTGTACCTCTTTTAGTTTGATAGTTACTTTTTGTTACTAAAGGTTGGAAACAAAAAAATTTGTTTTAATTTCTTATGGAAATGTTGAAGTCCTTTTGCTTAATATTAGCAAGATATTGCCCTTGTCTAATTCTGTGAACTTTTTCGAAGATAAATAAATAAAATATTTTATAATTTGTGTCATAAACCACTCCAACGTCTGAAAAATAGTAAAAAACAAGTTAAAAAATCTAATAGATAAGGTAAATTCCTTCTTTATAATACCCTAAATCAGCGGTTCTCACGAGCTATTGCTACGCGGCCGCCTTGAGGCAGTCACGGCCCGCCAAATTATTATATTATACAATCTTTAAGCATATTTCCCTTTGGCAGCCAAGGAACTTTTGTGTGGGCTACCCTGAGCTCTGGGATTGGGGTAATTTTCGCACAATTGGGTACTTAGTGCACTTAACGAAATTAATAATTGCAATTTCTGGTTCAAAGGCAGATTTGAGTTCATTTGGAGTGGTTTTTGAAGCTATTTTGGTCAGTGCTGAAAATTCCGAACGAGAACCCATTATTCTTTTTCCTAGAAATATTGAATACATCAATTACTTTTGGATTTGTTGAAAACGATTATACTAGTAGGAATACTAAGAATGATTTGGTAGAAATGAGAAAGAACTAATAAAAGTAAAAAGTAGAGGCAAATCGTCCCACTTATAGAATGTTCATATGGACTTACTACTTGTGAACCTATCAACCTTGATCACTGATGTCAATTTTGGACCACTTTTTGAGTCGATTTAGCGATGTCTGTCAATCCGTCCGTCCGTCCGTCTGGCTGGCCGGTTCGCTGGTTTTATGGCCGGCTGCCTGGGCTATTGAAATTCGTCAAAATCGGTCCATTATTTATGGTACCTCCCATAGGTACCACTTCCCGGAATTGATATATTGGCCACAAATATCAGTATTTTTTCATGAAATTTAAAACAAATACTGCTTATGTAAGATTGCACAGTTGATTTAATTCATTTGAAGTAGTTTTCAGTGACGCCACCTGTTGGAAGTTGTTCATACCTACTAAGAAACCTTCGTCTGCTTATGCGTAACAACTTTGCTAATGATCATAACATGATCAAATGCACAATTTGCGATTTAATTCATTTTGAGTAATTTTCAGTGGCGCCACCTGACTTTGGACTTTGGTCATACCAATTAATAAACCTTCGTCGGCTTATCCGCAACAACTTTGCTAAAGATCAAAGCATGATTAAATGTATAGTAACTATGAAACCTTCGTTGGCTTATGTGCAACAACTTTGCTAAAGATCATATCATGATCAAATACACAGTTTACGATTTAACTCACTTTGAGTAATTTTCAGTAGCGCCACCTGTCGGAAATTGTTCACGCCAACTAAGAAACCTTCGCCGGCTCAGGCGCTTCAACTTTGCTAAAGATCATATCATGATCAAACGCACAGTTTACGATTTAATTAATTTTTAGTAATTTTCAGTGACGCCACCTGTCAGAAATTAGTTTTGCCAACTTTCAAACCTTCGCCGGCTTATCCGCAACATCTTCGATAAAGAGCAGAACATGATCAAATGTATAGTTTACTATTCTATAAAGAACATACATACAGATTAACATTCATTTGTTTAAAAGTTATAACATTATTAATTTTTTTTCCCAGTTTTATCCCCTAATTTCAAAGAAGTTCCATATGCATATTTGGTACTTCTTTGGTATCAATTGATTTTGGTAAATTTTATTAAAACGCAGTTAACAGAATGTTCATATTCATATTACTTTTTGAGATGTTTAGCTATCATTTTATCCCTTTTTTTTTACCAATTTTGGCCCCAAAATCAAAAAAGTACCAAATACGTGTATATCTTTCACATCTATTGACTGCAGTACAAAGTTCCTTTCTATATTTTTTAGTTTAAAAAATATCCTAGAAACAAAAACTTATATTTTAACTCCAACCCAAAAGTCGATCACACACCAAATCGATTTCTTTAACTGACTGCCAGAATGTATGTTTTTCTAATATTGTCAGTTTAAGATAAAAGTTCCTGTACCACATTACCAACCTATGTCATATTGCCCACAATTACAACTTTTGTAATACATATTTTTATACCTTTCACCACCATAGGTGGAAAGGGTATTATAAGTTTGTGCTGATGTATGTAACGCATGGAAATATTTGTCTTAGACCCACCTTTTAGTATACCAATAGGCTTAGAATCACTTTCTAAATCGATTTAGCGATGTCCGTCCGTCTGGCTGGACCCCCATGTAAACCTTGTAATCAAACTAGAGGTCGCAATTCTAAAGATAATTTGATGAAATTTGGCACAGATCATTTTTTTGATAATGGGACCATGGCTATTGAAATTCGTCAAAATCGGTCCATTATTTATGGTACCTCCCATAGGTCCCACTTCCCGGAATTGATATATTGGCCACAAATATCAATATTTTTTCATGAAATTTAAATCAAATATTGCTTATGTAAACTAAAATCACTGTACAAAATTTCGTTAAAATCGGTCCACATTTGACCATAGCTCCCTTACAAACTTTTCTTTAAAAACGCACTAAATAAGACAAAAGTTGAAACGCTCGTAAATCTGAAGATAATGGGAATTTTAAATTTATTTTTTGCATACATAATTTTTGTAACAACTGTAATCAATTTGCCAAATTTCGATAATCGGTCCACATTTGACCCTAGCTCTCATATAAGTCCAAATGTCGGAAGCAGCTTAAATATATAAGTTTTGAGAAAGTGTTTGTATGATGGCAAAATTTAGCAAATATTTGTCTTTATACAGGAAAAATAACACCTTTGACCTTAGTGGTGAAGGGTATCGTATGGTCGGGCTTGAACGACTATAGCACTTTCTTACTTGTTTTTTTTATTTATTTACAATTTACTAAATTATAATTCTTAAAATTCTTGAATCATTAAAATGTAGAGCATTAACAATGTAAAAAATATTTCGTTTCCAACCTTTATGACTTTATCTCTTACAATTTTTCAAATTCATTGGCCAACTTCAAAAGTTGGCCGGTAATTTAATATTTTTTGTGTTTAATTTCACTAAATCATTTCCTGCTCATTCATTATTTAGCATTTAAGTTGTACTACTGCCTACTGCTGCACAGTGGGATGATATGAAAATAATGTGCTGAAATTGAAATGTTTTAAAACGTTTAAAACTTGAAGTAAATATCTCTAAAACTACTCGGGATGTTTCTGTCGTGACTTTGGGTATCGAGAACTTTTTATTTTTCAAACAGAAAAAAAAAAAATTAAAAGCTTTGCTCGTTTAATGTTGTCATGAGTTCGTGTGCTATAATGTGGGGGCCACGAAGATGTTCTGCTAAAAAGCAAAAAATTCTACCTTAAACTCTTAGCTGGTAAACATCGTTGCCAAGTTTTTGCAAAATTACTTTATTCTCATCCCACTGTTAAGTGATAACTGCGTCCTGTAAATACGAATTATGCCGCTATAAACTGTGCATTTAAATCCAGCTATTGAGATAAGATGAGTCATAATCGTTACCATCATGGTTAAATTATTGCCTTACTCAAAGCTACTTTATGCATGTGAGAAAAGTGTTTATGTCTCAAATGATTTGGAACATTAATTTCAAGTAAAAAGTTGTTTCGAAATTTTGCAGATTGAAAATGTTGGGTTTATTAATTTGTGTGGAAATTCAATAAAATTTCTTTTAGTTTTCTTTGAGTTATTAAACATTTTGAGGGTAATGACATTTTCAAATGACAATTTGTATTAAGATAAATATGAAGCTTGTTAATTTAGTTCAATTTTTAAATTTTTAGTTTTAACAAATTTTCTCATGGTCATTAAACATGAGCAGATAGAGAAATTTAATGGTTACAATTTTGAAGATAATTAATAAAATTTGACACGTACATACTGCTTAATGAAATTGGTCAGAATCGGTTCATTAATTCCGGTAATACCCTTTTTTACGCGAAATTAAGCAAAAATGCTGTTCATATATGTAAATAAATTTTCTTGGAATCAGTTCGTATTTGACCAAACCATCCACTACAATACTTAGCTTTAAAGCCGTATCTAATCACAATATGCTTGCAGTAGCCATGCTTGGGTAGATTACGAGGGCGGATTTTTATATAAAAAATTATTTTGTTTTTCAACATAGAGTAAAATCGGGTAATATGGTATAGGATGGTAATATGGTATAGTTACTTCTCTTTTATATTGACAAGTTAAGAATAAAGGTAACGCGTAAAAGTCCTCTATTCTTGGAGAATGAAGAGAGTGACGATCTATTTTAATCTTTCAAGTCAGTAAAAAATATTAGATTTGTAAACGGAAATGGCGGTGCTGAGTTGCAAACAGGAAACTATTCTTAAAATGACGTATGCCTAACATATCACAATAGAGTTCGATATAAAAGGTTAAGGCCCTATGCTCCACTGGGAGTCAAGGATTACAGAAGAAGAAGGAAGAGTCTTATCTCGATTTTTATATTCACCCGTAAAAATCTAACAAAAATAATGAGATAGGCTAAAACACTTTACCAACATGTGGTATACCACATTACCTTCACTTTTTCTAAAATCGATTTTAATGCAATTTAAAACATTTTATTGAATATCTCCAATTTTTTTTTCTCATGTTAAAGGTTAAATCGTATTTTAATCAGACAAAAACTAAAAATTTTGCAATCGAAGATCTATAGGGTATACCACATTACATGCACTTCCTCTATTATCTTCTTAATTTATTAGTTTTAGATAATATCTATAAGATCATAAACAGAGAAAAAACTTTCGACATTCATCCGAATTTGAGCTCGGTTCCCTCAGTCCAGTTTGCCAATTTAATTTATCCTATCCGATGTAGAGAATGTCGGATACCAAGCAACGGTTCTGATTGGTTTTAAATTGCTAAGCCCAGACTCATATTGGTTATCTCTCATCTCAACTGTGGACACTGACCTCCTTTTGGTATCACCAGGGGAAATACGTTAAGACCCGTTAATGTAGTAAGCTAAAATGTGCCGCGAAAAAAAAATATGGGTTAGGACGTCGGGCTAGTAACCCACTCCTGGAAAAATACAATTACTATGAAAAAGCTAAAATTAAAACGGCCACCCCCTAATGTTAGAAGAGGACATCCAAAACTTTGATGGCAAGACCATGTAGAGAAAAATCTTTCAAAACTTGGCCTACGAAATTGGAGAATATGAGCACAAGATCGAAGGCCATGAATTTCTTAAATATGCTCGACCTTTGATCTTAACAGGTTGTAAATACATTACAAATCGTCACCTGAAATGCAAAAGGTCGTAACTAACACAAAAATTACAATTAATTTTTTGATTGATTCTGATTGTTATTTCGTAATTACTTAAAAATTACTCGTTTTTGTCATTTAAGTTTTCAGGAATGTCTTTGCTGTTGCATTGTTGACAAAATTTTAAAATTTGGAATTCATATTTCACTTAGTTTAAAAGTTATGATGCTTTTTGCTTATCATATAAAAAATTATCCGAGACTAAGATTTTTGAAAATTTTTTGATCTGTTTTTCCACAGATCAACTCTAAAGCTTCTCTGTTCTAACTATATAAAATTTCATTTAAGTATCTTTAACTATTTAAAAGTTAAGACTAATTTCTGAAATAACTCTTAAAAGAACCTCTGTATATGATGTTTTAAATTATTTAAAACTTATCTTTTTACATTAAATGTTTCGAAAATAAACTGTTACTTTTTTTAAGACAAGTCTCTATATTATTGACCAAAAACTTTATGTATCTCGAGAGGTTTAAATTTTTGCTCAAAATTTGTATGGTAGTTAAGCCCTTTTGGTTTTAGAAAATAATTAACTTGTAGTTAAGCCCTTTTGTTTTTTCGCAATTGCTCAAAAACTGAACGTTTTATACCACTTTGTATTTAATGTTCCTTGTAGTTTAAAAGTTATAACGCTTTTTGTTTCTCCTGTAAAAAAACTAGAATTGTAGTTACGCCCTTTTGCATTTTAAGTCTCCGAAAAATATATTTTGTCAAGGTCTTAAAAACGGCATTTGCTTGAGAGATGATTTTGTCATTAGAATCAAATCTTTTTCCGCCGATGCATATCTTCTAGTATATGAGCAAAAAATTGCCACTGTAGACTAAATTTGGAAAAAAGGGCGGATAAGGAAACTGCACATGTCCCGGTCAGAAAACCTTTTGTTTGAACAAATAAGGTAGTTTTTTTGTTATTTCCATGCTTGTACGGACACATCAAAATTCTTTTAAACTACTCTACCATTTAAATTAATGGCTTAGAGTCTATTCTACTAGCCCTGGTTTGAGTGAAAATAATACTTTTCATAAAAAAGTAATGGTTAAAGAGTGTTCTAAAAAAAATATGCATTTACTATTTTAGACAAAATTTATCCATAGTGCAAGAAATAATTTATTTTTTGATCAAGTTAGTTTCTATAGATATGTCAGATACTATTATTTTAGAAATTATTAATTTTCAATAGTTATTTCAATCAAAATGGACTGCGAAAAAAAAGTTCGTGAAAATATAATTAAAACTTTTCAAAAAAATCCGTCATGGACTTTTAAAAAAATAGCTAAAAATTTGAAAGTTGACCCTCGAACGGTTTCTAATGCCATCAGACGGAATAAGGAAAACCTGAGCATTGAAAGAAAACCTGGATTAGGGAGGAAAAAAGGTCCTACAGATATTGGTAAGGCGAAGAGCGCCTAACACTTCTTTAAGAAAAGCAGCTCGTACGATGAAATGTTCTACGAATTTTGCACATAGAGTCAAAGCTTATGCTGGACTGAAGACATACAAAGTCTAAAAGGTTCCAGATCGCAATGCTATAAAGAACTTAGAAGCAAAAAAACGAGCGAAAAAATTGAAGTCTGTTTTTATAAAAAAATACACCTGTTGTGTGATGGATGATGAAACATACGTACTGGCAGACTTTTCTCCACTTCCTGGTCAAGATTTTTATGTTGCTGATAAACGGGGCAATGTTCGGCAAGAGTTTCGCACAAAAAAACAAACAAAATTTCCTAAGAAGTTTCTCGTGTGGCAAGCTATTTGCAGTTGTGGCAAAAGAAGTAAAGTATTTGTGGCATCTGGCACCATAAACACAGAAATTTATATAAAGGAGTGCCTACAAAAACGGTTGTTACCCTTTTTAAGAGAGCACAGAGTGACTACATTTTTTTGGCCCGATTTGGCATCATGCCATTATGGAAAAAAGGCACTTGAGTGGTACTCAAAGAATAATGTCATTTTTGTACCACGAGAGGCAAATCCACCTAACTGTCCAGAACTTCGGCCTGTGGAAAGGTATTGGGCTCTGGTAAAAAAGGAATTGAAGAACACAGGAAAGATTTCCAAGAACATGTCCGATTTTAAGCGCAGGTGGAACACATGCTCCAAAAAGGTATCAGAAGCAACTGTAAAATCTTTAATGGGAGGGTTTCCGAAAAAAGTCGATAATTTTGCAAAACCCGAGTACTAAGTAAACATTTTAATGCTAAATGATTTTGTATAATATGTCATTATATTTGCGTATTTTGTAGAGTTTTTATATTAAAAGGTTTGATTTTTATTTAAGAAAATCCAACTACAAATTTTATTTAGAGCACTCTTTAGAAAATGTTTCCATTTTCTTCACAAAACGAGCGCATTTCAACTAAGAGCCGGGAAATACAGAAAGTCACGGACTTATTGACCAGCCCTCGTATTAAATTTTTTTTTGTTAAAAATTTTTTTATGAAATCATTTTGTTTCAAAAATTTTTTTATGGAAACTAAATAAAAATATTTTAAAATCTATAGCATTTAGGTTCCACCCTAATTACTAGTTTTCATTGTACAATTCTCCATTTAAGATTGTACTATCATATTTCACTAACTTAATCCAATTTCTTTATCTATATATATAAAACTCTAACGTGACTGACTGACTGACTGACTGATTGACTGACTCATCATCGCACAGCCCAAACGGCTAAAGCTAGAGAGCTGAAATTTTGACAGCGGGTACCTTTTTCAAAGCATAGATCCACTAAGACGGGATTTTTTGAAATTCGGCCTCTAAGGGGGTAAAAAGGGGTAAAAAAGGGAAAAATTAGTAATGCTGTATCTCCGGAAGTAAACGTCATAGGCGCAAAATTGAAATTGCGTTGGGATCAGCTGCAAAAATAAGTAGACACATGTTTGGTACTTTTTAGCAGATGGGACAAATAGGGGGTAAAAAGGGTAAAAATAAAATGTTGGTACTTTTTTAAACCCATGTGTATCTTTTGAACCAATCAACAGAGTAACTAAATTCAAAACGGAGCCGGTAAACAAGAAAAAAATATTAGACACGTGTTTGGTACTTTTTTGATTCAGGGTTCAAAAAGGGGGAAAAGCGGGGAAAAAAAATTAGGGTAGGTCCATTTTTCTTTTTCTTTGTATTTGACTTGAACCAATAAAGCTACCAATAAAATTTATAGGGAGGTCGATTGCCCAGTACAAAATATTAAATACGTGTTTGGTACTTTTTTCAATTAAAATGGTAAAAAAGGGAAAAATCGGTAACATTATATCTCCTTAACCAACAGCGATAGAAGCGAAAATTAAATTGGCTTGAGATTAGCACTAAAAATTAAGGGACACGTGTTCGGTACTTTTTTGAAAATCGGCCGCCTAGCGGGCAAAACAGGGTAGAAAAGGGAGAAATTAGTAACATCATATCTCCGAAACCAACATAGACAGAAACAAAGTTGAAATTGGATTTGAATCGCCTACAAAAATAAGGGGACACGTGTTTGGTACTTTTTTGAAAATGGCACTAATAAGGATAAAAAAGGGTAAAAACTATATTTTGGTACTTTTTTTAACCCATATGTATCTTTTGAACTAATAAACATAGAAACACATTTTATATCGCAACCGATAGATATTAAAAAAGAACTAAATACGTATTTGGTACTTTTGTGATTAATGGGGTGCAAAAGGGTAAAAAAGGGGAAAATATTCAAGGATAGGTTTTTTTGGTTTTTAGCCATGGATATCTTTAAGGCTAATGGAGCCAGAAGTATAATTTATTGACTCGTCGATGGACATTAAAAAAAATAAACTACGAGTTTGGTACTTTTTTTTTAATTTTGGGGGTAAAAATCTGTAAAGTATATCTTCTAAACCAAAAGTGATAGAAACAAAAACTAAATTGGTCTGAGATCGGCACTTAAAACCAAGGGACACGTGTTCGGTACTTTTATGAAATTCAACCTCCTAGAAGGTAAAACAGGGTAGAAAAGGCAGAAATCAGTAACATCATATCTCCGAAACCAATACAGATAGAAACAAAGTTGAAATTGGATTTAAATCGGCTAGAAAAATAAGGGGACACGTATTTAGTACTTTTTTGAAAATGGCACCAATAAGGATAAAAAAGGGTAAAAACTATATTTTGGTACTTTTTTTAACCCATATGTATCTTTTGAACTAATAAACATAGAAACATATTTTATATCGCAACCGATAGATATTAAAAAAGAACTAAATACGTATTTGGCACTTTTGCGATTAATGGGGTACAAAAGGCTAAAAAAGGGAATATGTTCAAGGATAGGTTTTTTGCTTTTTAGCCATGGATATCTTTTAGGCTAATGAAGTTAGAAGTATAATTTATTGACTGGTAGATTTACATTGAAAAGAAATAAGCTACGTGTTTGGTACTTTTTTTTAATTTTGGGGGTAAAAATCGGTAAAGTATATCTTCTAAACCAAAAGTGATAGAAACAAAAACTAAATTGGTCTGAGATTGGCACTTAAAATTAAGGAACACATGTTCGGTACTTTTTTTAAGTTCAGCCTCTTAGAAGGTAAAACAGGGTAGAAAAGGGAGAAATTAGTAACATCATATCTCCGAAACCAACATCGATGCAAACAAAGTTGAAATTGGATTTGAATCGGCTAGGAAAATAAGGAGACACGTGCTTGGTACTTTTTTGGAAATGGCATTAATAAGGATAAAAAAGGGTAAAAACTATATTTTGGTACTTTTTTCAACTAATATGTATCTTTTGAACTAATAAACATAGAAACATATTTTATATCGCAACCGATAGATATTAAAAAAGAACTAAATACGTATTTGGTACTTTTGCGATTAATGGGGTACAAAAGGGCAAAAAAAGGGAAAATATGCAAGGATAGGTTTTTTGGTTTTTAGCCATGGATATCTTTAAGGCTAATGAAGCCAGAAGTGTAATTTATTGACTGGTCGATGGACATTGAAAAAAATAAACTACGAGTTTGGTACTTTTTTTTAATTTTGGGGGTAAAAATCTGTAAAGTATATCTTCTAAACCAAAAGTGATAGAAACAAAAACTAAATTGGTCTGAGATCGGCACTTAAAACCAAGGGACACGTGTTCGGTACTTTTATGAAATTCAACCTTCTAGAAGGTAAAACAGGGTAGAAAAGGGAGAAATCAGTAACATCATATCTCCGAAACCAATACAGATAGAAACAAAGTTGAAATTGGATTTAAATTGGCTAGAAAAATAAGGGGATACGTTTTTGGTACTTTTTTGAAAATGGCACCAATAAGGATAAAAAAGGGTAAAAACTATATTTTGGTACTTTTTTTAACCCATATGTATCTTTTGAACTAATAAACATAGAAACATATTTTATATCGCAACCGATAGATATTAAAAAAGAACTAAATACGTATTTGGTACTTTTGCGATTAATGGGGTACAAAAGGGTAAAAAAAGGGAAAATATTCAAGGATAGGTTTTTTGCTTTTTAGCCATGGATATCTTTTAGGCTAATGAAGTTAGAAGGATAATCTATTGACAGGTAGATTTACATTGAAAAGAAATAAGCTACGTGTTTGGTACTTTTGTTTTTAATTTTGGGGGTAAAAATCGGTAAAGTATATCTTCTAAACCAAAAGTGATAGAAACAAAAACTAAATTGGTCTGTGATTGGCACTTAAAATTAAGGAACACATGTTCGGTACTTTTTTGAAGTTCAACCTCTTAGAAGGTAAAACAGGGTAGAAAAGGGAGAAATTAGTAACATCATATCTCCAAAACCAACATCGATGCAAACAAAGTTGAAATTGGATTTGAATCGGCTAGGAAAATAAGGAGACACGTGCTTGGTACTTTTTTGGAAATGGCACTAATAAGGATAAAAAAGGGTAAAAACTATATTTTGGTACTTTTTTTCAACTAATATGTATCTTTTGAACTAATAAACATAGAAACATAATTTATATCGCAACAGATAGATATTAAAAAACAATTAAATACGTATTTGGTACTTTTGTGATTAATGGGGTACAAAAGGGTAAAAAAGGGAAAATATTTAAGGGTAGGTTTTTTGTTTTTACCTATGGATATCTTTTAGGCTAATGAAGCCAGAAGTATAATTTATTGACTGGTCGATTGACAAAGAAAAAATAAAATACATTTTTGGTACTTTTTTAATTTTGGGGGTAAAAATATATCTTCTAAATCAAAAGTGATAGAAACAAAAACTAAATTAGTCTGAGATCAGCACTAAAAATTAAGGGACACGTGTTCGGTACTTTTTTGAAATTCGACCTTTTAAAGGGTAAAACAGGGTAAAAAATGGAGAAATTAGTAACATCATATCTCCGAAACTAACACCGATGCAAAGAAGTTTAAATTGGATTTGAATCGGATAAAAAAATAAATGGTCACGTATTTGGTACTATTTCAAAAATGGTACTAATAAGAATAAAAAATGGTAAAAACTATATTTTGGTACTTTTTTAACCCATATATATCTTTTGAACTAATAAACATAGAAATATAATTTATATCGCAACTGATAGGCATTAAAAAAACTATTAAACACGTATTTGGTACTTTTGCGATTAATGTGGGACGAAAGGGTAAAAAAAGGAAAATATTCAAGAGTAGGTTTTTTGCTTTTTAGCTAAGAATATCTTTTCGGCTAATGAAGCCAGAAGCATAATTTATTGGCTGGTAAATTGACACTGAAAAAAGTAAAATAAGTGTCTGGTACTTTGGGGGTAAAAATCGGTAAAAATATATCTTCTTAGCCAAAAGTGATAGAAACAACAACTAAATCGGTCTGAAATCGGCACTTTAAATTAAGGGACATGTATTCGGTACTTTTTTCTTTAATTCGGCCGTTTTGGGGTTAAAACAGGGAAAAAATGGGAAATATTAGTAACGTCATATCTCCGAAATTCAAAACGATAGGAATAGAGTTGAAATTTGCTTCGGATGGGCTGAAAAAAAACGAGAAACGTATTTGGTACTTTTTTGAATATGGTACTAATAAGGGTAAAAAAGGGCAAAAACTATATTTTGGTACTTTTTTGGAACCCATACGTATCTTTTGAAATAACAAACAGAGAAACAGTAAACGTCACAATTGATAAGTAACAAAGAATTATTAGACACGTATTTGGTACTTTTACTATAATTGAGGCAAAAAAGATAAAAACTGGGAAGTATTCAAGGGTAGGTTTTTAATTAATGAAGCCAGAACTATAATTTACTGACGGGTGGATTCATATTGAAAAAGTAAATTGAAAAAAATTGAAAAAGAAAATGGATAAATTAGTAACATCATATCTCCGAAATTTACATCGTTAGAAACAAAGTTGAAATTGGATTTGGATCATCTTGCAAAAAAAGGGGACACGAGTTTGGTACTTTTTTGGAAATGGAACTAATAAGGGAGAAAAAGGGAAAAAACTATATTTTGGTACTTTATTAACCCTATAAGTATCTCTTGAACTAATAAACATAAATACTCTATTTACATCACAATTGATAAGGACTAACAAAAATTTAGAAGGTGCTTCGCGCTTTAACGATAAATGAGGCACAAAAAAGTAAAAACTATTAATATTATTTAAACAAATAAAGCCAGAAGTATAATTTACAGACAGGTCTATTCACATTGCAGAAGTATAAGACAAGCGATTGATTCCTTTTTTTAATTTTTGGAGTAAAAAGGGGGAAAATCGGTAACGTAATATCTCATAAATCAAAAGAGATAGAAACAAAGATTAAATTGGTCTATGATCAGCATTAAAAATTAAAGGACACGGGTTCGGTATTTTTTTTTTTTTAATTTGGCTGCTTATGGTTAAAACAGGCTAGAAAATGAATAAATCATATAATCGGCTAGAAAATGAAAGGGACATGTGTTCTGTACTTTTTTTGGAAATGGCACTAATAAGGGCAAAAAGGGTAAAAACTATATTTTTGTACTTTTTTTTTAACCCATACGTATCTTTTGAACTTATAAACATAAAGACTCACTTTATGCCACAATCAATAAGTATTAACAAAATATTAAACATGTGCTTGGTACTTTAACGATAAATGGGGTTCCAAAAGGTGAAAACGGGAAAATATTCATTTAAGCTAATGAAGTCAGAAGTATAAATTAGAGATGTGTCAATCAAAGGGGTAAAAAAGGGAAAAATCGATAACATTATATCTTCCAAACCTAATGGATGGAAACAAACACTAAAATGGTCTAAGATCAGCCCTAAAAATTAAGGGACTTTTCAGTACTTTTTGCAAATTAAACAGTTTTGGGGTTAAAATAGGGTAGAAAATAAAAACATTAGTAAATTTATATCTCTGATACTAATATCGACAGAAAAAAAATTTAAATTGGATTTAGATCGAATAGAAAAATAAAAAGTCATGTTTTTAGTAGGTTTTTTTCGTAAATGAGCTAAAAATAGGGAATAAAAAGGATAAAAACTAAATTTTGGTACTTTTTTGACCCATATATAATTTTTGAATCAATTATTATAGAAACAAAATTTATACCGCAATCGAAAATAACAAAAACGGGTCAAAAATTTAAAGATAGGTTTTTTCCTTTTAAACTGTGCATGTTGTTTAAGTCAGTAAAATAATAAATAAATCAATGATTTATGGACTGTTCTATTGACATTGAAGAAATATGTGACAGATGTTTGGTATTTTTTTCAATTAACAAAAATGGAGTTATGATCAGCAATAAAAATATTAGGACATGTCTCCGGATTTTTTTAATTTGGCTGATCAGGGGTAAACAACGGGTAAAAAAGGAAACTTTTGTAAAATATTCAAAATCAAAAGCGACAAGAACAAGATTTAAATTGGGTTAGCAATCAAAATTGGGTCAGCTACAAAAATAAGGGAGGCGGGTGTAGTACTTTTTTTAAAATGTAGAGGGTAGGTACTTATTTTGTCCTATATGTATCTTAAGAACCAATAAGTATTTAATTTAATTTATATCGGAATTGATAAATAAGTGAAAAAGTTATTTTGGTAAATTTTGTAACTTTGTCAATTCAAATGGTGCCGCTAACGAAGTAGCGGGTTATAAAGCTAGTACTACTATAAAACTCTTTAATAACTCTTTACTAAATTAAATGACCCATAAAACTTTCACCCACAGATGTTAATCAAGCAAATAAATCTTTTTTAAATAAACTTTTTTATAATTCTTAAATATTAAGTTTTTTTTTACGTTATTTATGTTTTCATTGTTCTTCAATAATTGTGATTCGTTTGAGAAGCGATAAAGCAATAATTTTAATTAAAACTGAAAATAAAATAGCCATGAAAATTATATAGTTTTGAAAGGCCATTAAGATATACGAACACAAACAATTCAAACGTGTACTTTTTATATTATTTAAACGTTTTCTATAGATTTCCCTTCCATTTAACATTAAACGGATTAATATTGAAAAGATGATGCACAGTGTTGCGAAGGGGGTTAAAAATAATGTAAACCATGTAATCAAAGTACAGGCCGCAATTCTAAAGATAATTTGATGAAATTTGGATCAGATCATTTTTTTGATAGTGGGACTATGGCTATTAGAATTTGTCAAAATCTGTCCATTATTTATGGTATCTCCCATAGGTCGAACTTCTAGGAATTGATGTATTGGCCACAAGTATCAATATTTTGTCATGAAATTTAAAATAACTACTGCTTAAAACTAAAATCACTGTACCAAATTTCGTTGAAATCGGTCCACATTTGACCATAGCTCTCATATAAGTCCAAAAGGCGGAAACAGCTTAAATATATAAGTTTTGAGAAAATATTTCTATTATGGCAAAATTTTGCAAAAATTTGTCTTTATACAGGAACAAAAACACCTTTGACTTTAGTGGTGAAGGGTATCGTACTGTCGGTCTTGACCGACTATAGCACTTTCTTACTTGTTTTTCCTCTAAAATAGTCGATTAAAGTTAATTTCTTTATTTTAATTAAATCATAAACATTTTCCAATTTTGCCTGCAATCACAACACTGTGCGATGCTAGTGTTTAATAGTTTTTGAGAGTTAATACTTAAATGAATGACTGAATAAAAACTTGACGCTTTCTGTGTATTTCTATTTTTTATTTGTGTATCTATGAAATACCGCGGTCAAATTTCTCAGTTATGATTTATTAGGAATTACTTGCTATAACGTAAAAATAAAGATTTTTTCTTGGTTTTCTTTCTTTGTAAATTCTTTTGTTCTCAGATATTTAAGTAGATTAGCATTTAAAGTGGTCTGCGGTTTTTTGTCTCTTAAACAATTTTGTCTTTTAATGATTTATAAACTTATAATGCGATTAAAATATAATAAATATTTATTTTTTTTCCGTTTTTCTTCTTTCATTGCAGGTAAGATCGGCTAAACTGAATTTTCTTTCTTTTGATAAAAACGTAAGTTTTAAAGAAATATTGCACTATATTGATACTTGAATTTTGGATCATACTATTGGGTATACAAGGCAATAAGGAGTGAGATTCTATAAAAAGCAAAACTGAAATATTCAATAGTTACTAGTGATTTAATGATGAATTATGTCTAATTTTTAAATTTCTTTATTTACAACATAAAATTTTTGGTGCATAACCTTAGGCGCTTTTTCAAGGACATGAATTTTCAGGGGAAAAATGAAATTACTCCAAAACTACTTCACGTATTCTTGTTTTTGACTACTTGAAATAAAGCTGTGTTAGTTTTCTTTAATATTCCATTATTTTTTCTTGTAAAAATTGTTTATTTTTGGTTGAAATTTCCCAAAAATGAAAAATAACCCAATTTTCCCCACACAAATGGGCTCCTAAACTTTGGACCCGATGCGCGCCCATAGAACGTTGTCTGATTTGGCTCAAATTTTCAGAACCAAACTTTTAGGCCTATTGTTACAATATTCCGTTGAAAAAGTTATAACATTCGAAAAAACATTTTCTTTCATACAAAAAATTGTCACCCTTATGTATATACATATATTAGAGTGTCTCAAAAAACTGAAAGTCGTTATATCAAAAGACGTACCCTCAATAATCCAAATACACATTTTCATTCAGATCAGATATCGGGACAGCGTGTCGACTTGACGCCAAAGTTTGGACATCGAATCGATATATATAACAGCTTAGCCGTACCTGCGACTTAAAGTCAAAGGATTTGGACAAAAACCCAATTTTTCACCAAATTATAAAAAAGCACGTGAATTATATTTTACAAGTTTTTATAAACAGAATTATAATTATTATTGTTTCGATTAGTACAAATATATATGTGAACTTTGGTTGAAATCGGATGTCATTAACCCTATTATTACCAGGGTCAAAAGTAAAATTTTTCAAATATTTAATTTTTTTAAAAAAGGTACTAAAAACTACATGTTTTTATTATTATATTTGAATAAAAATTCAACAAATCGTTCAAAGAAGCTCTTAATTACATTTTTATACAAATTAACCCTTGCTTACCCATGGCCTGAAAATGGTTCTAGTTTTAAACAGCCGCTTTTTATGAAAATTTATTTCAATGATTTTCGTAATATTTGCCATTTGGGTTTTTATAGTTGTACTAAAACCTTCTTGCAGTTTTTTTAGCTCTCTGTTTCCTGATACTGTCCGAAATTTCTATCCTGCGCCTTTTGTACTTTCTACGACTTCAGCCGCTCACTTTAACTTTTTGCCAAAAAATTCCGAATAATTTGCTTTATATGCCGTTTTTATGTTGGACAAGTTAGGATTTTTCTATATAACACACTGAATTTTTAAAGTTTCAAGAAAATATTTACCCAAAAACCTCAATCATATTAAGAAATTTCTATAAAAAATTTTTCTATATGAAAAAATTTCTATAGAAAATTTTTAATATGAAAAATTTTTATAGAAAATTTTTCTATATGAAAAAATTTCTATAGAAAATTTTTCTATATGAAAAAATTTCTATAGAAAATTTTTCTATATGAAAAAAATTCTATAGAAAATTTTTCTATATGAAAAAATTTCTAAAGAAAATTTTTCTATATGAAAAAATTTCTAAAGAAAATTTTTCTATATGAAAAAATTTCTAAAGAACATTTTTCTATATGAAAAAATTTCTATAGAAAATTTTTCTATATGAAAAAATTTCTATAGAAAATTTTTCTATATGAAAAAACTTCTATAGAAAATTTTTCAATATGAAAAAATTTCTATAGAAAATTTTTCTATATGAAAAAATTTCTATAGAAAATTTTTCTATATGAAAAAATTTCTATAGAAAATTTTACTATATGAAAAAATTTCTATAGAAAAAATTTCTATAGAAAATTTTTCTATATGAAAAAATTTCTATAGAAAATTTTTCTATATGAAAAAATTTCTATAGAAAATTTTTCTATATGAAAAAATTTCTATAGAAAATTTTTCTATATGAAAAAATTTCTATAGAAAATTTTTCTATATGAAAAAATTTCTATAGAAAATTTTTCTATATGAAAAAATTTCTATAGAAAATTTTTCTATATGAAAAAATTTCTATAGAAAATTTTTCTATATGAAAAAATTTCTATAGAAAATTTTTCTATATGAAAAAATTTCTATAGAAAATTTTTCTATATGAAAAAATTTCTATAGAAAATTTTTCTATATGAAAAAATTTCTATAGAAAATTTTTCTATATGAAAAAATTTCTATAGAAAATTTTTCTATATGAAAAAATTTCTATAGAAAATTTTTCTATATGAAAAAATTTCTATAGAAAATTTTTCTATATGAAAAAATTTCTATAGAAAATTTTTCTATATGAAAAAATTTCTATAGAAAATTTTTCTATATGAAAAAATTTCTATAGAAAATTTTTCTATATGAAAAAATTTCTATAGAAAATTTTTCTATATGAAAAAATTTCTATAGAAAATTTTTCTATATGAAAAAATTTCTATAGAAAATTTTTCTATATGAAAAAATTTCTATAGAAAATTTTTCTATATGAAAAAATTTCTATAGAAAATTTTTCTATATGAAAAAATTTCTATAGAAAATTTTTCTATATGAAAAAATTTCTATAGAAAATTTTTCTATATGAAAAAATTTCTATAGAAAATTTTTCTATATGAAAAAATTTCTATAGAAAATTTTTCTATATGAAAAAATTTCTATAGAAAATTTTTCTATATGAAAAAATTTCTATAGAAAATTTTTCTATATGAAAAAATTTCTATAGAAAATTTTTCTATATGAAAAAATTTCTATAGAAAATTTTTCTATATGAAAAAATTTCTATAGAAAATTTTTCTATATGAAAAAATTTCTATAGAAAATTTTTCTATATGAAAAAATTTCTATAGAAAATTTTTCTATATGAAAAAATTTCTATAGAAAATTTTTCTATATGAAAAAATTTCTATAGAAAATTTTTCTATATGAAAAAATTTCTATAGAAAATTTTTCTATATGAAAAAATTTCTATAGAAAATTTTTCTATATGAAAAAATTTCTATAGAAAATTTTTCTATATGAAAAAATTTCTATAGAAAATTTTTCTATATGTAAAAATTTCTATAGAAAATTTTTCTATATAAAAAATTTCTATAAAAAATTTTTTTAAATAAAAAATTTTTTAAAGTTACAATAAAATATTTATCCAAAACTCAATCATTAATGTCGATTTTTTCCTTAAAAAATGCATTTATTATAATATTATAACAAAATGAGTTGTAACATTGTTGAAAGAATTGTCCATCGAAAGCCACTACTTTTTCCCATCTTTCTGGTAGCATTTATACAGGAAGTGCGGGTAATGTAGTATATCTATTTGTTCTTATATTGCCTACTTTTAAGATTTTGTTTGATTAAATATTAAACCCATAATTTTTAGAGATATTTGAGAAAATATTTTAAATCGCATTAAACGCAATTTTAGAAATAATCAGGTAATGTGGTATACCACGTGTTGGTAATGTGTTATTGTCTTCCACATTATATTTCTTAAGCTACGGTCACATTGATTAAACATTTAATCGAAATTATCAAATATTTGATCCTCGTAGTCTGACCACAAAATATTTTTGAGGTTCAAACAAGAAACATGTTGATTTGAACAAAACAAAATCATTTGCCAGCAAATAAAAATTTTCCTAATGTGACCACGCAAGAGCAAATATATTTTATTAAATTTTGATCAAATAATTATTTAATCTTACAAAATTTTTGTAACATCAAACAGGGGCAAATAACAGCTGAGCATTTGTATTGTTTACTATTCAAACAGAAACAACAACATCAAATTTGAGAAACAACAACATCAAATTTGAGAAACAACAACATCAAATTTGAGAAACAACAACTCAAATATGAGAAACAAATTGCCAGATACACAATTTTGTTTTGAAAAAATTTGATCAAATATTTTTTGGGAAAATATTTAATCTTCAGTGTGACCATAAATAAAACCTGTTTTTTTGTTTATACTTTGAACATTTTTTTTTTTGTATTTTATCAAATAAAAATCGTCAAATAAATGTGCAAGTGTGACCACAAATTTTTTATTATATTGTTTTGACAATATCTTACTCAAAATATTTGATTTAAATGTTTAATGAGTCTGACCGTACCTTTAGATATGTAATTTTTAATTTTTAATAAAACAATTTTATGATACATATTTAATAAACAATTTTTTTGTTCATGGAATATTTGCTTTAAAGTTTGTATGATTTTCTATGATTTTTCATTCATTAGTACACTAAATTTGGTGTAGCAAAACTACTTTTCTTCTGTCCCTGATTCCAGGTTCCAGGCACCTAAAAATCAAATTATTTTCAAGCAAAAGTAATACCAAACGCTCTTACAAAAAACAACAGCAATTTAATTCCATCAATCTTTATAATCAGCTTTATTCAGAGAACACAAACACCATAAAAGTTACCAACCACTCATCGCATTAGTCATTTGGATGGATAAACCTCCGAAGAAGCAGTACAAAAATAAAACAAACTTTTTAATTAAAGCTCATTTTAACAAATACCCCTTTTTACCACCCCTCGCCCCATAAGTTTAAGTAAACTGCACAATTACTTTGTAGGACTTCCTTATTTTAACATCCACTTATTCGTCTTCAGTCTTTATGGATTTTTCTGATGTTTATTTGCGTTTTATTATAACGAAAGACTTAAAATACATTTGATAGGGGGTTCCTTGCTCTTGCTATTTCCTATCAAATGAATAAATATCGATTAAACTTTTAACTCCCATAAAAACCAAAAAAGAAAATGTATAATCGTACAATTAAAAATCTCTCCTTCGAAAAGTTAAATAAAAATATTTTCTTAAATGGAATGGAAGTTTTCCTTAAATATTTCATTGCTATCTTTTGGTAAAGCCGTTGGTGCAACTTTTATAAAAGTATCTAAATGGATTTTAACACCACAAACCGCACCCAAAATAATTCATATGTGTACAGACAATTTACTTTATATATAACAATGTATTATAAATATTTTATTTAAACATCGTCAAAATGGGGATACATCATAAAATATTTTTATCGCGAAGGACGAGTTGATACGGAAGGAGTGTTCTTGAAAAAATATGTTTATTTTACACTTGATGTCAAAAAGATTTTGAAATTACACCCAGTTTGATACATATTTCTTACAATATCTCTCAGCAGGGGTTAGTTATATTTTTCGCGCAAAATGTTTTAAATCTGACTGTTATTATTACAATAGGTTTAAAGACTTTAACATTTGAATGTTTTCAACACTAAATGTGTAGTAGGCTGAATAATTCTAGCATATTATAGTTTTTTAGTTAAATTCCATCTTATTTTTCGATATAATTGACTTCAAAGGCAATACAACGATTGCAGCGGTAGTTTTTCGATACGAATTTTATAGTACGATTTGTCATTTGTCTGAATAAAGCCTCAGTTTCGGCAATTACCTCATCATGGAAGCTAAATTTGATCACCAGTTCTCCTGAGGTCTGAGAACTTAAAATCATCGCACATATAGAGAAGCAATTCGCAATTTTGTCATCGTTTTAAAGCCAGTATTTAAAAGAGATAATACTTCACAATTATTATATATCAATATTATATAACATTATTATTATTGCCTCTATTGCCGTTCTCAACTCAACTCAGTTTGGTCGTCTGCCAGTCGACTTAACTTTCACTCAACCAAATTATTTTTTGATATTGCGAAACTAAAAATCGGAACTCAACGATTTTTTTTTTCAATTTCAAAAAATAGTTTGGTGGAGTAAATTTTGGGTTGACTGGCAGACGACCAAGCTGAGTTGAGTTGAGAACGGCAAAAGGGCCATAAGTTTCAAAACCAAAAATATAGAGAAAGTGCGGGTAATGTGGTATATCTTTTTTTTTTGATCGACAAATTTTTAGTTTTTGTTCGATTATTTGAAATATGATTTAACCCTCCACATTATACGTGTGTTGAGCTTTCACGAATCAATTTGAGAAAAATATTAAACCTACAATTTCAAAGATATTTCAGAAAATATTTTAAATCCCATTTAAATATATTTTTAGAAAAGGGCAGGTAATTTGGTACACATGTTGGTAAAAGGTTATAGTGTAATACATTATTTTACCAGTGGATATAAAAATGGAGGTACAAACGGTTCTCCTGCGGTCATTAAAGCAATGACGGTAACTTGGTTCTCTGGCTCGGCTAATGTCGTCGTACCAATTTTTTTAAGCAATTTTTTGGGGGCTATTCGCATATTATGTAACGCTATTTTAACAGATTTTTACTTCCCCCCTGTGTAACACATTTTAATAGAAATACGCTTACAAAATTCCTTCACCGTAACAAAAGTCAGTCTCCCCCAAAGAGCGTTACGTAATATGTGAATAGCCATCTATTTTCTGCCATCATAAATAACACAGGTCAACAAAATTTAACTTTTTAACTTAAGTTTGTGCTGATGTATGTAACGCATAGAAATATTTGTCTTAGACCCATCTTTTAGTATTCCAATGGACTTAGAATCACTTTCTGAGTTGATTTAGCGATGTCTGTCCATCCGTCCTTGTGGCTGGACCCCCATGCAAACCATGTAATCAAAATACAGGTGGCAATTCTACAGATAATTTGATGACATTTGGCAAAGATCATTTTTTTGATAGTGGGACCATGGCTATTGAAATTCGTCAAAATCGGTCCATTATTTATGGTACCTCCTATAGGTCTCACTTCCCGGAATTGATATATTGGGCACAAATATCAATATTTTTTCATGAAATTTAAAAAAATAATGCTTATGTAAACTTAAATCACTTTCTGAGTCAATTAACCGATGTCAGTCCGTCCGTCTGGCTGGCTGGACCACCATGTAAACCATGTAATCAAAGTACAGGTCTCAATTTTAAAGATTTTACCACATATATAAACCTAAATCACTGTATCAAATTTTGTTGAAATCGGTCTACATTTGACCATAGCTCCCATACAAACTCTTCTGTCAAAACGAACTAAGTGAGACAAAAATCACTAAAACGCTCGTAAATCTGAAGATAATGAGAATTTTAAGTTTATTTTTTGCAGACATCATTTTTGTAACTATTGTAATCAATTTGACAAATTTCGAGATAATCGGTCCAATATCAATATTTTTTCATGAAATTTAAAACAAAACCTCCCTATGTAAAATAAAATCGCTGTACCAAATTTCGTTGAAATCGATCCACATTTGACCATAGCTCCCATACAAACTCTTCTGTCAAAACGCACTAAGTGAGAAAAAAATCACTAAAACGCTAATAAACACTTATTTTATTATATAAATAATTTTTGTAATAACTGTAATCAATTTGCCAAATTTAGAGATAATCGGTTCCCATTGACCCTAACTCTCATATAAGTCCAAATGACGGAAACAGCTTAAATATATAAGTTTTGAAAAATGTTTGTATGAAAACAAAATTTAGCAAATATTTGTCTTTATACAGAAAAAAAACCTTTGACCTTAGTGGTGAAAGGTATCGTTTGGTCGAGCATGACCGACTATAGCACTTTTTTACTTGTTTTCTTTGTATATGTGAAGAACATTAAAGTTTATTCTCAAAAATTGTTTTCATCTTAACCATGTGGAATGTAGTCGTTTATAAAAACATCCTAAAAGTATGCAACACGATGTTCTGGAAAATCTCACTGATTACAATTTGTATGCCACAATTTAGATCCTATAGTTACTAGTCTGATGTGAAATATATTAAAAAATTCTTTTCTGCCAAATATTTGTTATTATATTAATTGTATTATCAGAATAGACAGATGATGAATGCATATAAATTCCTTTAAACTTAAACAGTTGACTTGAATTCCTTTGAGGTTGCAAAATAAAATATTGAAATGATTCAGAAAAAAAACAGAAGCGAAACAATAGAAATGAAATAAAATGAAAATATTTAATTTAAAATAGTATAAGGAATTATCAAAACCATATACAAATTTAACATGTTGTCAGTTAATCTTAAAAATAATGAGCAAAATAATAGTGATCATGTTTAAATTTAATCAATTCAAAAAATCTTGAACATTAAATAGGTTTTGAATAATTTGTTTAATTAGAAAAATTATCACGTTGGTTGTTGGTTTTCATGTAAAACAATCAATATTTAGATTTTAATCGAAAAATTTATGTTGACATTTCTTTGAAATAATAAATCAACTTGTAAAAATTTAATATGTAAATGAGCACAATTTGTAGAATGTAAATAATTACCTGTCTATAAGAAACATTTAACGATTTTCGTTTTTCAAAATGTTATTTTAATTTGATAATTAATAAAAGTTCAGCATTTGAGTTTGTTTATCGTAAAGGTTGGAAATAAATTAAAACAATTTTCTTGTACATACATAGACGATTTGGCGGGCCACCACAAATTTTGACACTATCTGTTGTTTAACTTTTACTATTTATTTTCACTCAACTGTTTTGTCATTTTCTGTATCAAAACTATTCTCAGATCCAAATACAAGATACGAAAATAGCACAAATATACAATAAAATTTGTTACGCCAAGTTACAACAATATAATGACGTTGATTATAGAAAAATAATAGAAAGAAAAAATTAAATGAAATTATTTATAATAAAACCAAACAACAAAATACAAAATAATTTACACAAAAAAAAAATTTTGTTTATCATTTTACTAAATGATGAGAAAAGTGTGTGGCAGAGGTGGAGGATTTCCTCCTATCGAAAATAATGTAATGTTTTTGTTTACCACTTAAAAATTAAACAATGCTCAACATTTGTAAATAGGGTAACAGAAAATTTTGCAAAAAGCATTTGAAACGAGGGCAGGGGGAAAAGGTAAACATTTTTCAAAATAAAAACATTTCTATAAAAAAATTTTTTATATAAAAAAAATTTCTATAGAAAATTTTTCTATATGAAAAAAGTTCTATAGAAAATTTTTCTATATAAAAAAAATTTCTATAGAAAATTTTTCTATATGAAAAAATTTCTATAGAAAATTTTTCCATATGAAAAAATTTCTATAGAAAATTTATCTATATGAAAAAATGTCTATAGACAATTTTTCCATATGAAAAAATTTCTATAGAAAATTTTTCTATATGAAAAAATTTCTATTGAAAAATTTTTTATATGAAAAAATTTCTATAGAAAATTTTTCTATATGAAAAAATTTTTCCATATAAAAAAATTTCTATAGAAAATTTTTCTATATGAAAAAATTTCTATAGAAAATTTTTCTATATGAAAAAATTTCTATAGAAAATTTTTCTATATGAAAAAATTTCTATAGAAAATTTTTCTATATGAAAAAATTTCTATAGAAAATTTTTCTATATGAAAAAATTTCTATAGAAAATTTTTCTATATGAAAAAATTTCTATAGAAAATTTTTCTATATGAAAAAATTTCTATAGAAAATTTTTCTATATGAAAAAATTTCTATAGAAAATTTTTCTATATGAAAAAATTTCTATAGAAAATTTTTCTATATGAAAAAATTTCTATAGAAAATGTTTCTATATAAAAAAATTTCTATAGAAAATTTTTCTATATGAAAAAATTTCTATAGAAAATTGTTCTATATGAAAAAATTTCTATAGAAAATTGTTCTATATGAAAAAATTTCTATAGAAAATTGTTCTATATGAAAAAATTTCTATAGAAAATTTTTCTATATGAAAAAATTTCTATAGAAAATTGTTCTATATGAAAAAATTTCTATAGAAAATTGTTCTATATGAAAAAATTTCTATAGAAAATTGTTCTATATGAAAAAATTTCTATAGAAAATTTTTCTATATGAAAAAATTTCTATAGAAAATTTTTCTATATGAAAAAATTTATGTAGAAAATTTTTCTATATGAAAAAATTTATGTAGAAAATTTTTCTATATGAAAAAATTTCTATAGAAAATTTTTCTATATGAAAAAATTTCTATAGAAAATTTTTCTATATGAAAAAATTTCTATAGAAAATTTTTCTATATGAAAAAATTTTTATAGAAAATTTTTCTATATGAAAAAATTTCTATAGAAATTTTTTCTATATGAAAAAATTTCTATAGAAAATTTTTCTATATGAAAAAATTTCTATAGAAAATTTTTCTATATGAAAAAAATTCTATAGAAAATTGTTCTATATGAAAAAATTTCTATAGAAAATTGTTCTATATGAAAAAATTTCTATAGAAAATTTTTCTATATGAAAAAATTTCTATAGAAAATTTTTCTATATGAAAAAATTTATGTAGAAAATTTTTCTATATGAAAAAATTTATGTAGAAATTCGTTAACCGAATTTTGAAAGTTTCTAATTAATTACTTCTGAGTATGACCTCGTACATTAATAGACACATAATCGTATAAAAAATCAATACTCTTTTTACAAAGTGCAAGCGCATATTCATGCAAATATATTGTAATTCTCTATTTGTTTGAATGCTAACAAAAAATTAAAATGTGATGAAAATTGAATTCGGTCGGTATTTAACATTTTTGCAAAGGTCATGTTACAAGTTTTCACTTTAGGTTTTTTTTTTCGTGCTCAAACATTCATATGAGTACGGACGAGTTGCAAATAAAAATTGCACTGTGCCTCAGTTGCAACAACTGTTGGCTACTGGTGGCACATAAATATTTATTTCTATTCTTCATTTAAGTGTAAATTTTGAACAGTTGTTCATGTCGATCTATCTTTAGATTTTGTTTATAAATTTCGTTTATCTCGTTTTTTTTCTTTATCAAATAACAACATTAAATTCTTTTGCATACATTTTCCTATTTCTTTTTTTTTCAATTAATTTTGAGGTAGCACCTTTTCAATTTATTTCAAACAATCTTTGGTTGAAAAAAAAAGATTTGCAAAAAAAAAAAAAATTTTGTTATTTTTAAACTAAAAACTTTGTATTTGTTTTGATTTTTTTGGGAAATCATAAGTTTTATTTATTATATACAAATGTTGGTATATATTTGTTTTTTTGCTTGAATTGTTGTCATTGTTTACGTTTTAGTCTGACAACTAAATATTTGCAAATTTGTTAATTGTATTCATTTAGTAATTTAACCATGTGATATTTTTGTTTGCCAATTTGGCGCAACCCTTTTTTTCAAAAATAAACAATCCGGTTTTTAGATTGGTATTTTGGGGGAACTAGCATATAAATTATAGTCTGTTAATAATTTGGGTCAATTTCTATATAATGGGCGATGTAGTTAAACATGACTTTAAGGAGTCTCATACCACGTGCCTCATTTGCTCATAAACTTTGAATTAATGCATACAAATTTCATTATTGAAACTTGGGCTTATCATCTAAATATTTTTGTTCTACTTTGCAATTATGCCACAATTAAGTTGACGCTCTGGAAAATACATAACAATTGTTTCTTAAGGTTACTGTGGCTTAGTTAGTACCTGGGTTTGAGCCCCAGTCACGCTATCAATTTTTATTAAAATTATTCATTACCACATCATCATCCATCGTATGTAATCCCTATAGCATTACCGCCCCGTCAATGAAAACAAAATTTGCTGTAGATAGTAAAATATACAGTCAAACATTGATCAGGTCATTAACGGGGGTCCCGTTAGGCGCAACAAATTTTTGATTTTATAGAACATCTAGAAATCGTTTTTACTAAATTTCCGATGTAAAAATTATTTAAAGGAAATTTTTTCCATATAAAAATGTTGATCGATGAGATTTTCAAAAAAAAAAAATTATGAAAGAAATTTTTTACAAACATTTTTTTTATTTGAAAGTATAGTTTTTTTTTTCTAAATATAAAATTTAACCGAAAATTTTTTAAAGGAGTGTTATATAATTTGTAACTTGAACCTTGCAATATAAAAATTTTTAGAAATATTAACACTGATGGAAATATTGCACAAATTCACCTGATATGCAAAACAAAATAAAATGCTGACATATTATTGATTACACTGTGCTCGATTTTGACAACTTTCTTTTTTACCGCCAAAAGGGAGACCTAGTGGGTAAAGATAATTCGAATTTGTTTGCAACGAAAAATAATTGTTTTTTGATTTTGTTTTGTGATTTTTTTGCAAAAAAAAAAAAAAATATTTTCAAAACAACTGCTCGGACTAAAAAAATAATTAGAGTTTCTGAAATATAATTTTGTTGCCGAATTTTGATTTTTGACTTAGTTCAAGAAAACAAACAGTTTTCGAGAAGCGCAAATATATGTTGCACACTTTCTCCATTTTTTAAATAACGCTATATCTCGAAAACTAGGGCTAACCTTAAAAAACGGTTAGGGCCATTCAACTAGCACAGTGTTATTAATGAATTTATCGACTTTTTCAGAAAGTGCTTCCATTAAAAACTGCATTGTGGCTACTGTTATTTTTACAAAGCTTATTATTGTAAAACTACAGGACATACACCAAAATATGAGCCACGTTTTATTAAAATCCGATAAGCGTATCAAAACTTATAGGCATTTAAAATGGGTATGTTGTGAAAAAAATCATGAAAAAACCGAACTTTGGACCGCCAAAAAATCTGAACCAAGGTAAAAATAAAAATTTTCAAGAACTCTAAAAATTGTATAAGCTAGGGGAATGTAAAGAGTGCTCTAAATAAAATTTGTAGTTGGATTTTCTTAAATAAAAATCAAACCTTTTAATATAAAAACTCTACAAAATACGCAAATATAATGACATATTATACAAAATCATTTAGCATTAAAATGTTTACTTAGTACTCGGGTTTTGCAAAATTATCGACTTTTTTCGGAAACCCTCCCATTAAAGATTTTACAGTTACTTCTGATACCTTTTTGGAGCATGTGTTCCACCTGCGCTTAAAATCGGACATGTTCTTGGAAATCTTTCCTGTGTTCTTCAATTCCTTTTTTACCAGAGCCCAATACCTTTCCACAGGCCGAAGTTCTGGACAGTTAGGTGGATTTGCCTCTCGTGGTACAAAAATGACATTATTCTTTGAGTACCAAGTGTCTTTTTTCAAGTGCCTTTTTTCCATAATGGCATGATGCCAAATCGGGCCAAAAAAATGTAGTCACTCTGTGCTCTATTAAAAAGGGTAACAACCGTTTTTGTAGGCACTCCTTTATATAAATTTCTGTGTTTATTGTGCCAGATGCCACAAATACTTTACTTCTTTTGCCACAACTGCAAATAGCTTGCCACACGAGAAACTTCTTAGGGAATTTTGTTTGTTTTTTTGTGCGAAACTCTTGCCGAACATTGCCCCGTTTATCAGCAACATAAAAATCTTGACCAGGAAGTTGAGAAAGGTCTGCCAGTACGTATGTTTTATCATCCATCACACACAGGTGTATTTTTTTATAAAATCAGACTTCAATTTTTTCGCTCGTTTTTTTGCTTCTAAGTTCTTTATAGCATTGCGATCTGGAACCTTTTGGACTTTGTATGTCTTCAGTCCAGCATAAGCTTTGACTCTATGTGCAAAATTCGTAGAACATTTCACCCTACGAGCTATCTTAAAGAAGTGTTAGGCGCTCTTCGAAAGAGTCGTTCGACTTCTTTTGCCTTACCAATATCTGTAGGACCTTTTTTCCTCCCTGATCCAGGTTTTCTTTCAATGCTCAGGTTTTCCTTATACCGTCTGATGGCATTAGAAACCGTTCGAGGGTCAACTTTCAAATTTTTAGCTATTTTTTTAAAAGTCCATGACGGATTTTTTTTGAAAAGTTTTAATTATATTTTCACGAACTTTTTTTTCGCAGTCCATTTTGATTGAAATAACTATTGAAAATTAATAATTTCTAAAATAATAGTATCTGACATATCTATAGAAACTAACTTGATCAAAAAATAAATTATTTCTTGCACTATGGATAAATTTTGTCTAAAATAGTAAATGCATATTTTTTTTAGAACACTCTTTATATATAAAACTAGCTGTACCCTGCGAGCATTGCTGCTCTTGCAACTAAAATAAGTTTAAAGGAAAGACATTACACAAATATATCCAATTAATTTTGAATCATTTTATTGACTGATCAAATGTATAGTTAACGATTCAATTTATTTTGATTAATCTCCAGTGGCGCCATCTGGCGAACATTAGTCTAACCAACTTAAAAACCTTCGTCGGCTCATGCACAACAACTTTGCTTAAGACTATTACATAATCAAACGCATATGCATAGCTTACGATTCAATTCATTTGTAAATTTTCAGTGGCGTTATCTATCGGACCATACCATACTTACTTAGAAACCTCCGTCGACTCATGCGCAACAACTTCGCTAAAGATCATAGCATGATGAAATGCACTGTTTACGATTTAATTAGTTTTGAGCATTTTTTTTCGTGGCGCCATCTGTCGGAACCAACTTTGCTAAAGTTCATAGCATGATCAAATGCCCAGTTTACGATTTTATTTATTTTGAGTATTTTTCAATGGCGCCACCTGTCGAAGTCGGAGATGGTGTTTTTCAGAACATGTTCGAAAATTTTTGTTTTGACTCTATATTGAATATTCATTTACTTTTACTTAACACTCTTACAGCTTAAATTGAAAGAAATGACCTTGTTGCAAGTGACTGCAGCTACATATATTTATAATTTTGCAGTTGTATAGGCTTTAAGAAAAAAATTTATTAAAACTCATCCTCGAACATAGATGGATTAAATTTTCTAATGTGACATAGCCTGGTAATGTGGTATATTAACTTTTCTCTGCAACTGACAATAGAATGAAGAGAGTAACGGTCAGTTTTCTACTAGTCATTCTGGGATTCAGTCAAAAAAAAATTTGATTTGGTGCTAACATAAATGAAAATGGGATATCAGTGGTTCCGACACAGCAAGCAAAAGTTACTGCTTGAAAATTTTGTTTTATATATTTTGTAACTGGGTTAAAGTCTATTTATGCTGTAAATTTCATCGCTGTAAGTTTATTTCCTTATAGCCTTTTCCATTAGCCGCACTTCCTCTGTTATAATTTTAAACTGTATGTTTTAGTATGTACAAAAATATGTTTGGTTTCTCTTAATTTCAAAATATTTTACTAATGCTAAAATTTTGTTCTTTTTATTACAGGTATGTTTCTTTGTGATTATCACATTTTCATTATAAATCCCGAACTGTAAGTAAAACGTCAAAAAAAAGACACTTATACAAAAATTTTGCTTAGAAATCAAAACCCACAAGTACCTAATTAAGTACACAATTTAAGCACTTAAGTCCACTAATCAACAGCAACATTTGACTAAGTGTGTTTAAATTCCAAATTAATTAATTCCTCTTTGATTCAATCACTTTTTAAGATTTCTTCGTAAATTTTTCTACAAACTATTTAATAATGTTCTCATATTTCATGCCGGTTAATGTAAATTAACAAACAATTTCTCGCACGTTTTTCGTGGAAATTAATACAATTTCAAGTGCTCTTTTTACGACTCCTACAATTTTACTTATAACTGTTGCTAGTATTAAATTACCGGATTGGAAGTATTAGATTATGACCAAGATGGAGATTAGAAAAAAGGCGAAGAAAGTTATTTAAGCTTAACTAATTTGTGTAATTAACATTTAAATGTTAGTAATCTATACTTTTCAAACTAAATGAAACAAGCTTTAGAAAAACGCACAATTGTTAATATGGTCCAGTCAAAATCTGGCTTTCTGAAAAGTCGAATAAAATGAAGACTTTAAAGTGAGCTATAAGGTTTCTTTATAATTATTGATTCTCACTACTTTGCAAGCTTTTGGTGAATTGAAAACTAAATCATTTAATGCAGTCCTCTAGTATTTGGTTTATAAGTGGTACGAGCTTTTATTTGCCCAGTGTGAGGTCTAGTTTATGGTTTCTTTATGAAAATTAAGAACACGAGCCCTAAATAAAGTTCAAATGAATGGAAACAAATAAATGACTGAATGAATAAATGCGTTGAGTTAGTAGAAATAAGCGGAAATAGCCAATGAGGACAAGTTTTCAACACGACAATAAACCAATGAATGATATGTGTTGGGGTTACATACTTTACATATACCTATACAAATTACTCGTATAAATGAAATTACTTCTCATACTTTAGAGTTATCCCAGCAAACATACACAGGGACCGAAAATAACTGTTATTTTTGAATTTTTGATTAAAAAAAGCAACCTCAAGGAAATGTCGGAAAATAAAACCATATACTTTTTATAGTCTTGGACAAAATTTTCATAAAACGCGATGCTTTTTAAAAATCTGATTTTTATTTTTTAGAAAAAAAATAACTATTATTTTTTGATTTTTATTTTTATTTCTGCTCGAAAAAATTAAAGTCAAAAAATAACTTTTATTCATGCTCGAAAAATAAAAGTAAAAAATAACTGTTATTTTTGATCGAAAAAATAAAAGCAAAAAATAACTGTTATTTTTAATCGGAAAATAAAAGTTTTGGACCAAATTTTCATAAAATGCTTTTTAAAAATCTGATGTTTATTTTTTAGGAAAAAAAAATTACTATTATTTTTTGATCTTTATTTCTGCACGAAAAAATAAAAGTCAAAAAATAACTTTTATTTCTGCTCGAATAAATAAAAGTCAAAAACCAACTTTTATTTCTGCTCGAAAAAATAAAAGTCAAAAAATAACTTTTATTCATGCTTGAAAAAATAAAAGTAAAAAATAACTGTTATTTTTGATCGAAAAAATAAAAGTTAAAAAATAACTTTTATTTTTGCTTGAAAAAATAAAAGTCAAAAATAACTGTTATTTTTTATCGAAAAAATAATAGTCAAAAAAATTACTTTTATTTCTGCTCGAAAAAGTAAAAGTCAAAAAATAACTTTTATTTTCTGACTTTTACGATAAAAGTTATAACAGTTACGGTCCCTTAACATACATTTCAAAAGTTTTTCAAGGCATATTTTTAAACTGTAAAACTTTTCCAACCAAACAAGTCAATTTGATATAGTGAATTTGCATAGCAAACATTAACAAAAATTCTTAATTCTTAGCGTTTATGTTTGTTGGGTAATTTTCTTACATTCAGCAATAAATGAAAACAATCAATAATACATTGACCTAACCGAATAGTGAAAACAACAATATTTATATATATAGACTTTCGTGTTCTTACCTGATGATATTTTTAGGAACTCATTCATTATTGAAAAGGATTTACTTGTTATTTATTCATGAAGTCCTCAAAGTAATTACACTATAAGTTTTAATAATCCCATGACTTGTACGTCAATTAGGTAGATTGACACAATGTAGAGGTCTGCATTAAAATATCTGAAACTTATCCCAAATTTGATAGAATACTATATAGTAAATATTTTTTTGTAACTTTTCAAATATGCAAAGACTTAAATTTTTTTAATAGCAATAGAATTAGAATTATCTAAGATTTTGAATAACTCAAAACAATACCATCTAAAAGAATTTTTCACGGATTATGAATATAAACTCCTTTTCACAAATAAAGCAATAAAAAGCAAATTACCTTTTCCGCTGATTATCTTTTTACTTTCTCATGTATAATTATTATTTCTCATGTATAATTATTATTATTATTTTTTTGTGATTCTAATGCATTTAACACAAAAAAAAAAAATAACGCAGTTTTATTAAAATTAGCGGTTATTCAAGTTTTTTTTTAAAGCTCTAACTTATTCCTAAAAAAAGATATTTTGTAAAAGCTCTATTCCTCCAAATTACTCATCTACAAATAATAAAAACTTTCGAATCTTAAAGCTTCCGGTTTGATGTATGATTTCTTATATAAAACTTTTGTTTACAAAATATTTCGGATAAACAACTTTTCTATAGAATACTTTCAATATCAAAAGATTTCCTATAGGTAACTTTTAACTTTCCTTTATGTAATTTTTAATATCTTTCTACTAAAAACTTTCCACATCTAAAGCTTTCTAATAAAAAAACATCCATTATCTAAAGATCTTATATAAATCTTTCGATATTGAAAGATTTCTTATAACATACATTTCTAAACAAATCTTTGAATATGAAAAGTTTTCCTAAAGGGAACTTCTGATGTAAAAAGCTTAAAAAAGACGTTAAATATCGAAAGCATTCCAATAAAAAAGATTTCCTTTATAAAATTTTCGATAGATTCAAAGATTTCTAATATAAAACTATTGTAGTCCAAATATTTCGGATAGAAAATTCTTTATATCAACAGATTTTCTGAAGGTTAATTTTAATATCCAAAGCTTTATACAAAAAACATTCTATATCAAAAGCTTTCCAATATGAAACTGCCAATATCTAAGGATTTTCTATATAAAACTTTGGATGTCTGAAGGCAATAATAATCTTTCGATATCAAAAGATTCTCTATATAAAAATTTTGATTTCCTACATAAAATTTTGAATATCGAAAGATTTCATATAGGAAACTGTCAAACTTTTAATATTGAAAGCTTTCCTATCGAAAGCTTTGCTAGAGTTTTTCTATAGGAAATCTTTCGTATCGAAATATTTCCTAAAGAAAACCTTTAGTATCGAAAAATTTCTTATAGAAAATTTATAGAAAACATTCGCAATCGAAAGCTTTCCTATAGAAAGCTTTCGCTATCGAAAGCTTTCATATAGAAAACTTTCGCTATCGAAAGCTTTCCTATAGAAAATATTCGCTATCGAAAGCTTTCCTATAGAAAACTTTCGCTATCGAAAGCTTTCCTATAGAAAACTTTCGCTATCGAAAGCTTTCCTATAGAAAACTTTCGCTATCGAAAGCTTTCCTATAGAAAACTTTCGCTATCGAAAGCTTTCCTATAGAAAATTTTCGCTATCGAAAGCTTTCCTATAGAAAACTTTCGCTATCGAAAGCTTTCCTATAGAAAACTTTCGCTATCGAAAGCTTTCCTATAGAAAACTTTCGCTATCGAAAGCTTTCCTATAGAAAACTTTCGCTATCGAAAGCTTTCCTATAGAAAACTTTCGCTATCGAAAGCTTTCCTATAGAAAACTTTCGCTATCGAAAGCTTTCTTATAGAAAACTTTCGCTATCGAAAGCTTTCCTATAGAAAACTTTCGCTATCGAAAGCTTTCCTATAGAAAACTTTCGCTATCGAAAGCTTTCCTATAGAAAACTTTCGCTATCGAAAGCTTTCCTATAGAAAACTTTCGCTATCGAAAGCTTTCCTATAGAAAACTTTCGCTATCGAAAGCTTTCCTATAGAAAACTTTCGCTATCGAAAGCTTTCCTATAGAAAACTTTAGCTATCGAAAGCTTTTCTATAGAAAACTTTCGCTATCGAAAGCTTTTCTTTATAAAACAATTACTTTTTAATGCTTTTATTAATATAATTTGTTTTGATCGCTATAGAAAAAAGCCCTAAGTTATATTTGTGCTGCAAAACGAGACTACAAAAAAAGTTTTGAAAACCAAATTCACAAAGGCACAAGCCACGTTTGTGAATCGAGCCGCTCGATCCAAGACAGACGCACGCTTGCAGCCACAACTATTTCACCAAGTACAATGATCTCAGACCCTTAGACCAAATACGATGGAATAACCAATCCTAAGATAACTCAATCTGACATTAGACCTAACCTAGAATCCCACACGGGTTCCTTACCGCTTCTTCAACTAGGTTACTCAAGTTACCAGAATATACCACGAGGAGGTTAGCGTATGTAGCTGATCTTTGTATAATCTTTTATAAAAAAACCAAAATTTTTAATTAGGAATTTTTTAAAAATATCCATTTTGTCGGCTTGTGTACTTTTTTGTCACTTTTGTTTGTTTATATGTAGTTCGGATTTCAATTGTTAAACCACATAGTCTATGGATATGGTTGAGAATTCAAAGACTTGAATTGAAAAAGGGAATGAAATGAAACTGGTTTTAAATAACTTGATGTAGACCTATACATCAACTTCCTATGGTTAACTGGTTAATGCAAATTATGCTGTTCGTTAGTCCATATCAACCTACAAATTTACGTACATGCGATGCGAATGAATATTTGTAAAACTCTCAACAATGTCTCGTACAACATTTTCACTTAAAAACACTTGACATGGGAATTAATGCAAACAATTGTGGGCAGTTTAGTCTTGATGATGTAGTAGGCACATACGAGTAGATGCTATGTGTATTAGGCTATCAAATAGGTTTTCCTACACGTAGCCAGTCACTCTCACGCTTAGTCCGCCAGTTTGAGAAAAAAAGAAAAAACAAAACAAAAATAAAGAAACAAAACACTTACTCACTCTTAAACACAAAATCAACATGAATAGGAAGTGCTTTTCAAACAACGGCAAAAGTTTCCCAGAAATGAGTCAAACAAACTAATTATGGGGAAGGTAGTTTTTTCTATTTGGAGTTTTCATGTGTATCCAATGAACGCAGTTAGAGTTCAAATATTCCTATTGTTATTTGCATAAAGTGAAGTTGCTTACTTTCCTAGAACCAAGTTTTTTTTCGTTAATAGTTTGTGGAACAAAAGTAGTGGTAGGTTGTTGCTGCCAACTTGCCACAAACTCAGCCCAACTTAAATGGCTGAGTTGTTGAATATTGTTGCACAGCAAAAAACATATTGTTGCAAAAACATTAATTTTGTGCAAGTAACTCTTTGTAAAGTTCACATTTTAATTTCTAATCGTTTTCAATCAAATTTTGTACTATAAAATATAGTTAGTAATTTACATGAAAATACTATATAATTTAACAAATTTATTATTTCGTACCATTTATGGTGCAATTTAAGACGATAGGTAAAATTTCCGTTGGCGTTGGTTCGTGTAGTTCGTTTAGGCTGGCGCCAATCAATAAAACGTTTAAATCACACAGAATTTATTATTTATACGAAAATTGGCCTACTAAGTTTTTATTGAAAAATATTTATTTTTAAAAGTCAAAAAGTTCGTTATTATAGCTTATGCGCTTAATACATCCATAAGTTTATTTTTGTAACAATAAATTCAATTTATTTAAAGATTGTTTAAACTGTTTTAAACTAAAGACACGCAAAAAAATATTTAATGGTTTAAGTTTTGTGAATGATTTTAACATGGGCTTTTTGTAGTTAATTGTGTGGAAAATTTGTATTGATAATGTTTGGAAATTTATATTTGAACGAAGGGTTTAAAAGTTAAATAATCAGAGATCTATAAAAACAAATAAGAAAGCAATAATCCCGAAAAATATTTTAAATAAAAACGTAAATTTTTTAGAAATTTCCTATAAAAATGGTAAATTTTTGAAAAATTTGCTATAAAAATAGTAAATTTTTAAAACATTTCCTATAAAAATAGTAAATTTTTGGAAAATTTCCTATAAAAATAGTAAATTTTTGAAAAAATTCCTATAAAAATAGTAAATTTTTGAAAAAATTCCTATAAAAATAGTAAATTTTTGGAAAATTTCCTATAAAAATAGTTAATTTTTGAAAAATTTCCTATAAAAATAGTAAATTTTTGAAAATTTTCCTATAAAAATAGTAGATTTTTGAAAAATTTCCTATAAAAATAGTAGATTTTTGAAAAATTTCCTATAAAAAAAGTAAATTTTTTGAAAAATTTCCTATAAAAAACGTAAATTTTTGAAAAATTTCCTATAAAAAAAGTAATTTTTTGAAAAATTTGCTATAAAAATAGTAAATTTTTGAAAAAATTCCTATAAAAATAGTAAATTTTTGAAAAATTTCCTATAAAAATAGTAAATTTTTGAAAAATTTCCTATAAAAATAGTAAATTTTGAAAAATTTCCTATAAAAATAGTAAATTTTTGAAAAATTTCCTATAAAAATAGTAATTTTTTGAAAAATTTCCTATAAAAATAGTAATTTTTGGAAAATCTTCCTATAAAAATAGTAAATTTTTGAAAAATTTCCTATAAAAATAGTATTTTTTTTGAAAAATTTCCTGTAAAAATAGTAAATTTTTGAAAAATTTCCTATAAAATTAGTAAATTTTTCAAAAATTTCCTATAAAAATTGTAAAATTTTGAAAAATTTCCTATAAAATTACTAAATTTTTGAAAATTTTTCTATAAAAATAGTAAATTTTAGAAAATTTTTTAAAAATTTCCTATAAAAATAGTAAGTTTAAAAAAAAATCCTATAAAATAATATTCATGACGTATTGAAAAAGCCAGAAAGAGACATTTACTTTTATACACGACTGAATAAATCTATTGTGTCTGTTTTGTTGGATCTATAATGGTCATAGTAAGAAGATTAGAAAACACAATATTTTATATGATTTATGGTAAAAGATTATTAATCCTTGTCGTAAATTGGATTTAAGGGAATTATTTAACGATTTGATATTTATTACAATAGACTAGAATTTTGTTTTCATTTATTTTATTTTTTTTCTGTTTAGATACTTTTTTGTCGTTAGTTATATATTTTTCAGTTTAATGATTTTTGTCAGTCCAATTAGCCGTATAACCTTTTACTATTTTTATTTATGGAATGTTTGTAGTCAAAAATACGAATAATTTAAAACGTAGTCATCAGTTTACGTGTATGAATCATACCTAAGATAAACTCAAAAAATGTTGGTATATTTCAAAAACATAAAAAAAAAAATCGTAGTAATGTCAGACCAAAGACTCCATAATATAAAGATGTTGGTTGCACTTTCATTCATTGATTTGCCGTATTGTCCTTCCATAAATCCCATAAAAACAGAGAGTATACCGCTCTAACTCTAACTCGGAGGCAACTTATGAAGACGAGATATACAATGAGAGAAAGCTAAGGCACACACACGTGCTAAAAAGTTTTTATCTGAAAAATATAGAAAATTTTTCATATACAAATCTTTTATAAAAATTTTTTCTTTGAAATTTTTTTTATAGAAAATTGTTCATATAAAATTTTTTTATAGAAAATTTTTCATATAAGAATTTTTTATAGAAAATTTTTCATATAAAAATTTTTTATCGAAAATTTTTCATATAAAAATTTTTTATCGAAAATTTTTCATATAAGAATTTTTTATAGAAAATTTTTTATACAATAATTTTTTATATAAAGTTTTTCATATAAAATTTTTTTATAGAAAATTTTTTCAGATAAAAATTTTTTATAGAAAATTTTTCATATAAAAATTTTTTATCGAAAATTTTTCATATAAGAATTTTTTATAGAAAATTTTTTATATAAGAATTTTTTATATAAAGTTTTTCATATAAAAATTTTTTATCGAAAATTTTTCATATAAGAATTTTTTATAGAAAATTTTTCATATACAAATCTTTTATAAAAATTTTTTCTTTAAATTTTTTTTATAGAAAATTGTTCATATACAATTTTTTTTAGGAAAATTTTTTATATAAGAATTTTTTATAGAAAATTTTTCATATAAGAATTTTTTATATAAAGTTTTTCATATAAAAATTTTTAATAGAAAATTTTTTGTAAAAAATTTTTTATAGAAAATTTTTCATATAAGAATTTTTTATAGAAAATTTTTCATATAAGAATTTTTTATAGAAAATTTTTCATATAAAAATTTTTTATAGAAAATTTTTCATATAAACAATTTTTATAGAAAATTTTTCAAATAAGAATTTTTTTATAGAAAATTTTTCATATAAGAATTTTTTATAGAAAATTTTTCATATAAAAATTTTCACATATAAATTTTTTATAGACAATTTTTCATATAAAAATTTTTATAGAAAATTTTTTATATAAAAATTTTTAATACAAATTTTTTATATAAAAATTTTGTATAGAAAAATGTTCACATATAAATTTTTTATAGAAAATTTTTCATATAAAAATTTTTTATAGAAAATTTTTCATATAAAAATTTTTTATAAAAAATTTTTTATAGAAAATTTTTCGTATAAAAATTTTTTATCGAAAATTTTTCATATAAACAATTTTTATAGAAAATTTTTCATATAAGAATTTTTTATAGAAAATTTTTCATATAAGAATTTTTTATAGAAAATTTTTTATATAAGAATTTTTTATATAAAGTTTTTCATATAAAAATTTTTTATATAAAGTTTTTCATATAAAAATTTCTTATAGAAAATTTTTCATAAAAAAATTTTATATAAAAATTGTTTACAAAAATTTTTTTATATAAAATATTTTTTTAGAAAATTTTTTTATAGAAAATATTTTTTTAGAAAATTTTTTATAGAAAATGTTTGATATAAAATTTTTTTTATAGAAAATTTTTCATATAAAATTTTATATTAAATTTTTTTTATAGAAAATTGTTCATATAAAATTTTTTCATAGAATATTTGTCATAAAAATTTTTATAGAAAATTTTCATATAAAAATTTTAATAGAAAATTTCTCATATACAAATTTTGTATAAAAAATTTTTTATATAAAAATTTTGTATACAAAATTTTTATAGAAAATTTTTCATATGAAAATATTTTATAGAAAATTTTTCATAAAGAAATTTTTTTATGGAAATTTATTCATATAAAATTTTTTTTATAGAAAATTGTTCATATAAAAATTTTTTATAGACAATTTTTTATATAAAATTTTTCATATAAATTTTTTTAAAGTTTTTCATATACAAATTTTTCCTATAAAAATTTTTTATTCAAATCTTTTATTCAAATTTTTTATATAAAAATTGTTGATAGAAAAATTTTTATAGAAAATTTTTCATATAAAAATTTTTTATAGAAAATTTGTTATATACAAATTTTTTTTATAGAAAATTTTTTATATAAAAATTTGTTGTAGAAAATTTTTAAATTAAAAATATTTTATATAAAATTTTTTGTATAAAATTTTTTTATATAAATTTTTTTTAGAAAATTTTTCATATAAAAATTTTAAATAGAAATTTTTCATATAAAAATTTTTAATTGAAATATATTATACAAAAATTTTTTATAGAAAATTTTTCATATTATCTTTTATAGAAAATTTTTCATAAAAATATTTCATATTAAAATTTTTTATAAAAAATTGTTTATAAAAAATTTTTGTACAAAAATTTTTTTGTAGAAAACTTAACTTTTTGAGAATATTTCCTATTTAAATCTGTATTATAATTTAAAACGTGTTTAGTTTCTTCCAATAGTCTATAAATTTATTGAAATTCATATTATATTTGGAAATGTTTGCTAACATTTTTTCTTGAGTTTACTCTAAAAGAATTGAATTGTTATGAAAATATTTGCTTTAAGTTCATTTATTAGACATCCCCCAGTGGTCAAACCTATTAAAACTTTTTTTTTTTCACTTTTCCCTTACCACAAAGACATTCGAAGGCATTGTCTCAACAATATTTTCTATTTCTAGTTCAAGCCAACTAAAAACATACGACCATTTTATTTATTTTCGACGTATTTGACAAATTCATGTCTATGAATATGAGTGGGGATAAATATAAAAACTACTAAGTCGAAACCCTAGGAACTGTTCTATGAAAAAGAAATCCTTTTTTTTACAAATACTTTTTCAAATAAAAAAGAAACCCCCCAACAAAAATAAACACATAAAGTAATTAATGCGATTTTAATATCAAACCCCAAAAGGGTCAACAATAATTTATTTCTTTGTTGTTTTTTATTATTTTTATTACCTAAAAGTATTTTATTCTGTAAATAATACACGTTTACACATGTTGGAGACTTGGGTCCTTAATTTTTAATGTCTTGTCATTCATTTCGTAATAACATGTCATATTCTTTGGACACTGTTTCCGTATCCAGAGTGTGTGTATGGGCGTGTTTCTAAAGTTTAATTACTTATTTTCTACTTTTTTTTTATTTGATGTATTTTTTTATATTTTTTTTTTACTCAGGATTTTTATTAGGGATAGTGGTTAGTCAAAAATGTATGCTCCCCATGTCAGGGTAATTTAGATAAATTTGCAAGTGAAGGGATACAAACTTATCCTTTATTTACATTCTTTTTGAATGATATCCAAGATTTCTTGGGGGTTTTTGACAATGGGGGTGCATATTTTTAACAAATTTATTAGGTTGTGAAATTAACATGAGAGTATATATGAATGCCTATAAAAAATAAAATTTGAAATTTTTTATGGTCAAATATTTGACCTATTTTTTGGAAAATTAGTCAAGTGTAACGGAAAATAAATCTTTAATATTTCCTACGATGTAAAACATTTAACGTCTAAGAAATTTACGATATTGTCTACACTTAACATACGAAAAATAATTTCTTATGCGTGGAAATTTTTGAAACATTTACTATTTTTATGGGAAATTTTTTTAAAATTTACTATTTTTGTAGACATTTTTTTTAAATTTACTATTTTTACAAAAAATTTTTCAAAAATGTACTATTTTTAAAGGAAATTTTTAAAAAATTTGGTATTTTTATAGGAAACTTTTTAAAAAATTGCTATTTTTTCAGAAAATTTTTAAAAAAATTACAATTTTTATAGGAAATTTTTCAAAAATTTTCTATTTTTTCAGGAAATTTTTCAAAAATTTACTATTTTTGTAGGAAAATTTTCAAAAATTTACTATTTTTATAGGAAATTTTTCAAAAATTTACTATTTTTATAGGAAATTTTTCAAAAATTTACTATTTTTATAGGAAATTTTTCAAAATTTTCCTATTTTTATAGGAAAATTTTTCAAAAATTTACTATTTTTATAGGAAATTTTTCAAAAATTTTCTATTTTTATAGGAAATTTTTCAAAAATTTACTATTTTTATAGGAAAATTTTCAAAAATTTTCTATTTTTATAGGAAATTTTTCAAAAATTTACAATTTTTATAGGAAAATTTTTCAAAAATTTACAATTTTTATAGGAAATTTTTCAAAAATTTACTTTTTTTATAGGAAATTTTTCAAAAATTTACTATTTTTATAGGAAATTTTTCAAAAATTTACAATTTTTAAAGGAAATTTTTCAAAAATTTACCTTTTTTATAGGAAATTTTTCAAAAATTTACTATTTTTATAGGAAATTTTTCAAAAATTTACTATTTTTATAGGAAATTTTTCAAAAATTTACTATTTTTATAGGAAATTTTTCAAAAATGTACTATTTTTATAGGAAATTTTTCAAAAATTTACTATTTTTATAGGAAATTTTTCAAAAATTTACTATTTTTATAGGAAATTTTTCAAAAATTTACTATTTTTATAGGAAAATTTTCAAAAATTTACTATTTTTATAGGAAATTTTTCAAAAATTTACTATTTTTATAGGAAAATTTTCAAAAATTTTCTATTTTTATAGGAAATTTTTCAAAAATTTACTATTTTTATAGGAAATTTTTCAAAAATTTACTATTTTTATAGGAAATTTTTCAAAAATTTAGAATTTTTATAGGAAAATTTTTCAAAAATTTACAATTTTTATAGGAAAATTTTCAAAAATTTACTATTTTTATAGGAAATTTTTCAAAAATTTACTATTTTTATAGGAAATTTTTCAAAAATTTACTATTTTTATAGGAAATTTTTCAAAAATTTACTATTTTTATAGAAAATTTTTCAAAAATTTACTATTTTTATAGGAAATTTTTCAAAAATTTACTATTTTTATAGGAAATTTTTCAAAAATTTACTATTTTTATAGGAAATTTTTCAAAAATTTACTATTTTTATAGGAAATTTTTCAAAAATTTACTATTTTTATAGGAAATTTTTCAAAAATTTACTATTTTTATAGGAAATTTTTAAAAAATTTATTATTTTTATAGGAAATTTTTTAAAAATTAACAATTTTTATAGGAAATTTTTCAAAAATTTACTATTTTTATAGGAAATTTCTCAAAAATTTACTATTTTTATAGGAAATATTTGAAAAATTTACTATTTTTATAGGAAATTTTTCAAAAAATTACTATTTTTATAGGAAATTATTCAAAAATTTACTATTTATATTTATAGGAAATTTTTCAAAAATTTACTATTTTTATAGGAAATTTTTCAAAAATTTACTATTTTTATAGGAAATTTTTCAAAAATTTACTATTTTTATAGGAAATTTTTCAAAAATTTACTATTTTTATAGGAAATTTTTCAAAAATTTACTATTTTTATAGGAAATTTTTCAAAAATTTACTATTTTTATAGGAAATTTTTCAAAAATTTACTATTTTTATAGGAAATTTTTCAAAAATTTACTATTTTTATAGGAAATTTTTCAAAAATTTACTATTTTTATAGGAAATTTTTCAAAAATTTACTATTTTTATAGGAAATTTTTCAAAAATTTACTATTTTTATAGGAAATTTTTCAAAAATTTACTATTTTTATAGGAAATTTTTCAAAAATTTACTATTTTTATAGGAAATTTTTCAAAAATTTACTATTTTTATAGGAAATTTTTCAAAAATTTCCTATTTTTATAGGAAATTTTGAAAAAATTTACCATTTTTATAGGAAATTTTTCAAAAATTTACTATTTTTATAGGAAATTTTTCAAAAATTTACTATTTTTATAGGAAATTTTTCAAAAATTTACTATTTTTATAGGAAATTTTTCAAAAATTTACTATTTTTATAGGAAATTTTTCAAAAATTTACTATTTTTATAGGAAATTTTTCAAAAATTTACTATTTTTTTTAGGAAATTTTTCAAAAATTTACTAATTTTTTTAGGAAATTTTTCAAAAATTTACTAATTTTATAAGAAATTTTTCAAAAATTTACTATTTTAATAGGAAATTTTTCAAAAATTTACTATTTTTGTAGGAAATTTTTCAAAAATGTACTATTTTTTAAAAATTTACTATTTTTATAGGAAAATTTTCAAAAATTTATTTAACTTTTTAGGAAATTTTTCAAAAATTAACTATTTTTATGGTAAAATTTTCAAAATATTACAATTATTATAGAAAATTTTTCAAAAATTTTCTATTTTTCTAGGAAATTTTTCAAAAAAATTGTTTTGTATGAAATATTTTAAAAATACTTTAATTCTGAATTTTCATATAAAAAACGAATAAAATTAAAACTTTTGCATAAATTAACCAGACATAAATAAACAATAAACTGCGTTGTATGTAAAAATATTTCAAGTAAAAAAAATATAAAAATTCCACATCAGTTTAATAACTTATTCGAATGCATTCTTTCTCCTTAACATAATTGTAAAATTATTTGTATCTGCTGCAACATCATCAGAATATTAATGAACAAATTTTTAAAATGCAGAACAGCACAACAACTTTAGTATCAACAACATCTTCATCAGATTCGTTGTTGTTGTTATTATCGTCAACAACAAATTGTGTTTTCTTTCCCTTAGAAATGAAATTCTTTTTTAAAAATTTTCCCTATTCTGCTGTGCAATTTATGGAATGAAAATACTAATAACAAAAATAATAATTAATATTGGAAGTCCTGTCTGTCAGTCAGTTCACTCTGCCAGTTGTTCAGTTTCTCTAAGTCCATCAGTCAGCCTCTAAAGAATGTTTTCAGTTTTGTCAGTTATTTGATAATACCGTAGAAACTCAAATAGAATTTCAAAATTGTGTTTTGCTAATATTTTCTGTTATCGTTTGAATTTCCTTAACTTTTCTCCTCCTAAGGAATTCTGTATAAATTTTAATTCTTGTTTGTTGTTCTGGATATTTGCATTTAGAAATTTATGCAAATTAATTAAAACTGAAAAAAAAACATATCTAAAAGGAAAACAATCTGATCGTATTAGCATGAGGATATAATAGTCACTTTAGTGGTAAACGATTAGAAAAAATTTAAGCATTTTCTATATAAAGTAGAAATGTTTGAAAAATTTCTTATAAAATAGTAATTTTTTAAAGTAAATTTCAAAAATTTCGACAAATAGTAATTTTTTTTAAAATTTCGTAAAAATTTTTGAAAATTTTCGTAAAAATTTTTGAAAAATTTCCTATAAAAATATAATTTTTTTAAAAGTTTCCTATAAAAATATAAAATTTTTGAAAAATTTCCTATAAAAATAGAAAATTTTTGAAAAATTTCCTATAAAAATAGAAAATTTTTGAAAAATTTCCTATAAAAATAGAAAATTTTTGAAAAATTTCCTATAAAAATAGACAATTTTTGAAAAATTTCCTATAAAAATAGAAAATTTTTGAAAAATTTCCTATAAAAATAGAAAATTTTTGTAAAATTTCGTATAAAAATAGAAAATTTTTGAAAAATTTCCTATAAAAATAGTAAATTTAAAAAAAAAAATCCTATAATAGTAAATTTTTGAAAAATTTCCTATAAAAATAGTAAATTTTTGAAAAATTTCCTATAAAAATAGTAAACTTTTGAAAAATTTCCTATAACAATAGTAAATTTTTGAAAAATTTCCTATAAAAATAGTAAATTTTTGAAAAATTTCCTATAAAAATAGTAAATTTTTAAAAAATTTCCTATAAAAATAGTAAATTTTTGAAAAATTTCCTATGAAAATAGTAAATTTTTGAAAAATTTCCTATAAATATAAATAGTAAATTTTTGAATAATTTCCTATAAAAATAGTAATTTTTTGAAAAATTTCCTATAAAAATAGAAAATTTTTGAAAAATTTCCTATAAAAATAGAAAATTTTTGAAAAATTTCCTATAAAAATAGAAAATTTTTGAAAAATTTCCTATAAAAATAGAAAATTTTTGAAAAATTTCCTATAAAAATAGAAAATTTTTGAAAAATTTCCTATAAAAATAGAAAATTTTTGAAAAATTTCCTATAAAAATAGAAAATTTTTGAAAAATTTCCTATAAAAATAGAAAATTTTTGAAAAATTTCCTATAAAAATAGAAAATTTTTGAAAAATTTCCTATAAAAATAGAAAATTTTTGAAAAATTTCCTATAAAAATAGAAAATTTTTGAAAAATTTCCTATAAAAATAGAAAATTTTTGAAAAATTTCCTATAAAAATAGTAAATTTTTGAAAAATTTCCTATAAAAATAGTAAATTTTTGAAAAATTTCCTATAAAAATAGTAAATTTTTGAAAAATTTCCTATAAAAATAGTAAATTTTTGAAAAATTTCCTATAAAAATAGTAAATTTTTGAATAATTTCCTATAAAAATAGTAATTTTTTGAAAAATTTCCTATAAAAATAGAAAATTTTTGAAAAATTTCCTATAAAAATAGAAAATTTTTGAAAAATTTCCTATAAAAATAGAAAATTTTTGAAAAATTTCCTATAAAAATAGAAAATTTTTGAAAAATTTCCTATAAAAATAGAAAATTTTTGAAAAATTTCCTATAAAAATAGAAAATTTTTGAAAAATTTCCTATAAAAATAGAAAATTTTTGAAAAATTTCCTATAAAAATAGAAAATTTTTGAAAAATTTCCTATAAAAATAGAAAATTTTTGAAAAATTTCCTATAAAAATAGAAAATTTTTGAAAAATTTCCTTTAAAATAAAAAATTTTTGAAAAATTTCCTATAAAAATAGAAAATTTTTGAAAAATTTCCTATAAAAATAGTAAATTTTTGAAAAATTTCATATAAAATTTAAATTTTCTATAAAAATAGAAAATTTTTGAAAAATTTACTATAAAAATAGAAACTTTTTGAAAAATTTCCTATAAAAATAGAAAATTTTTGAAAAATTTCCTATAAAAATAGAAAAATTTTGAAAAATTTCCTATAAAAATAGAAAATTTTTGAAAAATTTCCTATAAAAATAGAAAATTTTTGAAAAATTTCCTATAAAAATAGAAAATTTTTGAAAAATTTCCTATAAAAATAGAAAATTTTTGAAAAATTTCCTTTTAAAATAGAAAATTTTTGAAAAATTTCCTATAAAAATAGAAAATTTTTGAAAAATTTCCTATAAAAATAGTAAATTTTTGAAAAAATTCATGTAAAAATAGTAAATTTTTGAAAAATTTCCTATAAAAATAGTAAATTTTTGAAAAATTTCCTATAAAAATAGTAAATTTTTGAAAAATTTCCTATAAAAATAGTAAATTTTTGAAAAATTTCCTATAAAAATACTAAATTTTTGAAAAAAATCCTATAAAAATAGTAAATTTTTGAAAAATTTCCTATAAAAATAGTAAATTTTTGAAAAATTTCCTATAAAAATAGTAAATTTTTGAAAATTTCCTATAAAAATAGTAAATTTTTGAAAAATTTCCTATAAAAATAGTAAATTTTTGAAAAATTTCCTATAAAAATAGTAAATTTTTGAAAAATTTCCTATAAAATTAGTAAATATTTTAAAAAATTCCTAAAAAAATAATAAAGTTTTGAAAAATTTCCTATAAAAATAGGAAATTAAAAAAAAAAAGACTACGTTAAAAAATATTAAAAATTAAATGGTTTCAAATCGATCTTCGAAAATCGCTTAGCAAAAATCACGTGTGAATGAATAGCGTGTATTTTTTCTTTTACAAAATTGCTTTAAATTGATGATTTATTGTTTAAATTGCTTCATATGTATTTCATCACTTAAGTAGTAAATTAATAGAATGATTATCATTTATTTCTCCATTCGTATTAGAGAAACATTTAAATTACACCTTCGAATTTGATATGATTTGATATTTCTGACACATTTAATTTATTTTTAAATATCACATTTTTAGTAAATAATTCTCGTGTTATAGACAATTTGTTAATTGCATTGTAAATAAATAATAGTTTAATATATTAACGTTAATCGACAATTGAGTTATTTAATAATTCAATAAATTTTTAATAACAGCTGCTGTCAAACTAAATGAAATTGTAATTTAATTAGTAAAGTGTCAAAACGTTCAAATTTATAGCATTAGAAAATTATATATCAAATGAAAGGTTATGTTTAAGAAGTTAACAACAAATATAATTTGAAAATATAATTGTTGCTTGTCATTATATTTTGAAAGCAAAAGTTATAAAAAATACTAAATGAAAAGTTTGAAATTAAATTCAAATAAACTTTCGCGAACATTAAAAAATAAATATAATTATTTAGCATGAATTTACAAATTATTATTCACATACAATTCCAAGACAATTGTACGTAAGATATTCATTTTCATTGTTTGAAAAAATAAAAATCCATTTGAGATCAAGGTGTTAATTTGAGATAATTTGCTGACACCGGAGAATTGTCACCATAAAATTAAAAAAACGACATTGTCATCACCACCGTCATTTTTTATTTGATGTACGAGTATTTTCTAAATTGAGTTGTATCTTATTTAATTTTGAATATAATTCAAATTTATTCCAATTCCATCATAAATTACAATCTACAAGTATAACATAAATACATATTAAATAGTTCATATTTGAATAAAAAAGTTGTAGATGAAGCTTTAATTTACAACAATTTGTTCTCATTTTATTTCCGTTTTTCGCCCTAAATAAAACACTTCCGTTCGTCATGAAGTATTTTGGAATTTTTTCTGTTATTTTAGGAAAACAAATTCTCATAAATATTAAATGAACATTAAGCTTTTATTAGCTACAATAAATTTAATATTACTAAAAATCTACTATTTATTTATTTTTAGAAAATATACTATTTTTATTAAAAAAAAAAAACATTTAAAAATTTTATAGGAAATTTAAAAAAAAATTTTATATATTTATATTTTTATATATTTATTATATAAAAATATATTATATTTATTTTATATTTTTATAGGAAATTTTTCAAAAATTAACTATTTTTATAGGAAATTAAAAAAATACTATTTTTATAGGAAATTAAAAAAAATACTGTTTTTATAGGAAATTTTTCAAAAATTTACTATTTTTATAGGAAATTTTTCAAAAATTTACTTTTTTTATAGGAAATTTTTCAAAAATTTACTTTTTTTATAGGAAATTTTTCAAAAATTTAAAAAAAATTTTAAAAATTTACTATTTTTATAGGAAATTTTTCAAAAATTTATTTTTTTTATAGGAAATTTTTCAAAAATTTACTATTTTTATAGGAAATTTTTCAAAAAATTTACTATTTTTGTAGGAAATTTTTCAAAAATTTACTATTTCTAAAGGAAATTTTTCAAAAATTTACTATTTCTAAAGGAAATTTTTCAAAAATTTACTATTTCTAAAGGAAATTTTTCAAAAATTTACTATTTTTATAGGAAAATTTTCAAAAATTTACTATTTTTATAGGAAATTTTTCAAAAATTTACTATTTTTATAGGAAATTTTTCAAAAAATTTACTATTTTTATAGGAAATTTTTCAAAAATTTACTATTTCTAAAGGAAATTTTTCAAAAATTTACTATTTTTATAGGAAGATTTTCAAAAATTTACTATTTTTATAGGAAATTTTTCAAAAATTTACTATTTTTATAGGAAATTTTTCAAAAATTTACTATTTTTACAGGGAATTCTTCACAAATTTACTATTTTTATAGGAAATTCTTCAAAAATTTACTATTTTTTGGGAAATTTTTCGAATATTTACTATTTTTATAGGAAATTTTTCAAAAATTTACTATTTTTATAGGAAATTTTTCAAAAATTTACTATTTTTATAGGAAATTTTTCAAAAATTTACTATTTTTACAGGAAATTTTTCAAAAATTTCCTATTTTTATAGGAAATTTTTCAAAAATTTACTATTTTTATAGGAAATTTTTCAAAAATTTCCTATTTTTATAGGAAATTTTTCAAAAATTTACTATTTTTATAGGAAATTTTTCAAAAATTTACTATTTCTAAAGGAAATTTTTCAAAAATTTACTATTTTTATAGGAAATTTTTCCAAAATTTTATTTTTATAGGAAATTTTTCCAAAATTTTCTATTTTTATTGGAAATTTTTCAAAAATATACTTTTTTTATAGGAAATTTTTCAAAAATTTACTATTTTTATAGGAAAGTTTTCAAAAATTTACTATTTTTATAGAAAATTTTTCAAAAATTTACTATTTTTATATGAAATTTTTCAAAAATTTACTATTTTTATAGGAAATTTTTCAAAAATTTACTATTTTTATAGGAAAGTTTTCAAAAATTTACTATTTTCTTAGAAAATTTTTCAAAAATTTACTATTTTTATAGGAAATTTTTCAAAAATTTACTATTTTTATAGGAAATTTTTAAAAATTTACTATTTTTATAGGAAATTTTTCAAAAATTTATTTTTTTTATAGGAAATTTTTCAAAAATTTACTATTTTTGTAGGAAATTTTTCAAAAATTTACTATTTTAATAGGAAATTCTTCAAAAATTTACTATTTTTATAGGAAATTCTTCAAAAATTTACTATTTTTATAGGAAATTTTTCAAAAATTTACTATTTTTATAGGAAATTCTTCAAAAATTTACTATTTTTATAGGAAATTCTTCAAAAATTTACTATTTTTATAGTAAATTTTTCAAAAATTTACTATTTTTCTAGGAAATTTTTCAAAGATTTACTATTTTTCTAGGAAATTTTTCAAAAATTTACTATTTTTCTAGGAAATTTTTCAAAAATTTAAAATTTTTTCGAAATTTACTTTTTAAAGCAAATTTTATTAGAAATTCTCTCTAAAAATTTTACTTTTAAAATATTTTTTTTTTTAAATTCTATTTCAAGTGTAATTTTTGTGTTATGTCGTAACAGTCTCCATTGATTTGTTCCAAAAGTTAAAGTATATAAAATGCATTATAATATTTATTATTAAATATTTTTTAAATTTAATCATAAAATCACACAATAACCTCTCATATATTTGAAATACAAAAAAGAAGAAAAACAAAAATAATTTAAATTGCATTCTCGTTTAGTTCAATGAACCTTTTGTTTATTGTAAACAATAAAAATTATCACACTGAAATAATTTTATATAGGTTTTATTTTTCGTTAAGTAAATGTAAATGTTTGTGGATCCGTAAAGCACGTTTATAAATTATTTTAAAACATTTAAAATTAATTTTTTTATTGCCTTCTCAGGTTTTATGAGTCAAAAATAATTACATATTGTTATAAATTTTAATATAGTAAATGTAGTTCATATTTATGATACATGGAAATATAAAAAAAGTTTTTAATAATAAAACTTTTATAATAAAAAGAAATAATTAACTGGAAATTTAATTATATTTAAATGTTTGTTAGTGAAATGTGGAATTTTTAGAGGTTTTGAGGCTATTTGAAAATTTTTAATTTAAAATCGTTACAGATTTTTTTTGTCAAAGAGTTGAGGTGGAAGACCCAATGTGCATTGGGCCTTGAGGGTCTTTACATTTATATTTTTCGAGGTTCAATTCTCGATAGTTTCTTATTTCTCATCTAATAGAAGTCTTATGTTAAATAAAATACTATTATAGTAGGGAGCGCCCAACAACACTACACAAGTCATAGATATATACTTCTAAGCTTGGGACACTTCTCCGCTTTATAGTTATTTTGATCTATCCATTGTTATTTTCGATTTAACAATTTTTGACTTTCAACATCCGTATTCTTACGCCCATTAAAGGGTTAAGAAACACTTCGTCTAACAAATCATGTACTGTCCAGTACTATCGAATATTTGAAATCATTAAAATAAAAAACCAATAATATTTAAATTTTATTCCAACTACTCAAATTTTAAAGCAAACTCTTAGAAAATTGATTTCTTTTACTTACACAACTGGTTATCAAACGTAATTGAACTAATCTCAGTAGGATATCAACTCATCGTATTGCAAAAATAACAAGAAAAATAGTAAAAGAAAAAATAGAAATATCTTCTACAGAAATATTAAGATTTCCGGTGAGAGCAGCAACTGATGACGATAGAGGAGATAGAGCAACAACCTTATGAAAAGAAATCAACAATAAAAGACGACCAACACCAATAGATTGCTGAAGTATGGACAAAAAACCCAGTAGTTGTAAAGAAGATGATCCCAAATCAAATCACAAATGATGATTTTGGTTCATTACTAGTAAATGTTTGAAATTTTTTTTTATAAAAATAGTAAATTTTTGAAAAATTTTCTTAAAAAACAGTTAATTTTTGAAAAATTTCCTAAAAAAATTGTAAATTTTTGAAAAATTTTCTATAAAAACAATTAAATTTTTGAAAAATTTTCTATAAAAAAAAATTAAAAATTTCCTATAAAAATAGTCAATTTTTGAAAAATTTCCTATAAAAATAGTAAAATTTTGAAACATTTCCTATAAAAATAGTAAAATTTTGAAAAATTTCCTATAAAAATAGTAAATTTTTGAAAATCTTCCTATAAAAATAGTAAATTTTTGAAAAATTTCCTATAAAAATAGTAAATTTTTGAAAAATTTCCTATAAAAATAGTAAATTTTTGAAAAATTTCCTATCAAAATAGTAAATTTTTGAAAAATTTCCTATAAAAATAGTAAATTTTTGAAAAATTTCCTATAAAAATAGTAAATTTTTGAAAAACTTCCTAAAACAAGTAAATTTTTGAAAAATTTTCTATAAAAATAGTAAATTTTTGAAAAAATTTTTGAAAAATTTCAAATAAAAATAGAAAATTTTTGAAAAATTTCCTATAAAAATAGAAAATTTTTGAAAATTTTCCTATAAAAATAGAAAATTTTTGAAAATTTTCCTATAAAAATAGAAAATTTTTGAAAAATTTCCTATAAAAATAGAAAATTTTTGAAAAATTTCCTATAAAAATAGAAAATTTTTGAAAAATTTCCTATAAAAATAGAAAATTTTTGAAAAATTTCCTATAAAAATAGAAAATTTTTGAAAAATTTCCTATAAAAATAGAAAATTTTTGAAAAATTTCCTATAAAAATAGAAAATTTTTGAAAAATTTCCTATAAAAATAGAAAATTTTTGAAAAATTTCCTATAAAAATAGAAAATTTTTGAAAAATTTCCTATAAAAATAGAAAATTTTTGAAAAATTTCCTATAAAAATAGAAAATTTTTGAAAAATTTCCTATAAAAATAGAAAAATTTTGAAAAATTTCCTATAAAAATAGAACATTTTTGAAAAATTTCCTATAAAAATAGAAAATTTTTGAAAAATTTCCTATAAAAATAGAAAATTTTTGAAAAATTTCCTATAAAAATAGAAAATTTTTGAAAAATTTCCTATAAAAATAGAAAATTTTTGAAAAATTTCCTATAAAAATAGAAAATTTTTGAAAAATTTCCTATAAAAATAGAAAATTTTTGAAAAATTTCCTATAAAAATAGAAAATTTTTTAAAAATTTCCTATAAAAATAAAAATTTTTTTAAAAATTTCCTATAAAAATAGAAAATTTTCAATTTCCAATAAAAATAGAAAATTTTTTAAAAATTGAAAAATTTCCTATAAAAATTGAAAAATTTCCTATAAAAATAGTAAGTTTTTGAAAAATTTCCTATAAAATTGATACATTTTTTTAGAGTAGCTCCTTCCCTCTGAAACTGCTGGGCAGTTGGACAGACTAACATACGGACTTAGATACTCTTCTTGTAAGAAGATTAAAATGGGAACACAAATACGTAACTGGCAAAAATAAAAGTAAAACTATTCCACTGAAGTGTTTGATTAAATTTATGAGGAATAGAAAACAACACCGGATGACACACCCGGAGTTGTTGTTTCTACAATAAAGTAGAAGGAAAGCTCATAAAACTGAAGAATGTTATAAAAACTATTGAAGTGAAGATAACCATAGGAAAGGATATTAAATTATGAATTTTGTTATTAGAAAGTTGAGATTATAAAATAATATTTATTTTGAAATTCAGCAGATTTTCTTAAAAAATTTTGATTTATTATGTGTAGAGACATTTTTTGGGGATTTATCGAGCACATTTTTTGAACATGTAGAAAATATAAATAGTTATAATTGTCTCAAATGTGAGACCCTGATACCCATAATCCGTTCCAGACTTTTAGAACCCTCATATATCTCCTACTTGTTTTTATTCAATTCAGTAAAAACACTTGTAATATAACTTTATTACAATACAATAAAATAAATATATGATCTCATAAACTATATTTCCCTATAACAATATTACAATTAAATTTCCAATTCATTGTTTTTATTTCAGTTTTTTATTATTATTTCATTCATTCATATTTCATATAAATTAATTGTTATCACAAATTTATTTTGTGTTGTATTGTTAATATTCTTGAGAATGTAAATTATTTATCCCCCCCCCCCAATACTCTTTCTTCATAATAATGCTCTGCATATTGAAATAATTCCATACAAATTTTAATATAAATTCAATTAAGTTCCACTTACATTGTTCTGGCGATGACTGGTTGACTGACTGACGGACTGTTGAAGTAATGTGCTATTGACGTTATTGTCATGGTTTAGGAAATTTAAATGTCTGCTCGCTCCTAAACACATCATATCCATTATAATACAGCAGCAATAATAATTGCTATGAATTCGATATATACTACGCCCAATTACATAGATATTGTAATTCCAATGAGTAATATTTTCAATATTTATGACAATGTTTTATTATGTCATAATTGGAATGTTAAGTTTTTATTATATTTTTATACCCTACATCATTTAAACAGGGTATACATTAATTTGTGATTGTGTAAATTTGTGAAGAATTTCCTATAAAAATAGTAAATTTTTGTAAAATTTTCTATAAAAATTGTAAAGTTTTAAAATCATATAAAAATAGAAAATTTTTGAAAAATTTCATATAAAAGTAGTCAATTTTTGGGAAAATTTCCTATACAAATAGAAAATTTTTGGAAAAATTTCCCATAAAAATAGCAAATTTTTGAAAAAAGTCCTATAAAAATAGATTATTTTTTTAAAATTTCCCATAAAAATAGTAAATTTTTGAAAAATTTCCTATAAAAATATTAAGTTTTTGAAAAATTTACTATAAAAATAGTAAATTTTTGAAAAATTTCCTATAAAAATAGTAAATTTTTGAAAAAATTCCTATAAAAATAGTAAATTTTTGAAAAAATTCCTATAAAAATAGTAAATTTTTGAAAAATTTCCTATAAAAATAGTACATTTTTGAATGATTTCCTATAAAAATGTAAAATTTTTGGAAAATTTTCTTATAAAAATAGAAAGTTTTTTAAAAACTTCCTATAAAAATAGTAAATTTTTTAAAAACTTCCTATAAAAATAGTAAATTTTTTAAAAACTTCCTATAAAAATAGTAAATTTTTTAAAAACTTCCTATAAAAATAGAAAATTTTTGAAAAATTTCCTATAAAAATAGAAAATTTTTGAAAAATTTCCTATAAAAATAGAAAATTTTTGAAAAATTTCCTATAAAAATAGAAAATTTTTGAAAAATTTCCTATAAAAATAGAAAATTTTTGAAAAATTTCCTATAAAAATAGAAAATTTTTGAAAAATTTCCGATAAAAATAGTAAATTTTTTAAAAACTTCTTATAAAAATAGAAAATTTTTGAAAAATTTCCTATAAAAATAGAAAGTTTTTGAAAAATTTCCTATAAAAATAGAAAATTTTTGAAAAATTTCCTATAAAAATAGAAAATTTTTGAAAAATTTCCTATAAAAATAGAAAATTTTTGAACAATTTCCTATAAAAATAGAAAATTTGTGAAAAATTTCCTATAAAAATAGAAAATTTTTGAAAAATTTCCTATAAAAATAGAAAATTTTTGAAAAATTTCCTATAAAAATAGAACATTTTTGAAAAATTTACGATAAAAATGGAAAATTTATGAAAAATTTCCTATAAAAATAGAAAATTTTTGAAAAATTTCCTATAAAAATAGAAAATTTTTGAAAAATTTCCTATAAAAATAGAAAATTTTTGAAAAATTTCCTATAAAAATAGAAAATTTTTGAAAAATTTCCTATAAGAATAGAAAATTTTTGAAAAATTTCCTATAAGAATAGTAAATTTTTGAAAAATTTCCTATAAAATTAGTAAATTTTTGAAAAATTTCCTATAAAAATAGTAAATTTTTGAAAAATTTCCTATAAAAATAGTAAATTTTTTAAAAATTTCCTATAAAAATAGTAAATTTTTTAAAAATTTCCTATAAAAATAGTAAATTTTTGCAAAATTTCCTATAAAAATAGTAAATTTTTGAAAATTTTCTTATAAAAATGGTTAATTTTTGAAAAGAAATGCTATAAAAATAGTAAATTTTTGAAAAATTTTCTATAAAAATAATAATTTCAAAGTGGACAATAAAGTCATCTATTTTAAAGTACCCATCACAAACTTGATTTGAATCCAATTGTTTTATAAGCCTTTTCTGTACAGTTTTAAAAAAATAAACATTTAAAATAAGGATAAATTTTGACATTTTTAACCCGTTTTAAGTATAACTTCGGTTTATAGTTCCAGTGTCCTTATTATTATTCACATAACTGTATATCGCATACAAATATCTTCTTCTTTTAGCGTAATTCATGGTCGGCTTAATCCACCGTACATACAAAAAACAAGCTATGGATTTTATTAAGATAAAAAAGTTTAAGTAGAACTATAATACTCTTCAGATTGTTGTCGTTCTTGATGTGCCCTTATTCAACCACTTAAAACTTCCAGTGATTTAAGTCGAATTTTTCTTAACAATGCAATGAATTTATTTGAAACTGTAATAGAAAATTGTGGGAATAATGTCAAGTATATAAGTTTGGTCTAATAAAATGCATTTGTGGTGTTTGAATGTATGAAAGAATTTTTTTGAGTTTAGCATTAAATTAGGGGGGCAAATAAATCATTTGTATTCAGAAAAAAAGAACATCAAAATCATATTTAATTCTAATGATTTGTCATAAATCAGATTAATCAGAGTATTTAACTTTAGGTAAATTTATAATAGAGGAACTGCTGGTAATGTGGTATACGTACATGATACATGTAGTTTGCTTCCAGGAATCCATTTGAGAAAAATATGAAACCCTTAAAATTGTTCAAGCAAATTCAAAAAAGATTAACATTTTCTGTAGAGACTCAAAGTATACCACAATAGCTGCACTTGTGTTTTCTGAAGACTGCTACATACAGTCTTCGGAAAAGCAATTCCATATATTCTTCCCTTATTAAGTACTTACAAACTGCAATAAAAAAAGAAAATAGAATCATGGTTACAAGCACGGGTCGGCGCAAAGAGAACAGAACAAAAAAATAAAACAATAGCCGGCAGAGTTGCCGTTTTTTATAATTTTAACTAAAATAGGTATTTTTCAATATGTAGTTCTAACGTTTTAAAAAGAAAAAGTTTTTTACTCCATTTTTTTTAAATTTTTATCAAAATTTTTGTTATCAAAAATTTTTCTATTGAAAATTTTTTTATCAAAAATTTTTCTAAAGAAAATTTTTTTATCAATCATTTTTCTACAGAAAATTATTTTATCAAAAATTTTTCTACAGAAAATTATGTTATTAAAAATTTTCTATAAAATTTTTTTTTTATCAAAAATTTTAATATAGAATTTTTAATTTCAAAAATGTTGTTATCAAAAATTTTTCCATTGAACATTTTTTAAATTTTTTTTATGAAAAATTTTTCTATAGAAAATTTTTTTATCAGACATTTTTCTATAAAAAAATTTTTATCAAAAATATTTCCTTAGAAAATTTTTTTCTCAAAAAATTTTCAATATTTATCAAAAAATTTTCTATAGATATTTTTTTATCAAAAATTTGTTTATAGAAACTTTTTTATCAAAAATGTTTCTATAGAAAATTTTTTTATCTAAAATTTTTCTATAGAAAATTTTTTTATCTAAAATTTTTCGATAGAAAATTTTTTAACAACAATTTTTGTACAGAAAATTTTTTTATCAAAAATTTTTGTACAGAAAATTTTTTTATCAAAAATTTTTCAATATAAAATTTTTTTATCAAAAAATTTTCTACAGAAATTTTTTTTATCAAAAATTTTTCAATATAAAATTTTTTTATCAAAAAATTTTCTACAGAAATTTTTTTATCAAAAAATTTTCTACAGAAATTTTTTTATTAAAATTTTTTCTATAGAAAATTTTTTATCAAAAATTTTTCTACGGAAAATTTTTTTATCAAAAATTTTTCAATATAAAATTTTTTTATCAAAAATTTTTCAATATAAAATTTTTTTATCAAAAATTTTTCAATATAAAATTTTTTTATCAAAAATTTTTCAATATAAAATTTTTTTATCAAAAAATTTTCTACAGAAATTTTTTTTTATCAAAAATTTTTCTATAGAAAATTTTTTTTTATCAAAAATGTTTCTATAGAATTTTCTTTTAAAAGCAGTAGAAAAATTTTTTATGAAAAATTTTTCTATGGAAAATTTTTTTATCAAAAATTTTTCTATAGAAAGTTTTTTTTTTATCAAAAACTTTTCTATAGAGATTTTTTTTCTAAAATTCTTCTATAGATGATTTGAAAATTTTTTGATATTTTTATCAAAAATTTGACAACTCGACTGTGGTCGAGGGCGCTAAGTGCTGATACCGTCCTGTGGCGGAACAGAAATTGCAATCCACTGAGCCGCGTTTAAAAATAATTTTTTCAGTTTTTCTCCACAATTACTTTTCAAATTTTCAAAATTAACAATTTAAAAATTAAATGAACTCAAGCCTGATTAAACCTAATTTTTCAAAATTTTTACAGAAAAATATTTTTACCAAAAAATTTTTCAAAGAAAACTATTTTTATTAAAAATGTTTCTATACAAAAATGTTTGGATCGAAAATATCTAAAACATTTAAAAATCTAAAATTCTTTATATTAGAATTTATTTCTGTTTTGAAAAATATTCCCAAAATTTACAAAAATATTCCCAATGTTTAGAAGATTTGAAAATTTTTGGATACAAAAATATTTTTATCGAAAAGTTTTCTATAGAAAATATTTTTGTCGAAAATTTTTCTATAGAAATTTTTTTTATTATAAATTTTTCTATAGAAAATCTTTTTATCATAAATTTTTCTATTGAATATCTTTTTATCAGAAATTTTTTTATAGAAATTTTTTTTTATCAAAAATGTTTCTATAGAATTTTTTTTTATAAGCAGTAGAAAAAATTTTTATGAAAAATTTTTCTATGGAAAATTTTTTTATCAAAAATTTTTCTATAGAAAGTTTTTTTTTTATCAAAAACTTTTCTATAGAGAGTTTTTTTCTAAAATTTGTCTATAGATGATTTGAAAATTGTTTGATATTTTTATCAATATTTTTTACAGAAAAATATTTTTACCAAAAAATTTTTCAAAGAAAAAAATTTTTATTAAAAATTGTTCTATATAAAAATGTTTGGATCGAAAATATCTAAAACCTATATAAATCTAAAATTGTTTAATATTAGAATTTATTTATGTTTTGAAAAATATTCCCAAAATTTTCAAAAATATTCCCAATGTTTACAAAAATAATAGTGTCGTGGCAACAATGTTCGAGATTATATTTTGTTGTTCTCTCGAACCATGTATTTTGTTGCTATAAATTAGATTTTGATTTGTTTTTTGCCTATTTTGTTTTTGTCTTTTCTTTAACAAAGCGGCACCAACCAACTCTGTTAACATACAAATTTCAACTGAAAGTTTTTAATAGGTGGAATTTAAGATAATTAAACAAAATCATCGACTTCTGGTAGTATGGGCTGCCTACTCCTGCTGGGTAGATTAAATAAAGACGATTTAATTTTTTTAAGATTTTAAGAAAAAAAAATGATTTAAAGTTTTCACCAAAAACTTATATTTTCAGTTTTCAATAACTCTGATTATCTCTTTTTCTCCTTCCAGACTATGTTCCCTAACCATAACACGTCTTACAATATTGACACCACTACCTGGTGACTTGACTTCATTATCGTTGGCGGTTAAAATGCAAAGTTCCAAACGTACATTACGTTCACATGAAATTCCCATTAATGGAGCCAGTTTTATACACTTAGGCACAACTTCATCTACAACATCATCGCTAAGTGGCATCACAGGCAGTGGAGGTGGTCTCAGTGGCGGTACAGGTTCTACCATCATGCAACAGGGCAATACAAATAACATCAATGATAGAATGATGAATACCAGTGGCCAGTCTGCAGGAGGCCTAGTTGCTGGTAGTGTTGGTGTGACTAATGTTCAAATGGGTACTCCCGGAAGTATGGGCAATTCTGGTACTACCGGTATAATGTTATCGGGTGGCTGTGGTGTACCATTGGCTGAAACTGAATTAGATTTGAATTTTAGTTTACAGTATCCGCATTTTATAAAACGTGATGGTAATAGGTGAGTAAGATTACAATTTTTCATTTAAAATCGATTTCGAAATAAGTGCTTAAATTAAGTAACGTATCATATGTCCTCATAATGCTAATAGACATCGCAAATCCTTACGTTTAGTAGGAGGGGAAAAAAAACTAGAAAAACAATGTGGCTGTTGAAACATTATAGATGCTAAAGAATTTTGTTTTAAACACCTTAACAAAATTATGATGATTTAAGCTTCAAATGTAATTATATACATCATCAATTCGCGCTTTGGTCTTCTAACGCGTTGCGTTAGCACGGCCAATGATTAGTTTATAACATCAGTTTAATCAACAGCCAGTCCACGTTTTTTTCAACTAAGTATGTACAAGGCTAATTGGTAATTTGATTATGGTTGTGTTCAAAACAAAAACTAATTACCAACTCAGTGTCCATGGTTTTGATTCTATTTAGTTGGTTATGTTCTATACTTGTATGTACATCAGCATCATCATGCCACAAATTAGCAGGATGGAGTTGCATTTTAAAACTTTTTTCCTTTATCATTATATTTTAACTTAGTTGTTGCTTAGATATCCAAATAGTTCGTAAAAGGCCTTGGGTTTGAACTTTTGAGTGTTAAATAACTGAAAAGGAATTTTGTTAATTAGAAAAAGAAAAAGTTTCATGGAAAATTATTGAAATTTTCTCGTTTGTAAATGAAGAATACGTTTGCATTTTCTTCTTTTCAAAACAAGTTGAAAAGTTAACTAGGTGTTAAACCGATCAAATAATTCCCTGCATAAGGGGACTAATGTGGATCGATTACACAGGTCAATAACCAAAATTACATTTAAGTTATATATTGTTTATACCCTTCACCACCATAGGTGGAAAGGGTATATTGGGTTTGTGCTGATGTACACCAATCGATTTAGAATCACTCCCTGAGTTGTTTTAACCATGTCCGTCCGGCTGGCTGGCTGGTCGGTTGTCCATGTAAGCTTGTTATCATTGTACGGTTCGTAACTTTAAAGATAATTTGATGAAGTTTGGCATATGCTCTTATTTTGGGCGAAATCGGTTTACTATTTCGGGTACCTTACATAGGGGTATAGAGTTTTTGGTCCTTTACAGCCACAAATTTAGTTGTATTTTAATAATGTTCAGCACAAATCAATGTAGGAATCGGCCCTTATTTGACCATGCCTCCCATACAGGACACATTCTCAAAAGACGTTCTTATATACTGTTACGTTTTTCCCTTAAAAACGTTGAAGGAATTCTTTTTGCAAACAACCGAAAACAAAATTAAAACTAAAACTTTAGAGTTCGTCACTTTACAAAACTGCTTTACAAATATTTTTGGCCTAACTGCTCTCTTATACGCGTCTCAATTAAAAGTGTTCCCACAATGCTCATTCATCGGCCTTATATAGTAGAGAAGAGAGTTTCTAGCATGCTTTTTACAGTAAAACATTCAGAGAAAACTGTTGTTCTGCTTATAGAAAAAAAAAACAGAACAATAACAACACCAACACCAACAGGAACAGGAACATTCTAGAAGAATTATAAGCAATGAACTTTGCACAATGGGTTGAATAATTGAAAATTCTTGGCAATACATACAAGCACAAAAACGTTTATAACTCTAAAGATAAATGCATTTTGTTATTAAAACGTTGCACAGATAAATATTTTTTTGTAAATATAAACCAATAACCAAAATTCGGTAACAATCGATCCACAATTGACCTCAGCTCCCATAGCAGGTGCTTAACCGGAAATTATATAAATCTCGAATTTTTTTAGAAACATCGCATAGTACATGTATGTCTCTAAGAGTTAAGGAAGACCTGTTAAATTGTTGGTCCATATTTGACCTTAGTAGTGAAGGGTATGATATAGTCGGGCTTGGCCGACTACAGCTTTTCTTACTTGTTATACCATTTACAACCATAGGTGGAAAGGGTATTATAAGTTTGTGCTGATGTATGTAACGCATGGAAATATTTGTCTTAGATCCACCTTTTAGTATACTAAAACTTTCTGAGTCGATTTAGCTATGTCCGGCTGGACGGCTGGCTGGACCCCCATGTAAACCATGTAATCAAAGTACAGGTCGCAATTCTAAAGATAATTTAATGAAATTTGCCACAGATCATTTTTTTCATAGTTGGACCATGACTATTGAAATTCGTCAAAATTGGTCCATTATTTATGGTACCTCCCATATGTGCCACTTCCCGGAATTAATATATATTGGCCACAAATATCAATATTTTTTCATGAAATTTAATACAAATGCTGCCTATATAAACTAAAATCACTGTACCAAATTTCATTGAAATCGGTCCACATTTGACCATAGCTCCCATATAAACTCTTCTATGAAAACGCACCAAATGACACAAAAATCACTAAAACGCTCGTAAATCTAAAGATAATGAGAATTGCTAAATCACTGTACCAAATTTCATTGAAATCGGTCCACATTTGACCATAGCTCCCATATAAACTCTTCTATCAAAACGCACCAAATGACACAAAAATCACTAAAACGCTCGTAAATCTAAAGATAATGAGAATTGCTAGTTTATGATTTTTGCAACAACTGTAATACATTTGCCAAATTTCGAGATAATCGGTCCACACTTGAGCCTAGCTCTCATATAAGTCCAAATGACGGAAACAGCTTAAATATATAAGTTTTGAGAAAATGTTTGTATGATGGCAACATTTAGCAAATATTTGTCTTTATACAGAAAAAATAACACTTTCGACCTTAGTGGTGATGGGTGTCGTATGGTCGGGCTTGACCGACTGAAGCACTTTCTTACTTGTTATTGTTACAAAAAAGCCTTTTAGAAATAAACAAACTCGTTAAAAATTTTTGTTATCTCCCAAACAATTTTATTCCCCGAATATAGTTTTGCGAATTTTCTTCCCGGAATATAGTTTTACGTCCCTTAAAGCCACAAATTAGCTTTTATCTTTATGAAATTTAAAACATACATGTTTTTTTGCAGAGGGACCATTATTATAAAAGTTTACCCAAACCGGTAAAATATTACAGGTTTTATTTCCCGTTTGCTGTTATGAATTCTATTATTATCGGTTTTAAGTTCAAGCAAGCAGATTTCATTAAAAAGATTTCACTTGGAATTTGATCTTTACCTATAAAACTCAAGCGTTTTTGACCAGATGATACCTTTTTTGATAGATAATTAGAACTATCATCTATGTGATAGATTAGGACTTATGTGCTGTTAATTAGGACTCATGTGCTGTAAAAAGGTAACGTTATATCTCCAAAACTAAAAGCAATTGAAAAAAAATTGAAATCGGATTTGAATCAACTGCAAACTTAAGTGGAAACATAATTAGTACTTTTTCGAAAATGTAATAAATAGGGGATGAAAAGAAAAAAAGGGTTAAGCAGTTTTAGAAGAAATATAACTACAAGAAATGTTTACAACGAAAAAGGGTCCACTAGTGTTCTCATATATAGAGCTAATGTCAAATGGTGATTTAATAACATTTGAAGTTCCGCATTGACTACTATTTTAGATAATGTAATGAGACATCCAACTGAAGAAGTTACTATATAGAGATTCATAACCGACGAAAGAAAAAATTGCAACTGTTTTAAGAATAATGAGCTAATAAGGACATAATAGAGTTATATAAAATTTTATACTATCGAATCTTTCAAAAGAAAGCAAATTGATCAGGGGCAAAACAACTGAAGTTTTATAAAATAAATAATTTATTTAATCGCAAGAGTATGTAAGTTAATCAATTTCAATTTGTTTCTATAATTACAGTAATTACTTAAAATAATGCCAAGAGTGGGAAATTACAAAAGAAATTACTTTCGACTTTCTTTTTTTTTTACATAATGCGCAATTATTTAATCGAATATCAGATACTAAGTCGAAGAGGATAATTTAAGTTAATTTTCTTTCTCAAGGACAATAAGTTTAATTTATTAAATCGTACATTATTCGTCGTATAAAATTGTCCTTTAGTAAATTGTTATCCATTAACAATTTGTCAGTAAAATATAATTAGAACAAATTTCTTCATAAAATACAACGCATTTGAATCACTTCCAAGATGCACAACTATAACGTAGATAATAAAAGGTTGGAAACATTGTAGTACAAAAAATAGGTTTTTGTTCCCCAAATTATTAGTAAAAAAATATTATATAAAAGTGTTCCAAATAAAATAGGCATTTACGATTTCCAGCCAAACTATTAAAAATTGTTTTGATTGTGTTAGCTTTTGTAGCTAAGTCCGATACTATTTGTATAAAATTATAAATTTCGAGATAATCGGTCCACGTTTGACCCTGGCTCTTGTAAAAGTCAAAATTATGAAAATAGCTTAAGTACCTGAAGCACCTGAAATGCAAAAGAGCGTAACTAACACAAAAATTATAATTGATTTTTTGATTAATTATGACACAGCAACCCAAAATACATCTGGTTACAAAATTTGTGAAGCGTACGCTCAAAAACATTTTATTCACTGAAAACCAAAGGTTTAAAATGTTGCTCTAAATTTGTATTGTAGTTAAGCGCTTTTGGTTTCAGAAAATATTCAGCTTGTAGTTAAGTCCTTTTGTTTTTTCGCAATTACTTTAAAATTACTCGTTTTTTCTCATTTAAGTTTTCTGAAATGTCTTTGCTGTTGCATTGTTGACCAAATTTCAAAATTTGGAACTAATTTTTTTATTTAGTTTAAAAGTTATGATGTTTTTGCTTATCATATAAAAAATATTATCCGAGACTTAAGGTACGGTCACATTGATTAAACATTTAATCGAAATTATCAAATATTTGATCCTCGTAGTCTGACCACAAAATATTTTTGAGGTTCAAACAAGAAACATGTTGATTTGAAGAAAACAAAATCATTTGCCAGCAAATAAAAATTTTCCTAATGTGACCACGCAAGAGCAAATATATTTTATTAAATTTTGATCAAATAATTATTTAATCTTACAAAATTTTTGTAACATCAAACAGGGGCAAATAACAGCTGAGCATTTCTATTGTTTACTATTCAAACAGAAACAACAACATCAAATATGAGAAACAACAACATCAAATTTGAGAAACAACAACATCAAATATGAGAAACAAATTGCTAGATACACAATTTTGTTTTGAACAAATTTTATCAAATATTTTTCGGGAAAATATTTAATCTTCAGTGTGACCATAAATAAAACTTGTTTTTTTTTTTGTTTATACTTTGAACGTATATATTTTATCAAATAAAAATCTTTAAATAAATGTGCAAGTGTGACCACAAATTTTTTATTATATTGTTTTGACAATATTTTACTCAAAATATTTGATTTAAATGTTTAATGAGTCTGACCGTACCTTAAGAATTTTGAAAGGCTATAAGTTAGCTTTCCGACCGTACATTGACCTGTTTGTCTACAGATCAAATCTAAAGATCCTCTGTTTTAAATACATGAAATTTCATTTAAGTATCTTTAATCGTTTAAAAGTTACGGGGTTATTTCTGAAAGAACTCTTAAAAAACCTCTGTATATCTTATTTTGAATTATTTAAAACTTATCTTTTTTACATTAAATTATGTTTCGTAAATAAACTGGCACTATTTTTGAGACCCGTCTCTTTATTATTAACAAAAAACTTTATCCATTTTGAAAGGTTTAAATTTGTACTAAAACTTTGTATATGCAGTTGAGCCCTTTTGGTTTCAGAAAATATTCAACTTGTAGTTAACCCCTTTTGTTTTTCGCATTTGCATAAAAACTAAACTTTTTTAATTTTTTCGTTTTAAGGGTTTTCTATGCTGATGGCTTGTTGACCCAATTCCAAAGTTTGGATTTAATATTCCGTGTAGTTTAAAAGTTATAACGTTTTTTTGCTGCTCCTGTAAAAAAAACTAGAAGTGTAGTTATGCCCTTTTGCATTTTAGGTGACGATTTAAGTTTTGAGAAAATCTTTGTATGATGACAAAATTCAAAAATTATTTGTCTTTATACACGAAAAAAAGATATTTGATCTTAGTAGTGATGGGTATCATATGGTCGCGCTTGACCGACTATAGCTCTTTCCTACTTGTTTTTACAGATTCCTAGAATAACATGAAAAAAACTGATCGTTACTATTTCTCGTATTTTTGTAATTTTTGTATTGTCAGTTAAAAAAAAGTTGCTATACCACATTACTAGCCTATACTACATTACAAGCCGTGGTATAGCAGGTTGATCATCCGCCTAGCATACCAGAGGTCCCAATTTTAATTCCCCGCCAGATCTACTTGAAAAAAAAATAATTTTCAAAAAAGCGGCGGTTCACCGCTAGCCACTGGTTATTGAGTATTAGGCTATGTAAAACTTCTTTAATTAATGCATTTGCCGTTTGGAGTCGGCGTTAAAAACGTAGGTCCCTTTCAATGAGTCTAAAAATAGAATCGGATGCAGCTCATTGGCCGACAAAAGTACCTCTTGTTCCAATTGGACTGTTGTCGGGGAATTGTATACATATATACTACATTATACGCACTTACCTTAAAGCTGTGGAAAAAAAGGCACTAGAGTGGAACTTAAACAACTCAATTGCCAAGAACTTCGGTATATGGAAAGGTATTAGGCTCTTTTGAAAAAGGAATTGAAGAACATTGAAAAGTCGTAAGTAGACTTTCTCTTCCAAAAAGGCGATAGAAGGAACTATAAAATATTTTATGAAATTACCGAAAAAAGTCGAAAAATTTACTGATACTGAATACTATTAACATTTCAATGTTATGAGGGCGGTTCGGAAACTCTTTAGCCTAGCACAAAAAGCGTGGTACAAATAGAAAAAAGTTAAGTGTTTTGGAAACTTCCATCTCTGCTATAAACACATTAAATTTTGTTTCGATCTGGTAACTAATTCATATAGAAACAGGTGTTCACAAAAGACGCATCCGCTATTTTTTTACAATGGAAAAATAAGAAATACGTGGTGTCATTAAATCTTTATATAAAAAAGGTTTATCGGGACAAGAAATTCATAATATGTTGAATGTGTTAGGTGGAAGTGCTCCTTCATATGCAACAGTAAAAAATTGGATTGCTTAATTTAAACGTGGTCGTACAAGCACTGAAGATGAACCACGTAGTGGACGTCCAAAAACAGCAACAACAACAGAAATTGTAGCCAAAGTGCATGATATGGTATTAAATGATCGAGTCTACAGTCTGTAGTTCTACAGTCTGTAGTTCTACAGTCTGTAGTTCTTCATGCAAAATGAAATGGACTCGATCATTTGAGATGCCCATGATATTAGCTATTTCACGCACTTTTATTCGTCGATCATTTAATACCATATCATGCACTTTGGCTACAATTTGTGTTGTTGTTGCTGTTTTTGGACGTCCACTACGTGGTGGCTTTCTGCAACAGTCGACCAAAAACGCATAAGAATGAACATTTCTCAAGCTTGTTTGAATCGTTTTACGCGAAATAAAATGGATTTTAAGCGTCGTTTCATAACTGTTGATGAGACATGGATCCATCACTATACTCCAGAGACAAAGGAGCAATCCAAACAATGGACTGAAGCTAGAGGAAGTGCCCCAAAGAAGGCAAAAGCTATTCAATCGGCTGGTAAGGTTATGGCAACGGTTTTTTGGGACTTCAAAGGTATTTTATTGATTGACTATCTGCAAAAGGGAAAAACAATAAATGTAGAGTACTATTGCAACCTTTTGGATCAATTAAATGTACAAATTCGAGAAAAACGTCCTGGCTTACAACACAAAAAAATAATTTTTCATCAAGCGCACAAGAGTGTTTTAACGATGGCTTCTTCTGTTATCCTTGACTTCCAGTGGAGCATAGGGCCTAAAAAAAATCAAAATCAACGAATTAAAGTACGAGTTGCTTGACCACCCTCCTTATTCTCCTGATTTAGCTCCCAGTGACTTTTACCTGTTCCTAAATCTAAAGCTGGCAAGCGTTTTACCTCAAATGAAGATAAAAAAAAATAAAAATATGTTTGAAAAACTAACAATTCTCTTTCATTGGTAGGCTAAGAAGTTTCCGAACCGAACCGACCTCGTAGATGAATTTGAATAATATTTAAAAAAATTGTCGTATTTTTAAAATTTTTTATATTGCACAGTTTAAGTTTTATTAACTTAATACAACTACAAATTTTATTCGGAACACCCCTTATCTCAGCTGGGTATACATATATTTTAAATTTTTCCTACTTTCTACCTATCAGTTAAAGGTATACAATTATATTTAAAATTTCAATTTAAATTTCATTACCACCCTCTTTTTTTCTTCTCCTTTTAGACTGGTCATTTTGTTGCAAAGACGCAAAAAATACAAATCACGCACTATATTGGGTTATAAAACTTTGGCCGAGGGCTTTATACGCATGGATGCAGTGTTACAGAAATCAATGGACATGACAGTGGAATTGACAGCATCCGGTAAAAATGGTAGACCAGGTACAACCGTTGCTTGTCTACGTGCCGAACGTGTTTCGTCCATACCAGTTGATCATGACAATAAAAATAATAATAGCGTGCTATTGGCAGGTATGTTGTAACATTATTTTGTATTGAGATTTGATTAGAGTAAAGTAAATATTTTTCTTTTAAATGAGTCATTTATATTGAAATTCATAACAAATCATTAAAAAAATAAAAAACGCAAAGGAAACTTCATGGAGTTGGTATGAAATTGTTGTAAAGATTATACAATGCATTGTCACAATTAGATTAAACTAATTTAACAAATAACATTTTTTGTTATCTTTTCCTAAAATGTTTTAAAATTTATTGTTAACTTCCAAAAACCAAACTTTTAACACTTTTCAACTGACACAAAACTTAAAACAGAAAAAAATACCTGTCAACCAAAAAACCACATTTTTGCACCCACTGTCGCCATTTCCCCCTTTTTTAGTCTTTTCTACTTGAGCTAATGCATTTCAACTAAACAACCAACTTTCATTAACAACTACAAAATAAATACCATCAAAAGAACTTTTTTTATGAAATAAAGTTCAAAACAAATAAATTTCTTACGAATAGGAAAAAAATGTAAAAAAAATAAAACGTAAAATGTAACAAAACTTACAAAGTATTGAATGAACGAAGTAGTGGAAGTTGATTTGAATTCCACTGCATTTGGTTGCGGTTACCTAAAGTTACGAATAAAAAACCACAAAATGAAAAACAATACAAAAACTTTTGTTAAGTTAACTTTTATATATTCATAGACTATTTATTTTAGATTTTATATGAATGAAAAGAAAAAGTTGAAGACGAGTGCAAATTTTTATAAACATGATGGTTCAGAGCACGGTCGGCGCAAAGTGAACAGAACAAAATAATAGTCGGCGGAGTTGCCGTTTTTTGATACTTTTAACTAAAATAGGTATTTTTTTTAATGTGTTCTAACGTTTTAAAAAGAAAAAATTTTCTACAACATTTTCTTTAAATATTTTTATCAAAAATTTTTCTATAGTAAATGTTTTTATCAAAATTTTTTCTTTAAAAAATTTTTTATCAAAAATTTTTGTATGGAAAATTTTTTATCAAAAATTTTTCTATAGAAAATTTTTTTATCACAAATTTTTCTATTAAAATTTTTTTTTATCAAAAATTTTTCTATAGAACATTTTTTTACCAAAAATTTTTCTATAGAATATTTTTTTCTATAGAAAAATGTTTTATCAAAAATGTTTCTATAGGAAAATTTTTTATCAAACATTTTTTTATAGAAAATTTTTTTTTATAAAAAATTTTTCTATAGAAAATTTTTTTATCAAAAATTTTTCTATGAAAATTTTTTTATCAAAAATTATTCTATGAAAATTTTTTTATCAAATTTTTTTTTTTTTAATATTTCTATAGAAAATTTTTTTATGAAAAATTTTTGTATAGCAAAATTTTTGATTAACAATTTATCTATAGGAAATTTTTTTATTAAAATTTTTTCTATAAAAAATTTATTTTATCAAAAATTTTTTTTATTCAAAATTTTTCTATAGAAAATTTTTTTTATCAAAAATTGTTTTACTGAAAATTTTTCTACAAAAAAATTTTTTTATCAACAATTTTTCTATAGAAAATTTTTTTTATCAAAATTTTTTCTATCCAAAATTTTCTACAGAAAATTTTTTATCAAAATTTTTCTATAGAAAATTTTTTTATCAAAAATTTTTGTATGGAAAATTTTTTATCAAAAAAGTTTCTATGAAAAATTTTTTTATTAAAAATTTTTGTATGGAAAATTTTTTATCAAAAATTATTAATTATTAACATTTTTTTATCAAAAATTTTTCTTTAAAAAATTTTTTATCAAAAATTTTTGTATGGAAAATTTTTTATCAAAAATTTTTCTATAGAAAATTTTTTTATCAAAAATGTTTCTATTAAATTTTTTTTTTATCAAAAATTTTTCTATAGAACATTTTTTTACCAAAAATTTTTCTATAGAATATTTTTTAACAAAATTTTTTCTATAGAAAAATGTTTTATCAAAAATGTTTCTATAGGAAAATTTTTTATCAAACATTTTTTTATAGAAAATTTTTTTATCAAAAATTTTTCTATAGAAAATTTTTTTATCAAAAATTTTTCTATGAAAATTTTTTTATCAAAAATTATTCTATGAAAATTTTTTTATCAAATTTTTTTTTTTTTTAATATTTCTATAGAAAATTTTTTTATGAAAAATTTTTGTATAGCAAAATTTTTGATTAACAATTTATCTATAGGAAATTTTTTTATTAAAATTTTTTCTATAAAAAATTTATTTTATCAAAAATTTTTTTTATTCAAAATTTTTCTATAGAAAATTTTTTTTATCAAAAATTGTTTTACTGAAAATTTTTCTACAAAAAAATTTTTTTATCAACAATTTTTCTATAGAAAATTTTTTTTATCAAAATTTTTTCTATCCAAAATTTTCTACAGAAAATTTTTTATCAAAATTTTTCTATAGAAAATTTTTTTATCAAAAATTTTTGTATGGAAAATTTTTTATCAAAAAAGTTTCTATGAAAAATTTTTTTATTAAAAATTTTTGTATGGAAAATTTTTTATCAAAAATTATTAATTATTAACATTTTTTTATCAAAAATTTTTCTTTAAAAAATTTTTTATCAAAAATTTTTGTATGGAAAATTTTTTATCAAAAATTTTTCTATAGAAAATTTTTTTATCAAAAATGTTTCTATTAAATTTTTTTTTTTATCAAAAATTTTTCTATAGAACATTTTTTTACCAAAAATTTTTCTATAGAATATTTTTTAACAAAATTTTTTCTATAGAAAAATGTTTTATCAAAAATGTTTCTATAGGAAAATTTTTTATCAAACATTTTTTTATAGAAAATTTTTTTATCAAAAATTTTTCTATAGAAAATTTTTTTATCAAAAATTTTTCTATTAAATTTTTTTTTTTATCAAAAATTTTTCTATAGAACATTTTTTTACCAAAAATTTTTCTATAGAATATTTTTTAACAAAATTTTTTCTATAGAAAAATGTTTTATCAAAAATGTTTCTATAGGAAAATTTTTTATCAAACATTTTTTTATAGAAAATTTTTTTATCAAAAATTTTTCTATAGAAAATTTTTTTATCAAAAATTTTTCTATGAAAATTTTTTTATCAAAAATTATTCTATGAAAATTTTTTTATCAAATTTTTTTTTTTTTAATATTTCTATAGAAAATTTTTTTATGAAAAATTTTTGTATAGCAAAATTTTTGATTAACAATTTATCTATAGGAAATTTTTTTATTAAAATTTTTTCTATAAAAAATTTATTTTATCAAAAATTTTTTTTATTCAAAATTTTTCTATAGAAAATTTTTTTTATCAAAAATTGTTTTACTGAAAATTTTTCTACAAAAAAATTTTTTTATCAACAATTTTTCTATAGAAAATTTTTTTTATCAAAATTTTTTCTATCCAAAATTTTCTACAGAAAATTTTTTATCAAAATTTTTCTATAGAAAATTTTTTTATCAAAAATTTTTGTATGGAAAATTTTTTATCAAAAAAGTTTCTATGAAAAAATTTTTTATTAAAAATTTTTGTATGGAAAATTTTTTATCAAAAATTATTAATTATTAACATTTTTTTATCAAAAATTTTTCTTTAAAAAATTTTTTATCAAAAATTTTTGTATGGAAAATTTTTTATCAAAAATTTTTCTATAGAAAATTTTTTTATCAAAAATGTTTCTATTAAATTTTTTTTTTTATCAAAAATTTTTCTATAGAACATTTTTTTACCAAAAATTTTTCTATAGAATATTTTTTAACAAAATTTTTTCTATAGAAAAATGTTTTATCAAAAATGTTTCTATAGGAAAATTTTTTATCAAACATTTTTTTATAGAAAATTTTTTTATCAAAAATTTTTCTATAGAAAATTTTTTTATCAAAAATTTTTCTATGAAAATTTTTTTATCAAAAATTATTCTATGAAAATTTTTTTATCAAATTTTTTTTTTTTTTAATATTTCTATAGAAAATTTTTTTATGAAAAATTTTTGTATAGCAAAATTTTTGATTAACAATTTATCTATAGGAAATTTTTTTATTAAAATTTTTTCTATAAAAAATTTATTTTATCAAAAATTTTTTTTATTCAAAATTTTTCTATAGAAAATTTTTTTTATCAAAAATTGTTTTACTGAAAATTTTTCTACAAAAAAATTTTTTTATCAACAATTTTTCTATAGAAAATTTTTTTTATCAAAATTTTTTCTATCCAAAATTTTCTACAGAAAATTTTTTATCAAAATTTTTCTATAGAAAATTTTTTTATCAAAAATTTTTGTATGGAAAATTTTTTATCAAAAAAGTTTCTATGAAAAATTTTTTTATTAAAAATTTTTGTATGGAAAATTTTTTATCAAAAATTATTAATTATTAACATTTTTTTATCAAAAATTTTTCTTTAAAAAATTTTTTATCAAAAATTTTTGTATGGAAAATTTTTTATCAAAAATTTTTCTATAGAAAATTTTTTTATCAAAAATGTTTCTATTAAATTTTTTTTTTTATCAAAAATTTTTCTATAGAACATTTTTTTACCAAAAATTTTTCTATAGAATATTTTTTAACAAAATTTTTTCTATAGAAAAATGTTTTATCAAAAATGTTTCTATAGGAAAATTTTTTATCAAACATTTTTTTATAGAAAATTTTTTTATCAAAAATTTTTCTATAGAAAATTTTTTTATCAAAAATTTTTCTATGAAAATTTTTTTATCAAAAATTATTCTATGAAAATTTTTTTATCAAATTTTTTTTTTTTTTAATATTTCTATAGAAAATTTTTTTATGAAAAATTTTTGTATAGCAAAATTTTTGATTAACAATTTTTCTATAGGAAATTTTTTATTAAAATTTTTTCTATAAAAAATTTATTTTATCAAAAATTTTTTTTATTCAAAATTTTTCTATAGAAAATTTTTTTTATCAAAAATTGTTTTACTGAAAATGTTTCTACAAAAAAATTTTTTTATCAACAATTTTTCTATAGAAAATTTTTTTATCAAAATTTTTTCAATCCAAAATTTTCTACAGAAAATTTTTTATCAAAAATTTTTTTATAGATATTTTTTTATCAAAAATTTTTGTATTTAAAATTTTTTATCAAAAAAGTTTCTATGAAAAATTTTTTTATTAAAAATTTTTGTATGGAAAATTTTTTATCAAAAATTATTAATTATTAACATTTTTTTATCAAAAATTTTTCTATAAATTATTTTTTCTTAATTTTTCTATAGAAAAATTTTTTATGAAAAATTTGTGTATAGCAACATTTTTGATTAACAATTTTTCTATAGGAAATTTTTTTTATCAAAAATTTTTTTATTTAAATTTTTTCTATAAAAAATTTATTTTATCAAAAATTTTTTTTATTAAAAATTTTTCTATAGAAAATTTTTTTTATCAAAAATTTTTCTATAGAAATTTTTTTTATCAAAAATTATTCTATGAAAATTTTTTTTATCAAAAATTGTTTTATTAAAAATTTTTCTACAAAAAATTTTTTTATCAAAAATTTTTATATTCTATAGAAATTTTTTTTATCAAAATTTTTTCTATAGAAAATTTTTAATCAAAAATTTTTTTATCAAAAATTTTTGTATGGAAAATTTTTTATCAAAAAATTTTCTATGGAAAATTTTTTTATTAAAAATTTTTGTATGGAAAATTATTTATCAAAAATTTGTAAATAGAATTTTTTTTTTATTAAAAATTTCTGTATAAAATTTTTTTTTTTATCAAAATTTTTTCTTTAGAAAATTTTTTATCAAAAAATTTTCTATAGAAAATTTTTTTATCAAAAATTTTTCTATAGAAGATTTTTTTATCAAAAGTTTTTCTATAGAAAATTCTTTATCAAATTTTTTTATTTTTTTATCAAAAATTTATCTATATTTTGTTATACAAATTTTTTTTTTAAATTTTTATGTTTTATCAAAAATTTTTCTATAGACAATTTTTTTGATCGAAAAAAATATAAAATTCTAAAATTGTTTAATATTACAATTTTTTTTCCATTTTTGAAAAATATTCCCAATATTTACAAAAATATACCCAATGTTTACAAAAATAATAGTGTCGTGGCAACAATGTTCGAGATAATATTTCTTTGTTCTCTCGAACCCTTGTATTTTGTTGCTATAAATTGGATTTTGATTTGTTTCTTGCCTATTTTGTTTTTGTCTGTTCTTTAACAAAGCGGCACCAAGCGACTCTGGTAGTATCCAAATTCCAACTGAATTATTTTAATACTCATTTTCACGAGTATTTTAATGATCGTTGTATTTACGAAAATTAAAAAATCATCGGCTGCTGGTGGTATGGGCTGCCCACTGGTTACTGGTTTAGAGTCATACTTATAACAATTAAAGACGTTAGCACCAAAACGTAACAATAGTATTTTTTGAAGAAATTGAGTTAATGATTAGGGTGAGTCGTTTTTTTTTTGCACTTTTGTCTCTGATCGACTTCTTATAGTGAAATTATATGACAATCTAAAGTATGCAATATATTATTTACTTAGTTTCAGGATATGAGTCCGCTCAACGGGCGGAGTATTTTTAGTTTTTGCGATATTTTGCCCATTTTAGATTTATTTTTAAATGAAAAGATAATAAAATCTAAACGAGAACTAATGCAGATTTCCTTGAAGTCATAAAAAGTTTTGGAGTTATTACGATTTCTCCCCGATAATTCGTGTAATTAAAACACCTCTAATGATACTCAGACAAAGAAAAAATACTTTGGATAAAAACTAGCAAATTAAAACACGATTTATGATCTCAAGACTTTTTTTATTTAACTTCATAGAACTACAAATTTTATTCGGAACATTTCTTATAGCACCATACAGTGTACAGTGGCTTGTATCTTTTAAATGTCGGATTGCATCAGTATAAATGAGTGAATTGTTAAGAAGGACCCAAGCTTTCTAAATTTGGAATTTATGGGTTTTCTTCGTTTCTTCAAGCTTATTCCAATATATAAACCATATTGGGCAATAGTTGAAAGAGCTTCACGGTCCAAAAGCTTCTTTACTTCTGAGGTGCTCTACTTTGACACCTAATGATTCACCCTGTGTAAACACAGGGTAATCATAAATCCAAAATTAAAAAAGCTTGGGTTCTCCTTAACAACTCTCTCATACATACTGATGCAATCAGACTTACACTTTAGAAGATACATATTTATTACCACTTTTTTTTTTGTTTCAAACCACTGTGGACCTTATAGTGCTTGAGATTTGCGGCAATCTGGTGGTCTAAATATTCCGGATCCTTGAGCTTCGTCAAAGTGCAATGTCTTGTATTTTCTAAACAATATTAAAATTAAGTAACCTTCTAGTTTATTTAAGTCTCATGATCAACAAACTTTTTCTAAACACAAGACCATTGAACACTTTTTAAAGGCACATGACTTTAGCTAAACCTAAAAATTCGAATTTATCACTTAAATTTATTGCACTTCAAAATAATTTGTCACTTGAAGAGACTATCATTTAAATATTGGAATTGGGCCAATATATACTAAACAATCAATTTTAAACGCCAATAAAATGGTGGCATCTAACCATCCCCCAGCTGATTTTGAAGGGGCGTGAGAAATTAAAAGTTTTTTAAAAATAAATACAAAATTAACCCAATTTACAAAGAATTTGTTTAAATATTTTATAGATAAAAATAATTTAAAAAGGGGATTGTCATTGAGAAACACATTAAAAATACACATGAAACTGATATTTATAAATTATAGGGTTTCTTAAAAGAAATACCTGTTGTAGGTAATTAATAGAAAAAAATAAAATTTGTAATTATTTTTCTTTTTTTATGAAAATGGACTTTTTTTCTTACAACCCCTTGTGGGGGCGATAATGTTTGTAGGTGTAAACTGATTAGGAAAATTGATTTTTTTGAACATTTTCTATGACCCTCCATAAAAAAGGCATTGATATTGACAATTCCAAAATAGATCATAAAACAAAGTCATTTTGGTTAATGGTTTTTTATTTATTTATTTTTATTGTATTTATTTTATTTAATCAATTTATGATTAAAAGCTTAAATAGTGATTTTTGTTAAAAGGTTGGAAATGGAAAAGTTTTTACATTTTCAAATTGTTCAAAGTATTGAAGTTTCGGTTCTGATTTCTGTAAAATATCTTCAGAATATTTAGGTATTAAAGAGGGTGAAAACAAATTTGGTGGAAAGGGTATATTGGGTTTGTGCTGATGTTTGTAACTTATAGAAATATTGGGTTAACCCCCACCTTCCGGTATACCTATCGAATCAGAATCACTTTCTGAATTGATGTCGGTAAAACCATACCGTATGTTCTAAACTGTTAGTTTAAATGCATCAGTATGTATAAAAGAATTGTTAAGGAGGACCTAAGCTTTCTAAATGTTGGATTTATGGTTAGCCTGTTTTTGAACAGAGTAAATGATTGGGAGTCAAAGTAGAGAATTTCGAAAAATTAGCTTATTTTTCGAAATTTTGTTTTTGAGTCATAAGCCACCTTTTCATAGACCGGGTCACATATAGAAATTTGCCATTTTTTATAAAATTCGATTTTCTGGATTCATTTATGAATTCGCGCTACTGTTTATTGTTGAAATCTAAAGATAATATATGGGACTATATAACTGCATTTCAGAAGTCTGCAAAATCGGCTTGACTTTTTTGTTATGTGTTCGAAAACACAACAATTTTCGCAAAAATTAGACAAATTTCGTTCAATGCTGTACGTAAAGGGAAAGTTGCACTGACTTAAATTTTGGTTTAAAATTATCTTAAAATCCCATTCTCTACCAAAATATGCGACCCGGTCTATGGAAAGGAAAAAGGTGGCTTATGACTCAAAAACAATTTGTCGAAATTTTGTTTTTGAGTCATAAGCAGGAGTAGGCAGCCCATAACACCAGTAGCCGATGAATTTTATATAATTTTCGTAAATATCACGATCATTAATAAAACTCGTTAAAATGAGTATTAACATCATTCAGTTGGAATTTGGATGTTAACAGAGTTGGTTGGTGCCGCTTTGTAAAAAAAAACCAAAAACAATATAGGCAAGAAACAAATCTAAATCCAATTTATAGCAACAAAATACATGGTTCGAGAGAACAATGATATATGTATTTATAATCTCGAACATTGTTGCCACGAATCTATTATTTTTGTAAACATTGGGAATATTTTGTAAATTTTGGGAATATTTTTCAAAACAGAAATAAATTCTAATATTAAACAATTTTATATTTTTATATTTTTTACATATTTTTGATTCAAACATTTTTTTATAGAATTTTTTTTTATTTATTACATTTTTTTATAGAAAATTTTTCGATAAAAATATTTTTCTGTAAAAATTTTTATTAAAAATATTTTTATACCCGAAAATTTCAAATATTCTATAGATAAAAAAATTTTCTATGGCAAAAGTTTTGATAAAAAGATTTTTAAAAAGTTTTACTGTAGTGTATTGCACTAAGAATCCCAATTTATTACAATTATTTATTATTGTAATAAATAGTTTTTTGATAAAACCATTTTTTATAGAAAAATATTTGGTGAAAAAATTTCCTATAGAAAAAGTTTTTTTTAGAAAAAATTTTGATTAAAAAAATTTTCTATAGAAAAATTTTTAGTAAAAAAATTTTCTATAGAAAAATTTTTGATGAAAAAATGTAGAAACATTTTTGGTAAAAATATTTTCTATAGAAAAATTTTTAATAAAAAAATTTTTTATATAATAATTTTTGATAAAAAAATTTTCTATCGAAAAATTTTTGATAAAAAAATTTAGAAAAACTTTTGATAAAAAAATTTTTAATAAAAAAAATTTTCTATAAAAAAATTTTCTATAAAAAATTTTCTATAGAAAAATTTTTGATAATAAAGTTTTCTATAGAAATATTATTGATAAAAAAATTCTGTAGAAAACTTTTTGATAAAAAAGGTTTCTATAGAAATATTATTGATAAACAAATTTTCTATGGAAAATTTTTTGATAAAAAAAATTTCTATAGAATAAGTTTTTTTAAAAAAATTTTCTATAAAAACATTTTTGTTGGAAAATTTTTCTATAGAAAGATTTTTGATAAAAACATATTCTATAGAAAAACTTTTGATAAAAAAGTTTTCTATAGAAAAATTATAGATACAAAAATTCTATAGAAAAATTTTTGATTAAAAGACTTTCTATAGAAAAATTTTTGATAAAAAAAAATTTCTATGGAAAAATTTTTGATAAAAAAATTTTCTATAGAAAAATTTTTGATACAAACATTTTCTATAAAAACATTTTTGATAAAAATTTTTTTCTATAGAAAGATTTTTGATAAAAACATATTCTATAGAAAAACTTTTGATAAAAACATATTCTATAGAAAAACTTTTGATAAAAAAGTTTTCTATAGAAAAATTTTTGATAAAAAAATTTTCTATAGAAAAATTTTTGATAAAAAAAAATCTTCTATAGAAAAATTTTGATAAAAAAAATTTTCTATATAAAAATTTTTGATAAAAAAATTTTCTATAGAAAAATTTTTGATACAAACATTTTCTATAGAAACATTTTTGATAAAAAATTTTTTCTATAGAAAGATTTTTGATAAAAACATATTCTATAGAAAAACTTTTGATAAAAAAGTTTTCTATAGAAAAATTTTTGATAAAAAAATTTTCTATAGAAAAATTTTTGATAAAAAAATTTTCTATAGAAAAATTTTTGATAAAAAAATTTTCTATAGAAAAATTTTTGATAAAAAAATTTTCTATAGAAAAATTTTTGATAAAAAAATTTTCTATAGAAAAATTTTTGATTAAAAAATTTTCTATAGAAAAATTTTTGATAAAAAATTTTCTATAGAAAAATTTTTGATAAAAAAAATTTTCTATGGAAAAATTTTGATAAAAAAATTTTCTATAGAAAAATTTTTGATAAAAAAATTTTCTATAGAAAAATTTTTGATAAAAAAAATTTTCTATAGAAAAATTTTTGATCAAAAAATTTTCTATAGAAAAATTTTTGATAAAAAAATTTTCTATAGAAAAATTTTTGATAAAAAAAATTTTCTATAGAAAAATTTTTGATAAAAAAAATTTTCTATAGAAAAATTTTTGATAAAAAAAATTTTCTATAGAAAAATTTTTGATAAAAAAAATTTTCTATAGAAAAATTTTTGATAAAAAAAATTTTTGATAAAAAAAAATTTTTGATAAAAAAATTTTCTATAGAAAAATTTTTGATAAAAAAATTTTCTATAGAAAAATTTTTAATAAAAAAATTAATTTCTTGCATAACTTTAGCCTGGAATGTTAAATCCATATTTTATTCGGAATACCCTTTACTTAAGTTTCTGACACTCAAGTAGTTCAATACTTTAATAATCGTATTCAGTTCGAAAATGTAAACAAATTTTCGTTTTCAATCTTTGTTTCTATGAATCTTTTTTTTTACTATTTTCCTATTCTCACCAAATAATCCCATATTTTTTGGTTGAATTTATTCCAAATAATAAATTCATAAGGTTATAGCTGCGATTGGTTTGATGATACTTTGACGTCAAACTCACAGAAATATGTCCATTAACTAGGCAAAAAGCAAAAAATCCAAATGGATTTAGAAAACTGAACTGAAATCTTTGTTTTTTATTTTTGAGAAATAATACTTTTCTAATGCGTTTAATATGTTTAAATTATTTTTCCATAATAAACCACTAAAAGTCAATGGACAAAAAGAATTTCAAAAGGAATTTTTCATTCCGAAAATAAATGAAGAAACATTTCTAAGTCAAATTATACACACCCGCAAAATTTTAAATGAAATATTTTTTCTTTTTCGAATCGAAAAAACAGATGTTTTCATTCACACACATTTTTTTCATGAATTCCAAAGTTAAATTAAAAAGGAAAAATAAGCCTATATGTGATATTTTTAAACTATAAAAATAATAATGTAAATGAGTCGAGAAGTTATTTTGGAATAAGGAGAATATTTTACAGTATAATCAAATTAGTTACCACTTAGAATTATAAAAAAAAAATTCTTCGAAATTTGGATATAGTTATTTGCATAAATTTAAAGAATTTAAAAAATTTTTAAGTTTCTATGAAGTTTTTTTTGAAAATTTCTTAGATCGTTACTATCTGTGTTTTACTGTAACAGTTTAGACAAATTTTATTATGTGCCCCGTAATGTTCTCAACTGGTGCACTCACTCACTCATTCACTTCCACTATCTGCTGCTGTTCAAAAATGTTATCTTAAGCATTTTTCACACTTTCAATTCCATTTTCCTTTATCATTTATATTTGAATTTCTCCCAATGTCTGTTCAAATGCCAAAGAAATATTTTTTATTTTTATATTTTCTGTGTTTCTATGTGAACTTTCTAAAAATAACTTTTTATTTCTTTATAAATAACAAGTGCATCACAGAAGATGTTTAAGTTATTTTTCTTAATAAAAGTATTAGATTGAGATTTTCTTTTAAATCGTTTTGTTTAAAATTACTTCGAACTTTGAACTACATCATTTTCAAATGCATTATAATTGTTATTTATTTATTTTATATGGGTGTTAGAAAAAAGTTAGCTTATAAATTTTCAGGAGATGGTTTTAAAATTAATCGGGTAAATTTTTAAAAGCTTTTGGATTTGTTTAATATAATCTATTATATATAAATCATTGCCACTTTTTGATGTATATCTATAACTCAAGAACGGGCTCACCTATCCAAACCAAATGTTTAGGCTTTGCTTGGACTATTTAGTAGACGGTATATGTAAGGTTTGCTCAAAATTGGTAGAGCGGTTCTACATTTATCACATTTTTTGCAACAAATTAATGTGTTTTTGGAGTTTATAAAATCCATGGAAATTTTTTATATTTACATAAATATTGTAAAAAAAAGTTTTCATATATTGTATAAACTCTATAAACTATCTTCTATATATAAAAAATTTGATCATAATGATATTTAGCAAAGTTGTTGCGCATGAACTGACGAACATTACCAAGTTGGTATGACCAAGTTTCAACAGGTGGCGCCACTGAAAATTACTCAAATTGAATTTAATCGTGAACTCTATTAATTTGATCATGCTACTATATTTAGGAAAGTTGTTTCGCATGAGAAAAAGAGGGTTTCCTTGAGTAGATGGAGGTTTCTAATGTCATTCCTTAAAATTTATTTTAGTTGGTGCAGCAGCAACGCGCGCAGGGTACAGCTAGTAATTGATATAATTCAATGTTTAAAGATGATTTCATGTTAATATAATGGTTCATACGCCTCATTACGTCTTGTAGGTTCATACGCTGCGTCCAATTTTAGCATATCGTTGATCTCATGTAGAAAAGCCCTAACTCACACTTTTTTCGATTTTTTTTTTGTGATTCCAATGCATTTAACGCAAATACACCCCTTCACAAAAATTCAAGCCAATTTTATCAAAATTAGCGGTTATTTGAGTAGTTCTTTAAAAAGCCTTAACTTGTTTCTAAAAAATATATTTTTTAAAAATTAATCGAAGCGTTACATCGACAGATTATATAAAACTTTCGAATCTTAAAGCTTTCAGTTGATATAATAATTTCTTATATTAAACTTTTGTTGGCAACATTTTTCTGATAGAAAACTTTCAATATGAAAAGCTTTCCTTTAGGTAACTTTTATTATCTAAAGCTTTCTACTAAAAACATTCCACTTCAAAAGCTTTCCAATAAAAAAACTGTCATTATTTATCTAATGTTTTTTTCTATAAAACTTTCTATGTCGAAAGCTTTCGATATCGAATGATTTCTTGTATAAAACGAATCATTTCAGATAGAAAACTTTTTATTTAAAAATTTCCTGTAGAAAGTTTTCAACATCAATAGCTTTTCCTGTAGATTTAATATCTAAAGCTTTCTTTAAAACATATCTTAAGATTTCTAAAAAACTTTTTTTATTAAAAATTCCTATATAAAACTTTCGATATTGAAAGGGTTCCTATAATAAACATTCAATATAAAAATATTTCTTATAAAAACCTACTATAAAAACCTCTAAATATCAAAGCTTTCCTGTAGATAACTTTTGAAATTAAAAGCTTTCAACTAAAAACATTCCATATCGAAAGCTTTCCGGAAACACATCAAAAGCTTTCCAATAAAAAACTGTCATTATTTATCTAAAGTTTTCTTATATAAAACTTTCGATGTCGAAAGCTTTTCTATAATAAACTTTTTATATCGAATAATTTCTTATATAAAACATTTGTCGTCAAAATATTTCAGATAGAAAACTTTTTATATATAAAACTTTTCTATAGAAAAATTCCAATATCAAGGGCTTTTCCTATAGATTTAATATCTAAGATTATTTATATTAAAAATTCCTATATAAAACTTTCGATGTCGAAAGGATTCCTATAATAAACATTCGATATCGAAAGCTTTCTTATATAAACCTTCCTATAAAAAGTTCAATATTAAAGCTTTCCTATAGGTAACTTTTGATATTAAAAGCTTTAAATTTAAAACATTGCATATCGAAAGCTTTCCGGAAAAAAGATTTTCTATATTTCAAATTTACGATGTCGAAAGGTTTCCTATAATAAACTTTTGATATTGAAAGAAAACTTTCGATATCAAAAGATTTTTTATATAAAACTTGCGGTGAAAATATTTCGGATTAAAAACTTTTTATATCAACAGATTTCTTAAAGGTAATTTTTAATATCCGAAGCTTTTTATTAAAAACATTCCATATCCAAAAGCTTTCCAATATAAAAATGACAATGTCTAAAGATTTCCTGTATAAAATGTTTGGAGTCAAATATCTCTTAAATTATAAGAGATATAGTAAGTAAGTATAGTAAGCATTGTTTTTGAGAAGTTTTGAAAAAGGAAAAATTTTTCGAATTGGACTAAATTGGCGAAAGTTATGCGCACCCAAATGTTTTACATACCCGCGATGGGCAACTTTGCTCCACTGTAGGGCGGGATGGTTTTTAAAAAAAAATTTAGATTCGAATATAAAAAAATATTTTTTTAGAGAATTCTGAGATCCTTATTCTGTGGGAATAAGGAAAAAGCGCTTAAGTCTGATTTTTTTTGTTTTGCTGGAGAGCAATTTTAAATTTTGAAGTAAATTTTTAAAAATTAGTCCTATTCTAATGAGGCAACATACTTAGTTACTTACTTAAATGGCCTACATTTACAACCTTTTAAGGTCAAAGGCCGAGCGTATTTTAGAAATCCATGCCCCTCGATCTTGTGTGCATATTCTCCAATTTTGTCAAGCTTTAAAAGATTTTCCTCTATTTGGTCTTTTTATCAAAGTTCCGGACGTCCTCTTCTAACCTTACCGGGCCGTTTTTATTCTAATTTTAGCTTTTTTATAGTAACTGTTTTTTTCCAGGAGTTACTAGCCCAATGTTCTTATGGAAGAACTCGCGGCACATCTTATCTCCCTACTTTAACGGGCGTTAACATAGTTTCCCAGGTAATACTACGAGAAAGTCAGCGTCCACAGTTCAATTGAAGCATAAACAAAATAAGTCTGGGCTTACCATATTAAGGCCAATCAGAAGCGTTTCTTGGTATCCGACATCCCCTACATCATCCGATGAGGGCAAATAGTACTCTTCTAATGGAGGCAATCAAGTTGTGAAAGAAGATTTGTTATTTGGAAAAAAGCTTATACTTTTTTAAGCTTTTATTGTGATGAATGAAGTTATAGCAAATATGCTATAACTTCGTGAAAGATCATATAAAATAATTGATACTGGGCATTTTTGACTATGAGGATTTCAAAGCTGCCCTTAACTCAAATAAATCGACTTAAGCCGTTTTTCTTCTTGCCAAAAACTTATTGATTTTGAAAGAAAAATGTAAAAATACAACTTTATTATGTATTGCCCAAAATAGTTTTTTGCTTGCATCACATCTCGAAAACTGCATACAACCGCTTCCTACATTAAAACATCTATGCAATTTGTTCAATTTTTAAACTTAAATGAGTCATGTTGCCATTTCATAAACTAAAAGACTTCCTATTTTATAGGCAACCAGACTATGGAAAGGCAGTCAAACAGGCAACGAAAAATATTGGAGGCATTTTGTAAAAATTGACAGACCAACCAAACGATAAAGTAAAACACAAATAAAAAAAAACATTATAATTATGAAAATTATCTAAACGAATCTACCGCCTGTTTGCGTAGAGTAAAAATTTTAAAACTAACAAATTAACAAAAATCACTTCGACTTTCGCATCTACTTAATTGGACTCAAATACATCCAAAAAACGTAATGTTTTATATTATGTAAAGTTAAAAATAAAAAAATAGCTACAATTTTAGCATAATTACTTATGACTTGAAAAAGTGTAAATTTTACGTAAACACACGCAAATATTCCTCAAAAAAATTAAAAACATGAATGAAATTTAAAATTTAGACACTTACAAAAAGCGCTAATTTTTACACTTAATTACACTCATTTCTCTGGGTCTGTACAAGTTTTCTGCTGGGAAAAATAAATTAAAATGGAAAAATGATGTATTAGTTTGACGTTGGTAAGCAAACACGAAATGATTACAATTTTGTAACATTATAATTAGAAATTTGGATAATTTTCCAGTTGTTGTAGATGAAAATTTGGTAGTAATTGAAAACTTAAAAGATATTCGCATATATACAGTCACTCAAATTACTGTCCCAATGTTTTTAAGTTTTTTTAATATAAGTGTAACAACAAAGTTGTTGGCTCAATCTCTCTGATATTTGGTATTAAAGAGTGTTCTAAAAAAAATATGTATTTACTATTTTAGACAAAATTTATCCATAGTGCAAGAAATAATTTATTTTTTGATAAAGTTAGTTTCTATAGATATGTCAGATACTATTATTTTAGAAATTATTAATTATTAATAGTTATTTCACTCAAAATGGACTGCGAAAAAAAAGTTCGTGAAAATATAATTAAAACTTTTCAAAAAAATCCGTCATGGACTTTTAAAAAAATAGCTAAAAATTTGAAAGTTGACCTTCGAACGGTTTCTAATGCCATCAGACGGTATAAGGAAAACCTGAGGATTGAAAGAAAACCTGGATCAGGGAGGAAAAAAGGTCCCACATATATTGGTAAGGCAAAAGAAGTCGGGCGACTCTTTCGAAGAGCGCCTAACACTTCTTTAAGAAAAGCAGCTCGTACGGTGAAATGTTCTACGAATTTTGCACATAGAGTCAAAGCTTATGCTGGACTGAAGACATACAAAGTCCAAAAGGTTAAAGATCGCAATGCTATAAAGAACTTAGAAGCAAAAAAACGAGCGAAAAAATTGAAGTCTGATTTTATAAAAAATACACCTGTTGTGTGATGGATGATGAAACATACGTACTGGCAGACTTTTCTCAACTTCCTGGTCAATATTTTTATGTTGCTGATAAACGGGGCAATGTTCGGCAAGAGTTTCGCACAAAAAAACAAACAAAATTCCCTAAGAAGTTTCTCGTGTGGCAAGCTATTTGCAGTTGTGGCAAAAGAAGTAAAGTATTTGTGGCATCTGGCACAATAAACACAGAAATTTATATAAAGGAGTGCCTACAAAAACGGTTGTTACCCTTTTTAAGAGAGCACAGAGTGACTACATTTTTTTGGCCCGATTTGGCATCATGCCATTATGGAAAAAAGGCACTTGAGTGGTACTCAAAGAATAATGTCATTTTTGTACCACTGTTGTGAGTCGAAAACTTTCACATTCACCCTCGTACAATGACAAACTGCATTGCTGTCATTTTGGAAACAAATTAAGAATTAAGTTGATAGTATTGAATTACAATAAACGCGTACAATGAAAAGTGCATTGTACGCAATAATATATTAATAATAATATAAGAATTAAGTTGATAGTATTGAATTACAATAAACGCGTACAATGAAAAGTGCATTGTACGCAATAATATATTAATAATAATATAAGAATTAAGTTGATAGTATTGAATTACAATAAACGCGTACAATGAAAAGTGCATTGTACGCAATAATATATTAAATAAGTCAATAGTTAAATTAGTATAAATAGTAATAACATTTAGTTAAGAGAGGGTTTTTTTGTAAATAAAGCAACCAATCAACACCTACTATTAGTAGGCAATCCATTAAATAATTGTTTTTTATTTTAAATAGAAAAAAGCCTGACATACACCAGCCTTTAAAGCGGGTCCCTGGACGGCAATACTTTAAAATAAGAAAACATAACATTTTGGCGCAGCCGGTAACCGCGGAAAAAATTTTTTCGTATAAATTATTAAAATTCGGTTTATAATTTTAATTACGAAATTTTGCGCGGGTTAAGAACTAACTGGGTTTTGTATTCCTAAGGTACATGATAGGAGCGGTCCAATAAAAGACTAAACACTAGCTACCTTTGGATCGTTTTGTCCTGCATTGAAGGAAACATAAGACCCAAATAGGGATTGTGCAAGATTGGCAAACTGATAAGACTTCAGTTTGAAAGTTGCGTACAAAAAAAAAAAAAAAAAACCCAAACAAAATTATAATATTATTAATAATAAAATTAATAAATATAATAATAAATAAAAAGTTTCAAACGAAGTTGGTTAAATCGTCCTGCGTCACAGCACAAGATAATTTGATAAAAGACTAAACACTAGCTACCTTCGGATTATCTAGTGCTGGGGAGTGGAGCGGTAAGACTAACTGGTTGTGCACAGGGTAAGGCGGACTTGTTAAAGCTACGCTACTTCCGGCTTGCCTTGGGCAACTTTTGGAACTTTAATAATACAACGGTTTACTTTACTGCTCGAAGGAAAATGACGACAGTCTATGGATCTATGGTAAGTATATTCTAAATGGACAATCCTCAGACAAAAACCGACGAACTTATAAGTAAATTAAACAGACATAGTTACTCTGTTGACAGCTTACAGGTTTTAGCGTGGGAGGAATTAAGACGTATAAATTTAGACAAGAAGGTTATAAACGGACATAGGGAAAAAATAAGACAGAATAAACTAACAAAATTAGATGAAGTAGGATATTTGATACAATTGATAGGAGAACTGAATGAGGACCAATCGACAGAGTTAAAAAATAAAGTAAGTGAATTAGAAGAGACAAAGAGGTTGTGTGAAAATCAGAGCAAGAAACTGAGGGAACAGATAAATTATACAGACAATTTATTAGAAGAAGTCGTAGCGGAAAATTCCGAGTTATTGCAAACTTTAAAGAAAAAGGGATTAAGCGAAAAGGAAATTGATAGACATATAAAACAAGAACAACTGATAAACACAAAGGACGACACTATACAAAGACTACAGACTGCATTGGAGAACGCGAGGCGAGAATTAGATACTATAGACAGATCAAGATCACCGACTCAATCGTTGAGCTTAGAGTTGAAAGGTGCTGGAATACCTTCAATAGTCGTAACTGGGGCTCAAACAGCAGAGACACAAGGTCAGGAGATTTTATCGAAGGTAAAAACTGTGTTGAGGAACGCAAAGAAAGCCGGCAGTAGAGAGTACACGGCGGAGACAAAATCCAGAAAGCTAACCGAGCTAGAGGGGTATAAACAGTCATTTGAGGAATTAGCCATCACCGACGTACACGCTTTGGAAGACTTCAGAATTTCTCTAGAGACAGCGCAAAATATCTTAGAAAGACGGTGTCAATCTCCTTTACCTGAATCAAAAATAGACAAAATGCCAGCCTTGTCGGAAATAATAAAGATAGTGAACAACGCTGTTCCTACATTCTTTGGTACTGAAGGGCCCGACTTGTCATCGGAAGTATTTAGATACATTCAAGGATGCAAAATGGTGGAGAGAGAGCTGTTAACCCATGCCGATGGTCAACTATCTCAGGATATAATTGAATGCCTTAAATTAAGACTTATGGGTTCCGCTTATTCGAAGTTATCACAGTCTAATTTTAACTCAATAGATGCTCTTTGTGATAGCATAAAAAAAGTATACCTAAAAAAGAAAAATGTCGACCAGATAAGGGAGTTGATTATAAACAGTAAACAGAACGTAAGGGAACCAGCTAGTAAGTTTGGAGAGCGGCTAGAGAGCTTACTGAAGGAAGCTATTGAAGCAGTTAGTAGTGAGTGGCCAGAAGGAGCAGGTCGTAGCGCAATGATCGCCGACTTTAAGAGGATTGCTGTTAAAAGCTTCATTAAGGGACTGAGAGACCAGGCACTGAAGGTAAGATTCATTGGACAGGAAAAGCACGAGTTGAACTCCTTGGTATCACTGGTGGAAGAAGCGGAGGAACTTCTTGGAGAAGGTCAGCATGTTATAAATGCGATTTCTTCTCTGACACCCTGTAGTTTCTGCAATGAGCAAGGTCACGAAAGGGTAAATTGCCGAAAACGTTTAAATACACCGTACTGTATTAACTGTGGCATATATGGACATGAGGTCGGCCCGATGTGCGAAGACAGAAGCAGTAGGAAAGTGACTTGTGATCACTGTAGAAAAAAGGGTCACACAGTAGAACATTGCAGACAAAGATTGGCATCATTGTATTGCAGAGTGTGTCGGACAACTGGTCATCAGGAAAATCAGTTTTGTGGCCAAAGGCAGCAAAGTGATCAAAACCAGTGGAGGAGCAACCGACCAACTAACACCAAGATACCCCCGGACAGAAATTTTGAAATGAGAAACGACAGTGCGATGGTAAAAAACCGAACCAAAAATGGGACCCAACTGTGTTACAAATGCGGTCAACCAGGCCACTTTGCGGGAGCATGTCGGAATAATTCTGTCCCACGAAGTGCAAACTACTCTCGGACAAAAGAAAGTCCAATAAATAATTCGGGAAATGCCAATCGACCCAGTTACGGCCAATAACTGGGGTAGAAGAAATAAATAACACGATTACTTGGCGCAAACATAAAAAGGAGAAAGTCCATGAAAATTTAACAGATGAAGAACCTAAGCAAAAGTTACAGGATGTCCCTGAGGCAGGAGAAGCTACTAAAGTGATCCACAAGGGTACGGTTTCCACCACGCGCTCTTGCCGAGATGTCAAGGAAAAAGAACAAGTGGTACTTGTTGACACAGGAACTAAAGTCAGTACAACAACAACAACAGGGAAACAAGTCACGGGTACTGCTCATAAGAGAAAAACATTCGAAGATAGCCAAATCAATATAAGTAACAGTGGAATAGAGTCACCCGACAGTGTGGACACAGTTTTCATCACGCTTCCATGCCAAGAGGCAAAGGAAGGAAAACTGGTCTTACTTGTAGACACTGGGGCAGATTCCAGCATAGTGAAAGAAGAGGCTATTAACGCTTTTCAGAACGGAAATAAGAGAGAAGTAAGAAAATTGGCTGGAGCCTTTGGAGGCAGTGCTTCAACGTTGGGCGCAGTACAGATACATGTGGTTGGAGGGAAAGCTCCATGGATTTTTCATGTGGTCGCTCAAGGAAGCGGAGTTCCAGGTGACGGAGTTCTCGGGCGAGATAATATTTGGGGGAAAAGTATAATAAATTCCATGACTCGAACCTTGAAAATTTTCGAGAACAACAATTTAGTTAAAACATTCTTGCTACAAAATGAAAGAGCGAGCATAGAATCAACAAACATTAAAAATTTCCTGGTTAAGGAGAGGACAATTACTATGGTGCCAGTTAATTTGAAAACGAAGGACAAAACTGTGGTGATTCACAAGCAACAACTTCACCCAGGGGTCTATGTAGGAAATACTATAGTCAACGTTCGCAACGGAAATGCAATAGTACCCGTATTGAACGCAACAGAAGAAAGTATGCCGGTGGGCAAAAACATAAAAATACAGTTCTCGAGGTTAAATCATTACACGGTCCATAAAGAAACCGAAACTTTAAAGACACCCATTATAGACGGGACTGAAAGAATAAGAGAATTGAAAGAATTATTAATGAAGGAAAAAGATTGGAACTCGGAGGAAAGAGCTTCGATGAACGCAATCTGCGAAAAATATCACGATGTATTTATGCTGTTTGGAGATAAGCTGCCCTTCACAACGCTGATTGAACATAAAATACCCACAAAATTGGATCAACCACCAATCAACCAGAAGCAGTACAGGCTACCCCATGTACACAAGGACGAGATTAATCAACAAGTATCTGAGCTCTTAAAAGAAGGAATTATAGCTCCGAGCACATCACCATGGAATTCACCTCTATTATTGGTGCCTAAAAAATCACAGGACGGAAAGACCAAGTTTAGAATGGTTGTGGATTTCCGGAAACTTAATGACGTCACTACTAAGCAGGTATTTCCTATTCCCCGAATAGATGAAATATTAGATCAATTAGGAAACAGCAGATACTTCACCACTCTGGATTTGGCAAGTGGGTATCATCAAGTGCTGTTGGATAAGGAAGATAAGAAAAAAACGGCTTTTAGCACAGACAAAGGACATTTTGAGTTCAACAGAATGCCGTTTGGGTTGACAGGTGCTCCAGCAACGTTCCAAAGAGTTATGAATACAATATTAACAGGCCTTCAAGGTTTAGATTGTTTTGTGTACCTAGATGACATAGTCATTTACGGAAGGAATGTGGCAGACCATGAGAAAAAAATAACGAACGTTTTATCTCGTCTGCGCGACAGCGGTCTTAAATTGAATACGGGAAAATGTCAGTTTCTGAGGAGAGAAATTGTTTACTTGGGACATAAGTGTTCAGAAAAAGGAGCACTCCCCGATCCCACGAAAGTAGAAAGTGTGAAGAACTTAAATCCTCCAAGAAGTATAAAAGAAGTTCAAGCGCTACTAGGGTTAGTCAACTACTACCGAAAATTTGTAAAGGGTATGGCGGAGCTGGCATCACCAATAACCCGCCTGCTCAAGAAAAACTCCAAATTTGTCTGGACAAAGGAGTGCCAACAAGCCTTTAATAGAATTAAGGAAAACATTATTAGTCCTCCCATTCTAATTTACCCAGACTTTTCGGAATCTTTCCGTGTAACCACAGATGCTAGCAACGAAGCACTGGGAGCAGTACTTTCACAGCTAAGGAATGGCAAAGACCACCCCATAGCATTCGCGAGTAGGACCTTAAGCGACACTGAAAAAAGGTACTCAACAATTGAAAAGGAAATGTTAGGCATAGTGTGGGCGACACGCACTTTCCGCCCCTATTTATTGGGACGACCTTTTACTGTATTCACGGATCACCAACCCTTGAGGGGCATTGCAAACCTAAAAGACCAGACTTCGAGACTTGCTCGGTTCAGGCATAAATTGTCGGAGTATGAATTCGACATTGCCTACAAGCCGGGAAAAACCAACTTAAATGCTGATGCGCTGAGCCGACTTCCTGTAGAAGACCAGAAAATACAGGTTGTTACCAGAGCTCAAAAAAGAGAGTTAAATAAAACAAGCATAAAAGAAGCTCAAAATAATGAAGATTCATCAGAAGAAAGGATCGCTGAGGAAAATTTCAGTATGGAGCACAGAGATGCCGTTAAAATTTTAACCGACAGAAAGGACATCGAAGAAGTTCTTCGAAGCTTTCATGACTCGCCTTTAGGTGGGCACCAGGGTGTCTGGAAGACCATAAGGCGAATTAGGAGACAATACAGATGGAAAGGTATGCAACGGGATATTAACAATTATATAAGAAAGTGTCAGAAGTGCCAAAAGAACAAGTGCGGACCAGTCGGCAAAGAACAAATGGTGTTAACCGACACACCGCAAAGACCATTTGAAAAAGTTTATATGGACATGGTGGGCCCTTTGCCAACCACCACTGCAGGCAACAAATACATTCTCACTTTTCAAGACGATTTGTCGAAATTTTTTATTTGTGCACCAATGCCGGATGCGGAGGCTGAAACGGTGGCGAAAATTTTTTACAGTGAAATCATAACCAAGTATGGTATTCCAACAAAATTAATAACGGACAATGGCTCGAATTTCACTTCCAAGCTTTTCGGAAGTGTCTGTAAACTTTTGAGGATAAAGAAACAACATATCACTCCATACCACCCTCAAGCAAACGGGTCGTTGGAAAGAAGCCATCGACCACTTACAGAATATCTAAGGAGTTTTGCAAAAGAGGACGGATCAAACTGGGATCAGTGGTTGCCTTCGGCTATGCATGTGCATAACCATACAGATCATACAGCCACCAACCAAACTCCCTTTAGAGTACTCTATGGTTTTGACGCACCTTTACCGTCGAATCTTAAGGTTAGTACTCCTTTATACAATCCTTATGACTATCCAAAATTTCTCAAGTACCAAATTCAGCGTGCATACGAGATGGCGCGCAAACATCAGATAAAGGCAAAAATAAAAGCGAAAGAACGGTATGACAAAAATGCAAAAAATAGTATAATTCATATAGGTGATCAAGTGTTGGTAAGGAATCAAACACGGAAAAACAAGCTCTCACCCCTATGGGAGGGGCCTTATAAAGTGACAGGTATTCCCTCCCCAGTTAATGTTCAAATACTAGCGAAAGGAAAGCAGAAGATTCTACACCGTAATTTGGTCAAGCTTTACAGACAAAACCAAGAACAAATAGTGTCAACCGACAAATCATCGTCGCCAAAGAATTATAGTCTATTCTTTGAAAAAAAGAATACTTACAAACATACTAACGACAGAATAACCTCATCGGGTAGTGAACAGCGTCACGAAACGGCGAGTGATTCAAAAGGTATTAGTGCTTCTATAGAAAAATTCAATCTTTGTGATAGTACAGAAGACAAGGGTGTTCGCACTTCATCGCATTCCTATGATAGAGATAGTACAGGACCATTGTTGACTTCCACCACGTCCCATAATAGTACGGACGATAATACAGAAGGCTTATGTGGTCTAAGAAATATCGGTAATACTTGTTTTATGAACACCATTATTCAGTGTTTTAATCACACAAATGAATTGACAAAATTCTTACTAAATCATAATGCAACGAAATCTACAACGTCCAAAAATCAACAAATCTTATTTGAGCTTTCCAAATTAATTAAGGAAATGTGGAGAGGTAATGTAAACACCGTAACACCTACGGAATTAAAACGAGCCTTTTCTGCCAAATATCACATGTACAGTAACTACAATCAACAAGACGCTCAAGAATTTTTACGATTATTTTTGGATTCGTTGCATGGTGCCCTCAATACTGGTACGAAGGGTGAACATTTAAAAATAGATGATAATTTAAGTGACAATAAAAAGGCCGAACTTACTTGGAAATGGTATGGCCGTCATGAGAATTCTTTAATACGTGATTTATTTGTAGGTCAACTTAAGAGTACATTAAGATGTACCACGTGCGGCAATACTAGCGTTACTTTTGATCCCTTTTGGGATTTAAGCGTTCCCCTACCTTCATCGTCAAGTTGTAAGCTTGACACCTGCTTGGATTTGCTTTTACGCGAGGAGGTTTTGGAGGGCGACGACATGCCCACATGTTCAAAATGTCAAACGCGGCGAAAATGTACAAAAAACTTTAAAATTCAACGATTTCCAAAGTATCTTGTTATACATTTAAAACGTTTTTCTGAGACATTGAAGAGTAAACTCTCGAATATTGTCGAATTTTCCACGGGTGAACGTGAATTGAATATGGGTCCTTATGATGCCAATGCTAACCCAAATATTTGCTATTCTTTATATAGTGTCACAAATCATATGGGTTCAACTGCTGGTGGCCATTATGTAGCTATTTGCAAACATCCTGTCTCAAAGAAATGGCATAAATTCAATGATAATCTTGTGAGTGATTCATTGTCGGAACATAATCTTGTCTCGTCCAGTGCTTATATATTGTTCTATGAACGTGTGTAAATAAGTATGATGTTAAACTTCCACGCAAAATTGAAGACAAAAAAGAAACAGCAACGATGTTGAAATCATGTTAAAATGGTAAAATAATAATAACAACCTGATAGAAACAAATTAGTAATTTATTATATGATATGGGATGACTAAATTTTGTTGGCGCCCCCCAGGTGGAATCGAACCACTTCGACGTTAATCGACTACAGGTTTGAAGCCTGCAAAACAAAGAAAAACCATTAGAAAGAAGTAATGAGAACAAACAAAACAAATTTTTGTATTTTAAAAATAAAAATGTTTAAACAAAAATTTGTGTATAATAAAATTTAGAAAATATTATAAGTACAAAATTTTTAAATTAACTTTTGCATTATTTACCAAAAAAAAAAAAAAAAGGGTCTAATTTAAAAAATTTTTTATTTAAACTGTTAAGGTGCCAAAGATTTTTTAATCTGCATTTTTCTGTCGATTTTTTTGAAAATTATAAGCCCGCGAATAATTTTCTATTGAAATCGTTTAAACAGCTAAAGTGTAATAATTCCTTTTTCTCTTTATAAAAAAAAATTATAAAAAAAAAAACTTTTTATAATTTTTCTTTGAAAAAATTAAACTGAACTCACTTTTTAATGAATAAAGTGCTGACATATCAGTTGAAATTTGAAACAAAAGCAACAAATAAAGTTAAAAAAAAAAAAAGAAAAAAATTATTAAAAATAATAACAACACACTATATATGTACATAGTATTACATGATAAGCATTTGCAAAAAATATACATATAAATATATAAATAAACATATATAATTGTAAGTCAAAAGAAAAGAATTTATAAATATGTATCTCTAGATCAATAAGTAAGAATAGGTTAATTCTCAGTACGGTGCTCTCCAACATAAGCAGTTAATGATTTATCATCTCTGGAAAGCTTAGATGTGGAGCAGTCGCAACATTTCAATGCAACCGACTCAGTGTCAACCAATTGCAGATCAAAACAAAAGTCAAGTTGTCTGTTGTTGCAATCAAAGAGCACATGCTGAAAGTTAGTATAAGCCTCTAAGATGCAAGTAAAGTCCAAAAACATCTAACCTACAACGTGATTATCTCTGGCGGAATTATAGATGTACGGGACTTCCCAAGTTCGAGGATCTAATTAAAAGTTCTTGTATTAGATCTCCCTGGAGCAAATGTTGAAATTTGTTTTTATATGCAGACTAAGTTGTATAACAGCAGTCTAAGTTATGTAACAGCCCCATATTCGGGTTCATAAACCGCTGGATGTCATTCTAGATAAAGAAACTATGTGCTACTCAATTCTTCGCTGGCAATCAAATGAAACATACTCTTCAGTAGTGGCTATTCTTGCCAATTGGTTTCCTAAGAAACAAAATGCGTCATGTGTTTGTTTTGGCTACCATTCATATACTTTTTGCCTGAAGATGTATTGAAACCAACGTCGAATGATAGTCTATATAAAGAATAGACCGATCAAAAGAAGGATTCTAGCCTGCTACATTGTTAGTTTGTGCAGGAAATAATCTGAAATAACACTATTACTACATCCAATAACTGCCTATTTTACGATACCTATAAGAAATTTCAGTTACGAAAAACAACATTAACAACAACATCAGCTACAACACATCTACAACCAGTTCAACTACTCGAAAAAAAAAAAAATCAACAAGAAACAACAACAGCAACAACCAACATTTTTGAGAGCATTGTAAGAAATATTTCCATAGTTTTAGGTACCATAAGAAATTTAAAAAAAAAAGGATTGTAAAAAAAAAAAAAAAAAAAAAAAAAAAAAAAAAAAAAAAAAAAAAAAAAAAAAAAAAAAAAAAAATAATAATAATAACATATTTAAAATGAAAGTTTATCAACACATATTAAAAATTTATCAACTTAATTCTTATTGAAGCCTTCCAATAGCATGGCAAAATAAACGGTCAATAACAGATCATATAAAGTCAATGTCAAACAGAATTTTAAAGAACATCCAGTTCCTGGATGTACTTTCTGTAAAGGGGGGAGGAATGTTGTGAGTCGAAAACTTTCACATTCACCCTCGTACAATGACAAACTGCATTGCTGTCATTTTGGAAACAAATTAAGAATTAAGTTGATAGTATTGAATTACAATAAACGCGTACAATGAAAAGTGCATTGTACGCAATAATATATTAATAATAATATAAGAATTAAGTTGATAGTATTGAATTACAATAAACGCGTACAATGAAAAGTGCATTGTACGCAATAATATATTAATAATAATATAAGAATTAAGTTGATAGTATTGAATTACAATAAACGCGTACAATGAAAAGTGCATTGTACGCAATAATATATTAAATAAGTCAATAGTTAAATTAGTATAAATAGTAATAACATTTAGTTAAGAGAGGGTTTTTTTGTAAATAAAGCAACCAATCAACACCTACTATTAGTAGGCAATCCATTAAATAATTGTTTTTTATTTTAAATAGAAAAAAGCCTGACATACACCAGCCTTTAAAGCGGGTCCCTGGACGGCAATACTTTAAAATAAGAAAACATAACACCACGAGAGGCAAATCCACCTAACTGTCCAGAACTTCGGCCTGTGGAAAGGTATTGGGCTCTGGTAAAAAAGGAATTGAAGATCACAGGAAAAATTTCCAAGAACATGTCCGATTTTAAGCGCAGGTGGAACACATGCTCCAAAAAGGTATCAGAAGCAACTGTAAAATCTTTAATGGGAGGGTTTCCGAAAAAAGTCGATAATTTTGCAAAACCCGAGTACTAAGTAAACATTTTAATGCTAAATGATTTTGTATAATATGTCATTACCCAGTAAGAAAAAAGGTTTATTCTCAAATTGAGGATGATTTGAAAATAAATCTTTTTTCAAAGGTCAAACGTTTGATACTGATTTGATACTGATTTGAGAATAATAGCGTTCTCAACAAAAAGGGGACTTTATTCTCAAATTGAGAAATGCCTTTATTCTCAAATCATTATCAAACCTCATTCTCAAAGGTTTTTCAAATGTGGATATCATCTACATGTGGAACGTAAATAAAATGGCGTTGTATTTTTGAGTTTGTTTATTTTGTTTTTGAAAACGGTGCATCATATTTGAATTCTTTTGCTTAAAATACATTTTTTTATTGTTAGGTAAAAAAAAATTCAAGAAACAAAGAAAATTTACTTATGCATATGAATATTATTGAATTTTTAATGTTGACATTTTTTAAGCAAGGTTTTATATTCAAATATGGATCAATTTAAAAAAAATCCGAAAGAAATAACGAATTTCTTTGAAATGCAATGCCATTCCATTAAAATATCTTAAACATTATTTTTTTAACATAAAATTATTTTTTTTAATGTTTGAAAAAATTTGAAATAAGGTTTGATATCAAATTTATATAACACCATTTTTCAAATTATTCTCAAATCATCTTAGGGTTTGATGATGATTTGAGAATAACCTTTATTCTCAATTTGAGAAACTATCATTTTTCAAACGTTTATTCTCAAATGAACCCTCATTTGAAAATGAATGTGAATCTCAAACATCTGTTCAGGTTTGAAAAAAGTTTGAAAAAAACGTTTGATATCAAACGTAAAAGTCATCATATTTCAAACGTTTGACACTGTTCTTACTGGGTATATTTGCGTATTTTGTAGAGTTTTTATATTAAAAGGTTTGATTTTTATTTAAGAAAATTCAACTACAAATTTTATTTAGAGCACTCTTTATAGTATATTGGACTCGTGTTGACAAGTATTATTTATTGGGACAGTTTTTTGACTTCAGATTTTTTTACATACTTAAACCTAAAAACATTGGTACATTAATTTAAGTGACTGTAACTCTAGCTGCTAGTTTTTGAGTATTTATGTATGTCTTTAAATTTTAGAAAATTTGTCATTTTAACGAAATTTCTTCAGTTTTTACTTGTCTATCGTAACCATAAACACATTTTCAAAATGTATTCTTCTTCTCATATACTTTTCTAATATTCTCACTACCAAGGAAAACTGAAATCAATCACCTCTTAGAACAAAACACATCAATGACACCTTGACAACGCCTGTCAACCAAAGACAACAGCATGACCAAGAGTCATCAAAATGTGTTTCAAGGTATTGCAAAAAAAAAAAACAAAAATACTCTTAAACTTTTCTCTTGTTTCTTTTCATTATTATTAATAATAATAAAGAAAAACTATGAAATCGTAAAAAAATACATAGTTTGAAAAAATAAAAATATGTCAAAGGAATCTGAATCTAAATCAATCCATAAAATACTTAATATACTCGAAGCAACAATGTAGAACTATCCAAGTATCTCACTTTCTTGTCATTCACATTTACTCGTAGTACTATAGTTTACTCTTAGAATATGACAGAAAATGAATGAATGAATGTCAACATTTATGTGTAAAATACCTACCTATCATCCGTCCGTCTTCCAAGTTATAGTAGAAACAATGCCGCCGCCTGTTATGTATTTTCTTGACACAATTTACGCATTTTGTCATTAAACACTTGACGAAGGAATATGATGACAATGACTAGAAAACATGAACAATGATGAGGGCTCTTAACTACATTTATAATGAGTGAAAATGGGTGAATATTAGGGGAGATTCAGTTTTCATATCAAATTTTTAATATATTTGATGTTAGAAAATAAAGACATTTCCGAATGAAATTTCTAGTTGCATTTAATTAAATAAAACTCAAACCGTACAATATATAAACTTGGATAAGATAATCCACCTACGTTTAAAATCGGACATGTTCTGGAACAACTTTCCTATGTTCTTCAATTTCATTTTCACAAGACAGTTACGAGTAGGTGAATTTGCCTCTCATTGTACAAAAATTACATCATTGTTTAAAAAACACTCGATGCTTTCTCAGAAAAGTTAAAAGCTGTTTTTGTAGGCACTCCGTTATAAAAATTTCTGTGTATATCACACGAGAATTTTTTTTCGCGAATTTTGCTTGTTTTTTTCCGGAACTCTTTCTGAACATTGTACAGTGGTGCATATGAGTTTTTATACCCTTCACCACCATAGGTGGAAAGGGTATTATAAGTTTGTGATGATGTATGTAATACATAGAAATATTTGTCTTAGACCCACCTTTTAGTATACCAATAGGCTAAGAATCACTTTCTGAGTCGATTTAGCGATGTCCGTCCGTCCATGTGGCTGGACCCCCATGTAAACCTTGTAATCAAACTACAGGTCGCAATTCTAAAGACAATTTTATGAAATTTGGCACAGATAATTTTTTTGATAATGGGACCATGGCTATTGAAATTCATTATTTATGGTACCTCCCATAGGTCCCACTTCCCGGAATTGTATATTGGCCACAAATATCAATATTTTTTTTTTTAAATTAAAACAAATATTGCTTATGTAAACTTAAATCACTGTACCAAATTTCGTTGAAATCGGTCCACATTTGACTATAGCTTTCATACAGACTCTTCTTTAAAAACGCACTAAATGAGACAAAAATCACTAAAACGCTCGTAAATCTAAAGATAATGAAATTTTCACGTTTATTTTTGCACACATAATTTTTGTAAAAACTTTAAACAATTTGTGAAATTCGAGATAACCGGTCCACATTTGACCCTTATAAGTCCAAATGATATATGATATACAGTCGAATCGCAATAGAGTGAACTAATTCGTGCAAGGCCTGTTCACTTTATTGAAAAAGTTCACTCTAAAGAGTCTATAAAAAACACTTTTTTATACAAAAACATCTATATTTATTAAATATTATTATATAATTACAAAGGAGTAAAGTAATTTTCAAGAGTTTTTTGCTTTGTGCAAGCATTTTTTGCTTTTTGCACCGCTAAATCGCGGAATTTATGCAAAACTAAAATATTTTCGTAATTGTCTGTGTTATTTTCTGCTCAGTCAATAGCTTTTTCAAAAATCTGCACGGCCTGCGCTGCTGTAATGTCTGGTTTGGCTACTGCTACTTTCTCGATGTCAGTGTCAGTCTCAGAAATGGCATCGGAAACGCCTTCAGCAGAAATTGTAAATGAACTTTCAGCATTGTTCCATTCTGTAATGTCATCAATGGTAAAAACTTCCTGCAAATAATAAATTTAATACATATACGTTTGGTGGATGCAATTTGAAGCATATCTAAAATTGGGTTTAGTTCTTCCAGATGTTGTTGCCGAAGTGACCTTTGCAATATGTTTAACGGCATATTTTCCTCGTCGTCGTCACTATCTTCTTCTATCTGCTCAGAATCACCCAAAAGACTTGACCAGCATTTTTTATCATGTTCGGTTCCAACTCATGCCAAGCTAGCATTAGAATACAAATGGCGTCTTTGAGTGTTAATTGTTTAAAAAACTCATTTAAATTGTCCTTTTTAATGGCCCGCTGAAGAAGATGTTTTCTATAATTGAGTTTGGTTATTCGAATAACGTTTTGGTCCATTGGTTGAATCAATAGCGTAACGTTCGGTGGCATGTACATGACAAAGAAACATCCATCCTTAGTGATAAGTTAAGTGCTCGGGTGGATGACAAAGTGAATTGTCAAGAAACAACACTGCTTTTGTTTGCAAGCCCTTTTGATTAAAGTGTGCTTTGACCTAAATTTAATAAAATAAAGAATACAGAAAGTCATTAAACATCTCGTACAAACCTGACGGACAACCGATGTGTGAAACTATTCTTTAAAGATTGATGCTGTCATCCAGGCATTTTTGGACCTCCGATACTCGGCTGGAATATCATGTCCTTTAAACCATCTTGGCTTTTTTACGTGACTAATGGTTTTGGTTTATGGAGCACAGACGCATTAGTACATGCCAAAAATGTTATTCTGGCTTTCTGAATTTTTCGCCCTGGTGCTGTTTTTTCGAGGGCAGAAACGTAGGTCTTGTCGGGCAACATTTTCCAGAAGAGGCCAGATTCGTCCGCATTATATATTTGCTCTTCACAAAATCCATGCTCTCTAACCATTTCACCAAGCTTTTTTTAAATGGGTCGACGGCAGAAGCATCAGAGGAAAGCTTTTCTCCACAAATTTGCAAAAGCCTTATTCTATATCTTGCTTTGAAGTTCTGCAGCTGCACTTGCATTAAAACCGCCACGTTTTTCCAACATTTCCTGCAATTTTTTAGCTTTTTCTCTAAACATTTCTCCACTTACTGGCAGATTTTTGGCTCGTTGTCTTAAAAACCAATTGTAAAGAGCTTTTTCAACTCGTGGGTATTCTGCTTTTTTGAACGATTTTCTTTTAAGCGATATCCTAACTGTTTCATAAAAAGGTATGTAAAAAAACTGTAAGAGGTGCGACTTTGTCAATTATGTAAAAGAAAAACAAAAGTTCACTCTATTGAGTTGGGTACTGTTCACTCTATAAAGTAACTAATGGAAAAAATCGGGAGTTCGTAGTATCAAGTAGTTCATATTACCAAGTGTTCACTCTATTGCGATTGCACTGTATAAGTTTTGAGAAAATGTTTGTATGATGTCAAAATTTAGCAAATATTTTTCTTTATACAGGAAAAATAACACCTTTGATCTTAGTGGTGAAGGGTATCGTATGGTCGGGCTTGACCGACTACATCACTTTCTTACTTGTTTTTTTGGTATTAACTCAATTGACAAAATCTCTTACAGTTTAAGAGATATTTGACATCTAACATTTTTTTTGCATTTTTTTTATAAATCTTTTAGGATTGCTGATAAATTTCTAAATTAACTAGAAGAAAAAATTTTTAATTACGTAATTTTCATAGCAGAAAAATTCTTGAAAGTTTGTGTACCAAAAACAGCCTGAAAAATTACATTTAAGAAAAAAGTAAATTAATTTTTTTGAAAACGTTTTTCAAGACTTCTTTTTCTTTAACGTTTTCTTAAAGATTAGGCCTCAGGGATGTGTAAAAAATATATTTTGGACATGCACCATACAACCAGCGTTGGTCAAAAACGGCAATTTTTTTTGCCAAAACTTGAGTTTTTTGTGGCTTTATAAAAACTTGATAGATCGGCCCCTTCCATACAGAAAACAAGTAGCGCCAGTCACCCCCTTGGATAAAAGATAATGTTAAAACAATTCTAAAAAAAATATTTTTTTTACCACGGCTACAAATACCGCCCTTTTAGTACATATTTTGTTCACTGTGTCGCCACTTTTAGTCCGATCATAATATTTTATATATTAGTGTTCGCGGCGTTGACGGTTCGTGGAGTACAAGGTTCTGTAAGGGCTACATTTCCCTCTTTGATAGTTTTTTACTACCATGTCAATTTATAGTAATAACTTAAAAAAACTCGATTCGATTATTGTTCGAGTTTTGAAAAATTATGAGTAGAAATTGACGTGGTAGTTTAAAAACTATCAAAGGGAGAAATGTAGCCCTTACCGAACCGTAAACTCCGATATATAAGGTGTTATGTTATCTGACTAAAGATGGCGACACAATTAACAAAATACAAAAAGGGCTGTATTTGTAGGCGTGGTAAAAAAATTAAAATATAATTTTTTATAATTATTTTTACATTATCTTCAATTCTAGGGGGTGACTGACTCAACTTTTTTTTCGAACCACTCTAACTTTTTCAAATAAATTGTATTAATTATAATGTTCTTAATGTCTGTTCAAAAATCCCATACACATGGCCCCTTTTTCTAAAAAATCAAATTTTCGAAAAGCGTACTCTTCTGTAATAATAAAATTAATTAAACTTCAGAATTCAATCTGAAATGTATATTTCTAGATTTCTAATATATTGGTCTATACTGTGCCTAAAAATGTTCGAAATACCTTATTTAGTTTTAGAGATTTTTGCGAAAAATTAGAAAGTATTCAAAAATGTTCATTTAAATTTCAGAACTCGTTCTAATGCTTAGGTCCTCCTTATACCGTTTAATGGCATTTGAAGCAGTTCGAGGGTCAACATTTGCTAAAATAAAAAATGGATATTTCATTCGGAACACTCTTTATACAAAAAATGTATATTGTTATGTATCTTTCTATGAAAGTAAAGCTTATAAACTTTTTAATGAATTTTGATTATTTAGTGCAAAATGTGGTAGGATCATTTCAGGGGAACTTTCTCCCCATTCAAGAAAAGTAATAAATAAATACCTTCGAAACTTTAATATTATAAAACTTTTGCACATAATTTTTTTTAATCGTAGTTTGGTGAAGTAAAAGCTGGATCGGAACAGGGAGAGTTGTACCCCCATAGACAAAAAACTTGCTATAACGTACCTTCAATGGTAGAATCAATGAAATCTGTTCAACCGACATTTTTATAATTCAATTGAGTTTTGAGAAACTTCTTTGGTTAGTTTAAACAAAATGAAGCGGGGTTTATGTTTTTATACCTTTAAAATAATATGTGCATCCTCTGAACTAATACAAGTTTAGCATTAAATACTTCTTTTATTAGCAAGATCGACGTGCAGCATTAGGCTTTTGGTATAATCTTGTGATAGGATCAGGTCACGGGAGCCGTCTCCCCTTGCAAATAAAGCAATTAAGCGTGTGTATCTTCAGCAAATTTATATTTAAAGTCGAATGTACAAAAAAAAACGTTTTTCTAATAAGCGTAGGTTGGCCCAATATAGCTAGGATCGAAACAGTGGGAATTGCACTCCGACCCCTTTAAAAAAAAGAAATGGTAGAGTCACAGAACAACCAACATTTTCAACATTCTAATCAAGTTTTTTATAAGTTCTTCGATTAAAACAACAAATTAAGCAGGATTGGATCATGAGTCAAATCAAAATATTCTTCTAGGTCATACGTATTTTAGACTTTTTCAAAATTTTGAATATCGCTTTTGTTCATTTTTATGAAAATGAAAATGTTTTCACCCCTATATAATTTTAAGTCTAATTTTTATTAATTCAAAATCTGAAGAATTGTTTTTAGTTTATTTTTTTTCCATTATTTTTTCATTAGTTATTCTTAATTTGTTTGTATGTATAATCAAAAAATATTCTTTGGAACAACCCTAATAAATATACTTCAATGTTGCCATGTGATTGATTGTATGCCAGAGTCTTATAGTTTTCTTACTCAAAACTAGGTAAGATATTTTCTGCACTCAAACTATTGAATGGAATTTTGGTTACAAATAACCTTTAAGTTGAAAACATAAAAGGAAAATCATAAAAATATTTTTCCATTGAAAAACTATTTCCATGTTTTAAGTTAATGCCGCTGGCAGACCACACAGAAAAACTGTTACATCGATTTGAATGTCAAAAGAAATTACTTTCAGTGTCAGAAGAGAAAATGGAAAAAAATGTATGTCGAGTTATTTAGATCTTGTAAGTTTTTTTTATTTCAAAGAAAATTGAAATGATTTTTCACTTAAAAATATTTCTGAAACTTTTCAATTCTTAGAAATTGTGCAGATTTTGGTGTGATTTGAAAACATTTCGTATTATGAATTTGATATACAAAAATTAAGTTTTCTGTTTATTAAAAATTTTGAGTCATCTAAAACCTAGAATATCGTTTATTGTAATCCCTAAAATTGACTTCTTTGAAACAGTGAACAGGAGAATGACTTTTTATAGATTACTTAGAGACACAAGAGTAGACAAATTAAATATGTTTATTTTTATAGAATTATTTTCCTTTTACGATTCTGGAAAATATGTTTATTTTTTGTCAGACATATTCTAAAGAAATGTTTTTTAATTTTATTACTTTTTCATCTTTTCTTTCAAGTTTTAATTTAAGAGCTTGTTTTTCTCTTTTTAATAACTAAAAGAAAATTTTTATATTCATATTTTTATTTCGCACAAGGACAAATTACTTAATTTTATATACATTTTGTACTATATATTCGTACAAAGGTTGAAGATAAAAAATATTTTTGTATTTAAATGAAAATTGTTTTTGCTTAAAGGATTGAAAATAAGTTTTGAAGATTTCTGTCGAAATAAAAATCTCATTAAGTTTTGAATATTTAATCGAAATAAAATACTTATTTGATACAGTTTTCAACATTTCGGGTTATAACATTTTGCAATTTTTGCGAATATTAAGTTCTTCATTAAATATGAAAAAATTTCTATGGAAAATTTTTCAATATGAGAAAGTTTCTATAGAAAATTTTTCAATATGAAAAAATTTCTATAGAAAATTTTTCAATATGAAAAAATTTCTATAGAAAATTTTTCAATATGAAAAAATTTCTATAGAAAATTTTTCAATATGAAAAAATTTCTATAGAAAATTTTTCAATATGAAAAAATTTCTATAGAAAATTTTTCAATATGAAAAAATTTCTATAGAAAATTTTTCAAATTGCAAAAATTTCTATAGAAAATTTTTCAAATTGAAAAAATTTCTATAGAAAATTTTTCAATATGAAAAAATTTCTATAGAAAATTTTTCAATATGAAAAAATTTCTATACAAAATTTTTCAATATGAAAAAATTTCTATAGAAAATTTTTCAATATGAAAAAATTTCTATAGAAAATTTTTCAGTATGAAAAAATTTCTCTAGAAAATTTTTCAATATGAAAAAATGTCTATAGAAAATTTTTCAATATGAAAAAATGTCTATAGAAAATTTTTCAATATGAAAAAATTTCTATAGAAAATTTTTCAATATGAAAAAATTTCTATAGAAAATTTTTCAAATTGCAAAAATTTCTATAGAAAATTTTTCAAATTGAAAAAATTTCTATAGAAAATTTTTCAATATGAAAAAATTTCTATAGAAAATTTTTCAAATTGCAAAAATTTCTATAGAAAATTTTTCAAATTGAAAAAATTTCTATAGAAAATTTTTCAATATGAAAAAATTTCTATAGAAAATTTTTCAATATGAAAAAATTTCTATAGAAAATTTTTCAATATGAAAAATTTCTATAGAAAATTTTTCAATATGAAAAAATTTCTATACAAAATTTTTCAATATGAAAAAATTTCTATAGAAAATTTTTCAATATGAAAAAATTTCTATAGAAAATTTTTCAATATGAAAAAATTTCTATAGAAAATTTTTCAATATGAAAAAATTTCTATAGAAAATTTTTCAGTATGAAAAAATTTCTCTAGAAAATTTTTCAATATGAAAAAATGTCTATAGAAAATTTTTCAATATGAAAAAACGTCTATAGAAAATTTTTCAATATGAAAAAATTTCTATAGAAAATTTTTCAATATGAAAAAATTTCTATAGAAAATTTTTCAATATGAAAAAATTTCTATAGAAAATTTTTCAATATGAAAAAATTTCTATAGAAAATTTTTCAATATGAAAAAATTTCTATAGAAAATTTTTTAATATGAAAAAATTTCTATAGAAAATTTTTCAATATGAAAAAATTTCTATAGAAAATTTTTCAATATGAAAAAATTTCTATAGAAAATTTTTCAGTATGAAAAAATTTCTCTAGAAAATTTTTCAATATGAAAAAATGTCTATAGAAAATTTTTCAATATGAAAAAATGTATATAGAAAATTTTTCAATATGAAAAAATTTCTATAGAAAATTTTTCAATATGAAAAAATTTCTATAGAAAATTTTTCAATATGAAAAAATTTCTATAGAAAATTTTTCAATATGAAAAAATTTCTATAGAAAATTTTTCAATATGAAAAAATTTCTATAGAAAATTTTTCAATATGAAAAAATTTCTATAGAAAATTTTTCAATATGAAAAAATTTCTATAGAAAATTTTTCAATATGAAAAAATTTCTATAGAAAAATTTTTTAATATGAAAAAATTTCTATAGAAAATTTTTTAATATGAAAAAATTTCTATGGAAAATTTTTTATTATATGTTTATTATAAGAATTTCTGCATAAATATTAGCTTATAATTAAGCAACTTTATTTCATCAAAAAACAACTTGCCAATTTTTTCCACCCACTTTACATTTGTGAAAGAAATATAGACATAATTCTGCTTTAATTGTTGTGTATCTTCATAAATCATTTTAAAATTTTATATGACACGCGACCAAATTTAAGTTCTAAAACACATTTTTCCCATCTGACTCATACTTTTTTGTTTTTGAACTGGAACAAACGGAAAATCTTAATCATGCTACTTCCGAAATGTCTATTTTATGGCGGAACTAAATATTGTTGTTGCATTATTTTCCTAACAATGGGAAGGAAAATCAGTAGCGAGATGAAGGGATAATTTGCCAAAAAATAAACAAAAAAATATATGCTAGAAGAATGGGATTACTCATCGCTATCTCATAAAAGAATGTAGTTTCATTTGTTTATTTTTATACGCATTAAACATCTAAATTTCCAAAGAAAATTTACAAAACAAATAAGAAAACACATAAAGAAAATCTTTAACATATTAAAGAAAATTTTCATAAATTTTCCCATGACTTACTCAATAGAAATTTTATTAAATTCCACATATTCTTTGCATATGTATGAATTTATATTACAAATGCTAAAATTTTATAATGAAAATGTTTTTATAAAAAAATATAGAAAATTCTTGTGAAGGTAGAAGAAGATAATATAAACGTTTATGTATTACTTTTTTTCACGTTTTGTTTTAATCTTTTTTTAATACCAACTTATTACGCATTTATCTGCTGTAAAATATTTATGGTCTATAATGTGACATATAAATGTTGGTACAAAATTCCTTAAAAAGCAAGAAACTTAAGTCTTTTGGTGAAGATTTAATATCTAGATCAGTTTTAATTATGTGAATGACATAGCAAAATAAATGAAATTTATAAATACAATTTTTTAAAAAATCTGAAAATTGTAAAAGTTAAAGATTTTGTTAAAATTTTCAGAAAACTTTTTATTTGGATTACATACAAATGTACGATATGGGCAAATCCGCAAAACATTGAACCAAGGACAATATTTTAAAACTGTCAAAATCACATATTTGGGTTTATGAAAAACTTTACCATATATTGATCCTTCAGAATATATAATGGATACAATTATTGATTGATCTCTTCGTGAATGGCAGGTATTAAGTTGCACCAATCTCGAATTTTTATAAATTTTTTCAAATAATATGTTTTTCAAAAGTTCATAAAAATCGCAAAAACATCAAGTTTCAGTAGGGGCTCAAAGCCTGCTTAATTTAATGCAATTGGATATAAAAAACCCCATGAAAATTGGAGTGACGTCAAGGGCTTACAGTGAGTAGCGTCCGTCACAGAAATAAAGGTTTTTATACCCTTCACCACCATAGGTGGAAAGGGTATTATAAGTTTGTGCTGATGTTTGTAACGCATAGAAATATTTGTCTTAGACCCACCTTTTAGTATACCAATAGACTTAGAATCACTTTCTGAGTCGATTTAGCGATGTCCGTCCGTCCGTCCGTCTGGATGGCTATACCCCCATGTAAACCTTGTAATCAAACTACAGGTCGCAATTCTAAAGATAATTTGATGAAATTTGGCACAGATAATTTTTTTGATAATGGCACCATTGCTATTGAAATTGGTCAAAATCGGTCCATTATTTATGGTACCTCCCATAGGTCCCACTTCCCGGAATTGCTATATTGGCCACAAATATCAATATTTTTTCATGAAATTTAAAACAGATACTGCTTATGTAAACGTAAATCACTGTACCAAATTTCGTTGAGATCGGTCCGCATTTGACAATAGCTTCCATACAAACTCTTCTTCAAAAACGCACTAAATGAGACAAAAAATCACTAAAACGCTCGTAAATCTAAAGATAATGAAAATTTTGAGTTTATTTTTTGCATACATAATTTTTGTAACAACTGTAATCAATTTGCCAAATTTCGAGATAATCGGTCCACATTTGACCCTAGCTCTCATATAAAACCAAATGACGGAAACAGGTTGAATATATACGTTTTTAAAAAAAGTTTGTATGATGGCAAAATTTAGCAAATATTTGTCTTTATACAGGAAAAATAACACCTTTGACCTTAGTGGTGAAGGGTATCGTATGGTCGGCTTGACCGACTATAGCGCTTTCTTACTTGTTTTAATTTGACTAGTGCAATTTTTCTTTTTTCTCCAATTGAAATTGGTTCGTAAAGAGAGCTTATAGTATGCTTTACATTAGGCTAAAAATATGTATATAGATGTTAATATAGCATTTTACAGAATTATATGTAAAGGAAAGTGTGTAGCGTCCGTCACAGTATATATTTTTTACAAAATTATATTTATTAAATACAAAATTTACGAACGCACGTCTGTCTTATTCATAAAGCAATAACACTGTCTATATCCACAGATTAAATTTAAGGTATTAGGTGTTAAAAAAACATACAGTGGGGCAAATTTGATGCTTTTGATTTTTTTTTTTTTATTTTTGGGACACTCTAACAGCTGGCCGCAGCATTCTTAGGACAAAAATTAAGATATAAAAAATGTTAAACTTTCAAAATATGTATGTGTATGTATGTATATGTATGTAGCCTTTTTGTGAAATATCAAAAATACCCAAAAATCGCATTTTTAACCGCGAACATGAAGAGGAAGGATATAAAATTCGAGAACAAATAACACTATTATCATAACTTATTTACGAACCATTAAAAAGTATATGAAATATCACGTCACGTAGCGTCCGCAACAGTTCATTTATGGACTTTTGGTAAAACTGGAAACTTTAAAATATTTTATGAAAACTGTTTCGTAATCCTCTGACTTTTTTGCTATCTTCAATGTATTTACAATTTTTTTTATTACTATGACCGATTTGATGAAAATTACAGAAACACGTGTTGAAAAAAAGTCACTTCCATTTTTTGTAGCGTCCTTCACAGCACTTTAAAAGCGCATATCTTTTTCCTCTAAAGCAAATATGTAAATTAACCATTAATGCCATTCGAGAGCACAATCGATGGAATATAATTCTCCGAAATCTGTGCAAAGATGTCTCGTGTAAAACGACATTGGGATTCGTTTAAGGACAACAAAATCCGTACAAATGTATCATCCGTCATGCAGGATTTGGAATTAATCACAAGTAAAATCTTGAGTTTTATCTATAACAAAAACTTTTCTCATCAAATTTGAGGATGTGAGCTTGCAGGAATTTACCCAGTAAGAAGAGTGTCAAACGTTTGAAATATGATGACTTTTACATCTGATATCAAACGTTTTTTCAAACTTTTTTCAAACCTGAACAGATGTTTGAGATTTTCATTCATTTTCAAATGAGGGTTCATTTGAGAATAAACGTTTGAAAAATGACAGTTTCTTAAATTGAGAATAGAGGTTATTCTCAAATCATTATCAAACCCTAAGATGATTTAAGAATAATTTGAAAAATGGTGTTATATAAATTTGATATCAAACCTTATTTCAAATTTTTTTCAAACACTAAAAAAAATAATTTATGTTAAATAAAATTAATGTTTAAGATATTTTAATGGAATGGCATTGCATTTTAAAGAAATTCGTTGTTTCTTTCGGATTTTTTAAAATTGATCCATATTTGACCATAAAACCTTGATTAAAAAATGTCAAAATTTCAATAATATTCATATGCATAAGTAAATTTTCTTTGCTTCTTAATTTTTTTTACCTAAAAATAAAAAAATTATATTTTTAGCAAAAGAATTCAAATATGATGTACCGTTTTCAAAAACAAAATAAATAAACTCAAAAATACAACGCCATTTTATTTATGTTCCACATGTAGATCATATCCACATTTGAAAAACCTTTGAGAATGAGGTTTGATAATGATTTGAGAATAAAGACATTTCTCAATTTGAGAATAAAGTCCCCTTTTTGTTGAGAACGCTATTATTCTCAAATCAGTATCAAACGTTTGACCTTTGAAAAAAGATTTATTCTCAAATCATCCTCAATTTGAGAATAAACCTTTTTTCTTACTGGGTTATTTGGCCCCAGCTCTCAATATTTTAATATTTGGAATTTAAAATATGATCTTTTGAAACATTTACGTTTGCTCCAATTTTATTGTATTATAAATTTCCGAAGTTTTCTTGCTATATTTGGTATTGATCAAAATTTGGATTTTGTTCTAAAACAATGAAACAATAATAACTTATAATAATTTCCGTCTAGAGAAATTTTGTTTATTTTTATAAAATTAAAATTATAAACAATTTTAATAATTGTTTCTGGAATTCTTTGTGAAAATTGGTCATTCAAGAAAAATTGTTTTACTTAGCAAATTACGCCATATATATTTATATGATATAATGATTGATATATTTTGAAGAATACAAAGTAAAGAATGTGTGCAAAATATTTAAAAATTAAAAAATGTACGCAAAATATTTTGACAGGTGTCGAACAAGGAAATTGCATAATTTTGCTATATACATGTCAGATATTCAGATAACATTTCAATAAAGGAAATATGTATGTTAATAAAGAAAGAGCTATTTTTCATAAGATTTTTGTTTAAGTACAAAAGTAATCGATTTGTGTTAATTGAAAATCGTCTATATATTGAGCTCAAAAATTATTTCTGAAGACTGTAGACTTTATTTTTAGTATCACTGTTTAAAAACTGAATACAAAGAGCGTATAATCAAATTAATTTTTATTCTTGCCTATCCTCTAAAGACCCACTTCATCCTGCCTCCAATATCTACATATCTCTACACTAGTCTTGCCGTGATTTTTTTTTTTAATTTATTGTTTCTCTTTATTCTTCCTCCTATTAATGAATGTTGATTTTGCAAAACTGTTATCTGTGGAATACACAAGTGTATTCGTATGTTCGTAATTCAGAGCAATGCAATTGATGTTGCAACATACCCAGTGTGATGTAGATAATGCCCCATGGCATTCTTTAGGAACAAAATCGAAAGAAATATTTATGTTTGAGGAAAAAAAAATATATCGAGCAAAAAAAAACGAAACGAAACATAAAAATTCTATAAATTTGTAAACAGTAGCTGAAAATGAAAGACACATAAAGAACAAAATTATCATGATGATGACGTTGGTGGAAGTGGTAGATACAACACATAGTCATTCTATTGGCGTCTGATGATGATGATGCCGTGTGTTGTTAACTGGTGCAAGATCCAAACCATGCCAATATCAACATAAATATTAAAATTTTGTGAAATTTAAAGGCAGTACTTTAAACGAATTTGTTTTATATTAATTCTTTCCTAAATAATTTATGACCGAAAATTTTTGCAAAATTTCTTATAAAATTAAGAAATTTTTGAAAAATTTCTTATAAAAATAAGAAATTTTTGAAAAATTTCTTATAAAAATAAGAAATTTTTGAAAAATTTCTTATAAAAATAAGAAATTTTTGAAAAATTTCTTATAAAAATAAGAAATTTTTGAAAAAATTTCTTATAAAAATAAGAAATTTTTGAAAAAATTTCTTATAAAAATAAGAAATTTTTGAAAAATTTCTTATAAAAATAAGAAATTTTTGAAAAATTTCTTATAAAAATAAGAAATTTTTGAAAAATTTCTTATAAAAATAAGAAATTTTTGAAAAATTTCTTATAAAAATAAGAAATTTTTGAAAAATTTCTTATAAAAATAAGAAATTTTTGAAAAATTTCTTATAAAAATAAGAAATTTTTGAAAAATTTCTTATAAAAATAAGAAATTTTTGAAAAATTTCTTATAAAAATAAGAAATTTTTGAAAAATTTCTTATAAAAATAAGAAATTTTTGAAAAATTTCTTATAAAAATAAGAAATTTTTGAAAAATTTCTTATAAAAATAAGAAATTTTTGAAAAATTTCTTATAAAAATAATTTCTTTTAAAAATAAGAAATTTTTGAAAATTTTCTTATAAAAATAAGAAATTTTTGAAAAATTTCTTATAAAAATTAGAAATTTTTGAAAAATTTCTTATATAAATAAGAAATTTTTGAAAAATTTCTTATAAAAATAAAAAATTTTTGAAAAATTTCTTATAAAAATAAGAAATTTTTGAAAAATTTCTTATAAAAATAAGAAATTTTTGAAAAATTTCTTATAAAAATAAATTTTTGAAAAATTTCTTATAAAAATAAGAAATTTTTGAAAAATTTCTTTTGAAAATAAAAAAATAAAAAATTGTTGAAAAATTTCTTATAAAAATAAGATATTTTTGAAAAATTTCTTATAAAAATAAGAAATTTTTGAAAAATTTCTTATAAAAATAAGAAATTTTTGAAAAATTTCTTATAAAAATAAGAAATTTTTGAAAAATTTCTTATAAAAATAAGAAATTTTTGAAAAATGTCTTATAAAAATAGGAAATTTTTGAAAAATTTCATATAAAAATAAGAAATTTTTGAAAAATTTCTTATAAAAATAAGAAATTTTTGAAAAATTTCTTATAAAAATAAGAGATTTTTGAAAAATTTCTTATAAAAATAAGAAATTTTTGAAAAATTTCTTATAAAAATAAGAAATTTTTGAAAAATTTCTTATAAGAATAAGAAATTTTTGAAAAATGTCTTATAAAAATAGGAAATTTTTGAAAAATTTCATATAAAAATAGGAAATTTTTGAAAAATTTCATATAAAAATAAGAAATTTTTGAAAAATTTCTTATAAAAATAAGAAATTTTTGAAAAATTTCTTATAAAAATAAGAAATTTTTGAAAAATTTCATATAAAAATAAGAAATTTTTGAAAAATTTCTTATAAAAATAAGAAATTTTTGAAAAATTTCTTATAAAAATAATAAATTTTTGAAAAATTTCTTATAAAAATAAGAAATTTTTGAAAAATTTCTTATAAAAATAATAAATTTTTGAAAATTTTCTTATAAAAATAAGAAATTTATTCCTATAAAAATAGAAAATTTTTGAAAAATTTCATATAAAAATAAGAAAATTTTGAAAAATTCCTTATAAAAAAAGAAATTTTTGAAAAATTTCTTATAAAAATAAGAAATTTTTGGAAAATTTCTTATAAAAATCATCGGCAGCAAATTTTTCAAAAATTTCTTATAAAAATAAGAAATTTTTGGAAAATTTCTTATAAAAATAAGATATTTTTGAAAAATTTCTTATAAAAATAAGATATTTTTGAAAAATTTCTTATAAAAATAAGAAATTTTTGAAGAATTTCTTATAAAAATAAGAAATTTTTGAAGAATATCTTATAAAAATAAGAATTTTTTTAAAAATTTCTTATGAAAAGTGGAAATTTTTAAAAAATTTCCTCTAAAAATATGAAATTTTGAAATAATTTCCTATAAAAGAATGAGAATTTTTTTAAAAATTTACTATAAAATTGAGAATTGTTTGAAAAAATTGAAACTTAAACAATAAAAGAAAAATGATTTCATACCTTTACTACACCCGTTTGTTAAAAACAAAGATTTAAAGAATTATTTTGTTTGAGACAAAATCATCATAGATAGGAATTTATAGTTTTTGCAAGAGATTCTTACTTTGCTGTTGTTGCTGCTGCTGTTGTTCACTTGCTACAGCTGCCTGTCTGATTGTCGGCAACTGGGGGCTGTTGTTGCTAGTCGACGGTTGATAGTTTGTAAATCTGTAAAATCGAACGTGTCTTGTAGATTTTCATGAAAAATACTTGCGATTTGCCAAAGAAGAAAAAAAAACAATATTTTCATGATGCGTCATCAACATAACTTTAAGCTAAATTAACAACAAACAATAAACATAAAATGTTTATGATAATGTTAGGATATATTTTAGTTTTACAACTTCCACAATAAATTGTTTAAATTTTTACAAGATGAGATGACTCTTGTGTGCTGCCGATGATTAGTTTGATGAGGTTTATAGTAAAGTTTTAATATTTGACTTCCGGTTATTTGGTAATTTGGAAAATTGAAATATTGTTTTGTTTGATTTTTGGTGTAGAAAATGTACTTAAGGTGTAGGATAAAGAAACTAAATATTTAATAAATTAAACAATTTTTATATACTTAGGATTTAAAGAACATAATAATAATTTGTTTTCTAAAAAGCCAAAACCAGCTCAAAAGGTTTAAATTGAAGTCTTTCCTTAAAAAGAAGTGATAAATTTAAAAGGCTTTGCCTAAAATTTGACATTTGATAAAATTGTTATTTAATTTGAACATCTGACCTTTTAGTGTTAAATAATATTTTATAAAACTTTACAATAGGAAGTAATTTCGGTTTTATACATATTATTCTTTGTCATTTAGTAACAATATTGAGTTTTTTTAATAAAATTTAAAAAAAAACAATTTTTTGAATATTTAAATATTTGAATTTTTATAAAGACGAAAAAATATGTATATAGGAAATGCATTTTTGTTAACCCTACTCTTTTATATAGAGTATTAAGTTCTAGCTTAAGTTTGTAACTAACAGATAAATTGAACGGAAATTTATATTGAAACATCCCGGTAGACGTCCATAAGTGTATCTCTCCGTTAAGTCTGGAATTATGTTGATAAAGTGTATCCAACATTGAGGTATCATTTAAGTTTTTAAATAGCTACAACGTCGGTCTAGAGCAATGTTGGGCAAAGTCTCTCTGGTTTTTAATTTTGCTAACCCTAGGGGTAGGCAAAATACAAAGTAAGAGAGAATTAGAGTGACTTTGCCCAACATTGATCTAGAGCATCGCATGGCGCCATTTATGTTTATTTTTATATTTTAGGTTAGCTCCAGTTTTCGAGATATAGCGTTATTTAAAAAAGGGAGATTGCGCAATAAATACTTGCGTAACTCAAAAATGTTTATTTTCTTGAACTATGTAAACAAATCGAAATATGGCAACAAAATTATCTTTCAGAAACACTAATTTAAAAAAAAATATTTGTTTTTTGCAAACAAAAAATTTGTTTCCAAAACGACTGCTCGGATTAAAAAAATAATAAGTGTTCCTGAAAGATAATTTTGTTGCCGAATTTCAGTTTTTTTACTTAATTCAAGAAAATAAACAGTTTTTAAGTTACTCGAATTTTTATTGAGCAACCTCCTCCATTTTTTATAAAGCTATATCTCGAAAACTAGAACAAACCTGAAAAACGGCAATTACAACCTGTTTAGGTCAAAGGCCTATTTTAGAATTCCATGCGCTTTTATCTTGTGCGTTTTGAAAGATTTTCTTCTACTTGGTCTTTCCATTGAAGTTTTGGAAGTCCTCTTCTTCGAGTTCCCTCAGGATCATCATCGAACACGTTTCTTGCTGGAGTATTTCCATCCATTCGCACAACATGTCCTAGCCAACGCAGCCGCTGTTGCTTAATACGTTTCACTATATCTATGTCAGCGTATAACTCATACAGGTCATGGTTCATTCGATGTCGATACTCATTGTTGACGCAGACTGATCTAAAGATTTTTCGTAGAATTTTCTTCTCAAACACTTCGAGTAGTATTCGAAATATATTCGACTAGATTTTGAAGCTTATATCGTTGTTGATGTTTAATATTTAGAGTTAAAAGCGCTCTCCATTTGGCCAACGTTGATCTAGAGAATGTGTTCTGTTGATTACCCTAAAAATAGTTTCATCAATGTTACAGAGATCTCAAGTTGTGTGTCATCATTTCTTTAGTACCTGGGTGACCGAACCTTGCTCAGAGCTCTATGATAAGCATTTCGAGTCCAATTTTAAAGTTTTTTTTTTAAATCTGAGAAAAGACATTACACAAATATCCAAATAATTTTGAATCATTTTATTCATTTTTTCCGATCAACACATGATCAAATGCATAGTTTATAGTTCAATTTACATTTAATAATATTAGAAATTGGTCATACCAACTTAGAAACCTCCATGGACTCTTGCGCAAGAACTTTGCTACAGATCATAACCTGGGCCAAATTACAGCATTCGATATCGATCGAAATCTTAGATATTTTTAAAACATTTTTATAGCATACTTTAAGGATAATCAAAATTATTTAAAAGATGCACAGTTTAGTTTATAAAAGAGTTTTAATTGAACAATATTTATTTTTAAAAACGAATCAAAATGGATACCAAATTTCAATAAACTTCTTGCATCGAAATAACTCTGAACATCCCTAAAGTATACTTCACAATATTCGCTTAAAAGTCTGAGTTTTCGATCGAAATCGAATGCGGTAATTTGGCCCCTGATCAAATACATAGTTTACGATTTCATTTATTTTGAGTAATTTTCAGTGGCGCCACCTATCGGAAATTGCTTATACCAACTAAGAAACCTTCGTCGGTCCATGCGCAATAAATTTTCTAGAGAGCATAACATGATTAAATGCATAGTTTACTATTCTATAAAGGACATACAGACACGCAAACATTCATTTGTTTAAAAGTTATAACATCACCAATTTTTTCCTCTGTTATCCCCTAGTTTCAGAAAAAGTTCTTTATGCATGTTTGGTACTTGATGTCAATAGAATTAGATATATTTTATAAAAACACAGTTAACCTTTTGTTCCTATTACTTCATGAAGTGTAGAGTTATCATTTTATCCCTTTTTTACCCATTTTGGCACCCGAAATCAAAAAAGTACCAATATTTTGTTCACGTTTATTGATTGCATAACAAAGTTCCTTTCTTATCTTTGGTTCAAAAGATAAGAGTGGCCTAAAAAAAGTACAAAAAAAACTATTTTTACCCTTTTTTACCCCCTATCGGGCATAATTTCAAAAAAGCTCATTTTAACAGCTGTTAAAAACATAATTTAATTTTTGTTTCTATGTCTATTGCTTTTGGAGATATTACATTTTCGATTTATTCCCCTTTTTACCCGTTTTTACCATCTTAGAGCCAAAGTTTCCAAAAGAGCCTTCTTACTCGACCTATATATTAAAAAAGGTACATACTGTGCAAATTTGATCAAAATAGTTAGAGCCGTTTCGAGATAACCATTGTATATATGTGACCCGGTCTATGAAAAGATGGCTTATGACTCAAAAACAAAATTTCGAAAAATTAGCTAATTTTTCGAAATTTTGTTTTTAAGTTATAAGCCACCTTATCGCTTTTGATAGGCCCGGTCACATATATACAATTATTGCTCGTTTAAAGATACAGGAAAGATAAGATATAGCCGGTTATTATTACGAATATCTGCCATATCTCGGCTAATTTGATGACATTAACAGCATAACTGAAATAAATATACCCAAAATTTGTCTAATAACTTATAGAACCCATAGCTCAAACATAGACCGTTAATTAATTAATAACTCAATGGCGTGAGGTTACATTTGGTTGAGCTTGACCGACTATATAAAAATTTCTTACTAGTGTCATTTAACGTTTCGTGTAAATTTCATTACAAATTTTGTTTAATTTTCTTCTTTTTTCAATTTGCATTTTAAAGAAAGAAAAAAAAAACGCAAACCTGACAACATAAATTCAATGCATATAAGCAAAAATATTGCAAACAAAAATTGTTTCTGTAAAAATAATTTAAATTTTCTTACTATGGTTTATTTTGGCTGTTTGCCAATAAAGTACACCCTGTCGTCCCTCTGATCGTCCGGCTGTGATTACAAATGTTTGTGTGACAAAAAATACAATTTCAAGTAAAGAAAATATAACAACCCAGCCTGAGGGTCAAATTGTTGGTTTTGCATGTCTCTGCATAACGTTTCATATGCATACGATTATAGTAGATAGGCCTCCTTAGTACTAGTATCCGTTCGACCAAGCGTCAGACTATTGCCTTGCATTTTTATCACAACTGAATATTCTTTGTCGTTTTTGTACCTGAAAAAAAAGAAAATAAAAAAACCAAAATCATTATTTTGTATGTCATTGTCATTTTATGGGTTATTCTTGTTGGGTTTTTTCTTTAAGTATTTCTGAGTGTATTTTACTTTTACACATTATCTTTAAATAGCAGACCTTAACACTACTCGTATATTTAAATAAACTACTTAAATTCATATACAATAGATACTTAAGAGTATATACTACTTACTACATATACTTATATAATTGCATATGGTTAAAGGGTTTTTTCTTACAAAAAAATGTTTGAAAAAAATGTCAGACATTTATATTTGGCCTTATTGCTTTTGATGTATTATATATTATGGTCTTAGAAATGTTATTTTAAGCTTAAACTATTTAAGTCACGTTTCTTTGTCATCTCTTGTTCTTGATTTTTATATTCATATAGAAATTGGACTAAAAATTTGCCTTCCATAATTTTTCGATACAATATCGTCGTCGAAAATGATTCATAAGGTTATCTTACATATCAAATAGACCTCAGTTTCGTTGATTAGCCTTTATTCGGCGTTGCATTTAGAGGAGAATTATCTTTAGGTCCGAGAAAAGAAAATAATAGGCACGACTAGCTATAGAAAATTGATAGTTGCGGAAGCAATGTGACACGATTCATTGTCTTAATGGAACAGCACTTTTGTTTTCTTTAAATCGGATCGTTTTATACATAAAAGATCCTGTTTATGGTTTCTTCCTTTTTAAGATAATCGATTAATAATCATTAATATTTCCTTAAAAGGAGTCTTTTTTATTCCCATCATCAAAAAGAATTGGGGGTATATTGAGCTTGTCATTCCGTTTGTAATTTTCTAAATATTGGCTCAATAATCAAAATTGATGTATATTCTCAATCCTGAAGACAATTGAGCTATGTCCGTCTATCTGTCCGTACGTCTATCTGTTGTCGGTACGATAGGGCCTGAACGAAAAGAGGTAGGTCACTAAAATTCGGCAAAAATAATCTTCATTTCTTGGAAAATTTTGGTATTGAAATTGAAGACAATTGAGCTATGTCTGTCTATCTGTCCGTACGTCTATCTGTTGTCGGTACGATACGAAAATTGGGCAAAAATAATCTTCATTTCTTGGAAAATTTTGGTATTGAAATTGGGCGAAGTCGCATAGCCCAACAGCAAATTTGCTAATAAATGACAAATTAAAACAGATGTGATGATAACATTTAGCACAGAGAAGTTTTACATGATCATTATTTACCGTATAAAATTTCATCGGAATCGGTTCACATTTAACCATAGCTCCCATACAAAACACTTAAGAAAACAACATAAACTCCACCTGAAACACACTTATATCACTGCTAGCCAGTGTGCAAAATTTTTACACAATCGGTCACCATTTGACCATAGCTTCCAAATTCAAACTTTCGGAAACACAAAATGAAAGTAAAAATTAAATGAAAGCTTTAAAAAAGAGCTAGTGGGCCAAAATTTTAGCTATGACGACTAATTTAGAACTGAAGTTTTATGCAACTATTGGTCAGTATATCAAATTTTATAGGAATCGGTGCATATTTGACCATAGCTTTCTTATAAAAAACACTTCCGAAAACCACTAAAATGTCACAAACTATGACAGCTACGGCGTGTTTTATGAATTTCCATATATAACAGGGAACAGCTCCAAACCCTACTCATCATTATTTCGATTTTGGCTTTGGTCGACTGCAAGCAGCTGCGACAGCCACTTTAAACTCAACATTCCTAAACTCTCAATATGAGCGCAACCGAAGTCTCCATGACTCTGGTTCATAAATTAGACTTAATATGACTGGCATGTCTTATGTTGGCTTTCAAGGAAACCTTACAGTTTGACATCAACTCAAGCATATGCAATAGGACATGAGCTGTAGGGCTCGTATGGTCTTCGGATGTCGTTGATCATCCAAAGGCGCTTGCAGCTTATAGTGATGTCCTGTTCAACCTCGTTCGCCAAAAATATGAATCAATGTTGCGGCTCGCCTAAAATCCACAACAAGAGTGTCGTTTTGGGATCTATTAGATGCTATTCGATCTCTTGTGAATAGGTATCGTCGTAAATTCTACAATTTTTTTGTTTACGTACCTATTCATCTAGAAATTGTCCTCATCATTTCTTATGATTTTTCGCATGCCCGAACAGAACGCCTATTTCGATAACAAATAGTTTGACAGATGACCATTATCAACTGCAAAAATTCAGATTTTCCTGATGGAAGACATTTATCTCCTTTTGATCAAAATGAATTCAATTAATCCTTAAAAGATAGTGAGATATCAAAAAGAATCAATGCAAGTTCCAAAACCAAAAATAATAGATATTCTGGATCCTTATTAAATTATAAGACTATTGATCGATGACCTGACCATCTATTGAAAACATGATGGGGACTAAACGGAAGAAGCTATTGCAAGAATATTCCTTATTCTTTATCATTATATAAACATGAAGCAATTTTTGACTGTTTTGTAGTTTAGAAGGTAATTTATATTATAGTAAAAAATTTCAAATAAAACAAGTAAGAGTGTTATATTCGGCTGTGCCGAATCTTATATACCCACCATCAAGTTGTGTTAAATTCAGAAACAGGGTGCAGCTAATTCAAAATCTGGACCAAAACTGAAAAAATCGCTAAGCTAATTGGTATTGTTGGTAAAACCTTTGGACTAAATTCGGTTGCCGTAGCTTTATAGTTCAACATTTAAAAATATTTCAGTGGTTTTCCCAGTATTTACTTTGATCAAAATTCGGTCTCATAACCGGGTATGTACCTCCAAATCTTTTTGATAGTAGGTATAAAAAGGGGATGTTGTATAAGAATTATAGCCAAATGTTGACCGATTGTAACAAAACTGGCTGGTATATATATAGAGCTTATTCTTGCAAAATTTAGTGGCCATAGCTATCATAGCTTCTAATTTAATAGCTTTTAACTGGCCTTTGCTAAAATTTTTGGTTTCCGTTAGTGTTTTTTATATGAAAGCTAAAATCAAATATGGACTGATTCCTATAAAATTTGATAAACTGATCAAAAATTGCATAAAACTTCCCTATTTTAAATTTAATCGTCATAGCTATTACAATTGTATTCAATTTATCAGCATTAATGTGTTTCCCGGGGCGGGGTTATATGGGAGCTCTAACTAAATTTAAACCGATTTTGTCCATTTTCAACACACATCTTTTTCAAGATATCCAAAATACTTTTGTCCTTCTAGCTCTTTTCGTTAAGGCGCCATCGTTCTTTTATCTGACGGACAGACGGACATAAACAACCTTTTCTTTATGTATTTTTGTGTTTCCATAAGTTTTTTATATGGGAGCTATGGTGAAATGATGACCGATTGTGACAAAATTTTGCACACTGGCTGACATTGACTTAAGACTTCCTTGTGCTTAATTTAGTCTTACTAACTTTTGTGGTTAAGGAGCTATCACGATTTTATATGACGGACAGACGGACATAAATCCCCTTTTCTTTTTGAATTTTTGTGTTTTCGTAAGTTTTTTATATGGGAGCTAGGTCAAATGGTGACCGATTGCACACTGGCTGGCATTGACATAAGACTTTCGTGTGCCAAATTTAGTGGTTATATTTGTTATACTTTTAGATTTATTGGCATTTAAGTGTGTTTTAGGTAAGTTTTTGTATCGTAAGTTTTTTGTATGGGAGCTATGGCTAAATGTGAACCGATTTTGATGAAATTTTACACGCTACCAAGTGCTAATGTAAAACTTCTATATACCAAATTTTATCATCATATCTGCTATAATTTATCATTTATTAACAAATAAGCGATTAGCCTAGACGACGTTATACGGGAGCTATAGTCAAATGTGAACCGATTTTGCCCAATTTCAATACCAAAATTTTCTCAGAGATGAAGAATATTTTTACTAAGTTTCAGTGAGCTAGCTCCTTTCGTTTAGGCGTTATCGTGATTTCAACAGACAGACGGACAGACAGACAGACAGACAGACAGACAGACAGACAGACAGACAGACAGACAGACAGACAGACAGACGGACGGACAGACAGACAGACAGACAGACAGACAGACAGACAGACAGGCAGACACACAGACGGACAGACAGACAGACAGACAGACAGACAGACTGACAGACAGATAGACAGACGGACAGACAGACAATGCTCAATATTCTTAGAATTTCATAAGGATTCAGAATATATATCATTTTTGGTTTTTGAGCCAATATTAAGGAAATTACAAACGGAATGACAATCTCAATATACCCCCCATTCTTTTTGATGGTGGGTATAAAAAAGTAAGAAAAAACTTTAATTGGTCAAGACCGACTATATGATGCTGTTCACTATTTGTGCTATTTTTCAAATTTTGAGATTTAAGTACATTTATATCATTTTGGCTGAAGGCTTGAAATGGAAACTAGGGTCAATTGTAGATTGATTGTTACCAAATTAAACTTGTGGCTGTAAAAGGCCAAAAACTCTATACTGGGAAGGTATCCCTATGGAAGGTACCCGAAATAGTATTCAGATTTTGTCTAAAAAGTCATCCTTCAACCCAAAAATATTGTGTGCTAAATTTCATATTATTTTCGTTGAAGTTACGACATTTTTAAATCTACCTGACGGGCATCTTTAAATTGAATCAGGGAGTGATTCTAAAACGATCGGTATACTTAAAGATGGGTTTCAGACCAATATTTCTATTCTTTACAAATATTCACCTATGGTGGTGAAGGATGCAAATCTCTGTTTGTCATTTTTGTTCAAATATAGAAAAAAGTATTAAAATAATGTTACCCCATAAATGATAACATTTTTAAAAGTACCAAATTTTAGCTACTAACGTATTGAGTTTTCCCTATATTTTACTTGTTTTCCAATCTAACATAAATCATGTCTAAATGTCATTAAAATACAAACTAATCACTAAAAACGTCAAACAAAAACAAAACTATAAACCGGCCGGCTCTGATAAGAATCAATAATTGAGCCAATAACAAACAACTCGTTTTCCCGGCTCGAGTATAAACAAAATGTTTTTCACTCTATAAATTTGTAATTTTGTATTTTTTTTATCTAATAAATGGTACTAAAAGCAAAAACAATATGTTTTTGGTTTTATCTTTTCAAAATAGAAAAATAAAACAGAAAAACTTATGGAATAAATAAATAAATAAATAAATAAATAAAAAAATACACACATTTAAACATTTAAACCTTCACATATGTCTAATACTTACATATGTATGTATGAGTATGTCTTTAACACCAAGAAAAGTGCGTATAAGGAATAAGACTCAAGGAAGAAACCGCCATTATTTTTAAGGTTTTAAGGTAGGAAAATTTTGTAAGACGATGTGTGTGCGTGTTAGCTTGAACTTTTCAAACACTTAATAGTGTCTTAAAGCTTTTTTTCTAACTTTTAGTAATGACAAGTCATTCATTATTTGTTGAAATGATATCAATCGAATAAATATTACACAAAAACAGGGAATGATTGTTAAAGTTTATTTTTAAAATTGTAAAAAAAAATCACTTAAAATAAATTTATCTGATTTTAAATCTTTGAGGAACAAAGTGTATGTTTAAATACATTCTATACATGTGTTAAAATAATTTATTTAAATGTAAACATTCTCAGATACATTTAAATTTATTGTATTTTTGTGTTGACTGAGAATTGCTGTGATTAGTGTTGCCGTTTTGAAATTAGAATTATATTTGATAATAACATTTCAAATTAAAAGATACTCAGGTATGTGATGGAAAACGATCGTTTTCAAATCGATCGATTTCAGATATATTTTTTGAGATAATTTTCGGTTATTTTCCCCAAAATTTAGGCTTTAACCCTTTTGATTGATATCTTATCTTTCATTTGGTTTAAATTTTTATAAAAATTACCGAAAATTATCTCAAAAATATATCTGAAATCGATCGATTTGAAAACGATCGTTTACCATCACATACCTGACTTTTCAGGAATATTTGAATATGAATATCTCGAAAACATTAAAAAAGGAAAAATATTTTGAAAAATTAAAGGAAATATCAGGTATCCTACCTTAAAGATAATTTTATTTACTATTCTATGACTTTCAACAAAATCGAACAAATTAAAAAAAATTTTGCTTTTTTTTGAAAAGGCAGATCCACTGATTTTATCATATCTTCGAAACAACATAAATATAGCAAAATTATATATCACGAGCCTATATTCAATACCGACTATAAACCAAACAAAATATTTTTAAGGAGAGGCAAAAAAATACTTTAAAAGTCAATATTTTTTCTACACAATATTTAAGCCAATAGATTTGCCTTAATAGATCTCTTTCCTCTAATTTTTATAACAAGAGATCTTCTTTTATAAGAAACAGTTTTCAGTTAAAAGGCGTATTAAAAAAATGGTTCATAGGCGGTATTGAATATAGGCTCACGATATATATGTAAGTAAATGTATTCTAGTACGATTTCGTTTTGTAAGTCGAATCGAGATTTTGAGAAATTTAGTTTACAAAAAATGTCTACTATGGCAACACTGACAGTGAGTATAAGTGAAGAAAGAGCAACAGCGTGTATGTTTTTGTGTGAGTTTCGAATTCAATAAACAAAACAACAAGTGATTGTGAGTTTGATTTTACTCCTTCCTTGGGTGCACTAACTAAGTGTTAGTATTTACCACACACATTTTAGTAATGTCAATGTTGCGGTTATATCAAAAAGTACTGCTGCATTTTAAGTTATAATTTCGGAGACTAAATCCTGAGGATTTAGTATCTCTGTTATCCTTGACTCCCAGTGGAGCATAGGGCCTCAAAGATTTAGTATGTAACCTATTTATTTTCTTTGGGGCTGTTACCCTTTTCATTTTTGCGGTCGAAACCGTCGCAATTTAAGGAGTGATTTCGAGAAATTTTACATAGAAATAAGTATTAAATTATAAAAAATTTATTATTTAATGATCATAATTATCGTGAATATCTGCAAACAGTTTATTTTAAGGATATTTTGATTTTAAATTCCACACGAAAATTATTTCACTCCATTTGCTTTCATTAGAACCAAAGAAAGGTGCTTTCCCTTTCACTCAATTACTATGAGGAAGATATTTTTGAAAACTTTACTCTGATTTGAAACTTATTACAGAAAATGTTAGCTCAGAATTGTATGAACGCACCTAGTGTACTGTAGGCTACAACACAGCTAAAACAATAACAAAAGTCAAACTGCATTAATATGCTTAACATACTAATACTCTCAAGAAAGATGCCTAACCACATACACTCTCACTGTTTTTTTTTCATGGTTCTCATTTGACGCCTTGTCATTTTACTTTCTTCGACATTTGCTCTTGGTTAGTAAATACCCAGTTAGCCATGTTTTAAAGACATCGTCGACGACACATACGCTTTTCGATTTTTTTAGAAAAACAGGCCGTGTGACCCTATTTATAGCCGACCCCAACCAGATTTTGGCAAATCCATAATCAAATTTTCTACAGACACAAAAAGCTTAAAAAAATTAAGTCCTTTAAATTTTTTTTCAAAATATAGCAAAAATGTATTTACTTTTTTTTTTTAAATTACATTTTTTACATTAAATAATTTTTCTACTAAAATTTTTTTTCTTCTTACTCATTTGGAAATTTATCAGGAATCTTACAGTATTTTTTAAAAAAATTTTCGACTTACCAAAAATGCTTTATAAGCCAAAGGCCAGACATTATGCCAAATAATGTTTGGAGTCAAATATCTCTTAAACTATAAGAGATAAGGTTTACTGTACTACCTTATCAAAATTTCTCAAAGATACGGTTTTTATTCATTTTTGTTAAGAATTTTTCGCAAATGCAAAAGTCTTTCGGATCGCACCCAAAGGCTTTATGTACCCGAGGGGACCAACTTTGCTCCACTATAAAGTCCACTGTTCTACCGATAGATACGTAATATTGCCCTACAGCCTAACTTCTCTCCTACTGATGTTCCAATTTTGGTTAAAATTTTTACTAAAGGCAAATATTGATAAAAATTTTTACTACAGACCAATTTTGATCAAAATTTTTAATAAAGACAAATTTTGATCAAAGTTTTACTAAAGACAAATTTTGATAACAATTTTTACAAAAGACAATTTTTGGTCAAAATTTTTACTAAAGACAAGTTTTGATCAAAATTTTTACTGAAGACAAATTTTGATCAAAATTTTTACTAAAGACAAATTTTTATCAAAATTTTTACTTAGGACAAATTTTGATCAAAATTTTTATTTAAGGCAAATTTTGATCATTTTTTTACTAAAGACAAATTTTGATTAAAATTTTTATTAGAGAAAAATTTTAATCAAAACTTTTACTAAAGACAAATGTTGATCAAAATTTCTACTAAATACAAATTTTGATCAAAATTTTTACTAAAGACAAATTTCGATCAAAATTTTTACTAAAGACAAATTTTGATCAAAATTTTTACTAAAGACAAATTTTGATCAAAATTTTTACCTAAGATAAATTTTGATCAACATTTTACTAAAGACAAATTTTGATCAAAATTTACTACAGACATCTTTAGATCAAAATTTTTACTAAAGGCAAATTTTGATCAAAATTTTTACTTAAGACAAATTTTGATCCAAATTTTTACTAGAAGCAATTTTTGATGAAAATTTTTACTAAAGAAAAATTTTGATCAAAATTTTTACTTAAGACAAATTTTGATCGAATTTTTTAGTTAAGTCACATTTTGATCAACATTTTTACTTAAGACAAATTTTGATCATAATATTTACTAAAGAACAATTTTGATCAAAATTTTTACTAGAGACAATTGTTGATCAAAATTTTTTCTAAAAACAACTTTTGATCAAAATTTTTACTAAAGACAATTTTTGATCAAAATTTTTACTACGACAAATATACCGCACAATTCATTAAAAAAAAATCCCATCTTCGACGATATGGTCAACTGGGTTATTCGTATTGTTTATGTGAATTGTCTTTGGTTTTGTATTTTTGTTATTAATTTTCCATTGTATCTGTGTTATTGGTTTCTCTTTGTTTTGTAGCTGTAGCAGAAAGATAATGAAATTTGTAGTATTTATTTTTCTTTATTTCTTTCTTTTGAAAAAAATGAATATGAGAAAACTCAACGGAAGTCATATCAGTTCAAAATGCGCCACTAGATATAACAGTCCTCAAGACAGATTGTACGCGTCAAGTTAATAAGAAAATAATAACGTGTTCGTTCGTGTTTAAATACTTTTATTTAACTAAAGATTTTGTGTGTTTTTAAACAATAAAAAATTAAAAACAAATAATATTAAAAAAATACTATTATATAGTATAAACAAATAAAAAAGAAAAAAAAATGATTCATCCCAAGAAAAAATTGAAAATTATAAACCAAAATTTTAAAAAATTTATCAAAAGTAATTAAAAGTGTTTTAAGTTCTTAATTAACAAAAAAAAATAATAAATTAACAACACTAATAACCTAAATATTTAATACTAAAAATTTTTTAAATAAAATCTGCGAAGATTCAAAAATTTATTCAAATGTTTTGCCCAATATTTTGTAATTTTTTGTAACCGAAAAAAAGAAAAAAATAAACAAAAAACATTAACAAGTTTCCTTTGCGTTTTAAAAATTAATTTGTAGAATTTCATTTCAAAATTTTTAAAAATTTAATTATTTAGCTGTGTTTAATTAAAAAACTAATTTTTTAACATTATAATTCATCAACATGCGGTTAGAATTTATTATTTTTTAATTAAATTATTAAGCGTTTGTTTTTGTGTTTGTGTCTGCTTCTAATTTTAATGAATTTTAAATTTTTATTCTCTTTTTTTTTCGTTATTATAATTATTTAAAATTTATTACAAAGTCTTTTCATACTCATCGGTTCTATTAATCATTACAAAAAAAAAAAAAAAACTCACTCATTTTTAAAAATAAAACTACAATAATTATGTCTTATATTTCTAAATAAAATCTTTTTAAATTTCATTTGAAAATATACAAGTGATTACAAGTGTTTGTTTCCTTTTATATCATCCGTCTTCGTTTAGATCGTGTTGCTGAATATTCAGACGAAGACGAAGAGGGTGAATTTAGTTCGGGCGAGTTTAACGACGAAGCCAATGATCTAGGCATACCCGGTTACGATCCCAAACGCGATTATAATCCTTCCAAACATGATATGCGTAAATATCGTAAATTACAACGTTCCGAAGTTGAGGATGTCGTTGCATTAGGTACTAATAATCCAGTTGATAGTGATAGTGAATTCGAGATGAAGGATAAAAGTTCATCACGTGCTAAAATAAGCAGGGTAAGTGATCGATTTATTTTTTTATTTTATACTATATCGGGTCAAAAGGTATTAATATGTAATGGAATAGACAAATTTTATTCAACATTTTTACTTAAGACACATTTTAATCAAAATTTTTACTAAAACAAATTTTGATCAAAAATTTTACCTGAGACAAATTTTGATTAAAATGTTTACTTAAGACAAAATGTTGATCAAAATGTTTACTTAAGACAAATTTTGATCAAAATGTTTACCAAAGACAAATTTGAATCAAAATTTTTAATAAAGACAAATTTGTTTAAAATTTTTACTAAAGACAATCTTTGATCAAAATTTTTACTAAAAACTAATTTTGAGCAAAATTTTTACTAAGGACAACTTTTGAGCAAAATTTTTGATAAGAGACAAATTTTGAATCAAAATTTTAACTAAAAACAAATTTTGATAAAAATTTTTACTAAAGAAAAATTTTGATCAAAATTTCTACTTAAAACAAATTTTATTAAAAATTTCTACTAAAGACAAATTTTGAGCAAAATTTTTACTAAAGACAACTTTTGAGCAAAAATTTTTGCTGAAGACAAATTTTGAATCAAAATTTTAACTAAAAACAAATTTTGATAAAAATGTTTACTAAAGACAAATTTTGATCAAAATTTCTACTAAAGACAAATTTTGATCAAAATTTCTACTAAAGACAAATTTTGATCAAAATTTCTACTTAAAACAAATATTGTTAAAAATTTCTACTAAAATCGAGTTTTGATCAAAATTTTTACTAAAGACAAATTTTCATCAAAATTTTTACTAAAGACAAATTTTCATCAAAATTTTTACTAATGACAAATTTTGGTCAAAATTTTTACTAAAGACAAATTTTGATCAAAATTCTTACTAAAGACAAATTTTGATTCAAATTTTTACTAAAGACAAATTTTGATCAAAATTTTTATTTAAGACAAATTTTGATCAAAATTCTTACTTAAGTCAAATTTTGATTCAATTTTTTACTTAAGACAGCTTTTGATCAACATTTTTACTAAAGACAAATTTTCATCAAAATTTTTACTAAAGACAAATTTTCATCAAAATTTTTACTAATGACAAATTTTGGTCAAAATTTTTACTAAAGACAAATTTTGATCAAAATTCTTACTAAAGACAAATTTTGATTCAAATTTTTACTAAAGACAAATTTTGATCAAAATTCTTACTAAAGACAAATTTTGATTCAAATTTTTACTTAAGACAACTTTTGATCAACATTTTTTTTTGTACTAAAGACAAATTTTTACTAAAGACACATTTTGATTCAAATTTTTTTTTTGTACTACAGACAAATTTTGTTCAAAATTTGTACTTAAGACAAAATTTGATGAAAACTTTTACTAAATTCAAAATTTTTACTAAAAACTAATTTTGATCAAAGTTTTAGATTAAGACAAACTTTGATCAAAATTTTTACTTAATACAAATTTTGATCAAAATTTTTATTTAAGACAAATTTTAATCAAATTTTCTACTAAGACAAATTTTGATCAAAATTTTTACTAAATAAAAATTTTGATCAAAATTTCTAATAGAAACAAATTTTGATCAAAAATTTAACTAAAGACAAATTTTGTTAAAAAAGAATTTACTTGACAAATTTTGACCAAAGTTTTTTCCAAAGACAAATTTTGATCGGAATTTTTACTAAAGATAGATTTTGATTAAAATTTAACTAATTTTACTTAAAGATAAATTTGGATCAAAAATTTTACTAAAAACAAATTTTGATTAAAATTTTTACTTAAGTAAAATTTTGATCAATTTTTGATTAACATTTTTACGAAAGACAAATTGTGGTAAAAAATTGTATTAAAGACATATTTTGATCAAAACTGGTACTAAAGACAAATTTGAATCAACATTTTTACAAATTTGACAAATTTTATTCAAAATTTGTACTAAAAAAAAATTTCTACTAAAGACAAATTTTGTGCAAAATATTTACTGAAAACAATTTTGGAAAATTCTACCGATTTTATATAATTAGAACCAAACCACAGGAATAATTAAAATTTAGTGGTGATAAAATGTAATGCAAAAAGTTAAATTTTGTTTAGTATTGCAATCGTTGTAAAATTCTGAAAATTTAAAAACTACTTAAAATAATTTATAAACTTTACATGAACAGATGAAATTTAAGTTATTTAATAGGAAATATTTGTGTTCCTGTTAAAAATGTCATTCTTAATTTAAAACTTTTAAAATTCTATGAATTTTCAAAAATAAACATTTAGTGTGAATTTTTAAAATTTTTTTGAATTTATAATAGAACTGGTAAGACCCGCTACGCTTTGCCAGACATTTTAAATTTTTAAGTATTTCACTAAGATTCTAATTCATTAGAATTATTTATTATTTTAATAAACAATTTATTAATAAGATCAAAATGTTTTGGTGGGGATAACTATTCTTTGATTTTTGTTTCGGTACCTACATACGTACTTTAATTCTACACAGATCGAAAATCACTCATTATACAAAAGTTTTAAAACAGAATAAATACGAATTGTAATGACTTGGAAAATTTGTATTTAACATAATTAAAACTTTATGAAACCCATAGATTTTAATCAACTTTCAAAGTGTTTCTGATTCTATTGCGATTTTAGTCAAACCAATATTTCTGTGCGTTACAAACATGAGCACAAACCCAATATATCATCCCCACCTATGGTATGGATAGGGTATACAAAAATATAGTGGTACTCTAGTTTTTTGTTTAATAGCGGTTTTAGTATCACAAAATCAAAAAATAGTGTACAATTTTTTATATTTTCATGTGAAATTAGATATTTTTTTACATTACAAACCTCAAACAAATTTTTAAACAAGATAAAACAAGTGTTTCTGAATAGCAATATATTATTTTTTAATAGAAATTTAAGAAATTATACTTTCTTTAAGATAAGTACCCAAGATATTACAATATTTTTGAATACTTAAAATTTGAAGTATGTGTATGTTTGTTCTTATCTAGAAATTGTAATGTCTAACAACTAGATTTACAAACTTAAAATGCTTAAAAATACTACAACAGATGATTTTAAGATGTTTTCAATTGACAACTCAAGTGTTTAAATTTGACACTTGTTATTGGGTAATTAAATGCAATTGTAATTATTTTCTTGTATAAGTTTTAACTAATTTACCCCCTAGAGATCCTTTTATTTTATGTTCTTATACATACTTTCTTAAGTAAAGATTTAAAGATCATTAAAAATTGACTACAAGATCAATTTACTTGCTTTGTAGTTACAGAAGACCAGGGGGTCTTGTTTCAAAATCAAGGCTCTTAGTACATTTTTTTCATATTCAAAATTTGAATGTCTTTGGTTTCCCTTAAAATTTGAATTTATATTACAAATGCTTCATTGTTAATCGTTAGCTAATGTTCACCAACATAATTTTAATTACAATATATGTCAAATTCCCAATTTTTATCTTACTTTTTCTAATAACTGTCCCCAACAGATCCTAGATGCTGTATAAGCAAAATATTCAAAACTCATTAATAGTCAATTAAAAAAATATACATCTATCATACAAATACAGACATACAAACCTAATCATCTATAAGTATAACATTATCTATATTACCATCAAAATTTTCCAATGAGAAAGTTTGGGATTTCCAAAAATATTCATAAATCATACAAAAGAAAAAGAAAATACGACATCACAAATTAATTGATTTTCTTTTAATATACTACATACATAGTATTTTTGAGAGCAAACTTGTTAAATAAACGATTTTTGAACCACAAAGTTTTTATTTCCCCCCAAAAAAAAAAGCTAATGAACTTGTCTCAAGGAAATAAACAAAAAATATCGTGCAACCAAAAATTGTCAAGGAATTTATTAAAAATTGTGTATGTATTTCTAAAGTGACATCATACGAGGTCGAACTAAAATGACTTTTAGAGGAATTTAAAAATTTATATATCGCACTTGATCAACAGGAGGGTATTAACTCAAAATTTGAAAATTTTTAGTAGAGTCAAAAAACTGTTTTATTTTCCTATTACTTTTATATTAACCAGAGGAATACAAATTTAGGTTTTTTGGGCGATTGTATAGTAAAAATTATGTAAGATTTTTACTGTGTATAGATAAGATCACTGCACATCGATTTCTTCTAAAAAGTCAATATTTAAAAATTTTCAGTTAATACCCTCTTGTTGATCAAGTGCAATGTATAGAAGAATTTTTGACCACTGATTTTAAATGTGGTATATCATTATTATTATTTACTCAAACCTCTAATACAAATTTCTTCCCGAAAAATAACTTTATTGTTTATAAATATGATTCAATTCAATGAAGAAGTTTAATGTGAATTCTACTACTAAGCTCCCACCAAAGAAAGAATGCAACATCCATACATCCATAAAGGAGAGTATACCGCTTTTACTCTAATTCGAAAACAACTAATGGTGACGAATATCCAATGAGAAGAAGCTAAGGCACCCACACCGGCTCATTAAATGTACATATGTTTGTTTGTGCGTTTATGTGTTTTTCATTGTTTTTTATGCATTTTAATTTCACATTTGCCGAAAAAAAATATTATATTGTCTTTGCTCCCACATAAGCCACACACTTGACATTCGGTCCATATAACTATAGCTTTCTGGTAAAACCCCATCCCGATTTCAAATAAAACCAGTGTTGCAATTACAATTTTGATTATATTTTCTATAAAATTTAAAAAACCGAAAAATGAAATAAAATTGGAATAGAAAAAGCCTTTCATTTTTATGTTGTTTTAGAGCTTTGAAGAAAACTTTTATTTTATTTTCGTGGTGTCTAGTTTAGGTGGGTATTATAAGTTTGTTCTGATGTATGTAACGCAAAGAAATATTTGTCTTGACCCAAGACCAATAGACTTAGAATCACTTTCTGAGTCGATTTAGCGATGTCAGTCCGTCCGTCCATCCGTCTGGCTGGCTGGCTGGACCCCCATGTAAACCTTGTAATCAAACTACAGGTCGCAATTCTAAAGATAATTTGATGAAATTTGGCACAGATCATTTTTTGAAAGTGGGACCATGGCTATTGAAATTCGTCAAAATCGGTCTCTTATTTATGGTATCTCCCATAGGTCCCACTTCCCTTAATTTATATTTTGGCCACAAATATCAATATTTTTTCATTAAATTTAAACCAAATAATGCTTATGTAAACGTAAATCACTGTACCAAATTTCGAAATCGGTCCTCATTTGACCATAGCTCCCATACAAACTCTTCTGTCAAAACGCACTAAATGAGACAAAAATCACTAAAATCACTCGTAAATTTGAAGATAATGAGAATTTAAAGTTTATTTTTTGCATACATAATTTTTGTAACAACTGATAAATTTCGAGATAATCGGTCCACATTTGACCCTAGCTCTCATATAAGTCCAAATGACGGACATTTATTAGTTTTGAGAAAATGTTTGTATGATGACAAAATTTTGCAAATATTTGTCTTAATACTGAAGAAGAACACCTTGACCTTAATGGTGAAGGGTATCGTATGGTCGGCTTGACCGACTATAGCCCTTTTTTACTTGTTTTCTCTTAATTTTATAGCTAATAAAAAAATAAATTATTGTAAAATGTACCAAAAACTTTTTGCCACCCTCTATTTACCACATTTTTAAAAAAGTACTTATTACTTAAATGGCCCATATTTACAACCTGTTAAGGTCAAAGACCGAGCATATTTTAGAAATCCATGCCCTTTGGTCTTGTACGCATATTCTTAAATTTTGTAGGACAAGCTTTGAGAGATCTTCCTCTACTTTGTTTTTCCATCGAAGTTTTGGACGTCCTCTTTTAACATTAAGGGACGGTTTTTATTATAATTTTATCTTTTTCATAGTAATTGTTTTTTCCATGAGTGGGTAACTAGCCCGATTTTTTATTGTTGTTATGGGAGAACTCGGGCCAAATTTTAGCTCACTTCATTAACGGCTGTTAACGTAGTTCGCCGGGTGATACCACGAAATGGTCAGTGTTCACAGTTGAGATGAAGGATAACCAAGATAAGTCTGGGCTTACCAAGTTAAGACCAATCAGAACCGTTGCTTGGCATCAAATATCGCCTACATCACCAATTTGTAAAAAAAGTACCAAACACTAATTTTCAGTTTTGTACCAAAAATAGTTTTTAACTTTATTCACCCTCTATTTGCCACATTTTTGCGAAGTACCAAACGCTTTTTTGGTAGCTGATCCAGTACTACACAATTATCCCTTCTTACCCCCCTAGTGGACTTATCGTTTCGTGTCTTTATATTTAAACAGCTGATTTCGGTATTAATATTAGGCTCAAGATATACACGTGAATTAAAAAAGTACCGAACTTGTTTTTACCCACCTACATGTCACTTTATTCGACAAACAAATTTTAAAGATACTCGTATAGCGTTACTGTTTTTTTGCTTTTTTTAACCCTTGGAAGCGTAATGTCAAAAAATCCCTTCTTAGCGTTTTAATTCTTTTTTGTGACACATAAAACTAATTCAAATTCTAGTTCGATCATAAAATCTGTAATATTTTAAATTACTCGTATGTCGCCAAGTAATTTTTGTGTCGTTTTTAAAACCAATTCACTGATAAAGGTCAAATATTACAAAAAGTTCTCATTTGTTAAAACATCTTTCATGTCAGTCAGAAAATTATATTCTAATTATTTAATCGTGAACGTATCGCTTAAGGTCAACTTTTGTGAATGATGTCCAAAATCGGTTGATGTTTCGAAAAACTTTATTGCTGTACATGAACTAATAGTGCGATGTTATCAATTAACTTATCTTGATATTAAATTAAGTAGTCGAATGTATGGATTTTTCTTTACAAGCAAACCCCAAGTTGAATTATTAAGTTATCTAATAGGTGAAAACCAGTTTTCGAAGCACTTCCGATTGCGATACACCCAAAATATTTGTATTGGGCAATATTTTGGGTGTATCGCAATCGGAAGTGCTTCGAAAACTGGTTTTCACCTATTCAAAATATTGTTGATTTTAATGGAGAATTCAAGACTAATTTAACCATTTTCAAACATAAATATTGTAGTTTTTTCTAATACCAAATAATCCTAATATAGTTCAAGTCTATCAAAATTCTACCCAATTTTAAACAACTTTGAAGACTGTTTTCGTAAATGCAAAAAAAAATTAAATTGTTTAAACAAATCTTTCAGAAATACGTAGTCACTTCTCCGACAAGATCAGTTACGTGTATCTTCAAAAAAAAGATTTAATGTGTATTTTTACTAATTAGGCATTTACTCCACAAAATGTTTAACAATATTTTACTTGACTCGGGAGGAAAAAAGCTGGATAAATTGTGATTCCTAATTACATATAATACATATTTTTTTAGTTTTCTGTTTATGTTCTAAAAACTTTAGAAAAACCACATAACTGAGTTTGTCGGAACAGCGACATTGTGTAAATATTTTCTATTTGTTATAATAATATTTGAGAAAACTTGAAAACGATTTTCTTAATTGGAACTGTTGGCATTTGTAGATACGGAAGAAAAATCGCTTAGCACTTCAAACCCAAATATTCATGCGTGTGTGACAGTGATGAGCTTTTGTTTTTGTTCGGTGAGAATAGGATTATGTTAAGTGCGTGTTATTCTTAATTAATTGGGAATTATTTAAGTTTTTAGTTTTCTAGCATTTTGAATTTAAATGTTTATGGTAGATATAGTGTGGGAAACGTTTTCGTACAAAAGTTTTTTTGTTTGCTCTAGTCGTAGATAAGTAAAAATCTTTAACTAATAGTTTCGGCTACAAATCATCAAAATTATGCTAATGAGATTTTTGTTATCCTTTACATATAAATCAACATAACAATATAACACTTTAGTAAACTTTTGATAATAATTGGCGCCCTTTTTTCTTTCAAAATTTATCTCTAGATTGGTATAGATAAAGCAACAAATAGATAATATGTAAAATAGTTAATTTATTGAGGATTATTCAACAAAATTAGTATATGATGCATATGATAATAAATATTGGCTTTATTTCCTAAAATATATAAAGTCTTAAAGTATAATGATAGTTTTTGGTTAAGTTTTTAAAACGATTTAACGGTATCCGTTCATCTGTACATGTATAAAGAGTGTTCCCAATAAAATATTAATTTACTATTTTAGTGAAAACTTATCCATAGTGCAATAAATAACACTATTATACAAAAATTTAGATTTTTGCTGACTATTGAGATAATTCTTGATACATTTTGTCTGCTGAATCCGAAAATAATTTTAGTTTTTGTCTAGCTAAAAACGAAAATTTTTTCGGTGTATATTTCACAATATCTCTAAAAAGACTAAGAGGATTAAGAAAAATGTGAGATAAAGTTAAAGATAAAGTTGTTTTCGAATTTCGGTTTTTTTATTAGCTCAATATAGGAAGCCGTTCTTATACCCTTCACCATAATAGGTGGAAAGGGTATTATAAGTTTGTGCTGATGTATCTAACGCAAAGAAATATTTGTCTTAGACCTACCTTTTAGTATACCAATAGACTTAGAATCACTTTCTGAGTCGATTTAGTGATGTCCGTCCGTCCGTCTGGCTGGCTGTAATCAAACTACAGGTCGCAATTCTAAAGATAATTTGATGATATTTGGCACATATAATTTTGATAGTGGGTTCTTGGCTATTGAAATTCGTCAAAATCGGTCCATTTTTTATGGTACCTCATATAGGTCCCACTTTCCGGATTTGATATTTTTGCCACAAAAATCAATGTTTTTTCATGAAACTTAAAACAAATACTGCTTATGTAAACCAAAATCACTATACAAAATGCATCGTTAAAATCGGTCCACTTTTGACCATAGTTCCCATACAAACTCTTCTGTCAAAATGCACCAAATGAGACAAAAATCACTTAAACGCTCGTAAATCTGAAGATAGTGAGAATTTTGAGTTGATTTTTGTATAAACTGTAATCAATTTACCAATTTTCGAGATAATCGGTCCACATTTGACCCTAGCTCTCATTAAGTCCAAATGACGGAAACAGCTTAAATATATAAGTTTTGAGAAAATGTTTGTATGATGGCAAAATTTAGCAAATATTTCTTGAAATATTAAAAATATTAAAAAGAACACTTTTGAAGGCTTGACCGACTATAGCACATTCTTATTTGGAAAGGGTATTATAAGTTTGTGCTGATGTATGTAACGCAAAGAAATATTTGTCTTAGACCCACCTTTTAGTATACAAATAGGCTTAGAATCACTTTCTGAGTAGATTTAGCGATGTTTGTCCGTCTGGCTGGACGGCTGGCATGCTGGCTGGAACCCCATGTAAACCATGCAATCAAACAACAGATCGAAATTCTAAAGATAACTTGATGAAATTTGGCACCATAACTTGATGAAGTGGGACCATGGCTATTGAAATTCGTCAAAATCGGTCCATTATTTATGGTACCCCTAATAGGTCCCACTACCCGGAATTGATATTTCGGCCACAAATATCAATATTTTTTCGTGAAATTTAAAGCATTGCCGTTTTTGTTATGTAAATACTATTCACAAAAAGCCTGTTTTTGGAAAATAAATTATATCTCGAAAACTTGAGCTTCCTTAGTTTTTGGTATAATCAAGAAGTTAAGATTTAGCTTGTTGCTATCTCATTTTTATACGTATTTATTCTAAAGCTTTTGACTTATGATGAATGTGTCATCATGTGTCACCAGCGAATGTGAACATCATTTGCATGTGAGTAAAATGTTATTATTTTTCATCTACAATTAAAAATTTCTTGGAAATTTCTTAAGGCGTTTTAAACTTAATAAAGAAATTCAAACAGGTGGAAATTTTATTTAAAAAATAAAAATTCAACAAAAACAAAAACACAAATGACATTTAAATTGAAAGATTTAAAGTTTCTCTCCAGATATTTAAAATAACTTTAACTCAAAAGCAAAATGACATAAGTCACAAGAAGAAAATATTTTTTTTATTGGTCTATAATAACAATATTATAAAAGAAAAACAATTTTTACTTACGCCTTTTAAATATAAGGTGACAATATGTTAATTTTTTAAAAATTACTATAAAAATAATATTATTTTTTCTAATAACATAAAAAAATCGTTTCCCCTTCCAGACAATTTCCCTGCAACAGCGCAATTTTAAGCAAAAAATCTTTGCACTTTTAAAACGTTTCAAAGCCTCTGAGGAATTAGAGGGAGAAGTTAATCGCGGTACGGCCGCATTACGTGGCGAACGTGATTTGGATGCATTATTTCAAGAGCTTGAATCGTTGTCATGTTGTGAGGGTGATGATTCCGGTCCTGACATTGACAGTTTGTCAATTGGTTCAACACCTAAACCCTCACTGAGGCCGTTCTTTACAAATTCACGCATAATGTTACATGACATTGGTGCCGGTGGTGGTAAGTTTGACATTTGATTTGTTTTCAATGTTACTGTTTTTTTTTTTTTTTCTTTTACATTTTACTTCACTTTTTCTTCATATTATAACTTTCCTGTCTATTTTGTTTACACACTTTACCCCTGAAATATATTAAATATTTTACACATATTTCGGAAAAGTAAAATAGAAAAAATGAACAAATTTAAAAGAAAAGTTTAAAAATTAAAATTATTTTATAACATTCAATGGTTTAAAAAAAATTGCTGATTTTTTTTTTGTATGCTTTCTTTAATTGTAAAATTATATATTTATATAATTATTATGGTTTAAAATATTGTAGTTTGTTATAACGACAAAATAATTGATTTTTTGGTTCATATAATTGGTCTGGTTTTCACTTCAATGATTTTTAAAATTTACTGATAAATCAGTTTTAGTGTAATAGTAAATTTAACATTTGTAGTTTTTCTTTTTGTTATTGTTTATTATAAAATTTATTTTTAAAATAGACAATAACTAATAAATGTAATTTAGTTATTTTTTGTAGTTGTATTTTTACTTCAATACCACGAAAATATGGGTCAAAATTTCACAAAAATAAACGTTTATTAATACCAATATACGAGTACAATAAATGCTACTTGTTATACAATTACACGTTAGATGGGTATTGTACATTTTAACTTTTCAAATCAGACATACATACATGACACACTAACTGAAATGCTATTTATGTAGACTTATGTGATTAAAAGGGTTGCCATCTAATAATAATCAGTGATAATTTTTATTTAACATAACATATAGGGCAGGGTTTGTGGATGGTTTTCGAAAAATTCATTTTAATGTATGAAAAATAAATGTTAAAATTTCTATGAAAAACTATTAAAGTTGCCAAGAGAAATTATTCGAAATTCGTAAATTTTTTCGGGTACCGTAAACATTTTTTCCCGTATGCAAAATTCAGCAAATGTAATACTTTTACAAACATAAATCTATATGACTCACACTCGGGAAACACCTCATATTTCACTGGTTTTAATTCATCTTTAGCACTTCTATAACCTAACCTTTTTAGCACATTGTATCACATTATATAAGGAATTGGCTTTTGTCCCGTCAATTCTCAAAAATGGAGAGAAGAATAACCCTGAAAGTTACTGCCTAATGGCACTACAGAGTAATGGATATTGTTTACCTACCAAAAATACAAAAATTAAAAAAAAATTGTTGTTAGCAGCAAATCCGATAATTCCCAAAAATTAGTTGAAAATCCCCAAAAATAAATATTTTAGTTTTTTTATGAATATTTTTCTTAATAATTCAGGGGTGCAAAAGTTATTTGCGCAGGATAATAATAATAATATATAAAGATATGAGGCTTTTACGTCAAGACGGAATACAATTTTGGACCATACTTCCACTTTTTAGTTTTCCTCATTTAGTTCCTTTTTTAAAAATTATAAATACTATATATTTATACCCTTCATCACCATAGGTGGAAAGGGTATTATAAGTTTGTGCTGATGTATGTAACGCATAGAAATATTTGTCTTAGACCCATCTTTTAGTATACCAATAGGCTTAGAATCACTTTCTGAGTCGATTTAGCGATGTCCGTCCGTCTGGCTGGCTGAACCCCCATGAAACCATGTAACAAAGTACAGGTCGCAATTCTAAAGATAATTTGATGAAATTTGGCACAGATAATTTTTTTGATAGTGGGACCATGTCTATTAAAATTCATCAAAATCGGTAAATTATTTATGGTACCTCCCATAGGTCCCACTTCCAGGAATTGATATATTGGCCACAAATATCAATATTTTTTCATGACGTTTAAAGCAGATAAATTTAAATCACTATAGCAAATTTCGTTAAAATCGGTCCACATTTGACCATAGCTCCAATACATACTCTTCTGTCAAAAATGAGACAAAAATCAGTAAAACGCTAGTAAATCTGAAGATAATGAGACAATTTTTAGACAATCAGTCCACATTTGACCCTAGCTCTCATATAAGTCCAAATGACGGAAACAGCTTAAATATATAAGTTTTGAGAAAATGTTTGTATAATGGCAAAATTTAGCAATTATTTGTCTTTATACAGGAAAAAGAATACCTTTGACCTTAGTGGTGAAGGGTGTCGTACGGTCGGGCTTTACCGACTATAGAACTTTCTTACTTGTTTTAAATTAAACATAATTTTTGATCAGCTTAAGATTTTAAGCAATTCTTTTTTTTTTGTATAATTTATACATTCCTTAGAAATTAAATAAAACAAATTTCGGCAAAAAATCGTTTTAATTTAAACATAATTTTTAATCGGCTTAAGATTTTCCATCAATCCTTTTTTTTTTGTGTGTAATTTATACATTCCTTAAAAATTAAATAAAACAAATTTCGGCAAAAATTTGGATTCGATATAAGCAAAACTCTAGACCTGAGACGTCAAAGAGTTGAATTTTTTTTCGAAGTCAAATATCTCATTAACTATAGGAGATAAACCATACGTGTAGCAATGTTTTTTTGTAGATATCAGCTAGATTTCGTACATATCAAAATCGTTTATATCGGATTAAAAATGTGACTTCAGGATAGTTTTTAGTTTTCGAAAAATTCGAGGTGCCCTACTTTGAGTGCATGAAGCTCCCCTCCTAATAAGTCTACAGACTTCAAACTCTAAACTTAAGCTCGACCGTTTAAAAGTTCTTGAATTATTTCCATACATTTTTTTTCAACCCACTGTGCAGTGTGTTTTTCTAAGCAGAAGTTGTGGCTTTATATATCTTGTAGGCGTTCGATAGTTGTATGGAGCCTTCTTATCAAAAATTTTATAGTTGGTACTACGTTTTATGATTCATACGGAGTTTACTCACATATCGCACTATAAGGGTTGTTATAGATGGGTATAATGGCATAACTTCAAGAATATATTTTATTATTTGCCTTTTCTGGAAATAGGATTACTATAAAAATTGATAAATACTATTTTACATCTACTGCGTGTTATTGTTGTGGGCTTACCGCCGATGGAGGATTCATAAAGACATAATTCCCACGACATTCCAAGTTGAAAAAGAGGTACTTCTCTATGACCTTCTCTACACAATAAGCTTCTCCGATTCTATTTTTAGTCTCATTGAAAGGGACTCCGGCTCCGAACTGCAAATGCATTAGTTAGAGAAGTTTTACATAGCCTAGTACTCAATAACCAGTGGCTAGCTGAGTTATGAGGTGAACCATTTTTTTAATTTATTTTTTCAAATGGGTCTGGCCGGGGATCGAACTTGGGACCTCTGGTATGCTAGGCAGATGACTAACCACGGCGGATGATATTGTGGCAATTAAAAAGTGTTCCGAATGAAATATGCATTTACTATTTCAGCCAAAACAAACCTGAATTAGGAAGTATTAATGGTCCAAGGAATATTGGTGAGGCAAATTAAATCAAGCTGTTCTTTCGAAGAGCGCCTAACACATCGATCTTCTGACTGTTATTGATAATAATAAAGTTGAAATGAAGATGAAATCTAGAATTTGTAAAACAATTAAATTTTGGCATTAAATTGATCTGAACTTACTTTGTTTAAAGAGTATTTTTTGTTCATAATTTTTAATATCTAAAATGTTTTGAAAACTTAAAAAACTCCCAAAAGTTTAGAATTGAAGGCAACCTTTTTTCTTTTGATTTCATATTTTGATTTCTTCAATTAAATCTAGCCGGCTGAGTTATTGTTTATTTTTACTTTATTTATTATTATTTATTTTTTTGCTAATTATGCACTTCTTTGAAAAACTCTTACAATAACAATAATAAGTGTATTATCAAGTAAATATGTATCATCAACAGTACATTTACCACATTATAAATATAAAAAATATTTTTTATTTAAAGTAGACAACATTCAAAATAATAACTTAATGTTTATAAATACATTACGGTGATGAATCAGTCAGTCATTCAGTCAGTCGGTCCAAGGCGAGAAGCCTGAAATACCCCAACATGCAATTTGTAATATTTAACAATAGTTTTTCGTTATATATTTTACTTATGTTGTTTATATTACTCACTGGTAGTCAATAATTGCTACATTTTGTAGCATTATTTTCTTAGACATTTATGTGTTTTCAAGCGTTATAGAAATTTTTATGCTTCATTCATAAAATTGTCACAATTTCATTGGTTGTAAAAGTAATGTTGTAAAAAATTAAGTGCATAGTTGCACTGTCTTTATACTCGTATCCATCGACTTCATTTTTATGATGAATTAGTCAATGAATGGGTTGACTGGGTTTCTCCGTTGTACAATTCCAATAGATTAATGTTGATAGTTTTTTTGATGCAATTAGAATGAAAAATAATCGTATGGTCGTATATGTATTTATATGGCGCCTTAGTTTTTAAATGATAAGAAATTTGAATGGGATTCGAGAAACTCATTTGTTCGTACATATATGCATACAAAAATGTGCGTTGTTTTCCTAGTCTATTCTGGTTAAAAACTTATTTAACTGCTGTTATTTAATAAAAACAAGTAAGAAAGTGTTATAGTCGGTCAAGCCCGACCATATGATACCCTTCACCACTGAGGTCAAAGGTGAACTTTTTCCTGTATAAAGACAAATATTTGCTAAATTTTGCCATCATACAAACATTTTCTCAAGACATATGTATTTAAGCTGTTTCCGTCATTCGGACTTATATGAGAGCTAGGGTCAAATGTGGACCGATTATCTCGAAATATTGCAAATTAATTATAGTTTTAAAATTTTAAATTATGTATGCAAAAAATAAACTTAAAATTCTCATTATCTTCAGATTTATGAACGTTTTTTAGTGATTTTTGTATCATTTAGTGCATTTTGACAGAAGAGTTTGTATAGGAGCTAAGGTCAAATGTGGGCCGATTTGGTACAGTGATTTTGGTTTACATAAGCAGTATTTGTTTTAAATTTCATGAAAAAATATTGATATTTCTGGCCAAAATATCAATTCGGGGAAGTGGGACCTATGGGAGGTACCATAAATAATGGACCGATTTTAACGAATTTCAATAGCCATGGTACCACTATCAAAAAAATGATCTGTGCCAAATTTAATCAAATTATCGTTAGAATTGCGACCTGTACTTTGATTACATGGTTTATATGGAAGTCCGGCCATCCAGCCAGCCGTCCAGCCAAGCGGACGGACTGACATCGCTAAATCGACTCAGAAAGTGATTCTAAGCCTATTGGTATACTAAAAGGTGGGTCTAAGACAGATATTTCTATGCGTTACATACATCAGCACAAACTTATAATACCCTTTCCACCTATTATGGTGAAGGTTATAAAAATAAGAAATAAAATTCTCATTTTCTATGGAAAATTTGTATATGAAAAATTTCTATGTAAAAAAAATCTATAACAAATTATCAATGACAAATAATTGTTATAAAAATTGAGCATTAAAAATTATTGTAAAAAACTACCCAACAAACCAAGAAATTTTCTATAAAAAATTTTTATATAAAAAAATTTCTATAAAAAATTTTTATATTAAAATTTTTTATTAAAATTTTTTTATTAAAAATTTTTATACAAACATTTTCTATGAAAAGTTTTTATATAAAATATTGTCTATGAAAAACTCTAATATAAAAAAATTTTCTATGAAAAACTCTTATATAAAAAATTTTCTATAAAAAATTAAAAAATTATCTATGAAAAATTTTTATATAAAAAATTTTCTATAAAAAATGTTTATGGAATTAATTCGCTATTAAAAATTTTTATACGAAAAATTTTCTATTAAAAAATTTTTTATGAAAAATTTTTTATGAAAAATTTGTATATGAAAAATTTTCTATGAAAAATTTTTATATACAAAATTTTCTATGAAAAACTCTAATATAAAACATTTTTTATGAAATATTTTTACATACAAAATAATCTATGAAAAAATTTTATATAAAAAATTATAGATGAAAAATTTGTATATAAAAAATTTTCTATGAAAAATTTTTATATAAAAAATTTTCTATGAAATATTTTTATATTACAATTTTTCTATAAACAATTTTTTATAAAATATTTGCTATGAAAAAATTTTATATAAATAATTTTAAACATTTTTTTATGAAAAATTTTTTATGAAAAATTTTTATATGAAAAATTTTATATGAAAATTTTTTTATAAAAAATTTTCTATGAAAAATTTTTTATATAAAAATTTTTCATAAAAAATTTTTCATAAAAAAATGTTTAAAATTATTTATCAAAAACTTTTATGTAAAATATTTTCTATGAACAATTTTTATATTACAATTTTTCTATAAACATTTTTTTTATAAAATATTTTCTATGAAAAAATTGTATATAAAGAATTTTCTATAAACAATTGTTATATAAATAATTTTCTATACAAAAATTTTTTTATTAAAATTTTTTTATGAAAAATGTTTATATAAAAATTTTCCATGAAAAATTTTTATATAAAAAATTTTCTATGAAAAATTTGTATATACAAAATTTTCTATAAAAAATTTGTATATAAAAAATTTTCTATGAAAAATTTTTGTATAAAAAATTTTCTATGAAAAATTTTTGTATAAAAAATTTTCTATGAAAAATTTTTTATGAAAAATGTGTATATAAGATATTTATACCAAAAATTTTTATATAAAATATTTTCTATGAACAATTTTTATATTACAATTTTTCTATGAAAAAATTATTTATAAAAAATTTTCTATGAAAATTTTTATGTAAAAAATTTTCTATGAACAATTTTTATATTACAATTTTTTATAAAATATTTGCTATGAAAAATTTTATATAAATAATTTTATAAAAATTTATTTATGAAAAATTTTTTTATGAAAAATTTTTATATGAAAAATTTTTTATGAAAAATTGTTTTATAAAAAATTTTCTATGAAAAATTTTTATATAAAAAATTTTTTATCAAAAATTTTTTTATATCAAAATATTTTCTATGAACAATTTTTATATTACAATTTTTTTATAAAATATTTTCTATGAAAAAATTGTATATAAATAATTTTCTATAAAAAATTGTTATATACAAAATTTTCTATGAAAAATTTTTGTATAAAAAATTTTATATGAAAAGTTTTTATATAAAAAATTTTATATGAAAAAATTGTATATAAAAGTTTTATATGAAAAATTTTTATATACAAAATTTTCGATGAAAACTTTCCATGAAAAATTTTTATATAAAAACTTCTTCAAATTTTCTATTAAAAATTTTTCTTCAAAAATTTGCTATGAATAATTTTTATATTTAAAATTTTCTATAAAATTTTTAAATAAAAAATTTTTTATGAAAAATTTTAATATTAAAAATTTTTTATGAAAAATGTGTATATAAAATATTTATTAATATATTTTCTATAAAAAATTTTCTATGAAAAATTTTTCTATAAAAAATTTTCTTTTAGAAATAAAAAAATATATAAAAAATTTTCTTTTAGAAATAAATAAATATAAAATATTCTCGTAACAATTTTTTTCCATGAAAAATTTTTAAATCACAAATTTTGCATTAAAAAATTCTTAAATACACCAAAACAAGTGATTCACCAATGTAACGTCCACAAAAACAGTTGCCTAAAATGTATCATATAATTGACATTGCTCAAAGGTTACATGTGCATTTACATTAGTAATTAAAGGATATACTTATAAAAAATTATCCTTTTGTGTCATACAAACAAATTAGAGGTATTTTATTTTTAAATTTTTATATTTTTTTTCATTATTTTAGGGGCGTCTTTATAAATTAGTATAACAAACTACGCATTAGAGTAATTGTCCTGCAGTCGTCGTCAGAACAATAGAAATAGAGGTCAGTCCTTTATTTTGTTGTCAGAAAATGCTCAGTTCATGTTTTTTTGTTGTTACAGTTTTGCTCACATTGTAAATAAAGTACTTAGTAGCATTTATTATTGTCCATAGCCTTGACCAAAAGCAAGGACAATGGGAAAAGTATTGTAAGTAAATATCCAGCAGTTCCCAAAGGACATACAGCCATTTGTTATTGTAGAAAGAAGATTTGAAAGAGAATGTTCTAAAAATTTAAACCACAGCCACTAGTGTTGCCTACTTTTAGGCTTTATTAAAGAACAAATTTTCAACGAAAACTATTTGAATTCGATTCTTATAGACTACAACCACAAATATTAAAATGACAAGACATAATAGTTCAAGTAAATATCCTTCAACTTGGAACTGCTGGGTAGTCTCAACACACTTACACATAATAGAGTTAATGTGAAAAATTGCAGTTATATAAGTAAACTTGTTGAGTTTCGAATGAAAAACAAAAACTGAAATAAATATGAACTTGGACATTGCGGCATATACTTGTTTTTGGACATGTTCGGTAAACAAAAACAGAAACAAGGATAATGGAAATATTTCTATTTTAAATTAAGATTCAAATAAGAATTTAAGTTGTTTCAAAAGAATTTTTAATGGGCCATCGTGAGTAATTACTATGAAAATATTTTACTTATTTTCAAGAGTTATGTAAGGTCATAGTCTGGTGCATTAAAGTAATGAATACTAATTATGAGTAATGAAAAAATAACGATTTTTTTTTATAATCTTAAATGTTTTTGTTTAAGATTTTAACATTACTAAGAATTAGTTGAATGTTTGTTAATTTGGATAACATTGGATATAGATGGAAATTTATCGTTTCTTTTAAATAATAAAAAAGTTCTTATATACATATATAATTTATATAGAAACAATTTTTTATATTAAAATTTTGTTATCTAAAATTTTTATTATATAAAATTTTTCATAAAAAGTTTTTATGTAAAATTTTTCGTATACAAATTTTTTTATAGAAAATTAAATTTTTTTTATAAAATTTTTCATATAACAATTTTTTATAGAAAATTTTTTATATAAATATTATTTTATAGAAAATTTTTCGTAAAAAAGATTTTGAATAGAAAATTTTTCGTATACAATTTTTTTCGAAAATTTTTCTTATACAATTTTTTATAAGAAAATTTAACTTCAACAATTTTTTTATAGAAAATTTTACATTTACAAATTTTTTTTATAGAAAATTTTTCATTTTTTTTTTTTAAGAAAATTTTTTATATAATATTTTTTAAAGAAGATTTTTCATATACTAATTTTTTATAGAAAATTTTTCATATAAAAATTTTTTATAGAAAAATGAAGGAAGTTTAGTCGATAATCTGAGCTTTTACTTATGGTTTATAAACATAATTCGTAAAGATTTTGTTTGTAAAATAAGTAATAATGCGAGGTTTTCGATCTGTCTAAAATTGAGAATACTCCTCCTGAAGAGATAACCTAACCAACCATCGAACCGCATCGAGGAATTTTGGTTTCAAACATTTTTTTGGCTTTTTATCAATACAATTTATTGAAGAAAAATGTTCATATAAAAATTTTTTATAGAAAATTTTTCATATAAAAATTTTTTCATATAAAAATTTTTCATATAAAAATTTTTTATAGAAAACTTATTATATAAAAATTTTTTATAGAAAATTTATCATATAAAAAATTTTGAACACAACACTTTTCGTATAATAATTTTTAAGAGAAAAAAATTTTTTATATAAATTTTTCATATAAAAATTTTTTAATAAAAAATTTTTCATATAAAAAATTTTTAAAGAAAATTTTTTATAAAAAAATCATTGAATAGAAAGTTTTTTATATAAAAATGTTTGTATAGAAAATTTTTTATATAGAAATGTTTGTATAGAAAATTTTTTATATACAAATTTTTAAATAAAAAAATTTTTATATAAAAATTTTTAAATAGAAAATTTTTTATATGAAAATTTTTGAATAGAAAATTTTTCGTATAAAATTTTTTAATAGAAAATTTTTCGTATAAAATTTTTTGAATAGAAAATTTTTCGTATACAATTTTTTAAATAGAAATTTTCTATAATTTTTTTTTTATTTTGTAATTTTTCATACAAAATTTTTTTATTTAAACTTTTCACATAAAAATTTTCTATAAAAAATTTTTCATATACAAATTTTTTAATTTAGTTTTTCATATAAAAATTTTTAAATAGAAAATTTTTCCTATAAAATTTTTTAATAAAAATTTTCTGTAAAATTGTATGTATAGAAAATTTTTCGCTTAAAATTTTTGATTAGAAAATTTTTCGTATAAAGTTTTTTATGGAAAATTTTTTCAGAGAAAATTTTTTATATACATTTTTCATATAAAAATTTTTAATATAAACATTTTTTATTGGAAATTTTTAATATACAAATATTTTACAGAAAATTTTTTATAGAAAATTTTTCATAAAAAAATTTTTGAATAAAATTTTTTTTATATACAAATTTTTGAATAGAAAATTTTTCGAATAAAAATTTTTAAAAAGAAAATTTTTGATATACAAATTTTTAAATAGAAAATTTTTTATATAAAAATTTTTGATGTACATATTTTTTAATAGAAAATTTGTCATATAAAAAGTTTTGCTAAGAAAACTTTTCGTATACAATTTTTTTAGAGAAAATTTTTCATATAAAAAATTTTTATATAAATATATATAGAAAATTTTTGAATAGAAAATTTTTCATATAAAAATTTTTGAATAAAAAATTTTTTATACAAAAATTTTTTAATAAAAAATTTTTTATATAAAAACTTTTCATATACATATTTTTTTGTAAAAAAAATTTTCTTTTCAAAATTTTTTTTTTAGAAATTTGTATATAAAAATTTTTGAATGAAATATTTTTCATATAGAATTTTTTTATAGAAATTTGTTAATAAAAAATTTTTCATATAGAATTTTTTATAGAAATTTGTTAATAAAAAATTTTTCATATAAAAACTTTTTTCATATACATATTTTTATTTAAAAAAATTAAAGAAATTTTCATATACAAATTTTTTATATAAAATTTTTCGTATAAAAATTTTTGAATACAAAATTTTTCATATAGAATTTTTTTATAGAAAATTTTTCATATAAAAATTTTCGATTAAAAAATTTTTTATATAAAATTATTTTTATATTAGTTTAACTAAAATTTTATTTTTGCTGTTGACCAGTGTTAATTCCAACAATTTTTGATAATATCTGTTTTTGCAGATTGTTCTTATTTAAATTTAAACTTTTAGTTAATATTTAATTGCAGCACCCACCACCATATGTTTTAAAAGGTGCGCAATTAATCATTTTGTGTACATTTTTATTAATCATAGCAATTTAATTAATACACGTAGTTAACGAAAAACATTAATATATATCAATAACTTAAAATATACCTTTAAGAAATTTCAATATAATCGTATTATCGTATTTATCAATATTAAATGCGCATTTTACTTAACTAACTCGAATCAATCAGCTATTTTTGTATATAGATATATAAAAAAATTTTTGTTTAGGATGTATTTTAAAAATTTTGTAATTTTTTAGAAAAATTTCTGAGTTTTGCAAATTATATGGACGATTATATGGACTTATATCTTCCTTTTACAACTAGAATATCAGTCAGAATGACTGTAGATTGTCTGATAGCTTCTCTAAAACTATTAAAGTTTAAAAAAAATTCTAAGGACTTCCAAATTCATACCCATACAAAATCTTTTTAATACCACAAATAGTAACTTTTTATGTTTTTAACTAAATATAAACCTAAACTTTTTATTTAATGACATAGTATTTTACTAATCACTTTTTTATGATCTAACATTTAAGTAACTGATTAATTTTTACTAAAACATTTTTCTTTAAGTTCACTTTTCTTTTGTTTTCAATTTTAATTTTATTGTAATTGCATGGCTTGAATTCGAAATTTCTTTTGCAGGCAACATTGAGCGCAGATCATCGGATAAAAGCGACCAATTGACCAATTCGTCATTTCAAATTGAAAATAACAAACAAAAATGCATTCATTTAACAAACAATAACAATTCGGCAACAACACCAGGTCTGTGTAATTAAAAAAAAAACAGTAATAATTAATTTAAAAATCAGAAACTAAATTTAAATTTCTATCTCAAAAATTTATTTTACTAATCACCTAAATTTTTTCTGTTATTGAAATCTTAAAAAAACACTAAATTTATTAAGGGCAAAAAGACAAAATGTAAATTCACTTTCACATTTCCTTCAACAATTTCTTTGTTTTGTCTAAAACTTTAAATAACTTTTATTTCACGTTATCTATTGTCCTTGTTTTATGTTAAACATCTCTCCTCGTATTTTATTCTTACTCCTTTTTGTTTTAATGTAAGTGTTTCGTGTGTCTCTGTGTTTGTAAATTATTTCGAAACTTTTAGAATCCTTTATGGAGCCTGTATGTTGAAAAGATGATAACAAAAATATTTGCTATCCTTTTACCATAGTTGTTTTAAAATCCTTCATTCTTCGAATGATCGGTCCACATTCATAGTTTCTTCTTTCATACGGCCATGGTTAACTTATTATCATTATGCGAGTTTAACGTTTGATGAAAAGATTTTATTCTTTCGCTCATTCTGTATAATCACAAGAAACAAATTATTGCTCATATTGCCGTTCTCAACTCAACTCAGTTTAGTCGTCTGCCAGTCGACCCAACTTTCACTCAACCAAATTATTTTTTGATGTTGCGGAACTAACTATAACTCTAATTTCATCAGGGGCCAAATCACCTTATTCGATATCGGTCGAAATGTAAGATATTTCAGAAACATTTGTATAGCATACTTTATATAATATTATAAGCTTCACTGTAACATATTTTTCAAAAGTTCCTTAATAGCAAATAATTTTATTTTAGATATAAAATTTTATTAAACATTTTTCAAAATAAATTTTTGAAATTGAAAATCCCTAAGGTATGTTATACAATATTTGCTCAAAAGTCCGAGTTTTCGATCGATATCGACTGCGGTGATTTGGCCCCAGACTTAAAAAAAATATGTTGTTTTGAAGGCTGAAGAGTCTAGTTTATGTTTCGCTTAATGAAATTTCCCTAAGAATCCATTTTTTTATGTGCTTGATCAACTCAGACTCACTTCCTGGGACTTTCTACCAGAAAGCTCTGGAAGTTTTTGAAACCCTTTTAGGGGGGTGCTTTAGAAAATTCAGTTAAGGATATTTTCCACAAAAACCTTCTTCCTGATGTTTAGTTTACTACCACATCAAAAACATTTTGACAAAAGTTTTTTTTTTTTTTTTATTATCAATCTTTATAAAAACAGTTAAAGGAATCTTATCGATCATTTAGGGTTTAAAAGAAAGAAAACACAAAATGTTTCCAATTTATCATATATTTTTAAATTTGAAAAATTTCGAGATATATTCTTATACAAAAATCAATTCAATACAAATATTTGAAACTTCATTACAAATTTTATTTTTACAAAAACCGATCACTTTAGAGATATCGTTCGATATCGTTCGAAAACTCTGACTTTAGGCAAATATTGTAGCATACCTTAGGGATTTTCAAAATAATTTATTTTGCCAAAAGTTTATTAATATTTATCTTAACAAATCCGTTTGTTTGTCAAAACATTTAGTTTTAGTGCAATTCTTTTACTGTCAGGAAACTTTTGACAAATAGGTTACAATGTATTGAAACTTATGTGTTATATATTATTTAGATTATCCTAAAAGTATGCTAGACAAATGTTTCTGAAATATCTTACATTTCGATCGATATCGAGTGCGGCGATTTAGGTCCAGGAATCTGCCTATTGAAATTGGTCGAAATCAATTCAACAAGACGTACAAATTTAATTATAATGCATTAAAACTAAGTACAAATGCTGCTTCTTTCAGCTTAAATCTTTGTATACCGTCACCTAAAATGCAAAAAAAAAACTGACGCATTGATTTTTTTTATTGATTATGGCCTTACTTTGAGAGTAACGAAAAAAAATAATTTTTATTTTTACGTTAGATACGCCCTTTTGCATATCAGGTGACGATATACTTTTTGGATTCGGTCTGTATTTGATCGAACTTTCCATGCAACACGTTCTCTAAAAAAGTCTCTGAAAAATGCATTCATATCACCTCCCACTGCCGAATTAGAGTCAGAGTATTAACCCTCTGCGACTGACGTGTAATCCAACAGACACTAACAACAACAAATTTTTGTACAAAAAATTCATACCATGTCAATAAATAACTGTACATGTTACAGTTTTTTCTTCCGCTTTAAATTAAAAAGAAATAACTAAATAAAAAATGTCTTACACTCATAAACAATAAAAAATAATATAAATAATAATAAAAATAATATAAATAATAAATAATAAAAAATGGTTTTATTCGTTTTCCAAAAAGGATCTTGGTAAATATAAGCCACGAAAATGGTGTCTGGTAGTCTATCACGTCATTGGAATTGTGAGAGCTGTATAACGTCAGTCGCAGAGGGTTAATTTAAATCTCAAAATTTAACACAGATATTTCTCTAGTCATTGAAAAAAAAAAAACTTCACAATTAGTTAGTATCCGCTTCAAACATAATCTCAGTTTTATATTTACACAAGTTGTGGCTGCGAGTGAAAAAAATCTCAATTCCGGAAGTCACTCCTATAAGAGCTATCTGAAATTATGAACAGATTTCGAAAGCGATTAATCCAGTATCAACCCAAACAGTACCCATATCACTTCCTCCTCCACTGCCAAATATTACTTAAAGATAGGAAAATCTTTAGAGAATTTATATAATATCAAAATTTAACACAGATATTTTTCTAGTCTTAAACAAAAAAGGCTTTAAAATTTATTAGTTTTCGGTCCACAATTTTTAGTTTTATATTTACACAAATTGCTGTTAAGAATATCTGAAGTCAATCCTATAGGAGATACCTGAAATAATAAACCTATTCTGAAAGCGATGGACCCAGTACCAACCCATACATGCCAATTTCAATTAAATTATCTTTAAAACTGTATTTTGAGTTTCTTTAAATTTAGTGATTCTGAGCTGATCGGTATATTTAAAGTAGGGTCTCAGATGATTAGTTCTAACCGTAGCTTACATCATCACAAACTTTTAATAATCTTACCTTCTATGGTGTTGTGAGGTATAAAAACTTTAAGCAAAAATAAACCCTTTAAAACTGACTTTTTTCTATACAAAATCGATGACTTGAAACTCGATTATTAAATAATTGCATTTGCATTTTACTTGAATCATTTTGATTATACAATTTGAAAGAAATATATTTTTTTTTTTTTTTTTGTAAATTATAAATTTCGATTAATTTATAGTTTTTTTTTTATAAAATTCCTTTGTTCTCTAAGATTGTATAATATACATTTTGAAACCCCCTTTTTAATACATTTTATCCTTTGATCATCGTGTGCTAATTCTGGGACCATGGCTGTATGTTGCAAATCTGCTTTATTATCTTTTAATTTGCTTTAAATTTAGTTTTTTTTTTGCTAAATTTCTTTGCAGTATAATTGTTCTCTAATAGTATATATGAAAAAATTTTATTTAATTGCATGTTAATTATTTATTGTTCTTGATCTAGATAAATAAAAATTGTATTCCTACTATTCATTATATTTTACCACAAACCTATTTTAAAAACATATCATATGTAATTATAATGGCGCATATTCAGAAATCGTAACTAAAGTCGAAATTAGTTAAACAGATACTAAAAAATAGTTAACAGATAGTTATAGATCCTATTCACAAATCGTAACTAACGTAGTAACGGCTGTCAGCTGATAAAAGAAATGCAACCATGTGGATTGGCTTGTGGAGAAGATAAAATGTCGATAATACCGTGACCGATATAAACTGCAATTAAACAAAATACTTTTTAAACTATCAAAAAACAATTTTTGACATGTAAAAAATTTATAGAAATTCACAAAAAGTATTTATTTTTAACTACAGATTGAATAAAAACCAATTTAAAAAAGTCATACACAAATAAAATTATTCAATAAATTGTTATCGCCCGAAAACACATCTCTTGTTTATTTTATTTTGTTTTGATGTTTTTTGGACACAAAAAATGGAAAAAAAGTTCAAAGAAATTGCAGCGTTTCCTTTACGTCCTTACATTTCTCATTATGTTATCGTCTAATAATGTTTAGAAATCTCTTAAAATTGTTTTCATTTCTTTATTTTTTATTTTTTCTTAAAATGTTTTCCTTTCAAATAATTTATGTTGTTTGAATGTATAAGTTAGTTAACATTTAGTTATAGCTTCACCCATAATTAAGTCTAAACTTTAGTATTCGTCTGTGAATAACTTAAATAGGCATTTAAAAAAGTTAGCACTTAGTAATGATTTGTGAATATGCGCCAATGTGTTTTAAAAAACGATAGATGGCGCTGGTACCCACTAAAGACAATTCTATTTACTTACTTAAATTTCGGTCAAAGGCCGAGTTTATTTTAGAATTCCAATTCAGGTTGATATTATGTTTTCGACGATAGTTTAATTTTGAAGATTTTTTTTAAATATCGAATATTTAAATAATATCCAATATTTATATTATATAATATAAATATATACGAATATGTAAGAATACATATTATGTATTCTTACATATTCTTAAATTTATCGATAAATTTTATTTTAATTTTAACTTAAAAATATCAAAGTTCGCTAAAGAAAAGATACATCATTGTCAAGTCAAACTTAAGTTTATATGCAAACCACAAATAATTCTATTCTACATAATCGAAAAACCACAAAATATATAAACCCATGAATAATGATAATAATTTGCAGATATTTTAAACATACACACAAAACCCACACGACACATTATAAAGTATTAAAATAAACGTTGTAAAAGATATGGGATGTACCTAGATAATACTAGATAAGTTTTATTTTGAATTTTATTAAAATAACCCGAAGTGGCTTGGAAAAACAGATAAGATTTTTATATACAAACGGTCTAAATTCGATAATTTCTTCGGATTCAAACATAAATGTAGTGGAAAAAGTTGTTACAGATCCACAAATAATATCTCGAGAAAAAAAGTTGTTATATTGCTTTGGTGTTATAAGTCAAGAAAACTTAAAATCGATCAACATTTGAGTTTAGTATATTAGATTAGGTACTACAATAGTAAATAATAGTACCTAATGTTCTATAATAGTATCTAATGTTGTATAATAGTACCTGATATATCTAATGTTGTATATAGTACCTTATGCCGCAGAAGTTATTATAACACCGAGGAGAAAGAAACGATCACTCACCTCCTCTGTCGAGTTACTCGTTTCTGCACGATCAATCTGAGCTCTCGAATATTAATACATATTCGTAAAATATATTCATTTATCATAGCAACTTGTTGGCTCTAATTGAGCTTTTATTGCTTTGGTAGTAAGGTCCTATATTCCGCTGGGAGTCAAGGACAATAGAAGTAAGGTTACACAAAAGGACCACTTAAGATCACCCAAGTGACGCGGACTGTTTCTTCAGCCACCTTAACCTTACCTATATGGATTTTTAACAAACTTTTAGTTAATTGTACCCTACACTTCACAAGGGTGCAATTTGTTTTCTACTGGACCAATTGGGTACAATTGAAATTCGTCGAGGTCAGACCATTATTTCGGATTAAACTGACCTTCTGGAATAGAGTTTTTGAGCAATAAATTTATTGATATTTTGAGCAAAAATATTGCTCTTGCAAATAGAAGTCGTTATATTTAATCTGTTCGGAATCGGTTCTTAATTAATCTGACATTCTATACAACACCTACTCTCAAACATTTCAAAACACGAATATACGTTATATATGTGTGAATTATAGGTCCATATTTGACCTAGCTACCAGCTAATCACTATCAAATTCTATTAAAGTTATAAACATATCTCACATATTTTTAAAGCAGCAGGTAATTTAAAATATGGACTCAATGCGATAAAATTTGTTACGGATTTTGCCAAATTTAAATATTTCGACGAAATCAGGAATAACCAGGGCAACTAGCCCTAGGTCATCTTGTTTTGGCGCTATTGTTTAACAGACAGTAACCCCTTATTCTTTTTGACATTTAAGCTGTTTCAGTAAGTGATTTATATGGGAGTTATGGTTAAATGTAAACCGATTTTGTCAAATTTCAATACCAAAACTTTTTCCAAGAAGTGAGGAATATTCTTGCCAAATTTGTTTGTCCTAGCTTATTTTGTTCAGACCCTATCGTGTTTTTAACAGACGGTCATCGCTCAATCGTCTTAGAATTTTATAAGGATCGCTAAATCAAACCTCTTTGATTTCTAAGCCAATATTGTGGGAATTACAAACGAAATAAAAATCTACCCCGTTCCTCTTGACGGTGGGTATAAAATAAATGTTCAATTTAGGTAACATATCGTCATGCGGAAGTTCATGTGCTCTATCCGCCATTTTACACATTTTGAGTTAATGATGCCACTTTAGATTTTCGACCCTCAATTTTGCAATCCATTTTCGGCTATCTCGTCTAGTTTCTGTTTTGTTCTATATCCATCAAAACAGATTCTTTTTTGTCCTATTTTGCTCTATACACCAAATATATGGTGTAAAAATCTTAAGTTTTTTAGAAAAATTAAGTTAAAACTTCAAGATCGTTTTTCACAGAATGCATTTTTGGCGTATAAAGCACATAAACTCCCGCACGGCGATAAATGTATATAGTAGGAATTGGATGACTCTAAAGCTTTCATACTTGAATCAAATCTAATGCACTATATAAATATCCTGACACATTTCAAAATTTTCTTTTAAAACTGAACACAAGCACGTCTTATACACAAATTTGCGTCACCCCAGTAGAACAAATTTATCTCAGACCCCCTAAAATGTAAACGAACATGTTGTAAACAAAAATTATCCAACCCTATTCTTTAAATTTAAGTTTTAGATAAATATTTGAAATTATTCAAAATATAAACCATTTTTTATTTACTTCTTCCTACAGATCGTATTTGTGATAATCGTAATGATAGTTCCGGTAATGAGGGCAATGCCGCCTATACAGATGGTCAGACCTCTGATCCCCAAAATAGTCCACCACGTGCTGATAACAATTATATGCGTCTGCATCATCAGCTGACACCCGTTAATACCAGCACTAATATGCAGGCAGCTTTTGCTGGCCAAAATGCCAACAATTCAGCAACGGCTGCCAATAATATTCAAAATACAACGCCAGCCTCGAATGAAAAGAGATCTCGTTTGTTTAGGTCATCAAGTTCAACACCAGGTGGCGGTGGTAAAAAGAAACAGTCACTTAGTTTAAGTGCCGAACCACGCTCAGTATTAGAGACATGTTTGTCACCCACCAATGTGGAACCACGTAAAATGCTGCTGGATCAGTTAACACGTATATTTGCCAGTGAGGATTCAGTAATACCCGATGTGGTAACCATCATAAGTCCACCGGAAGCTTTAAGCGGTAGTAGTTTAGTATCAAAATTAACAGCACTCTTTGCTAACTCCTTCAAGCCGGCTTTTGTGCCGCAAAATACAGCAGAGGTAAAGGCAGTGCTGCAGGCACTCATGGGGAAAATACAAAAATAGTAAGTACTAAAAAAAGAAATCTTTTAAAAATAAAATATATTAATAATGTTAAAAATGTTTCCTTCCTACAGTTGCAACTCCAATGCCAAACCACCCACCACTGTAAAAATTCTCTTAATAGGCGGCGATTGGTTGCAAGGTGCTGCTTTAAGGCACTATGTTGAGCTTATGGGCGTACGTCCCCCAGATTGGTTAAATCATTTGCGTTTCTATATTATACCCATTGGCAGCAGTACTATTGCCCGATATCTTAGTCAAATGGATCAGGCTTATGCCGCCATGTTTGGCTCAGAAAATTGGTATCAATTGTGCGAGAGAGCTGCACAGACAGCGGCTGCTGTTACGGCTGTAACAGCGGTGAATGCTACGGCATTATCATCTTCCCTGGCTGATTCGGCTACAGCCAATAAATCTGATATTGTAGAATTAGTTAATCGTATACAACGATATTTGCATGCGGCTGGACCCTGCACACAAGTACCCATAGCTGAGGCCATGGTTAACTATAAAGAAGAGGATTCATGTCAAATATTTGTGCCATTCGTTAGTGTAAGTGATTTACTTCAATAAATTTGTTCTAAAATTAGAAATATTAACGTTATTTCTTATCTAACAGGATGTACGTATAGGTTATCTGGAGGGTCCGCAGGCCTCACTGGATCTCGATGAAAGCAATGCTCAAAATACGGCTTTAACATCATCTCAACAGTCGAACTCCAGCGTAGCCATACCCATTGGCAATTCGAATCCTCAAACTCCTTTAAATGCAATTTCCCAAAATCTATCATCCAGTCTGCAGGGCGTCTCCAACAGTGCCAGTGGCACTTTACTTTCCGGTTCACCGCCACAAAGTGGCAGAATATCACCACCATTGCAAACACCACCTTCCTCAGCTTCGTCGCAACGTGATGTGGGCTTTGGTTCGACACCACAGCAAATGGGTAGTGAATCTGTGGAATTGCAGGTGGATTATTGGCCCATTATACGGCCGGGTGAACACTCATCCTCGAAGGACAAGAGTAATACCCGTAGCGGTGACCAGGGTGGTAAAAATAGTATTAAGAGCACATTTAGAAGTCTGCAAGTCTGGCGTTTGCCACAAAATGCTCAATTGGGTGAAATGTCATCAGGTCTAACCGTATCATTTGCTACCAAAGAAAAGAAACAGAAGCAAAGTATGTTCCTTCGAAAGATTTTCAATGTGTAAAAGAAAAACTAATTATTTAAATTTGTATTTTAGTTATGCGTTTGGGTAAAAAGAAGGAAAAAGATCGTGATCTCGAAAAGGAGCAATGTGTTGAGGGTGTGGCACGTTTAATTTGCTCACCCAAACAATCACATCCAGTACCATTAAGAGGTAAGCAATTATTAATATGCATACATACATACATATATAGCAATCTATATAAATACGGGTACAACTCTAGGGTAACTGATGGTCTGACTAACTTATTGATTCACTGACTCATTTGTCATCACCTAGGGCAAACCGTTTAATGTCACGAAAATTGAACAGTTGGTTCCCTTTTAATATATGATTATGGCAAAAATGGAAAAAATCAATATCTTCAAAACTACTATTTAGATGGAAAATTCAAATTGTGTTCTGAAGCTAGCAAAAGCACTATTTAACACCGTTCCCACGGCAGCCGGTTCTTCATACCGGAACGACTCGGAAATCTTAGAATTCCGACCAAGGACTGCCACTTTACCAATAATATAGTTACAACAACAACTATTTAACACGAAATATATAATTTATCCTTAACCCATATTGTCCCAGATAATTTTTTCGAGTATATTTATAACATTTGGTACTTTTAAGGCAATTAGTCATTAGAAAACAAAAATCTAAAATTCAAACATTTTTAAGGCCGTTGATAAGTCAGCGTCAATAAGGTCCTAAAATAACGGTCCATTTGTGGTACCTGTAAGGGATAGACTAGAGAAAACAACATGACAGTAATTATTTCTAGACCATTAAGCCAGCCTGTAGCTTTGATAAATGAGTCTTTTTTAGGAATGTCTATACTCGCTAGATCGGATATATCATGCAAATTAGATATATCATGCGCGCCAAGATAATTTATATAATTTCTTCTTAACCCATATCGTTCCAGAGAATTTGTTTCTAGTATATTTATAACATTTGGTACTTTTAAGGCAATTAGACATCAGAAAACAAGAATCTGAAATCCAAACATTTTTAAGGCAATTGATAAGTTAGCGTCAATTGGGTCCTAAAATAACGGTCCTTGTAAGGGATAGATTAGAGAAAAAACATGACAGTAAGTGTTTCCAGACCATCAAGCCATCCTGATAAATGAGATAAATGATTTTTTTTTTACGAATGTCTAAACTCTCTAGATTAGATATATAATGCAAAAAAATCGCGCCCAGATTAAGAGCCCTCAAATTTGAAAGAGCGGGCAGTGGCAGAGAAGATGAGCAGCTGTCTCCTCCTCTTCGATGTTGGATTAACTGCGACTAATACAATTACATTTCCCCTTTTTTAGTTTTTTTTTATAAAAATTATTTATTTTTAAAACAGATGCTAAAACTACTCGTAATATTTTTTTATCCCCTTGTAATAAAAAGGGGGAGTAAAGTAGGTGAGGCTCTATAGTTTTTATTTGTAGCTAACCCTTTGAGATATACCGGTATGTGATGGAAATCGATCGATTTCAGATATATTTTTGATATAATTGTCCCTATATCTATAAAAAATTCAAACCAAATGAAATTTATGATATCAGTCGAAAGGATTTAAGCCCAAATTTTCATTTTTTGGGGGAAATAGCCAAAAATTATATTGAAAATATATCAGAAATCGATTTACATCACATACCGGATAAATAGTTTTCTTATGTCTTCCCCTAAAAAGAAAAAAATTTTAAATTATAAAATTTTCTGGACGATGTGGGTTAAACTGTGATACTGCCAGGGTGCAGTCAATAGTGCCTGGTATTAAGGGGTAGCAAATGGAGGTTTCGTGCATCTACTGGGGTGGTACGTAGAGCTTACATTATGCAGAGACTTGTCATTCGTTGGACCCCTTCGAGTGTCAACAAAAAAGAAAAAAATTGTTGCAAAAAGTACAAGACTCGATTTTAGTTCTTTTTCAAATTTTACCCAATATTAGGGGAAAACAGGCTTTAAAACTTGTATATATCTTAATTTACAATTAAAAACTGTATTTGGAATTACATTTTATATCCCATTTAAAACAATTAACTTAAATTTATTTTAAACATTTCCTCTTTTCTAGTTTATATTGATGGTACCGAATGGACTGGCGTTAAATTCTTCCAATTATCATCGCAATGGCAAACACACGTTAAAAACTTTCCAATTGCTCTAATTGGTTGTACTCCAATGTCATGTTCTGAAATATCCTAGTCATTTTGTTGTTAAGTAAATATCCTAGATATACCTACAATATACATAAATAAATACATATAAACAAATATTTACATAACATTAATAAATTAATAATATTTACAATAAATTTAACCGTTTCTAAAATATGTAAAAATTATAATGTAAACATCTGACGGTTAAAAAGAAAACATCTCCTTAATAAAACATCATCATCATCAGATTTTTTTTTATAATTTTATGATTTAGTTTTTATAGGAATTGTATTTTTTTTAATTTTCTAAAATTTATATTCTATATAAAACCTATTTTAGTAAATAATTGTATAAAAAACATTATTCATAATACATAAATATTGATTATATAAACAAATATTAACATATTAAAATATTATATGAAATACAAAAAGCCTGATTTGAATTGAGATAAATTGAAAACAAAAATCTAAAAATAAAACAATAAACTGAAGTTAATTTAATTGAAATAAAATATAAAAAAGCATACATTCATTTATTAAAAAAAAAGAAAAACCAAGAAATTAGTAAAAGTATGCAAAAATATAAGGAATTTGTTGAATAAAACATTATTTTAGTGTTTGCTTTTAAAAGCAATAGTATTTTTTATAAAAACTTACTGTTTTTTGAAATTGTTAAAGGCCCGACATAATGAAAAATAGAGGAGAAAATTATTTTTCCAAAAAAGAATTTTTAAATTTTTGAATTATCTAATTATGTTAAGGTTCTGAATGTTTATTTTGCTTTAAATTTATTTGAACATGGGTACAAGCAAATATTTGCTTTTTTTATCAGCCGCCTTATCTCTGCATTCGTTAACGATATAATTCCCACTTTTCTCACTGGCTTTGTTATTTAAAAACGACACAAGAATAAAAATTTGGTATCATGTTTGACATCATTACATTTGGTATCATGTTTGACATTATTACAAACGGCATAAGAAAGACAATTTGGTATCCAATTTGATATTATCGGAGCGAATGGGTATTTTCCAATTTGAAATGAAAATAACGTCTTTATTTGAAACGAATTTAAACGACTGAACAGAACGGCTGTACCACATGTTATATGTTGCTGTTTCAACTGCGATCTGTTTGGTAATATCGTAGAAGTGGCAGTCCTTGCTCGGAATCCTAAGAATTCTGAGTCGTTTCGTTACCATTGGAACGATTACTATTATTTGTTAAGACCGCTAACAGACGGACACGATCGCAGCCAAACAAACGGACATCGCTCAATCATTTTAGAATTTCAAAAGGACAAATTCAGAATAACATTCTAAATATACTACACATTCTTTTTGATGGATAGTATAATAAACGGCATTTCAAAAGGTATGATAAATTTGTTAGCATACTTTAGGGAGCAAATTAAAACACAAACTGAACTAAATTTCCGGATCTTTAAAGTTATAAGTTAGATTCAAATTTTGGTTGCATATTCGAATTCACCATCAAAAATCCCATTATAACCAAAATTTATTATAAGAAAGTACAGCAACTCTTATTACTTAGCATAGACTCAAACCTTTAATAAGAAATTGTACATTTTCAAAAGGTGTTTTAATTTTCTTAGCATACTTTAGGGAGCAGATTAAAAGATAACATAACCAAAATTCCGGATCTTGGAATATACAGCTTGGATCAAAATTTTGGTTGCATATTCGGATTCAGCATCCAAAATCCTATTACGGTAAGGTTTTCAGCCAAATTTAAGCGTTTTTGACGGAGTTGTGAGCATTAAACTTAAATTAAATAATTGTGTGAAATATTGAAAAATTTTTCTTAAAATTTATAGAATAAGCAATTAAAAAACAAAGGATAGGAAATTAAAAGTGCATTTCTTATCAATTTTTTTTTTGAAATCGAGTGTAATTTCATACCTTTTTGAAAACGATCGATTTCCTTTATTACAAAAAGAGTTATCCTATAGATAGAAATTGTTATAAATTTAAATTACAAAGATATATTTTTTTCTCTATTTCGCCATTTTTTAATTAAATGCTTACATTTCCGCCAAAAGCGCTTAAATTTAGCTGAAAACTTCGTCATATTGGGATTTTCGATGCTGAATCTGAATATGTAACCAAAATTTTGATCAAACCTGTATCTTCCAAGATCCGGAAATTCGGTTCATTTATCTTTTAATTTGCTCCCTAAGGTATGCTAATAAATTTATTACACCTTTTGAAAATGCACAATTTCTCATTAATGGTTTGAGTCTATGCTAAATAATAAGAGCTACTGTATTGTCACTCTTACTTATAACAGATTTTACTTTAAAATTTGTACAAATTATTACAAAATATTACGGAAAGTCGTTCGTTCGTTTACCCAAAACTCAGTAAGGGGGGAAATCTAAACAGAGAGAATTTTTGAGAAAAAGTGACAGTTTATTTGCTGAGTATTTGTAAAATCTTACGGGCAAAATTTTTGCTTGTAAAAGTTCAGTAACAACAACAACATGAATAAAAAACGTAAACAAAAGAAAAACAGGCAGATGCAAATTTGCCGCAATTTATATTTAGTTAACAATTTTAAGTAAAAGAAATAAAATTAACTAAATTAAAGTTAAAAAGTATATAACTAATTAAAAATTAAAAGCTTAGGTCATTTTTTATTTATTTGTTGCCTATTGTATTGTTTTTTTCTTATTGTCTCGATTTACATACTGGATTTTTACAAATTTTCTGTTCGGTTACTTTTCTTGTACAAATGATTTGGTGAGAGTAAATTTGTTCATTTACTCAGTAAATACTTAGCTTACTGGACTTTTACTGGAAAGTAAACGAATAGACCTAATAAATTTTGTCGATCTTGGCGAAAATAAATGCGTTAAACTAAAGAAAATTGGAAAAATATTATTTATAATTGTAACTGTTGTAACTGCGACCTTTTTGGTAATATCGTAGAAGTGGCGGTCTTTGCTCAAAAACGTAAAAATTCTGAGTCGTTCCGTTACCGTTGGAACTACCACATGTTATATACACACCAAAATCGCAGTATCATTTTTTATACCCTTCACCACCATAGGTGGAAAGGGTATTATAAGTTTGTGCTGATGTTTGTAACGCATAGAAATATTTGTCTTAGACTCATCTTTTAGTATACCAATAGACTTAGAATCACTTTCTGAGTCGATTTAGCGATGTCCGTCCGTCCGTCTGGCTGGCTGGACGGCTGGCTGGCCGGCTGGCTGGACCCCCATGTAAACCTTGTAATCAAACTACATTTGGTGCACATTTGACCATAGCTCCCATACAAACTCTTCTTTAAAAACGCACTAAATGAGACAAAAAATCACTAAAACGCTCGTAAATCTAAAGATAATGAAAATTTTGAGTTTATTTTTTGCATACATAATTTTTGTAATAACTGTAATCAATTTCCCAAATTCCGAGATAATCGGTCCACATTTGACCCTAGCTCTCATATAAGTCCAAATGACGGAAACAGGTTGATATATAAGTTTTGAGAAAATGTTTGTATGATGGCAAAATTTAGCAAATATTTGTCTTTATACAGGAAAAATAACACCTTTGACCTTAGTGGTGAATGGTATCGTATGGTCGGCTTGACCGACTATAGCGCCAATTTTACATTGAGATTGGATATCCGATTCGTTTGATTAATAAACTGTTACGTAGCGTTATTGAATATTTTTTGATACCTCGCATATTAAAGGTTGCCTTAATCTCTGGATCATGCAAAATCAGTTCACATACATCATCAATGTTTTTCGGAACAATAGCCAATTTTGAACGAACTTCAAAAAACTTGTCTTTTAGCAAGCTACGGCTACGATTAAATCCAGTAAACTTACAATAAACACTGGTCACTGATGAGCTTCTTCGCCAAAAAGCGAATTTATTTCATCGATGCACTTTCCTTTAATAAAACAATTAAGTCCGGAATGTTGCTGCGCTCATTTCTATTTAAGAGCTCGATACTATAAATAGAGTATAATTTTTGAAAGCCTTTTTAAACATACTTTTAAGCTAAATTGTTTTCTGTTTAATTTTTCAGTTTCTGAGGCGTTTCACCTGAAAATTCTATGAATTTAGAAAAGGCCTTCAAACTAAAAAGAACACTAAAATAATGTTAATTAATGTTGAAATTTAAAATCCTACTTTAATGCATAGATAAAAACATAATAACATAACTGTGAGCAATTATAATTAGCAAATCAAATATAAAATAAATTCCATATACAGAAAAATAAATTAATGAAAAAAGTTACGGAAGAGTTTAGAGAATTTATATAGAAACTTTAAAAAAATCTTCCTTAAAAAGCTAAAGTAGAAACAATTGATACGTATCATTCTTAAATAAAATCAAATAAACATATTAGAAAAATTATGCTAAATCTAAATTATTAAATGAATTTGAAATAAAACCAGAGAAAAAACTATAATCAGTATTTAAATGAATAAAATTAATGTATTGTATTGTTGGATTTGTTGCTGAAATAGTTTTTACTAACTACAAAACTACTACTAACTAACTAAATACTATTATTATTATTATCATTATTCATACTTAAAGTTTAACGAGAACAAACCTAATTCTAGGCCTAAAGACAGACAAAATTTTTAATGAAATAAAAAGAAAATAATAAAATAACTGTGCTATAAATTTGTATAATGTTGTTTGAAATTTATGAAATTATTGAAAAAATGAAATCCATTTAACTAAACTATTTATATTGTTTTATTTGGTTGGTTTGTTAATTGTCATATATATAAATTATATATATACGTTTATAAACTATATTTATCTATATAATATACAATACATATATAACTATGTAACTATATATTTGAAATATTTCATTAATAAAGTTAAACTTTAATAAGCAACATGTTTTAAACAATACAAAAAACAAAAACAATTAACTAAATTAATTAATACATAATAAAATTAACAAAATAATGCTCCCATCAATAGACCTAGAGATTTTTGACATTTTATCACAATAAGTCGTCTACATTTTTTATGAAAATTGATCTAATACATATATTAAAAGGTATTTATGAATGAATTGTATCTAAGAAATTTATAGTATTATAAAAAAGTAATTATTCATAAACGATTAAGAAAATTATTAAAAGCTTATTGTAGGAAAATTTGATTTATAAGCTTGTTATAACTTTATTTCTATGATTAGAGAGGTGAATTTGCAGTTTACGAAATAAAATTACGTTTTTCTTTCCTTCGAATATTTCGGGTTTCAATGAAATTTTTAAATTGGATTTTAAAGTCTATTTATTATGGACTTTTTTCATATCATTAGATCTTAATTCTGATATAAATACAAAATCTATAACAATTTCTTTTACCTCTTATAATACGAATTCGAAGTCATTGGGAATCCATAAATATACAATTGTCTTGAACTTTTAGGTTAAAAGTCGAAATTACAAAAAAAAAATGTTGTGTACTTTTAGGATAGTTCAAATTTCCATATTTTTTGACAATTTTTTCTACAGAAAATGAAATGTAAAAGCTTTTAAATAGAAAAATTGTTGATGTAATAAATTCTGAATAGAAAATTTTTTGATATATTTTTTTTTTTTGATATACATTTTTTGTAAATATTTTTTCGATAGAAAATTTTATATTAAATGTAATGTATAAAAATGTTTTCAAAAAATTTTCGATGTACTATAAAAGCTTTTCATAAAAATGTTTGTATAGAATATTTTTCGATATAAAATTTTTGGCATAAAAGCTTTTCGATAAACAAATTTTTTTATAGAGAATTTTTCTAAAAAAATATGATATAGAAAAATTTTCGTTATTAAAATTGTTTAATTTTCAATATAAAATGTTTGGTTTAAACATTTTTTTTGTCAATTTGTATAGAACATTTTTCGAAATAAAAAAATTTTTTGATATAAAAATTTGTGAAAAAATTTTTTAAAAACCTTAAATACAAATTTTCCGATAGAAAATTTTATCAATATAAAAATGTATTCAAAATTATTTCGATATAAATGTTTCTTAAAAAAAAAAAACATTTTTTAGTATACAATTTTTGGTATAAAAATCTTTTCGATAAACAAATTTTGTATATAAAAACTATATGTGACCCGGTCTATGAAAAGGGGGCTTATTAATTAAAAAAATTAAAAATTAGCTAACTTTTCGAAATTTTGTTTTTGAGTCTTACGCCACCTTTTCATAGACCGAGTTACATATTACAAACAATTTTTAAATATCAAAATTTGTGTAAAAAATTGTAAAAACTCTCAATTCTTAATTATTCGATTAAAAATTTGATCAATATATAAATGTATTAAAAAATTTTTCGATATTAAAGTTTTGTTATAAAAATATTTTTAATATCAAAATTTTCAATATAAAAGTTTTGTATAGACATTTTTTTGTTATACAAAATATAAAATATAAAAATTTTTCTGCAGAAATTTTTTAGTATTTTTGAGTAGAAAATTTTGCAATATAAAAGTTTTTTGAATAAAAATTATTGCTATACATATTAAAGTTTTTTATAGAGAATTTTTTGAAGTACAATTTTTTAGAGATATTAAAAATTTAAATCGTTTTTTTTTCTTGAACCTCATAAAAGTATACCATTTCCTTCGAAACAGCAAATATTGTAACAATAATCTAAAGGTATTTGCCGACTTTTTTTTATAATTTTTGAATGGATTTGTTCTTTGTTATCAATTTTATTCAGGAACTTTTCAGGTATCGGCAAAAAAAAACTAGGCGACAGACATGGTTTTCGGGAGCATGGCCACTTTTTTTCTCTATAGAATATGTGTATATTGAAAATTTTCTATCAACAATTTTAATATCAAAAATTTTCTATAAAAAATGTTAGCATAAAAAAATTTTCTATAAAAAATATTAATATCAAAAATTTTCTATAAATTTTATTCTATAAATTTTTTATAAAATATTAAATATTTTATAAAATATTAAGTTTTCCATAAAAAAATTGTATATCAAAAATTTTCTATAAAAAATCTTTGTATCGAAAATTTTCTGAAAATTTTTGTATCTAAAATTTTTTATCTAAAATTTTCTATAAAAAATTTTTATATCAAAAATTTTCTATAAAAAAATTTTATACCGAAAATTTTCCATAAAAAATTTTATACCGAAAATTTTCTATAAAAAAATTTTATATCAAAAATTGTCTATAAAAAATTCTCTATAACAAATTTTATATTGAAAGTTTTCTATAAAAAAAATTTTGTATCGAAGATTTTCTATAAAAAATTTTTGTATCAAAAATTTTCTATAAAAAAAATTTTATATCATAAAATTTGTATAAAAAACTTTTATATCGAAAATTTTCTATAAAAAATTTTAATATCAAAAATTTTCGATTAAACATTTTGATATTAAAAATATTGTATAAAAAATTTTCTAAAAAAAAATAATATTTAACATTTTCTATAAAAAAATTTAATATCAACAATTTTCTATAAAAAAAATTGAATATCAAAAATTTTTTATAAAAAATTTTAATACCGAAAAATGTTCTACGAAAAATTTTTTATATCAAAAATTTTCTATAAAAAGTTTTTATATCGAAAATTTTCTATAAAGAATTTGAATATCAAAAATTTTCTTTAAAAAAATTTTATATCGAAAATAAATAAAATATTTTTATATCGAAAATTTTCTATAGAAAATGTTTATATAAAAAATTTTCAATAAAAAACCTTAATATCAAAAAATTTTCTATAAAAAATTGAATATCAAAAATTTTTTATAAAAAATTTTAATATCAAAAATTTTCTATAAAAAATTTGATATTGAAAAATTTTAATATCGAAAAATTTGCCTTAAAAAAAATTTAATATCAAAAATTTTCTATAAAAAAATTTTATATCGAAAATTGTTGTATCAAAAATTTTTTTATCGAAAATTTTCTATAAAAAATTTTTGTATCGAAAATTTTCTGACCCATTATTTTCAATTGCCTAGTAGAATGTAAAATAGGTCCATTTTGTTTAATTTTACCAATGTTTTGCAGATATCAACACAGGTAATAACCCATAGAGTTTTTAAGTGATTTCAAAGTCTTTGGTGGTTGACAATTAGCCTTATTGCAGTTGTTGAATATACGACTTCGACTACGACAGTTAGTACTAGATTAAAGAAAACATCAACACAATTTTATTAATCTAGTACTAACTGTCGTAGTCAAAGTCGTATATTCGACAACCGTAATAAAGCTGAATATTTCCTTGTTAAACATTTCTTTAGATACAATTCTATTCGCCAGCAATTCGCTAAAAACAAAAACAATAATTGAAAAAAAGTAAATTATAATTTTAACTTCCACAATATTTCATATTGTATCGAAGCCTTTGAATTAAATGAAAAAAACAAAAAAACATTTATATTGCATACATATACATAAAATATATATATAAGTCCAAATGGATTATCTTAAATCTTATTGTTGTGATTTTAATTATATAAGAAAATTTAAAAATTTATAAAACAAATATCTTTATATTTCTGTTTATATTGATAGATTATTATTATTATTATAATTATAAAACAAAAGTAAAAACATATAATATGTAGTTGTGTGTATATTAAAAATTTAAAATAATTATTAGGCAAAAATATCAAAACATCTTAAAATTATAATTTTGTTCCATCAGAAATTAAAATAATGATATCATTTCATAATGTCATACATTTTAAGTCACAATATTATATTTTTTTTTATTAAAAAAATGATTTGAAAATCACATGAAAGTAATTTGCAGAACATACCCGTATGCTTGCGAAATTCTTCAATTTGTTCGGGTATCTACTGTAGATCAAAAAACTGTGCTTTGTAAAATCTTGAAAATATGTTAAAAAAAACTTCGAGTCTACAAGTTATATTAAAATTGTAGGATCAGAGCATGGCACAACTAACTATAGTTGCCGCTCTAAGAATTTTTCGAATCGAAGTTTCTAGAAATCCTATGGAAATGTTTTCAACCTTGATATGGCATAACCTATGTTCTCGATAATTCTAAAGGAAATCATACAATTAAGTCTACGTACACTAGTCAGGTTTGACTCATCAAGTTTTGAGTTTGTATGAGAAAAACCTGACCGTACTACGAAAATTTGTATGAAATTTAAGGAAAATAAATTAAATTTTTATACAATTTTCATAGCCTGAATTTGGTGATAATTCTACAAATTTCTTTTATATATATTTTTGCGTATCTCAGACTTATTATTCATTAAGTTCATTCATTTAATCCATATATTCATACAAATTATAAGTTATAAATGTTTGTTTTAAAGAAAAATTTATACATATTGTAATAATTTCAATATTATAATAAAAGAAAAATACATACATATTTCTGCTTGCTATTATGTAGTGTGAAAAGAATTTTTAATATATTAAATAAAAAAAAAAAAACAATAAAAAATATAAAAATATTTAAAAAGACTTGAAACCCTTATGAAAAGTTTTTTATTACCATCAAGAGAAACTCAAACTAAATAGGAATTATTTAAACTGGTAAGTTCAAGATCCTAAAAGAAGAAACCAAATTTCAATTCGTTTTTTATAAGACAATGATTTATTCAATAAAATAAACTAAAAATATACCCCATTTCCTTTTAAATAAATTAAAAAACTAAAATCATAACTTAAACAAAAAATATCGTTATAAATTCGTAATACATTTAACTGTAAGAAAATTGCTGTATATATGGCTAATAAAATTAAAAAAAGGCAATATAAATACATAATCTCAACAATGGCTGGCTTAAATCTAAAAAATATGCAGCCCAATTATGATAAAAAATTTACTGGGAAATAAACACCATTAACATTTAAAATATATGGAATTTTGCTTCTTAATTGGGCTGATAATTCGTTGTAAAACTAATTTCTCGTTATTTAAATTTATAAAACAAAACGTTATGTTATCGTTATAATTTCATGCGGCAATCCTTTGACAATAATGGCACGTTCTCTTAAACCTAAATCACCACCAATACCACCGGGTGGCAAGAGAAAATCACTATCTGGATATCCTTTAGGTTGAGCAAATTCTATTAAATTTGAGTTGCTATCACTAAGCGATTGTAAGGACCAAACGGCAAGATTTTTAGCTTTTCCATGGCGGGCCAAGACAAAAAACTAAAATTTAAAAAGAACGACACTTCATTTTATCGATATCAAATATTTAGTTTTTACTCACCTCATTTTTATCGTCTTTTAAATAACCAATTATTAAGGCCCAATGGGCTTTATGGCCAAATTTTAAACAAGGTGAGTGGTTGAAATCGGGATCATAGCTAAATTAGTTTTAGTAGAGTTAAGGAATATCCCAAATGATACTAATTGCTTATTTACAATATACATATATTTTTTTTAATATTTATCAAAAAAATAACAACTATTCCTTTAATTTAGTTTGAATTTCATCTTTATTAACTTAAAAATTAAAATTTAATATTTGAGTATTTTTTTTTTTACAGATCTACCCAACACGCATTGGTGGTGAGACTAAAATGACACCATCTCCTCTTACAAATAACATGGGTATGGTTCTTTTTGTTGTTTTATAGACTTCTTCGTAGGTTTCTTCATCTATTTCAACTGTCGTAACTGTTTCTTCAGCATCACCCAAAACCATATTTAAATGTTGATCGAATGCCTACAATAAATTAAAAAAATCATCTTAATACAAAAGACAAAAACATTTTAAATGCATAAACTGGTTCTAGAATCCTTTTAGAGAAGTAGAAACAGTGTCACATATAATGATATAGCAGCATTTTATAATTTTATAATTATTGATTAACCTTCTTCAGATTCTGAAAGAGCTTGATGGTAAAGCTTAACTCATATCTAGGAATACTTTGGTCAAGAAATTTGAATATACTGGAGCGGTTACAAATACTATAAGGCCTGTGCATCATATTTTCGCTTGTTCAGCTTAAAATATCGCTACTGTAATTGAAAGTGTTGAATGTGAATTCGGTGCGTTATGGTCATATGATAACCGACTTTTTTGCCTGCTATTGAAGAATACGACTTGGAGAATATGTGGTTTCAACAAGACGGTGCCACATGCCAAACAACTCGAGCGAATATGGCTTTATTGCAGGAGACATTTTCTGGACGCGTAATTTCTCGTAGTGGCGATATCAACTGGCCACCAATATCATGCGATTTGAAACCATTATTCTTTTTAAAGTATAAACCCTTTAATTCTTGAGCATTTAAAAACTAACATTCATCAAGTTATGGCTGAAGTACCGCCCAATAATTGTCAAAAAGTGGTCGAAAATCGAAAGAATCAATACTTGCAACATTTCGCGTGGTGGTCATTTAAATGATGCAGTGTTTCACACATAATGTGAGGGTTCAAACTTTATAATAAAAAAGAAATATCATGAAAAAAATATTTGATGTGTTTTATTTACGTTCACTTTTGAAACCTCAAAATGGATAACCCGATACAATACCTGATAAACATTATTACCAGATGGCAAATATGGTTTATGTTAAGAATAATATTTGACCGATATGTTCATTAAATCTACACTGCATTTTAAAATTATTTTTAAGAACTCTAGACTAGTTTTTGCAAGTCTTGAAATGGTAAATCATGACTTACTTTGCTAGTTTTTATCCAAAGTTATTTTTTTGGCAGTGTAAGCTAGGCGTGTCGTTAAGGACACGAATTTTAGAAAAAAATCGCAAAACCCCCAAAACTGTTTCATGGAATTTTTAATTTGTATGACTTCAGGGAAAGCTGCATTAGTTAACTTTTTGATTCCATTAACTTTTCGTTCAAAAATAAATTTTGAATGGACAAAATGTAGCAAGAACTCATTTTTTCAATACGAATGAGCACAAAAACTTTCGTTCTCGTTGCTCGGGCTGATATCCTAAAAATAAATAAATATTTTGAACACTCCCGATTGACATTTGTCCATTTTAACTATTAGATGTCGATCAGAGACAAATGTGAAAAAAACACCCAAAAAAAGATTTGCATTGAAACCTTCAGGCCTGTATCTTAAAAATAAATCTATAATAATGACATAATTTGGCAATAAAATTTAACTATAAGATGACGATCAGAGACAAATGAGAAAAAAACGACCCACCCTAATGTTCCAGGGGACCAAAAATTTGCATTGAAACCTTCCATTATTTACTGGTTGTACACAGTGGCAGTAAAACTTTATTTTTATATGGTACAATATCAGACTACACTATGACAGTTTCAGGGTTTGGGACTTTAACCAGATGGATATTCGTGACTACGTTGTTGGCATGGCACAACTTACTTGGAAGCTCTTTGTTGAAGACGGAGCATGCACAGAGTATCAAATAGGGTATGTATAAGTCATAACTTGAAAATAGCTTTAAACAATTTAATATGTTGAAGACATAATACATGGGATGGAAATACCCGGGCTAAGCTTATAGATGGCTAGTTTTATTGCACTCGTTCCTCTCACATCCACCGTATTCACCAGATTTAACTCTCAGCGACTGGCAGTTTGCAGACCTCCAAAATATGCTCGCCGGTAAGAAATTTTGCATGCATGAAGAGGTTATCACTGAAACTGTGGCCTATTTTGAGACAGAAGATAAATAGTGTAACAAAATTGGTATTGAAATGTTGGAGCGGGGCTGAAATTAATGCGTTTTTGACATTTTCGAGTTGATTTAGAGAATTTTGAGGTTTTGTATTGGAGTTGTGATTACATATGGGAATATTAAAACTGTGGCTGCAAAGAACCAATATATGTACTTATTGATCTGGTGTCCTATGTAAGATGTCCGAAATAATGAAATGAAAGGGGTCATCATTGCATCAATGTAGATACATAACTGTGATGAAGTGTCTATTATATTCACAAAAAAAAAATCTTCATTCACTCTGCCTAATTTAAGGCCCTAATATACAATAGTACATTACTGAGAAATAGTGCGGATGTCGATTAAATTTAAAAAATTATGGAACTTACATGTAAACGTCCTCTTAATTCCCTTTCATTACGCATTTTAACGTAAACTTTCTCATCCAGACTGAGACGTATCAAATCTAAAGGTTCCTTTACCGGTAGAACAACTTGCGTCTGGAAAACAAGACATTTTATAGAACTTTTTAGAGAAATTAAAATAAAGATACTTACCTGCTCTTCTTCAGTGGCCATTTTATTTGTAATAAATTTAAAGTTGAGATAAATTATTAAAGTTATTTTGTAAAACAATTAGGAAAAAAATAAATTAATTCCAAATAAAAGCGCAGTTTCGCGTAGTAAATTGTTGTTTAGAAACAAAATTAAAGAAACATAACCCTAAAAATAAAATCAATTGTCAAACGTTTATAAACAATGAAAAGGGAAATCGAACTGGCAACTCTTGTTATAATTAAGGGGTGTTTGTCTCCACTAGAAAGAAGGGCCAGACTTTGGTAAATGTATGTATGGTTAGAAATTTAAAAATAATAGTTTTCTACTTAAATGCTAATATTTTATGAGATTTATTAAAAAATTACTTATTATTTACTAAGAAATTGTAAAATTAGTAGTTTAAAAAGGATACGGTACAAATAAACAAGCTCCTTGCTGCAGACTGTCTCTGACCTTGGCACAATTTAAACGACCTTCATGCATTTGGCATTCAATCACATTATTTAAATTTGTAGTTGCTGCTGCATGATTCTTATGTTGTGGCTTTTTTCTTATTGTGCCATTGGCATCTAATTGGTTAATGCTATTATTATTATTGTTGAGCATGGGTAAGTTATCACATATCAATTCGTATAAACTATAGGCACTAAACATTTCTCCATTGTTGGTAAAATGTTTATCTTGGGCTTCCTTTAAAAGTTGTTTAGCCGGTGGTATACCACCTAGTAACATACTTACAGCTGTAAGGCCACAGGTGGGTCCCACCTGTAATATACTGGCTATATTATAAAATTCACATTTTACAGGTGGTTTATCGGCACAAATTCTGGCCAGGAAGCAAGCTTTTTGCAATTCTGGATGATCAATAGCCCATAAACATTCTTCCAATAAAGGTTTTTTACTTGTGGTCATCTGGGGCGGCGATGTCTTGTTAATATTTACATAATTCATAAATGCTGGTAAGGGCGGAGGCGGCGTTGGTGCAATAGGCAAGACGTTCGACATGTGTTATCAATTATTATATTTATCGTTTCGTTGTTATGCAATTTATCACAGCTTTATTTTCGTTTATTATTATTAATATTTAACACAATTGTATGTTTTTCGTTATGTTGAAAAATTCATCCGTCGTTCACTTATTCACACAAATCACAATTTCTTCACTGCCAATGACAACATTCGTTTTATTCTTCTTTCTTTTGTTGCGTCCACATTTTAATTTATTGGTCAGCGTGTTCTCTACAGATAATTCTTTTTAGGTTCTACTAGTTTTATCGAGAAAACTTTTTAGTTATGCATTTTCGCGACCTACGCACAATTTTGTTTTTAAAAATAAACAAAAAGTGTGTTTACTTTTTTCTTCGTTTACCTTTTCCTTTATACAATAACAAAAGAAAAGTAAACATATGATTTTTGTCACAAATGTTGAGTGTTGCCACACACAAGGGAAAATGCCAGATGCGACTGTTTATTGCGAAATGCTACACTGAGAAAAACGAATTAATAATTATTTATATCCTTGTAAAAATATGTTTTTTTTTAATTATTTTTTTATCTAAAAATATTTTTAATAAAAAATCTTCAATATTGTCATTATTTTTGTTATAAATATTTTATTCCTCGAAAGTGAGTCAACTCAAAATTTTTAAATTTTCACTTTTTGCAGCAACCACCCAATGTAAAAATCATACATCATTTCCTATACAATTTCAACAAAAATTACTTTTGAGTTGACTCACTTTCGAGGAACTAGTGCGATATATGTAAATATATTTTAATATAAAAGTGTATAAAAGTATAAAAACTAATCTAATTTTACAATTCATTATATCTAAGACTAATTTTCAATTAATTCTCCGTTGCAGTTTAAGCTAAAATTAGAAAAGAATACACTTTTTTAAAATTACAAACAAAAATATTTGTATGTTAATAAATTTACCTTTATCTTTAACCAAACTCATTATATGCGATTCCGTCTGAGATTCATAAGAAGTCAAACTAGTGATAAAATAATTTTTCATATTAGGCCAACAATTACATTTTTTATTATTCCTTTTACAAGATCTATAACAACTTGAACGTCTCAATTTGCGTTGTTTTCTTTTAGGATATTTTAACCAATCGTAAGTAATTGTAGCTTTTGATTTTGTTTCGGGACCTGGCATTGGTGTCGTTGTATCGGAAACGAAGTAATTACTAGTGTAAGGAAATCCCGGTTTTGAATTGATATATTTATCGGGAATTCGGGTATATCGTTTACATTCTCCATCGCTTAGTTTAACCCATTCTGTTAAAAAAATTAAATTTGGATCTTTTATTACAATTTGTTGGTTATTAAAGTAATGATTTTATGGACTGATAACTTGATTTCATTATTAATTTAAAAAATATATGGGTCCATGAAAATCCAAAATTGGGCCATCGGAATTTGAGGATTTTACTTATATTATTAAGATACACTTACTGCTCTTTTTGTCCATACAAATGCCCATATTGTAGTAGCAATCATTTACCATGGTGTAATTAACTCCATTTCTTGTCACACATATCGGTTCATATTCTCGAGAACAATTAGCTTGACAGTTATCACAGGGTCCTTCATGTAATTTTGTCCAAGCTAAAAAAAAAAAACATTGTAAAATTTCATATTAAAATTATGGAAAACTTTAAAAATTTTTTATAGAAAATATTCGATTTACAATTTTTTTTATAGAAAAATTTCGATATATAATTTTTTGACAGAAAATTTTCGATATAAAATTTGTATATAGAAAATTTTCGATACAAAATTTTTTTAAAGAAAATTTTTTATAGAATTTAAAAAAAAAAAATTAAATCTTTGATATACAATTTTTTATAATAAATCTTTGATATAAAATATAGAAAATTTTCGATATAAAAATTTTTTTATAGAAAATTTTCAATACTTTTTTTTGTTTCGAATTAAATATTATTTATAGAAATTTTCGATATAAATATAAAATCTTTGATATAAAATATAGAAATTTTCGATATAAAAAATTTATTAAAGAAAATGTTTGAAATAAAAAGTTTTAAAAAAATTTTCGGTATAAAAATTTTTTGATATTAAAATTTTTATAGAAAGTTTTCGGATTAAATATTATTTATAGAAAATTTTCGATATTAATTTTTTTTTAAGAAAATTTTTGATATTGAAATTCTTTTAAGAAAATTTTCGATATTAAATTTTTTTATAGAAAATTTTTAATATAAATTTTTTTTATAGAAAATTTTTAATATAACATTTTTTTATAAAAAATGTTTGATATAAAAATGTTTTAATAGAAAATTTTCGGTATAAAATTTTTAAAGAAAATTTTCGATATAAATTTTTTCTATAGAAAATTTTTTTATAGAAAATTTTGTAAAAAAAAAACTTTTCTATAGAATTTTTTTTATTAAAAATCTTTGATATAATTTTTTTTATAGAAAATCTTTGACATAAAATGTAGAAAATTTTCGACACTTTTACAGATATAAAAAAATTTTTATAGAAAATTTTGCATATTCAATGTTTTTTTTTTTTAAGTTTTTTGTATAATTTTCGATAAAAAATTTTCAATATAAAATTTTTTATAAAAAATGTTCAATATAAAAATTTTTTTAAAAAATGATCAATATAAAAATTTTTATAGAAAACTTGCGATACAAAAATTTTTTATAGAAAATTTTTGACATAATTTTATAGAATATATAGAAAATTTTCGATAAAAAATTTTTTATAGAAAATTTCGGTATAAAAATTTGTTGATATTCAAACTTTTTATAGAAAGTTTTGGAATTAAATATTATTTATAGAAATTTATTTTTTAGAAAGTTTTCGAATTAAATATTATTTATAGAAAATTTTCGATATCAATTTTTTAATGAAAATTTTCGATATTAATTTTTTTTTTTTTTAAATTTTCGATATTATAATTTTTTAGGAAAATTTTCTATATTAGAATTTTTTTATAGAAAATTTTCGATATAAAAATGTTTTAGTAGAAAATTTTTGGTATAAAATTTTTTATAGAAAATTTTCGATATAACATTTTTTTTATAGTAAATTTTCGAGATACATTTTTTTCGATTTTAAGGAAATTTCGATAATTTTTTTTTTTAGAAAATTTTTGATGGAAATAAAAATAAATTTAAAATAAAAGAAAATTTTCGAAATAAAATTAAAAAAAAAAAATTTCAAAATAAAGTTTTTTGTTCTATGTTTTTTATATCGAAATATTTTTGTTAAAATTTTTTGAAATTTTGTGCAACAATTTTTTTTGAAAATTTTTATGCAAAAAAAAAATTCCTAACAAAAATTTTGTATTGAAAAATGTTCTTAATTTTTCTTCAAAAAATATGTTATTTTGAAAATAGGAAGTTCTTGCCGATCTGTCAGAAATCAAAATGACCAGTTCAAAATTTGTATATACGTATGTGACTACTTACTATTTTTTAAATCAACATTTAAATCCATCATTTCACAAATTGTATTGAATGTATTAACAGAACCATTAGGCAGCATTCCACATATGGGAGTCGAACCAAATAAACAATCCATTTTTACTTCCGAATCCTTTTCCCTTTTTCTTTGCTTCAGATTTGATTTACCGGATGTGGAACTTTCAAGTATTTCCTCATTTTTAGTAATTTTTCCCTCCGACTTCATATCTTCAAATTTATAATTTTCTGTACTGCCCTCTTGTATTACTGAAGTTTCCTCGATGTCTAATGACTCACGATTTATTTCATGAGCGAAATTTGTTTCAGCCATAAAATTGAGGTTATTCCTATTTTTAGAGAACGGCAAAGGTTCCGCCATAAAATTTTGGTTACCCCTATTTGCAGTGAATGGCAAAGGTTGCGCCATAAAGTTTAAGTTATGTCCATTTATAGCAAAAGGCAAAGGTTTTACAAGAGATTGTTCAAGGCCAGAATCTCCAAGTTCATATTCTTCTTTTTTATCTTCCAATAATCGATCGTCCATATTTTCCGGTGATATTAGTCCGTTAATTTTATTTAATTCTTCATCATAAACTTCATTAACCGGCATGGGATCATGAAAGGCTGAAGATTCTTTATTCATAAACTGAGTTTGAAAAGCCGGTGGCAAATAAACGTACAAATTATTTGGCAATACCATTGAAGGATTTTTATTATCCACAAACTTTTTCGACTGATATTTTGTATCATCTGATCTATACTGATGATAATAATTACTTTCATAACTTCTCCTTTTAATTGGATCTGTTTCATTGGTAATCTTCTCAGTATGTTGGCGGGCGTTTGCGTAGTCTTCAGCGCACACTCCCTCTTTGACAATCGTCCAATCTGTGTTAATCGAAAATTATGTAGGATACATTTTTTAAGGATTTGGAGTTCACTTACCCCTATTAAACTTAACATTTTCAGCATTTAGAATACATTCATTTCTAAAGGACGATTTCACACCCATATATGAACCACATACGGGATTAAATACATTCTTACAAGGTATTGGCCTTCTTTTACTTTTAGTGTTCACTGAGCGTTTTTGTAAAGTTTTATTTGGATTTTTTAATGTATTTTGAGATTGACATTCGGATGTGGGGATCATAAGGTAATCTGAAATTAAAAATTTGGTTTAAAATTTTTTTTAGAAAATTTTTGATACAAAAATTTTTAATAGAAAATTTTTGATACAAAAATTTTTAATAGAAAATTTTTTATAAAAAATTTTCGACATATTATTTTTTTTATAGGAAATTTTTGATATAAAGTTTTTTATAGAAAATTTTCGATATAATTTTTTATAGAAAATATTCGATATAAAATCTTTTAATAGAAATTTTTGATATGAAATTTTTGTATAGAAAATTAAAAAATATAAAAAATTTTGTTGTATAAAATTTTCGATCTAAATTTTTTTTATAAAAAGTTTTTAATACCAATTTTTTTTATAGAAAATTTTGGATATAAAAACTTTTTTATAGAATTTTTTTTAATAGAAATTTTTTATGTAGAATTTGAGACATACAATTTTTTATAGAAAATCTTTGAAGAAAAAATTCAATATAACAATTTTTTATAGAAAATTTTCGATATAAAATTTATTTATAGAAAATATTCGATACACAATTTTTTTATAAAAAAATTTCGATATTCAAATTTTTTAAAGAAAAAAATTTTTTTTAGAAAAAATTTTGTTTAACAATTTTTTTTATAGAAAAATTTTCGATATAAAAATTTTTTATAAAAAATTTTTGATGTGCAATTTTTTTATGGAAAATTTTCGATTCACAAATTTTTTATAGAAAATTTTCTATGTACAATTTTTTTTTGAAAATTTTTGATATAAAATTCTAATATAGAAAATTTTTTATAGAAAATTTCTTATAGAAAATTTTTGATAAAAAAACTTTGTGTTGAAAATTTTCGATATAAATTTTTTTTTATAGAAAAATTTCACATTAAATTTTTTAAAGAAAATTTTTGATAAATAAATTTTTATAGAAAGTTTTCAATGTAAAATTTGTTATGGAAAATTTTCGATTCAAATTTTTTTTGCAAAATTTTCAAAATTTCCGATTTATAAATTTTTAATAAAAAAATTTAATATATAAATATTTTATAGAAATTTTTTAATATAAAAATTTTGCGTAGAAAATTTTAAATATAAAAATTTTATGTAGAAAATTTTCGATGTTAAAATTTTTTTAAAAAAATTTTCGTTACAAAAATTTTTTGTAGAAAATTTATTGAAACTTTTATAGAAAGTTCGAATTGTAATAATTTTTTATAGAAAATTTCTTATATTCATTTTTTTATAAAAATTTTTTTAAAGAAAATTTTTGATATACAAATTTTTTATATAAAATTTTTCTTCAAAAATTTTTGATATTAAAAGTTTTTATAGAAAATTTTTGAAATTAAATTTAATTTAGAAAATTTTGGACATTCAAATTTGTTATAGAAAATTTCTGATATGAAATTTTTTTTAGAAAATTTTTGATAGAAAATTTTTGATATTAAAATTTTTTATAAAAAAATTTTTATTAATTATTAATAGAAAATTTTTAATATTAAAATTATTTCCAGATATTGAAATTTTTGATAGAAAATTTACGATATAAAATTTTTTTATAGAAAATTTTCGATACAAACATTTTTTTTTTAAATTTTCGATATAAAATTTTTTAATAAAAAATTTTAGATATAAACATTTTTTATAGAAAGTTTTCGATATAAAAATTTTAAATAGAAAGTTTTCGATATACTATAAAAAAATGTTCGATATAAAATTTTTTTTTATAAAAAATTTTCGATATAAATTTTTTTTTTCGATATAAACATTTTTTATAGAAAATTTTCGATATAAAAATTTTTTATAGAAAATTTTCGATATAAAAATTTTTTATAGAAAATTTTCGATATAAAAATTTTTTATAGAAAATTTTCGATATAAAAATTTTTTATAGAAAATTTTCGATATAAAAATTTTTTATAGAAAATTTTCGATATAAAAATTTTTTTATAGAAAATTTTCGATATAAAAATTTTTTATAGAAAATTTTCGATATAAAAATTTTTTATAGAAAATTTTCGATATAAAACTTTTGAAATTAAATTTTTGGTAAAATTATTTTTTTACAAAAAATGTTCAATATAGATTTTTTATAAAAAATGTTTAATATAAATTTTTTATAGAAAATTTTCTATCTATATTTTTTAGAGAATTTTTTCGATACAAATTTTTGTATAAATTTTTTTATAGAAAATTTTTGTATACATTTTTTTATAGAACATTTTTGTATAATTTTTTTTATAGAAAATTTTTGTATAATTTTTCTTTTAGAAAATTTTTGTATAAATTTTTTTATACAAAATTTTCGACACAAAAATTATTTATAGAAAATTTTCCATATTAAAATTTTTAATATTAAAATTTTTGATATTAAAATTTTTAATATTAAATTTTTTGATATTAATATTTTTTTATAGAAAATTTTTGATATTAATTTTTGGATAGAAATTTTTGTATGGTTACATCTTTTAAAGAAAAATTTCGATATTCAAATTTTTGATATTCAAATATTTATATGTTAAAAATTTTTACAGAAAATTTTTGATATTCATTTTTTTTTTATAGAAAATTTTTGTTATTTAAATTTTTTACAAACAAATTTTTGATATTACATTTTTGAAAGAAAATTTATGATATTAAAATTTTTTTTATGGAAAATCATCGTTTGATATTAAAACTATTTACAGAAAATTTTTGATATTATTTTTCTTATTTTGTATCTTATTAAATATTCGATGATAAATATTCTATTCTTCAATATATGACCCTCTATTAGAACACTTTCCGGTTCATATTTTAAAATTGAACCTTGTGTGTAAAATTTTATATACATTTCCAATTTAATCGACCTATTCTAAAATGAGGTCAATGGTAAAAAAATGTTGAATGATAATTAAATAATAAAGCCCAGTTTAACCTTTTATTTAGACTACTTTATGGACCACGCTTTAAAACGGGTCATGGTACTTGATGTTTAATTTTTTTAAGAAAATTTTTAATAGAAAATATTTTTTTATGTAATTTTCAATATAAATTGTTATTATCTTGCATTAATTGTTGATCATGAAATAAAAACAACATTTTTTTTCTTTCAATTAAAAACCGAAAAAATGCTGATTGTTATTTTTATTTTATTAATAATCTTTTCAACTCACCCATATTTGTTTCACAAACAAATTTAATCATTTCACACTGATTACTAAAAAGTTTATATTCGGAAGTTCTAAAATTTCTAGCACACACCGGCTGGTAAACATTGGCACAGGTGAATTGACAATCATTCATACAATATTTTAAAGGCACTTTTTTGAAATCTTCAAAAAGAAACAACAAAAATTAAAAGTGATTAAAAAACGGTGAAACATTAAACCACAAAAAAGAGATAAAAGCCAAAAAATGAAAGAATTAAATAACACACACTTGTTTTATCCTGTAATTGTACTCGTCGTCGTATATCCTTATTCCATCCTTCGAACAGACAATCATTGGAGAATAGGAAAAATTGTTTGTGTCGAATACCACAAACCGGAATACCATCACTGGGACATGATTTTGTTAGTTCATCTAATAGTAAATTGTTAGATGAATCCCTAAAACTACTTGCACGCTCTAGCCACGAAATCGTTAACACAACAAACAACAATTCACTACAACGAATAAACATTTGTAGAGTTTAACTTCGTCGTTTTCTATTTTTTTTTTCACAAAAATTCACTTTTACGTTTCTGGATTTTCTGTCTTGAATTTCAGTTATATGTAGTTTTTTTTTGTGTTGTTGCTGCACTTTTAACTCATAAACTGTCGATGTGGGGGGTGGGGAAGGCGAAATAGTTGAACGTTTGTTACGCGAAAACTTGTTAATACAAACTGTTTGCTTTAATTCGAAGATCAAATGGTTTTATATGTTTAGGGGATTCTCTGTATATACTACGAGTATCTACAACAAATATTTTGAAACTATAAACTCCATGGCTCTTCTACTCTACCAACTACCACTACTAGTGAAACATCTAAAGCAAACAAACGTTATAACATTACCACTACTGTTGCAACATTTTGAGCCAACTAACATGTTCTTCATATTGTTGTTTTCATAGCGGATGACTATGATGATGGTCGTCATCGTCATCATCACCGTCATCATCACCGTCATCCCATACAAACGTTGGTACAGATAATGTTACTGTTTTAGTGGGTATTTGTGGTATTTTCTTTATCACAGCTTTTATTGCTGCAAAAGTATTGGAACTACTAGTTCGTTAACAGTTATACAATACAATGCAATACATAAATACATATTAGGTGTACGGTGAATGTGTACAAATACTCTCTAGTATTTGTATAGAAAAACGTCTAATCTTAACTCTTTCACTATAATCTATTAGAACAAGTTTGCCATTTTGGTGTGGGAATTCGTTTTCCCTGACCGAACAGTTTACGTTTAACTTGCAGCAGATGATGTTGCTAATACTTCAGAATTTTAAGGAAATATATCGGGTTATCCATTTTGCGGTTTCAAAAGTGAACGTAAATAAAACACATATAAAATATTTTTTACCATCAAAAAGAATGGGGGGTATATTGAGATTGTCATTCCGTTTGTAATTTCCTTAATATTGGCTCAAAAACCAAAATTGAAGTATATTTTGAATCCTTATGAAATTCTAAGACGATTGAGCATGTCCGTCTGTCTATCTGTTGTCGGCACGATAAAACCTTAACGAAAGGATATAGGTCACTGAAGTTTGGCACAAATACTCTTCATTTCTTGGAAAAATTTGGTATTGAAATCGGGCAAAATCGGTTTGCATTTGACAATAGCACCCGTATAACCTCGTCTAGGCTAATTGCCTTTTTGCTAATAAATGACAAATTATAACAGCTATGATCATAAAATTTGGTATATAGAAGTTTTACATAAGTACTAGGCAGCATTTAAAATTTCATAGAAATCGGTTTACATTTAACCATAGCTTCCATAAAAAAAACTTACGGAAACAGCCTAAATTCCACCTGAATTACACTGATAAACTGTAATAGTTTTGGCCACTAAATTTATCACAAGGAAGTCTTTTATAAATACCAGCCAGTGTGCAAAATTTTGTCACAATCGGTCACCATTTGACCATAGCTCCCATATAAAAAACTTACGGAAACACAAAAATACAAAAAGAAAACGGGGTTTATATCCGTCTGTCCGTCAGATAAAAGCGCGATAGCTCCTTAACTACAAGAGCTAGAGAGACAAAATTGTACAAGAGTATGTATGTAACAGAAGTTGTGTACTGAAAATGGGCGAAATCGGTTCACATTTAGTTAGAGCTCCCATATAACCCCACCCCGGGAAACACATATAAAAAACACTCCCGGAAACCAAAAAAAAATGTGGCAAAGGCCAGTTAAAAGCTATTAAATTAGAAACTATGACAGCTATATCCACTTAATTTTTAAAAAAACGAGCTTTATATAAATACCAGCCAGTGTGTAAAATTTTACAATCGGTCAACATTTGGCTATAATTCTTATATATATATAACATCCTCTTTTTATATCTACAATCAAAAAAATTCGGAGGTACAAGCAGCATATTAAAATTACACCAATGTCCAGACTTTATATGCGGTATTAGGAACTCCTAACAAAATATATGGACCTGCCGTATTACTATCAACATGTTTATCCCAACTAAATATTAAGCTTAACGAAAAGTATTTAACAGACTATTAATGCGAAACTAAACGAGGTTATGAGATTAAATTTTGTGCAAAGTAAATACTAGGGAAACCACTTACTTACACTTACTTACTGCAACCGAATTTAGTCGAAATATTTTGCTAACAATACTAACTAGCGTAACAACTTTTTTCGAATTTGGCCCACATTTTGAATTAGCTGCACCCTCGTAGATATATGAGAGATATTTCTAAATTTAACACAACCTGATGGTGAGTATATAAGATTCGGCACAGCCGAATATAACACTCTTACTTGTTTATTATAAAGTTTGAACGTTGACATTATGTGTGAAACACTACATCATTTATATGACCTCGCGAAATGTTGCAAGCATTGATTCTTTTGAGGTAATTTTTGACCACTTTTTGACACATATTAGGCGGTATTTCATCCATAACTTGACTAATGTGGGTTTTTAAGTGCTTAAGAGTTAAAGGTTTATCTGCATAAACACGGTATTTCGCGTAGCCCCACAAAAAAAAGTCTAATGGTTTCAAATCGTATGATCTTGGTGGCCAGTTGATATTGCCCCGACGAAAAATTAAGCGGCCAGGAAATATCTCTTGCAATTAAGATTCGCTCGAGTTGTGTGGCATGTGGCACCGATTTGTTGAAACCACATATTCTCCAAGTCGTATTCTTTAATAGCAGGCAAAAAAAGTCGGTTATCATATAACCACAACGCTCCGAATTCATGGAATCGACACAATCGGGTCTTCGGCGTCACTTTCACTTACAGCAGCAATATTTTCAGCGGAACAAGCGAAACGATGATGCACAGGCCTTACAATATTTGTAACCGCTTCAGTCGCATTAAATTTCTTCACAATTTTGCCAATTGCTGGCGTAGTTGCAAACCATAATCTCCTCATAAAGTGCGATATGTGGCTGTTGCAGAATCACCATTTTTGTAGTACGTTTTGATCATTTTTATGCGTTTTGTGATACTTAAGCGATTCATTTTCGTCAATATCAGACTTTCAACTGAAAAGAAACAATTGATTTAAACTTAGTTTGACAGATGTCGAATTCCAGTCCTATAGTTTTAAAACCACGAAATGGATAACCCTTTATATTTTTTGTTCTTTTTTTAATACACATAACATAAAAAATATATATAAACCATATATGAGCCGTAACAATGGTAATGGTACCTTAACGTAAACCGATCCATTTAGATTACTTTATGAGTCTATTTTTAAATGATCGCACCAAAATGTAAAAACTCCAGTATTAAAATGTTTATACCCTTCACCATAATAAGTGGAAAAGGTATATTGGGTTTATGCTGACGTTTGTAGCGTATAGATATATTGGTCTGAGACACACCTTTTAGTATATCGATCGACTCAGAATCGCTTACTGAGTTGATTTAACGATTTACGCTTGTTAGCAAAGTACAGGTTGTAATTTTAAAGATGATTTGATGAAATTTGACACAGACTTATTGGGCACAATCGAATTACTATTTCGTGTACCTCCTATAAGGATGCCTTCCCGGAATAGAGCCCTTTACAGCCACAAACTTAACTGTTGCTTATAGTAACTTGAAACAGTGTACCTAATTTTGTAGGAATCGACCCATATTTGACCATGACTTCCATACAAAACACATTCTCAAACATTTTTTAAATACCCAGAAAAGCACAAATAAATATTTTGCAAATATAAACCGTTAACCGCAATTTGGTAACCATCGATCCACAATTGACCCTAGCTTCCATATCATGTCCTTAACCGGAAATGGCATAAAACTACTTAAACTCGAAATTTTGAAAAAATAGCACGTATATGCATGTCTCTAAGACTTAAGGAAAACTTGTTAAATTATTGGTCCATATTTATTTGACCATATTTTCTTTGAAGTGCATTGTTCGGTCTACTGGCCTTTCGACTACCAAGAGATGAACTCTAACCTATATTAAGTGAATCATTAGAATTGGATTCCCTACTGTCACAAATTAGCTGATTTTATCTCCTTTACAAATTCGGAAAGCTTCAAAATAGACTTTGAAGCACTGGCCTAATTATAAGAGTATTCCACTTTCTGTTGGATATAGTTGTTGTAAATAGTAAGGAGGCACTTGAATGATTCTTTTGACACTTAAAAAGTGTAGTTAGTCCAACGGATATTACATTAAATTTTCATGCCATGACATCTTAATTGCAAATACCAAGTTCCGACAGGTGGCGCCACTGAAAATTGCTAAAAGTTAATTTAATCGTAAACTGTGCATTTGATCTAGCTATGGTCTTAAGCAAAGTTTTTGCGTATGGATCACTTAAGGTTTCTAAGTTGGTATGACTAATTTCCAAAAGGTAGCGCCACTGAAAGTTACTTTAAATGAATTAAATCGTAAGCTGCGCATTTGATCATGCTATGATCTTGAGCAAAGTTATTGAGCATGAGGTTTCTAATTTGGTATGACCAATTTCCGATAGGTGATGCCATTTAAAATTTCTTACAATGAATTTAGTCGTAAACTGTGCATTGGATCATGCTATGATCTTCACCAAAGCTGTTGCGCATGAGCCGACGAAGGTTTCTATGTTGGTGTGACTGCTTTTCGCGTTAGCGTCACTGAAAATAAATAAAATAAAAATAAATTGAATCGTAAACTGTGATTTGAATTCGCCGATTTTTGAGTAAAAGCTGGTTAAATTTAAGTTTTGTTCAATTTAAATAAAGATCAGTCTGTGGAAAATATACATGTGGGCAAATCCTGCGTGACGGACGATACATTTGTATGGACTTTGTTTTACTTAAATGTATACCATTGTCGTTCTACACTAGATATCTTCGCACAGATTTCAGAGAATATTAGCACATCGATTGTGCAATCAAATGGCATTTTTTAATTCACACACTTCTTTTGGATGAAAAAGATATTCGTTTTTAAAGTGTTGTGACGGACGCTACAGAAAATGGAAGTGACTTTTTTTCAACACGTGTTTCTGTAATTTTCATCAAATCGGTCATAGTAATAAAAAAATTGTAAATACATTAACGATAGAGGAAAATCAGAGGATTAAAAAAACAGCTTTTATAAAATATTTTAAAGTTTCCAGTTTCAACAAAAATCCATAAATGAACTGTTGCGGACGCTACTTGACGGACGATACAGTTTTTACTTGAATGTTTTTTATTAGGAAAAAAATCATATTTCATATTTTTTTTTAAGATTCGTAAATCAGTGAAAATATTGATTTTATTTGTTCCCGAATTTTATCTCCTTCCTTTTCATATTCGCGGTTAAAATGCGATTTTTGGGCACAATTTAATATCTTAAATTTAATCTGTGGATATAGACAGTGTTATTGCTTTATGAATAAGATAGACATGTGTTCGTAAATTTTGTATTTAATAGATATCATTTCGTAAAAAACATATACTGTGACGGACGCTACACACTTTCCTATACATATTATTCTGTAAAATGCTATATAAACATCTATATATTTTCAGCCTAATTAAAAGCTTAGTATAAGTTCTTTTACGAACCAAGTTCAATTGGAGAAAAAAGAAAAATTGCACTAGTCAAATTAAAAAAACCTTTATATCTGTGACGGACGCTACACACTGTGAGCCCTTTTTTATATCACTCCAATTACTTTTGATGGGTCTTTTTACATCTAATTGTATAAAATGAAGCAGACTTTGAGTCCCTACTGAAACTTGGTACCTAAATGGAATAAAAATTCGAGATGGGTACAAATAAAGACCTGCCATTCACGAAGAAAGAAATCAGAAATTGTATCCATTATATATTCTAAAGGATCAATATATGGTTAATTTTTCCATAAACACAAATACGAGATTTTGACAGTTTTAAAATTTTGACCTTTTTGGATTTGCCCATATGCTTTTTTAAATAGTTATTTCCGTTGTCAAAGGTCAAAGTTTGTTTTTTTTAATTTAGCATAGCAAAATCACAAAATTTTTAGAATTTTGTATCGAGAATGGGTAAGAATTCATAAAAGTAATAAATTTATACCAAAATTGAGTCATTTTCATATCATATTTTTGATATGAAAATCATGAATTTAACCTTTGAACCCTGAGAAGAAAGGGTTAAGCTTTTCCAATTAAAAAAATTTTTGTATGCATTATCTATAGATTGGACAATAATATTTATGAACAGTTTTATTAAAATTAACGACAGCTACCTTTTACCAAGCATCTCCTCAAATTTTGACAAAAAAAAATTAAATTTTCGCGAAATTCGACAGAATAAAATAGCGGGAACGGCAAAACTCTTCAAGAAATCGGCCAAAAATTTTTTGATTATCTTTCCCCCATTTGTAGATTTTAACACCCAGATGAAAAAAAATTTAATTTTTAATATTTGTTGAACAAATTAAAAAAAAGTTGTATGATACCAAAATTTAGTAAATACAAATCTCGATGTATTGTAAAGAAAAGACACTCAGTGGTATAGGGTATCATATGATCGGTCTTGGCTGACTTTAATATATACTTTCATACTTATTTAGAAAATTTGCATTTGTTAGCATTATTTAAATTTTTATTGTTTTGTTGTCACTGAAATTCTGCACGATAATTGGGTTAATCTTCTGTTTTGTTTTCATATTCTTAAACTAAACAAAACAATATTTGCACACAAAAATGAAAACAATTAAGAGCAATAACTACAATAATGAACGATAAATACGAAAATATGAACGATATTATTCTATCAACTTTTGAAATGCTTAGTTATAAATTATAATTGGCTCTTGGCACATGGAAATCTTGTGGCTATTAAAAGAAACGTGCTTTGGCAGTTTCATTTTAGTTGAAGTGAAATATGAAAATAAATGACGATATGATGGCATACCAAAAATAAAACTTATTAATAAAATTTAAGAAGCTTAATTATAATTTTTTTAATGAATAAATTATATACTCAAATAAAATGCACATATATACATTTGCGAGTTTTTTTTTTAACACTAGACCACAATAGAACAAGAGGGTATTATATCGAGCAACTAAGAACTTTTGTGAGTCTATTAAATTCAACTTAAACGATGCAATATGGCCAAAATTTAGTTTTGGGTGCCAAAAAAGATAAAATATATAAAATATGTGAGTTTTGACATTATGTCTTTTTTTAAGAAATATAAATACCTCATACAAAAGCAATTTGGAATAACCAAATCCTTTTTGCTTTTTTAAAATATTTTTCCTGTTTTAATACATAATGAAAACGATGTTCCTTTTTTTCTATAACTCTTGAAATATCTTCAATTTGCTGTTATTGCTCTTTTGTATTTATTTCGATACTAAGTGCACTTTACCCGGAAAAATATTTATTACATAAACAAAATCTACTTTAGGACTAAATACAAAAGCAGAGCTGGGAAAATTTGTATAACAAAAACATTGTAAAATCAATACAACGTAAAAGAAAATAAATATAATCTAATAATCGGGCTATGAATTAAAGCAAGTGTATTTTAAAAAACCAAAAAACTCATAACGATTACCTCAACTATAATTATCCATCTCTGTAAACAGTGAAACCAGAAATTTGGTCATAAACAATATTATATGAAAAATTTCTATAGAAAATTTTTATATGAAAAATTTCTATAGAAAATTTTTCTAAGAAAAATTTCTATTGAAAATTTTTTATATGGAAAATTTCTATAGAAAATTTTTCTATGAAAAATTTCTATAGAAAATTTTTCTATGAAAAATTTCTATAGAAAATTTTTCTATGAAAAATTTCTATAGAAAATTTTTATATGAAAAATTTCTATAGAAAATTTTTATATGAAAAATTTCTATAGAAAATTTTTCTAAGAAAAATTTCTATTGAAAATTTTTTATATGGAAAATTTCTATAGAAAATTTTTCTATGAAAAATTTCTATAGAAAATTTTTCTATGAAAAATTTCTATCGAAAATTTTTATATGAAAACTTTCTATAGAAAATTTTTATATGAAAAATTTCTATCGAAAATTTTTATATGAAAAATTTCTGTAGAAAATTTTTATAAAAAATTTTTATATGAAAAATCTGTGGAAAATTTTTATATATAAATTTCATTACAAAATTTTTATATGAAAAATTTCTATTAAAAATTTTTAAATGAAAAATTTCTGTAGAAAAATTTTGTATGAAAAATTTCTATAGAAAATTTTTAAGTGAAAAATTTCTATAGAAAATTGGTATAAGAAAAATTTTCATATGAAAAATTTCTATAGAAATATCAAAAATTTCTGTAGAAAAATTTTTATATGAAAAATCTCTATAAAAAATTTTTGTATGAAAAATTTTTTATAGAAATTTTTTCTATGAAAAATTTCTGTATGTATTTTTTACATCAATAATTTCTATAGAAAAATTTGTATATCAAAAATTTCTGAGGAAAAATTTTTATACCAAAAATTTCTGTAGAAAAATTTTTATATGAAAAATTTTCTATAAAAAAATTTCATATGAAAAATTTTCTATAAAAAATTTTCATATGAAAAATTTTCTATTAAAAATTTTGATATGAAAAATTTTCTATTAAAATTTCATATGAAATATTTTCTATATACAATTTTTACATGCAAAATTGTCTATAAAAAATTTTATATGAACAATTTTATATAAACAATTTTTATATAAAAAATTTTCTATAAAAAATTTTTATATGAAAAATTTTCTATAAAAAATTTTTATATGAAAATTGTCCATAAAATTTTTTTATATGAAAAATTTTCTAAAAAAAAAAAATTTATATGAAAAATTTTCTACAAAAAATTCTTATAGAAAATTTTTCGTATAAAGTTTTTCATATAAAAGTTTTCTATAAAAAATTTTTATATGAAAAATTTTCTATAAAAAATTTTTATATGAAAAATTTTCTATAAAAAATTTGTATATGAAAAATTTTCTATTAAAAATTTTTATATGAAAAATTTTCTATTAAAAATTTTTATATGAAAAATTTTTATAACAATTTTTATACGAACAATTTGTATATGAAAAATTTTCTATAAAAAATTTTTATATGAAACAATTTTTATAAAAAAATTTTATATGAAAAATTTTTTATAAAAAGTTATTTTATGAAAAATTTTCTATAAAAAAATTTCAAATGAAAAATTTTCTATATGAAAAATTTTCTATACAAAATTTTTATATAAAAAATTTTCTATAAAAAATTTTTATATGAAAATTTTTCTATAAAAAATTTGTATATGATAAATTTTCTATAAAAAATTTTTATATGAAGAATTTTCTATAAAAAATTTTTATATGGAAAATTTTCTATGAAAAATTTTCTATAAAAATTTTTATATGAAAAATTTTTTCTAAAAAAATTTTATATGAAAAATTTTCTTAAAAAAATTTTGTATAAAAAAATTTCTATATAAAATTTTTATATGAAAAATTTTTTATAAAAAATTTTTATATGAAAAATTTTCTATAAAAAATTTTTATATGAAAAATTTTCTATAAAAAATTTGTATATGAAAAATTTTCTATAAAAAATTTTTATATGAAAAATTTTCTTTAAAAAATGTTCTATAGAAAACTTTTATATAAAAAATTTTCTATTAAAAATTTTTATTTTCGTTTTTTCGAAATTTTTATATGAAAAATTTTCTATAAGAAATTTTTACAATATATGAAAACATTTTTAATTGAAAAATTTTCTATGTGAACAATTTTCTATAACATTTTGTCTACAAAATCGAGGGCTTGCATATTTGCGTTTTTCCTGGCTATAACTTTAGTGTTTGATGGCTTTTCTTTTTATATGTATTATAGTTATTTTGTCAAGCATAAAAATATAAAAACTTATGTTATTTTCCATTTCTATTACAATAACTCTCCACTTTACTCTGTTCTATTCTATTCCAATCTATTTATTTCTATTTAAATAAAAGTTGCGTTTTATTTAGAGTGATATTTTTGAAGATGAATAAGAATAAAGTAGACACAAGAAAGAAAAATGCAAAAATATGAGTAACTTTTCTTTTCACGGTAATTTTTATAGAAAAATGCGTAGATGCATTTTGCTCACTCTGATGAATAAGTTTTCAATAAAACTTTTGTCATCTTTTAAGACTTATTGATACTTCAAATTGATTGGTTGCATACGAATGCTCGTAATACACGTTGCAATGCGTCGCATCTGTGAAAATAGATTTGAGTACTTTGTTGCTAAATTTGAAAATTGTTTTGCTTTTTTATTAATAGCAATTCACATATTGATTGTTTTTTTGTTCAGTTAAAGATTGAAACGAAATAGAAGCACGTATTTAAAGATTTTGAATTTCTTTTGAATTTGAAGAACTTTTGAATAATATTCATCTATTAAACAATTGCTTTTCATAGTTAAGTTATTTTTTTCTATGTATGTGTTATTACCGTAAGCTTACCTCCGATGGAAATATGACTTATCGAAATGGGCATTTTGTTTGAATCGTTGAAGTCAAATCTATTTTCTCTGTGCTATTTTCTTCAAGTTTGGCCAAATGTGGGATTTAGAGCGTACTAGGCAGCAATTCGTAAATTCAAATCAATCAGTCATTTAAGATGCTTATGGCCATGACTACTAGATTTGCCATTAATCGGCATTTTGAAGATTTTTGATCTGAAAAATAGTAAAGACCAGATATGCAGATTTTGGGTAGAAAATTGCGATTTAAAGAATAATATCGAAAACATTGGAACTTACAGAGTCAAAATTTGGGTATATAAAATATTTTCTACAGAAAAATTTTTAATACAAATTTTTTTCTATGTAAAAATTTTCCATTTAAAATTGTTTCTGAAGAAAAATTTTCAATTTAAAATTGTTTCCTCCTAAAAGTGAAATTTTTGTAGTAAAATTTTCTAGATTTTATAGAGCAATTTTTAATATAAAATGTTTGTAAAGAAAATTTTTTAATATATAAAAAATTTTCTTTTCTTATATAAAATTTTTTGTAAAAACAAATTTTCAATATGATTTTTTTTAAGAAAAATGTTTAATATGAAATCTGTTCTATAGAAAAATAATTAGTGCTATAGAAACATCTTTAATTAATTAAATATTTGGCTGTATTTGAGAATTCCGATTGTCGTTTTTTTTTTTGAAAAATATTCCGATTTTTCACGAAAAATTTCTGGCCCTGCCTATGGCTTCAATTGAATCTTCGATCGAAATTTTCAATATGATTTTTTTCTTTTAGAGAAATGTTTAATATGAAATCTGTTCTATAGAAAAATAATTTGTGCTATAGAAACATCTTTAATTAATTTAATATTTGGCTGTATTTGAGAATTCCGATTGTGGATTTTTTTGGAAAAATATTCCGATTTTCACGAAAAATTTCTGGCCCTGGTGTGGCTTCAATTGAATCTTCGATCGGCCAAAACCAGTTCGTGAATTTTTTCAATTATTTCTAATGTAGGGCTCGTCGTTCAGAACGTTCTTGAACGGCAACATCGAAATTCAATAAACCACTTCTTTGCCGTGGAAATTGATAGTAAAGGGTATTATATAGTCGAGCAAAATTAACTTTTTACTTCTTTAATTTAAAACGATTTCTACTTACTTTAAGAAATATTTATTTAAATATTAAAAAACTTTTTCCAAACTTAGGTATATCTATTTTATATTTTTAAAAGTTTTTATATGAATTAATTGTCTATTGCCCTTGGGCTTAAACAAATAAGAAACTGTGTGAATTTGTTTAGTTTGATTTTTAAGGGTTAAATTAAATGACCTTAAAATTGACTGTAAAAAATGTATTTAATACCCAGCAGTTTAAAATTGATTGACATCTCCAAAACATGTAAATTGACCAGAAATATTTTACATTTTTGTCCCAAACTTGATAACTCTAAGATATGGCATATAAAGCAAACACTTTACCTTCTTGTCCTGTTTTGCTACTGCTGGGTAGTACTTAAATATATTATATGAAAATGTATGTATGTATTTTCAGATTTAAGCAAATGCTTTAAATAATTGTTTGAATAGGAGTTAAATACAAATACTTAGGCATTTAATGTAAACAAAAACATTCGTATTTTTCTAAGACTTAAATTGGTTATATACTCGTGCAAATATAGACTTACTAACAAACATATTTATATAAATTGATATATACTTATATAATCTTAAGATTTTGTATATTTCCAGTTAAAAGGTCACACATACATGCATGCCTATGTATGTATACGTGTCTTAACATTGAAGTCAATGTAATTTCTTATAATTTTCCTTAGATTTTTGGTTAGTTAAGGGCAAATTTCATTTATATATTCTATGGCAAACACTTATATAAACACCCACAAATACATTCACTCACACGCATATACTTAATATCCTGTTATCACACACACACACATACATTAATATCTTAAAAGATTTGAATCTTTAATTTACTTTGATTAATTTTGTATTTATTTATGTATTTACATAATAAGTTTATACCTTTAACATTTTATTTACAATTGGCCAAAGAACAAATACCCTAAAGAAAATATCAAATTATTATTTGAATTGTTAATGAATTGAAAATTTGATTGAAAACTAAATAGGTTTTCGGTTTGATTAAAGAACAAAATACTTTTGATTTAAAATCATTTAATTAAATTTCTGCAAATAACTTGGAATCATAGGTATTGTGTTAATTGAATACTAAAGAATTTTTAAAGACTAATATTAATTTATTTTTTTTAATGTAATTTAATAAACATTTGCTTTAAGAAATAAATTTGGAGTAGCAAATCTACAATTCAATATAAATGACATTTAATGTTGGATAAATTCTAGTTATGTTCTAGTTCTGATCTAGTTCTGTTCTAGTTCTGTTCTAGTTCTGTTCTAGTTCTGTTCTAGTTCTGTTCTAGTTCTGTTCTAGTTCTGTTCTAGTTCTAGTTCTGTTCTAGTTCTGTTCTAGTTCTGTTCTAGTTCTGTTCTAGTTCTGTTCTAGTTCTGTTCTAGTTCTGTTCTAGTTCTGTTCTAGTTCTGTTCTAGTTCTGTTCTAGTTCTGTTCTAGTTCTGTTCTAGTTCTGTTCTAGTTCTGTTCTAGTTCTGTTCTAGTTCTGTTCTAGTTCTGTTCTAGTTCTGTTCTAGTTCTGTTCTAGTTCTGTTCTAGTTCTGTTCTAGTTCTGTTCTAGTTCTGTTCTAGTTCTGTTCTAGTTCTGTTCTAGTTCTGTTCTAGTTCTGTTCTAGTTCTGTTCTAGTTCTGTTCTAGTTCTGTTCTAGTTCTGTTCTAGTTCTGTTCTAGTTCTGTTCTAGTTCTGTTCTAGTTCTGTTCTAGTTCTGTTCTAGTTCTGTTCTAGTTCTGTTCTAGTTCTGTTCTAGTTCTGTTCTAGTTCTGTTCTAGTTCTGTTCTAGTTCTGTTCTAGTTCTGTTCTAGTTCTGTTCTAGTTCTGTTCTAGTTCTGTTCTAGTTCTGTTCTAGTTCTGTTCTAGTTCTGTTCTAGTTCTGTTCTAGTTCTGTTCTAGTTCTGTTCTAGTTCTGTTCTAGTTCTGTTCTAGTTCTGTTCTAGTTCTGTTCTAGTTCTGTTCTAGTTCTGTTCTAGTTCTGTTCTAGTTCTGTTCTAGTTCTGTTCTAGTTCTGTTCTAGTTCTGTTCTAGTTCTGTTCTAGTTCTGTTCTAGTTCTGTTCTAGTTCTGTTCTAGTTCTGTTCTAGTTCTGTTCTAGTTCTGTTCTAGTTCTGTTCTAGTTCTGTTCTAGTTCTGTTCTAGTTCTGTTCTAGTTCTGTTCTAGTTCTGTTCTAGTTCTGTTCTAGTTCTGTTCTAGTTCTGTTCTAGTTCTGTTCTAGTTCTGTTCTAGTTCTGTTCTAGTTCTGTTCTAGTTCTGTTCTAGTTCTGTTCTAGTTCTGTTCTAGTTCTGTTCTAGTTCTGTTCTAGTTCTGTTCTAGTTCTGTTCTAGTTCTGTTCTAGTTCTGTTCTAGTTCTGTTCTAGTTCTGTTCTAGTTCTGTTCTAGTTCTGTTCTAGTTCTGTTCTAGTTCTGTTCTAGTTCTGTTCTAGTTCTGTTCTAGTTCTGTTCTAGTTCTGTTCTAGTTCTGTTCTAGTTCTGTTCTAGTTCTGTTCTAGTTCTGTTCTAGTTCTGTTCTAGTTCTGTTCTAGTTCTGTTCTAGTTCTGTTCTAGTTCTGTTCTAGTTCTGTTCTAGTTCTGTTCTAGTTCTGTTCTAGTTCTGTTCTAGTTCTGTTCTAGTTCTGTTCTAGTTCTGTTCTAGTTCTGTTCTAGTTCTGTTCTAGTTCTGTTCTAGTTCTGTTCTAGTTCTGTTCTAGTTCTGTTCTAGTTCTGTTCTAGTTCTGTTCTAGTTCTGTTCTAGTTCTGTTCTAGTTCTGTTCTAGTTCTGTTCTAGTTCTGTTCTAGTTCTGTTCTAGTTCTGTTCTAGTTCTGTTCTAGTTCTGTTCTAGTTCTGTTCTAGTTCTGTTCTAGTTCTGTTCTAGTTCTGTTCTAGTTCTGTTCTAGTTCTGTTCTAGTTCTGTTCTAGTTCTGTTCTAGTTCTGTTCTAGTTCTGTTCTAGTTCTGTTCTAGTTCTGTTCTAGTTCTGTTCTAGTTCTGTTCTAGTTCTGTTCTAGTTCTGTTCTAGTTCTGTTCTAGTTCTGTTCTAGTTCTGTTCTAGTTCTGTTCTAGTTCTGTTCTAGTTCTGTTCTAGTTCTGTTCTAGTTCTGTTCTAGTTCTGTTCTAGTTCTGTTCTAGTTCTGTTCTAGTTCTGTTCTAGTTCTGTTCTAGTTCTGTTCTAGTTCTGTTCTAGTTCTGTTCTAGTTCTGTTCTAGTTCTGTTCTAGTTCTGTTCTAGTTCTGTTCTAGTTCTGTTCTAGTTCTGTTCTAGTTCTGTTCTAGTTCTGTTCTAGTTCTGTTCTAGTTCTGTTCTAGTTCTGTTCTAGTTCTGTTCTAGTTCTGTTCTAGTTCTGTTCTAGTTCTGTTCTAGTTCTGTTCTAGTTCTGTTCTAGTTCTGTTCTAGTTCTGTTCTAGTTCTGTTCTAGTTCTGTTCTAGTTCTGTTCTAGTTCTGTTCTAGTTCTGTTCTAGTTCTGTTCTAGTTCTGTTCTAGTTCTGTTCTAGTTCTGTTCTAGTTCTGTTCTAGTTCTGTTCTAGTTCTAGTTCTGTTCTAGTTCTGTTCTAGTTCTGTTCTAGTTCTGTTCTAGTTCTGTTCTAGTTCTGTTCTAGTTCTGTTCTAGTTCTGTTCTAGTTCTGTTCTAGTTCTGTTCTAGTTCTGTTCTAGTTCTGTTCTAGTTCTGTTCTAGTTCTGTTCTAGTTCTGTTCTAGTTCTGTTCTAGTTCTGTTCTAGTTCTGTTCTAGTTCTGTTCTAGTTCTGTTCTAGTTCTGTTCTAGTTCTGTTCTAGTTCTGTTCTAGTTCTCTTCTAGTTCTGTTCTAGTTCTGTTCTAGTTCTGTTCTAGTTCTGTTCTAGTTCTGTTCTAGTTCTGTTCTAGTTCTGTTCTAGTTCTGTTCTAGTTCTGTTCTAGTTCTGTTCTAGTTCTGTTCTAGTTCTGTTCTAGTTCTAGTTCTGTTCTAGTTCTGTTCTAGTTCTGTTCTAGTTCTGTTCTAGTTCTGTTCTAGTTCTGTTCTAGTTCTGTTCTAGTTCTGTTCTTGTTCTGTTCTAGTTCTGTTCTAGTTCTGTTCTAGTTCTGTTCTAGTTCTGTTCTAGTTTGGGATCATCTATTAAATTTTTGTATTCAACAAAAATGTAAAATATTTTTTTTATTTTCCAAACTTTTCCCCATTTTTATCTATTTAAGCAGCAACAAATAAATACTATTTACATTTAACCCTCAATTCCCAAATTGTTAATAAATTCACATAAAACTATTTTTTTTTCGAACACTAATGAGTGTAAATGTACAACGTATTTGTATTGAATAATGGACACCCCCATTCCCATTAAAAGCAAAAATAAATACAAACTAAAATTAATGTTTAACCCAAAAGTTTTAATGTCATAATAAGACTTTAATAGACTATCAACGCTAAAATGACAAAACAAAAAATAAAAAAAAAACTATAAAACACTTTCACTTTTGCTATTCAACAGAAGTCCTTACATGTAATGTGTTGCGACATATAGAAATTTAATGTTAAACTTTTATATTTTATAACCCCAACCAAACAAGGATCATTAGTTCAATTGAAAACCACAGAAAAAGAATAGAGTAACAAAAGTCCAAAAAATAGCAAAAATAGCAAGTTTTACTAAAAGCTTAAAATACATAAATATTAATCTCTTAAAATGGGTGTTGGATGTTTTGTGTGTGAGTAAGTGCGGCATGGAAAAGGGGAAGTAAAAAAACCAACATATTAAAATTTATTTTGTAAAAAATATAATAAAACTTACTAAATGGGTGTTTACTTTTAACGCGTCGAGTCCCTAAATAACTTACGCAAAAAAAGTTATAATAGTGGGTCGTATAAGACTATGTTTTACCCAACACTATTAATATAGTATATATTTGTAAAAGTGTAAGGACAAAATAGTCGAAAAAATTAACATGCTCGGAAAATCACAAACATCTGCACAAACCCACTTGTGCTGAGGTAGGGTACTAAAGTTGTTTTAATGCATTAAAACATTTCAAAGAAAAAATGTACAAATAAATAAAAAAATATATATTTAACCTCCAGCAAATGTATGTTTCTTTGGTAAGTGGTAACGTACGAGTAACTTTTGGCTTACACTCTTTCGTTAGCTCCACTTGATCACTTTATTAAGGCAGTTACGTAGAAAGGTTATTACATTGGATGGGTCCATTAATTGTAATTAGATACATATAACATAATAAACTTTTAACATAATTCTGCTCCACGTGTATGTGACAAATTTTATTTTATATCTAAGTACATTAGAGATATTTCACAAAAACAAAATTCTTCTGCTAAAGTCGCATATAAAACACTAGAGCCGTATTGTATTTAAAAAGCAGAATTGTTACAATTTAATTTACAAATTATTTTTTACTTTTGGTCACTTTTCACAATTCGTTAATAAAATGCTTTTTAAATCATTCAGCTGTGATTTTTTTTACATTAAGCGTGTAAAATTATATATATATATATATATATATATATATATATATATATATATATGTATATATATATATATATATATATATATATATATATATATAAACATAAAATAAATTTTACTTTCAAATTTATATACAATTCGTTAGAAAACTCAAAATAACTATCGCGAATATCATCTTCCATGTGAATCGTGTTCCCAAAACTTTTTTACACTGTTAAACATATAGAAAAATGTTTTGGGATCACGATTCCCATGGGGGATGATATTCGCGATAGGGGTGACTTTAAATTAATAACAAATTTAACTGATCATCGATGATGTATAAATTGGTCAAAGCTGACCGGTGAGATTGGATGTATCTATATAACAGTCCCAATTGTTAGCTGTTTCTAATGATTCAGTAGTTCGAGATGGCTCAGTACTTTGGATGACTCTGCAGTTTAAGGATGAGTCAGCAGTATAAGGGTGACTCAGAAGTTTCTGGATAACTCAATTGTTTTAGAATGATTCATCAGTTTTTGGATGACTCAGTTGTTTTAGGATGATTCTTCAGTTTTACGATGACTCAGAAGTTTCACGATGACTCTTTGGCTGTTTTAGAATGAGTCAGCAACTTTAGGATTACTCAGCAGTTTTAGTATGACTTAGCAGTTTTAGGATGAGTCATCAGTTTAAGGAAAACTCAGCAATTTGGTAACTCAGCTGTTTTATTCTGCAGTTTTAGGATGAGTCAGCATTTCCATGTTTTAGTTTTTTTCATTAATTTCTTGTGGGGAAAATCCATCACTCCATTTTCGAAACTTTAACCGATTTTCTACGTCATCCAAAAATAACTGATTTCTATAAAAACTATACAGGAAATCCCATTTGCTAGTTATTTTGAAATAAAGCTTTAAACATCAATTTTTTTAATACATCTCGAAAACTAGAGCCAATTAAAAAAAAAAAAACAGACAAACTTAAAAGTCATTTTCTATACTGTGGCCATCGCTATAGGTGGGAATTGTACAATAACTTTTCACTGTTTTAATTGGTCGGAAACGTTTTGCTTATACAAGCAGAAATCACTGTACTGAATTTGGTTGGAATCGGTCCATATCTTCCATAGGACTGTCTTCTGGTAGTGTCGGTTTTGGCCACAAACCTTAATATACTTTTATCAAATTTAGTTATTGCTTATAAATTTTTATACAAATTAACCTTTGCGTACCCATGGACTCTAAACAGTTTACATGCTTAACCCATGGGTGTGTAAGGTTTAATTTGTATACAATTTAATTAAAATATCATAATGAAATAATATAATTACGAGTACCTTTTGAAATAATTTATTCTTTTAAAAATTTTACATTTGACCCTGGTAATAAAAGGGTTAACGACATCCGATTTTACTCAAATTTCTTCTTCTTCTGTTATCCTTGACTCCCATTGGAACATAGGGCCTCAAATTTCAAATATACATATATTTCTACCCATAAAAGCAATAATAATTTCGCTCTGCTTATAAAAACTGCTAATATATAACAATTCTAGTGCTTTCTTTATAACTATGGTAAAAAATTGGGTTTTGCCGAAAATCTTTGATTTTAAGTCCCAGGTATGGCTAAGCCGTATTTATATATTATTTTTGAAAACCCTTAAGTTCAAAACCGATTTGAGAGCAATATATCTCGGTTGAAAGCCCATTTAGTTCTCAGTACCATGGTAATAAATATTTTTTGAAAGGCTATTCTAAGTGGAATTTAGTTTCAAACATTTATAGAAACTCCTTATTTTTCCCATATAACTGGCATGTCCAAACTTTGGCGTCAAGTCGACACGCTTTCTCGATATCCGATCTGGGGTACGTCTTTCTGAGTTTCAAAGTTTCATTTTCTCCATACGAAGTCCCACTTTTGTAGTAAAGTAGGTACCCGGTAGGGTTGCCAGACACAAATCCTGAAAAAGCTGGACATAAGGAAAAAAAGCTTGACAACCCAAAAATTAGCTGGACATTAATAATAAAAAAAACTTGCTTTAATAATTGCTTCGATGAATCTTTTAATTTTTGACAAACCGAATTGCGAATACCGTAATTAACTGCTGCGATATCGAAAGAACATGAATTCGTCCGAGATCTGAAACAATTTTTAACATAAAACACATGCTCGCGTTTGTCGATGACATTGATATCATGGAACGCACATTGCGCGATTTAACAGGCGCCTTTTCTAGTATCGAAAAGGAATCTAATAAAATGAGTCAATGAATCAAAACAAACTGCTGGATTCTAAAAGCATGCAATCTTCAAGAATTGGACATGTGATCGTTGAGAACTATAGCTACGAGATTGTAAAATAACTTGTTTACCTTAGTAAAGCCATCTACATAAATAACGACATAAGTTTCAAAATTAAATGTAGAATCTTGGCAGAAATAAAGCTCTCGCTTATATTTCTCATGTTATTATATGATGTTAATCATCGGCACTTGCACGAAAACAATCCCGAATAACTCGTTAGAGAGGTAGTTCGAAAATTCGATGGAAAGGCCAAGTAGAAGAAAATCTTGAAAAGCTTGACCTACGAATTGGAGAATATGAGCATGATTGAAGCGCATGTAATTCTAAAATATGCTCGGAATTTGCCCTTAACAGGTTTTTGATATAGGCCATTTAAGTAAAATAGGGAAATTTGATAGAGGGTAATTTTATTAAAAAATGAACTTGATCAATCAATCAATTAATCAACACATAAATCTGTTAAGTAAAAAAGAAAAAACGTTTGCCAAAGTTTTTATTGCGTTCTTTTTCATTAAAATAGTGCTTCTTAAAAAATATTCAAAAAAATTTCAATTCTTTACCTTTCAGCTGGACAAATTTAAAAAAACTGTACAATCCAGTCGAATCCAGCCTGACTGGCAGCCCTAGTACCCGGTTTTTGTGTCTCGTATTGTTAGATACATTTTCAAGATAAAAATTGTCTGATGTAAAATTGGTTGAAACACTAGAAGTTTTTTTCAGAAATTAGATTTAAAACTAAGTTATATGTATTTTTCATTACTCAAACTCAAACTGGCTATCTATTATCTCCTAACAAAATTATTGACTTCGCATGGTCAAACACTTTTATCTTAAATCTCATATTGTCTACCTATTGTTAGTGCCAAATTTGGTCACCATAAATATATTCATCATTGTACCCTTTATCCGCCAAACTAAGGCCAGACCTGATAAATGATAAAGGCACGAACAATTTTATGTTACTTGGCAAAGTGACAAACCCATAAAAATATCCATCTGCTAGTAAAACGAAAAAAGAAATAGAAAAAAACTAAAATAAATATAAAAGGCAACTGGAAAAACTATAACACAAAAAAAAAAAAAATATAAATGTTTTATGGTTCCACAGAGTACCATAATTTTCACTTATTAATCCAACTGCATTTGAAAAAGCGAAAAAAAATACAAATACAAACAAAAGTAAAATGTTTGACAATATTCTCTCACCTTTAAATGAAAAAAAAAAACTGAGTGGGTCAAGTGATTTGTTGGCCCCTTTTATGTATGTCTAAATAAAACGATACCCTTTTGATGGTGTATAAAAATATCAATAATATACTATATGGGCACATATGAATACAAATATATTTAATGGTGTTTTGATGTATTTCAGCGCCATGAAATTATAAAGAAACTATTTTTGTAAAGTGCTTTTTTTTGCCAATCTTTGATCTTTTCAGAGCTTTTATTAGCATAAGTTTTAACATTGAAACAAGATTGATTAAGTTCTATTGATTTTGGTGCTAAAGTCTGTTTGAAATAAAATATGAATTACAGACAAAACTTATACATGGTGCAACAAGTATTTTTATACCCTACACCACTATAGCTGGGAATTGTGTTAAATGCTTATGTAGATGTATGTAACGCATAGAAATATTAGTCTGAGACCTTTAAGTGTACTAGACGATTCAAAATCACATACTAAGTCGATGAAACGATGTCCGTAATTATTGCTAATGGTTACGAAAATCAGTTACCGGTTGTTGGAATTGGCCCATATGGACGATACCTCAGATATAAGTTAGACTTAAGAGTCATTCTATATTATAAATCTATAGTTGATGGAAGTTATTTTTGTACCTTGCAAAGGTAATTATTGTATGAACATTAACCTATAAACAGTAAAATTTGCTATTAGTTAGTCAACATTTAACCCTAGCTCTCATATCAGTTCCTCTGTCGGACATAAATATACCTTAATCTCGAAAAGAAAAAAAGGCACATATACAAAACTTTTAACTTGAATAGGGGCACTTTTTATTTTATTTTAAATTAAAAAAAAAAATCCATTATGGACTTCAAATAAGTGCAATCCAAATGCTGATCCTGGCACTGTTTTAAAAGCCATTAAAAGGTATAAAGGGTCCTGGATCAGAAATAAAAAAGGTCTAATAAACATTGATAAAGTAACTGATTACAAAAATCAAAATAAAACTTTGTTTAGAAACCCAGTTCGAATGGTTAAATTTTCTTTTGTATATAGAGCTAAAGTTTTTACTAGGCAGAAAAAAGTCATAAAATATTCTGAAAGTTTGAGGTCGTAATTCTGTATGGAACATATTTAAAAACAGATTAAATTAAAAGTAAAATTTTATGAAAAAATATTACTTTTGTCTATCAAGCGATTAAACGTATGTACTGGCAGATTTTTCACAACATTCGGCCCAATATTTTGATTTTGCTGGTACACAAGGTATGTATGTTCAGGAAGACTAACGAAAAAAGAAACAGAAACTTATCTAACGGAGGGCCCATAAAAACGGCATTTACAGTTTCTGAGACAGAACAAAGTCGCTACATATTTTTGACGTGAATTGTCATCATGCCACTAAAAAAAAATACATGAATGACCGCATGAGGGTAGTTTGTACCTTTATTCTTAATATTCATTAGTAACTATCTACCAAAAATAATGTGATACACCATAACACACTACCATAGAAAAGAGCTAGGTCAACAAAATTTAACAAGAATATTCCTCATTAATCGGTATTGAAAATGTATGAAATCGGTTCACAATTGAATGCTTTATTTTTAAAACGTGTTAAACAACATTTCTTTAGTTTTGAGTAAATTGAGGAAAACTTCCTAGCAACCTTAATATTATTTTCAAAAATCTTATATTTTTGCCGTCAAATTGTAATTTTTTGTTATACATAAAATATTTTTTTTTTAATTAAAATACTTGTAAAAATTAATAAAAATTTTGTAAAATTTGACACGTTTTAAAATTAATCAACCACCATCTTATAATTATATTATTTTCAAAGATATATCGTCACTTAAAATGCAAACGGGCGTAACAACTAAAAAATTCAAATTGATTTTCTGATTGATTATCCTGTACCTAATTGTGTCAATTTTTGAGATGTAGTTTTGCTTTACCATCACCGAGAATTTTTTTTTTATTTTTTTCACTTAAAGATGTATTTACCTTCATAAAGCATTAATCAATTAAAAACTCGATTTTTATTTTTTTGTTGTTTAGCACGTTTTAAAAATAAAGCATTCAATTGACGATGGTACCCATATAACCAATTTACGGAAACTACCAAAAATAAGGGGTGTTTCTGTCTTTCTATCCGCCAGTTGAAAGCACTGTAGCACCTTAATGAAAGAAGCTAGATCAACAATTTGATTACGGTATTTCTTATGTTTTTAAAAATTTGTATATTAAAGTTGGTCGAAATCGGTTCGCAGTTGATTATAGCTCCCATACAACACGCCTCGGCAATCATTTTATGCTGATAAATTAACTCATATTATTGAAGATATGACAATTTTATTTGGAAGAAAAATTTTCTGCAACTATTGATCAGTACATCAAATTTTACCGGAATCGGTCCATATTTGACCAAAGCTCCTATATAAATCTACACTCGAAAACTAGTTAAATGCTAATAAATATAAAATTATAGTGATGTGATACTCGAATTTGGTACAGATCAGTTCTTTTTTTAAGTATCAGATGATGATGATGATATGATGCTAGAATTAAGTACTGATCACTTTTTTATGGCTATCAGACAGCGTGTAAAATTGGCGCAAATTGGTATAGATTTAACCATTGCTTTCATATAAAAATCACTCCCAGAAGTGTCTAATATGCACAAAAGTCAGTTAAATGCTAATAAATTATAAACCATGACAGCTATAGCAAATCATTGGCTTGGCTGCTGTTGATGTTATAGCAAGTTTTATTGAAGTCAGTGTTTTGTTTTTCTCGAAACTACAGCAGCGCTATGAGTTGTCGAAGGAAATTGCTCATTATTTTGTTTGTGCACAATAACTGCAAAAAATATTAGATGTATGTTAAAGTTATTATTATGGAGTATTTAAATTTTTATATATTTGAGAAGTTCTTGGCTGCACTGAAAAAAGTATGAGTTTCAAAATAAAAAGCGCTATTTGGCACTCTTGAGCACTAGTCCGAAAATGTATTTTTGTACTAAATCCAGAACAAATATAGGAGTATTTGATAAAAATATGTAGAGTCCGACAGTAGAAATTTTGAAATATGTGGATAGTTAACGCTTCCCCTACCAACAATTTTAAACTTTTCTTACTTATGCTTGTTTCTTTATGTTTCTTATTATTTTCAACCTGTCCCACAAATGTCGAACGAAAGATTATGCAAACGAAAGTAAGTCACCCATTTTCGTTCGAATAAGCGTCCCACTATCTTTCGACTTATCGTTCTTCTGGCTTTACGTTTTGAAACGTAAGATATATGAAAATTGTCAAATTTCAATGTTGCCTAATCGACAGTTTGACAAATTTATCAAAAATTTAAGAAAAAAAAAAGAGCGCTGAAATTTGTAAATTTGACTATTAATATACAATATTGTGCATTTAAGGTAAATAAAATTTTTCCAAAATATTTTTTTAATAAAATTTGTACGAATCTCTGAAGCCTATATATATATATAATTCCCCGACAACATTCCAATTGGAACAAGGGGTACTTCTCTCAGACAATGAGCTGCATCCGTTTCTATTTTTAGACTCATTGAAGGGGACCTACGTATTAACGCCGGCTCCGAACGGCAAATGCATTAGTTAGAGAAGTTTTACATAGCCTAATACTCAATAACCAGTGGCTAGCTGAGTTATGAGGTAAACCGCCGCTTTCCTGAAAATTTATTTTTTCAAGTGAGTCTGGCCAGGGATCGAACTTGGGCCTCTGGTATGCTAGGCGGATGACTAACCTGCTATACCACGGCGGTTCTGAAGCCTATTCTTGTATAAAATGTTGAAATTATGTCTTCAAATTTTGTTTTAATAAAATAAATAAAGTTTTTTTTTTTAAATAATAAAGTGCTTTAAGCTTTTTTTTTTGATAAAAACGAAAGCTAATATATGTGTGAGTGATTTTGACATATGTTTTCGTGCAGCTGGCAGAAAAATGATATAGTGGGACGCAATTTTATATTAAAGTGTTTACGTTATCGTTCGCATTCATTTTCGTTCGACTTGTCGTACTAAAAACTTTTAGTGGGACGTAAATCAGCTGTTTTTTGTTGAGAATGCGAACGATTGAAAACGTTCGATATCGTGGGATAGGCTGTATATTTTTGTATATTTAAATGAAATTAAATTAAAAATTAATAAATAAAGTTTGTTTTTTATTAAAACCTAATTGTAAGCTTATATACTGAATAAGCCACAACTGAAGTGGACAATGAGATATGGAATGCCCGCTATACATTAATTATTTACTATATGTTCCAAGTTTGGTGCATATCGATTCGCTAGCTGTCAGTGTCCACTAATGGGTTAATGGCGGGTATATTATATTCGGTACAGCCGAATATAACACTCTTAATTGCTTTAAATCAATATTAATATTAATGCTGTTGGGGTTTATATAAAAAAACTTTAAATTTTGCATTAAAAAAAAATAGGTATGCCACATTACCCTCACTTCCTCTAAACATGTATTTTTTATTTTTTCTCATGTTACCGTCTCATTTTGACGTCCAAAGGGTTCTGCAACATCGAGCCTACACGATCGCATTTCATTTAAAGTCAGCATAACAACGGATTATTGTCGATTCTGACGAAGGGAAGCCCTTATAACACTTGTTAAGCCATTGCCACAGCTTGAACGGTATTTTTTCTGATCCATTTTTTTAATATAACATAAGTGTGTTAAGCGAAGGGGCCAAATCACTGCTTTCGATATTGATCGAAAACTCAGATTTTTAAGCAAATATTGTGTAACATACCTTAGGGATTATCAAAATAGTTTATATTGCTAAAAATTTAATAAAACTTTATATCTAAACATATCTGTTTGTTTGTCAAAAGATTTAGTTTAAATTAAATTATTTTACTATCAGGAAACTTTTAAAAACTTGTTACAATGTTGTGAACATTATATGTTAAAAAGTTTTACTGTAGTGTATTGCACTAAGATCCCAATTTATTACAATTATTTATTATTGTAATAATAATATGTTATATATTATTTATATTCTCCTATACACATATTTCTGAAATATGTCAGCTTCGAATTATATCGAATATTGCAATTTGACCCCAGCACTTTTCATCCCATGTGTTAAATGCTTAAACCTTGTAGTTTTAGTGACGATATATGCAAAAATGTAATACACAAGTATTTATTTCTATGAGAGTGTGTGTATAAGTATATAATACATATTCGTTTTTCATAAAATATTTCATGCCTTTTGTAATTAATTAGTGTTTTGTGAGTATTAAAACTAATTATGGTATTATGTTAACAACTCTTAAGAGTGTTAGCCTAATAGTTACCTACATGCAATCGTTTTCTTTTTTTTTGTATTTTTATATTGTTTAATTGTTTTACATTGAATTCTTGAAATTTCTTATAAATCCTAAAGTGGTAAATGCAAAATTTTCATTTGGTGTATTTTGTTTAAAATAATATAGAAAAATTAATTGAAGTTGATTAAAGTTGAATATAGTAAAATTAATTAAAGTTGACCAAGTTATTAGAAAGTATTACCAAAAAAACCCTTAAACAGTGTTTTCTTCAAAATTTATACAGACATAACATTTGATAAGATCTTTCCATTAGTTTTCTATTAGATGTTATTTAAACTTAGACAAATTTGTCTTAATAATCTCCTGCTTTTACTATTTCTTCTGAGATAGAAAATTTATCTCTCCCTTAAAACTTTACTGACAAAGATCTACATAAAAAGTTTTTATATTTTCTAAATTAATTTTACTTTAATTTTCTACCGCAACTCAAAGCAAAAACTTCTTTGAATTCTAGTAATGGACTCGTAGGAAAAAAAGTATTTTTCCACTCACTGGCCATAGGAGCCTGCAGCAAAACTTTAAATATGAAGTTTGGTCTGTTCTTACATGTGGAAAAACTTAATACGAATAAATCATATTTGTGTTTTTTTGTACATTTAAACTAACTAACCCTTTAACGAGTCCAAATAAAATAAACTTGTTAGAAAAAACTACAGGTTTATAGAGAACGCCCGAGGGAGTTGATATACTAACACTAAGTAAAAGTAAATAATTTTCTCTTAATGTTTAAAATTTACTGTCATCATTTATAGTTTTATGGTGAAAGTAAAAAGCTGCAAACGATTTCAAAGGCTACTTTATTACGCACGACCACATGCATGACCTGATTTTGAGGGATACGTTTTTAGAAAGTCTGCGGATATAATAAATTATTAAGGATATTATAATATATGTATGTATTTGTAAACATGAATTTGTGTTAGTGGATTATTCTGAATTATTTACCACCAAACGTGGCCTGCAGTAAGTGTTTCAGTAATCAGTAAATTTTTACTGATTACTGAAAAAGCAAAACAGTATTCAGTAAATTTTACTGATTACTGAAAAAATCGGTATTGAGAAAATTTTACTGATTACTGAGAAAGAAAATCAGTATTCAGTAAATTTTGCAGATTACTGGAAAAAAATCAGTATTCAGTAAAGTTTACTGATTACTGAAAAAATCAGTAAGTTTTCTATTGATAACTTTTTTATCAAAAAATTTTCTATAGAAAATTTCTTTATCAAAAAATTTTTTATGGACAATTTTTTATCAATTTTTTTTTTATATAAATTTTTTTTATAGAAAATTTTTTTATTGAAAAATTTTTCTATAGAAAATTTTTTTATCAAAAATTTTTTATAAAATTTTTTTTTATCAAAATGTTTTCTATAGAAATTTTTCTTATCAAAAATTTTTCTATAGAAAATCTTTTCTCAATCAAAAAAATTTTTTATGGACAATTTTTTATCAAGACTTTTTCTATAGAAAATTTTTTTATCAAAAATTTTTCTATAGAAAATCTTTTCTTTATAAAAAATTTTTTCTATAGAAAATTTTTCTATCAGAAATTTTTTTATCAAAAATTTTTTTATACAAAAATTTTTCTATAGAAAATTTTTTCTAGAAATTTTGTTTATCAAACATTTTTCTATATAATTTTTTTTTATCAAAAATGTTTCTATAGAAAATTTTTTTATCAACAATTTTTCTATAGAAAATTTTTTTATCAAAAATTTTTCTATAGAAAAATTTTTTTGTCAAAAATTTTCTATGAAATATTTTTCATAGAAACATTTTCTATAAAAAATTTTTTGATAAAAAAATTTTCTATAGAAAAATTGTTGACAAAAAAATTTTCTATAATTTTTTTTATCAAGAATGTTTCTATAGAAAATTTTTTAATCAAAAACTTTTCTATAGGAAATTTTTTTTATCAAAAATTTTTCTATAGAAAATCTTTTTATCAAAAATTTTTCTGTAGCAAATTTTTTTATCAAAAATGTTTCTGTAGAACATTTTTTAATCAAAAATTTTTCTATAGAAAACTTTTTCAACAGAAATTTTTCTATAGAAAACTTTTCTATAGAAAATTTTTGCACAGAAAAATTTTTTTAGCAACAATTTTTCTATAGAAATTTTTTTTATCAAAACTTTTTGTACAGAATTTTTTTTATCAAAAATTTTTCTATAGAAAATTTTTTTATCAAAAATTTTTCTATCAAAATTTTTTTTATCAAAAATGTTTCTTTCTGTACAAATTTTTTTTGGCAAAAATTTTTCTATACAAAATTTTTTTGTCAAAAATTTTTCTTTATAAAATTTGTTATCAAAAATGTTGCTAAAGAAAATTTTTTTATCAAAAATTTTGCTAAAGAAAATTTTTTTATGAAAAATTTTTCTATACAAAATTTTTTTATCAAAAATTTTTCTATACAAAATTTTTTTATCAAAAATTTTTCTATAGAAAATTTTTTTATCAAAAATTTCCAGTGGATTTTGAAAAATATTCCCAATATTAACAAAAATATTCCCAATGTTTACAAAAATATTAGTGTCGTGGCAACAATGTTCGAGATTATATTTGTTTGTTCTCTTGAACCATGTATTTTGTTGCTATAAATTGGATTTTGATTTGTTTCTTGTCTGTTTTGTTTTTGTCTTTTCATTAACAAAGCGGCACCAATCAACTCTTTTAACATCTAAATTTCAACTGAATAATTTTAATACTCATTTTCACGAGTATTATAAATGATCGTGGTATTTACGAAAATAACATAAAATTCATAGGCTTTTGGTGGTATCGGCTGCCTACTCCTGGCCATGTTACTTCAAAGGGACCATCTATGGCACTTATCTTCTTAAATTACAAATAGGGAGTTATTGAAAATGAAGAAAATGAAGACCAGACATTTTATTCGGGTCCAATGCGTACGAAAATTCTTACAGTTTTATAATTCTTCCTTTTTAGACTCAAGTTAAAAACCTCAGGATATTGCTTAATAGTAATCAGTAAAATTTACTGATTACTAAACTTATTTTAAGTATTCAGTTATCAGTAAAATTTACTGATTTTAATCAATAATCACTAAGATTTACTGATTACTAAAATTATTCTTTTAGTAATCAGTAAAACTAAACTTAACTGATTACTGAATTTGTTTCAGTAATCAGTAAAATTTTTTATGTGAACAGACAATAGATTTGTCTCTCGTTTTAAAATGACAATATTTTTTGAATATTATTAAAGTGCCTTTTTCATAGCGGCATGAGGTCAAATCGGGCCAAAAATATGAAGACACTCGGTAAAAGTTGTTTTTATAGGCACTTCGTTGTTTTCTTTTCCCACAACTGCAAACTGCTTGTAACCCTTACAATTTCTTGAACTTTTCATCCCATATGTTATTTTATGTTTTTTTCTTATAAAAATATAGAAAATCATTCGAAGTACTAGACTCACAATTAATTGTAATTAAATTAAAGAAATATTTATTACTCCTATTTGTTGAAGAGCTTTCAATTTATTTAATATAATTTTAAGTACATAAATATTTGTAAATTCATACATAACTAAATATTAATATATTTAATTTATTTAGATGTTGGTTGATAATTAATATTTATTTGTTCAATAAATAGATCAATTTGAGGTGTTGAAACACCTTTTATGGTTCAATTTGTCTTGGAAAATATGTAATTAAAGTAGGATTAATAAGGATCAAAAAAACTTAGAAAATTTATTCAAAATTGTTGAAGTTATTTACTAAGAAATTCTCAATTTAAGTGCTTTCATTAAATATATGTATGTATAGTTGTATACATTTATATTGTACAATTTACATATTTATTTGTATAAATAATAATATTTGAATTCTTTGATGCTTATACATTTATTTGATTAAATGCAATATTTGATTTAGGGCTTATAAGTTATGTTATGGAAAGACATTTTTAGTTATTTACAAATTTGTATATAAATATTATAAAATTTTATTGCTCTTATTTATAACTATAATTTGAAAAAATCTAATTTTTATTTTAACGTTTTATTTTATCTTTTTTTTAAATATGTATTAAAATAATAAAATATTTGCAAAGCCAAAATATATGTAATTTGTGGTCAACAGATAATTTAAATATATATTTAAACATCTTTACAGCATGTTAATATACACCAAAACAAAATTCGTTGTAGAATCAAAACAAAAAATTTAGTTAAGATTAAATCAATCAACTAATTCAAAATCCAAATAAAATTTGTAGTTGTATTCAGTTAAATAAAACTTATAGCGTGTAATATATGAAAATTTTCTAAAAATTTTTCTGACATTAAAATATCGATTTAGTATTCAGTATTCAAAAATTTATCCACTTCTTTTGGTGGCACAAAATGTGAAATTATTCTTTGATATCAACTTAAGTGCAACTTTTTACAGTGGCATAATAGAAAATAGGTCCAAAAGTTTTAAGGTACTCTGTGCTTTTCAAAAACGGTTTCATTCCTTTGTGTGTTTATCCCCTGGTTCCTATTGTAAAAATTTCTTGCAGAATTTTTTGTACGGTAGTCCTCTGGAATATGGCTTCAAGGCTTCAAATAACATGTGTTAAAAATAATGGGAACAAATTTTTATTCTAAAGTGAATTTTGTAGATATAGATTTTAATGTACAATCCTCTTTAATTCAGATTTTTTTTATTTTTAAATTTTTTAAAATCGACGTACATTATAATGAACGCCACGCGTCAAAGGGTTAACAAGTATTAGTGTTATATTGTTATTGTGTTAAATTTAAAAAATATATCTACGAGGGTGCGGCAAATTCAATATGTGGACCAAATTCGAAAAAAAAGATTACGTTAGTTGGTATTGTTGGTGAAATCTTTGGAGTTAATTTGGTTGCAGTAGCTTTATAGTTCAACATTTAAAAGTGTCAAAAATTATACACTGGCTAGTATTTTTATATGGTCCATCTTAGGCAATAATTGATGGTTCTACTATAGTTAATTTAAAGCAATAACCCAGGGTATTAATATAGTTAATTTTCCATTTATGATATAATCGTGGATTTTAACATTATCAATTCTAAGCAATAATCGAGACTTGTAAATTACAACTTGTAATATAGTCCATTATGTGTATATAGTCCATTTTATGTATATAGTCCATAGTATATATATAGTCAATGTAATTTCAGATATAAATAGCCTAATCTACCATAGACCTGTTGCGATATCCAATGTAGTTATTCGTAATTTCTACAATTGTTTATTTAAAGTTCCATTGCAATCATAAAATCTACTATAGTCCAGTTGAAGTCTTTAATGTATTCGTAGATACTACTATAGTAACAGTACGTCCTGCTATGGTTCAGTTAAAGGACGCAATGTAATCGTAAATCCTACTTCAGGCCAGTTGAAGATCCCGTTGTAAACATAGGTAAAAGGTAGTCGTAGAGCCTGCTTATCTATTAGATCAAACTCAGCATTTATTAAGTTTAAAGATTGCTTTTTATATATAGAAGTAAATGAATTCACTTAAAATATTTGGGTACAAATATGTTACAAATCTTAATTTGTATTAAAAATATTTTTTTTTATTGCGAATTGTTAAACTTTTTTGTTAATAAAACACTATAATTTTATTAAAAAAATTGTTGTATTAAATATATATATATAAAGCTTACAGAAAAATCTTACTTGAGTAATTTTAAAATGATTTTTTTACTCGATTAACTCGAGTAATTTTTAACGATTAATCGATTTTCCGAGTAATTAAAAAACCCCATTTTCAAGTTATTTGATTACTCAAACTATATACTCGTACATAGATAATCAAGGTACTTTGTAGTATGGATATTAGGTTTAATGTTGCGGACGAACTGGCCTATGCTGGAGCAGACATGGTCTTAACTTTATCTGGAAAAACTATTAAAATTGGAGAAGTATGAACTTAGATGCTTGTATTCTAGTAATAATACCTATAGGTAGTATTACTAGTCTTAATAATGTTATGTTGAGGAGGATACCTTTTACTTTGTCTGTCAATGTGTTGCACTGTTGCATTATTGATTTAAATGTTTTGATTATTTCTTTTATAATATAGAATAATTAAAAGTATCGAACCCTATCAAAATAGTAAGATACATAAAGTTAACTAAGTTATACGGAAGTAAAACCCCATACTCCTAAAGATCACTCTAGATAACACTTATGATCTTGTGAACTCTTCCACAATCCTGTGGGATCCTCATTTAAGTCTAAACCGCAAGGCTCCGTTCTTTCTCCTACTCTGTTTCTTATCTTTATAAACGACCTTCTACGTCAAACTTCCAATCCTATCTACTCTTTTGCAGATGATAGTAACATTTGCCATTCGTATTCATTCAATCATAGGCCAAACCCTTTAGAGATTGGTACTATGAGGCAAAACATGAATGAATCATTAAACAGCGATTTAGAAGTAATCTCAGAATGGGGTCGTGCGAATAGAGTCGATTTTAATGCGCGTAAAACTCAATGTTGTATGCTCACGCATAAACGCACAGCGGATCTTGTTACTTTATCTGTATTAATGGGTGGTGAAAATATCCAGGAATCAGATACTCTTGATGTTCTGGGCATGATAATTCAATGTGATATCCGGTGGACTGAACACAATTTTCAAGTGTCGAAAGAAGCATTCAAGTGTCTCGGTTTTCTAAAACGGTGCAAGAGATACTTCACTTCATCTGATCTCCTTACTATTTACACCACCTATACCCGAGCGAAAATGGAATACAACTCTCATGTATGGGCCGGTGCTTCAAAGTTTATTTTGGAGCTTCTCGACCGAGTACAAGACAGGGCGAAGGTGCTTATTGGTGACAGTAGGGTATCGAACTCTATTGATTCACTGGAACACCGTCACAATGTGGGTTGTGTCACACTGTTCTATCGTTACTACTTTGGAATGTGCTCTAATGAAATCAGGGAGCTCATCCCTTCGCAGTCGATTGGCCAGTAGACAGAAAAACACACTACAGAGAGAATTCGTTCTATAGCCGTACAGTTCATATGTGGAATTCACTTCCCCCAGAAATTTTTCCTGCCAGTTGCAATATAGGAAAGTTCAAATCAAATGTCCATAAACACTACTCCATCTATCCACCCTCCCATAACCTATTTTCCTAGTTCCAACACAATGCATTGCATAAGTAGGGGTCATCCCCTGAGTGCTGGTCCTAAATTAAAAAAAAACTTAGTTCTTTACAAAATTGTGATCTGGAAATTTCTGAGTTTTTGCAAAAAGTATCTGTAGAACAAATTCTGTACGAGCTGCTTGTCTGATAGGCGCTCTTAGAAACACAATAGTATCGGACATATATATTTATAAAAGCGTGATAAAAAAAAGTTGCATTATGGTTGTATTTTTGCAAATTCAAATTTTATTCCTAATATTCTTTGAATGTAGACATTCTTTCATGCTCGAATATCTAAAATAATGCTGTCAATAAACTTGTTTACATAGCCCTAAGAAATAGCGGGACTAAGCATAACATATTATATTCAATTTCCCAAAATGGTAACCCAATTCGTATATGCACTATATACAATTGCATAGGCAGTATTTGCCCTAAATAAACCCCAACGAGCTTTATTTCCTAAATGAATCCCACCCGTTTTGTAGCTGGGCATTTAATGTTATGAAAGCTTGAATTAACATGAAACGTCTATAAGGTCAAATCAAAAACGTTTAGTTTAAATAAGTATACCAATGATTTTTCTATGTGTTGACATTTAATTTTAATGATATTGTGGTTTCTGTTAAACAATTTGCTAAGTTTAGTTAATGTCAACTGTAAAATACCATTTAAATCAATAAAATTAAATACAAACATGTAAAACATAAAATAGGGTTAATTATTTGTATACTTAAAAAATTTTAATTGCAAAATGTAAATAAATATTGAAAATTTCTTAGATTTTATAGGATTAGAGAAAAATAAAATTTAATTATACAAAAACAACAAAAGATAAAAATTTCTTAAATCTTTAGGTAAATAAAATAAAAATTTGGCTATCAAATACCTGTGTTTTCTCAAATATGCTTTCTATTCGATATAGTTTTTAAGGCTTACAATATTTTTCAATTTTCATTTGTATATTCATTTCTATAGATGTGTGTATATATGTATCTCTACTTATTGCTGTTGTGTATATTTTGCATTCAATATTTGTAAACTTTTCTTATCAATAATCTTTTTGGGCAACATAAAAAAGTTCATTTTATTTTGTGGTTTGTCTGAAAATGGTTTCCAGGTCCATTTAATAGATTGCTAAAAACAATTACAGCAAAATAGTTATGTATGTTAACAAATTGAAAAGACTACAAAGTTTATATGTTAAACATTTAGATTTATATTGGTTAAGGGAGTTAGTAAGTTCTTGTTCTTTAAATAGTTTGGTCCTATGTGACAACAAAACAAGACCAAGAGTATAAACCACAAAGCTTCAGACCATAGAATAGTTACCGTTATAGCTGAAAAGCCTTAATGGTTTTTAAGGCAAACTATAAAAAATTGAAATTTAAATAAATTATAAATTTCAAAATGGACACTTAAAAGTTTTTTCAACGAAAAAGTAAAAAGAAACACGTCTTGTTTGGTAAATAATTATTCACAAACTGTAAGTATTTATTGTTTATTTACTTCATATTTCAATTATTCTTTTCAGCAACAACAGTTATATTTAACATTTTTATATTTTATTACGTTTTTAGGGTTGCCATTTAGTATTTTTAATTCAGTTTTAAGGCAATTAGATTAAGGTTTTAGTTTTAAGTTTAAATTCAATAAAAAATTTAATTTTAATTATAAAAAAAACAATAACCAGTGTTATTAATAAAAAATAGTTTTTAAAAAAAGTAAGTACTTTAAAAAATGGTAAAAAAAAAAAACATATTATATGTAAAAAAAACAGTTGTGGAGAAAACCTTCATGAGGGTTAAAAACTCCACGCTCCAACATACCGGCCCCATTGAAGGACCGCAGGTCTTCAAACAATTGGGAGTGGTGCGAGTTTAGTTATCGGACGTTTAAAGATGCCGTTTTTTGTCCTTACCTCCGCCACCCTGACCTTGCCGTCTTGGCCTTCGATTACGCCGACGACTTTCCCGGTCAGCCACTCTTGGGGCGGGAGATTGTCCTCGTGGACCACCACTACTTGGCCGACTTGGAGATTGAGCTGCTCCGTTTGCCACTTGCCCTTGCCTTGAAGTTCCAGGACGTAGTCTCTGGACCAGGCTCGCCAGAACCTCTGCTTGAGAGCGCATAGCATTCGCCATCGCTTCAAGCACCTCAGACTGCTGTCGCTGACGTCTCCTACGGATTCTGGCGGCAGCGAACGCAGACCCCCTCCTATTAGAAGATGCGCCGGAGTTAGCACCTCTCCGTCGTTGGGGTCTGGAGACAGCGGTGCTATGGGTCGGCTGTTGAGCACCGCCTCTACTTCCCCGAGCATTGTGGCCATCTCCTCTTGAGTGAGCAACGCATTGCCCACAGCTCGTAGAAGTAGGTGCTTCGCCTGCTTCACGGCTGCCTCCCACAGGCCGCCGAAGTGAGGAGCTCTGGGAGGTATGAAGCTGAACTCTACCTCCCACGACGCTGCGGATGATACGATGTCGTCCCTCCCGCTCATGAACGCGGCGGCTGCTTCTTTGAGCTCGCGACTGGCGCCCACAAAGTTGGTGGCGTTGTCGCAGTACACCGTGCGTGGCAGACCTCTCCTGGCAACGAACCTTTTAAAAGATAAAATAAAAGAATTAGAAGATAAATCGGAAACTAGCTCTAAGTGAACAGCCTTTGACGTGAAGCAAATAAAAACCGCTATATACATTTTTATAGGTGGTCGACCGCGAATTCGCAATGAAATATTCACGGGACCGCAAAAATCTACGCCAACTATTAAAAATGGACGCACAGCTCTCACACGATCGGTGGGCAAATTTCCCATTATTTGGGTCATAAGCTTTGGTTTATAGCGGTAACAGTGAACACATTTCCGCACAATTCTGCCGCACTCTTCTTTGGCGTTTATTAGCCAAATATTTTCTCTCGACAGAGCTATCAATGCTTTGGTTCCAGCATGACAGTTATCGAGGTGGAGATTATATAAATATCTCTCTACAAATTGTGCTTTTTTAGGTAGCAGGAGTGGGAATTTGGTATTATACGGTAATGGTGCATTTAGCAACCTCCCACCTACCCTCAAAAGTGAAAAATTTCGCTTATTTTCTGAAAAATTGTGGATAAATGGTGTTAGTCTTTGTATATTTGACGGTAACACCAGAGATTTCTGTACCTTAGAAATCTCCTCAGAAAAATATTTCTTCTGGACGACTCCCACAATTTTATAAAAAGCCCATTTCATTTCTTTAGCAGTAGGATTTCTTAATTTGGAAACTTCATATTTCCTGCAAGAATCAACAAATCTTAAAATAAAGCACACAATTCTTATAATCTTTTTATAAGAAGAAACATCTTGAATTAATTTTAATATGACATTGTCAAGAATTGTGTCAGTCTCTACTGCGATTAGAACATTCGTTTTTCTTTTTTCTAAATTTATTTGTTTCTCTGTTAACTCTAAATGGTTGTTAACAGGCCACATGGAAGAATCATTTAAAAGAAATGAAGGACCATTAAACCATATTGAGTTTTTCAACTCTTCAACATCACATCCTCTTGAAACAATATCAGCAGGATTTTGTCGGGTTGGCACATGGCGCCACGAAACACGTTCCGAACATTCCTGTATTTCGGCAACTCTGTTTGAAACAAAAGTTGCAAGGCTAGATGGATGAGTTTTTATCCAATATAAAGTGATTTCTGAATCTGACCAGAAATTTACACTCTCGATTTCAAAACTAATCATTTTCTCAATTCGAGTCCACAATTTTGCTAAAAGATGTGCTGCGCACAACTCAAGTCTCGGCAGAGACTTTGTCTTGAGTGGTGCTACTTTTGATTTTGCTGTTAGAAGAGTACAAACAACTTTATTTGAATCACAGCTTCTTATATAGATGCAGCACCCGTAAGCTCTAATTGAAGCGTCAGAAAAGCCATGAATTTGGACTTTTGCTGACGACGAAGTGTGAACGAATCTTGGGATTTGTATTGAATCAATTATCAACAAGTTATTTTTTAGATTTTCCCAAGCCGTAACTAATCGCATGGGTATTGATTCATCCCAGTCGAGTTTTTGTATCCAAAGCTCTTGAAGGAGCATTTTGGATTTTGCAATTATTGGGCATAAAAGTCCGAGAGGATCAAACAACCGAGAAGAAACCGACAAAATGTTTCTTTTTGTTGCTTTTAAATCTTTAAAATTGTTTTCCAAATGAAACTTAAATGAATCATTCTTCGGAGCCCAATGAATGCCTAAAGCTTTTGCCGAATCGGAATCAGTTTGCAACAATTTTTCCTTATCTTCAGAAAAATTTAAATCTGGGAGATTTGAAAACCATTTAGTTAAATGGAATCCAGCTGAACTTAATATTTGAATCACCTGATCTCGAATAGTTGAAAGTTCTTCAAGACTATCGGCACCAGTTAACAAATCATCAACGTAAAAATCACTGCGAACAACTTTTGCCCCAATCGGCAAAGTCTCTTTGTAGAGTTCGCTTAAATATATCAGACATCTGATCGCTAAAAACGGAGCACTAGAAGTACCGTACGTTACGGTATTCAGACGAAATACTTGAAGCGGATCAGAAGGATTTTGTCTCCAAAGGACCAATTGAAAAATTCTATCTTTTTCGCCAACCAATACTTGGCGATACATTTTTTCAATATCAGCAGTGATAACATATTTATGGAATCGAAAACGGATAAGTGTCGTATATAATTCTTCTTGCACCGTAGGCCCAACCATTAATAAATCATTGAGCGAAGTTCGTGAAGAAGTCCGACACGAAGCATCAAATACAACACGAAGTTTTGTTGACGTGCTTTGAGGTCGTAAAACGCATTGATGCGGTATGAAATAGTGAGGTTCATTTTGAACAACATTATTTGATGCAACCATATGGCCTAAATCGGCATACTCTTTCATAAACTTATGATACATTTCTCGCACCTCATTATTATGCGACAATTTGCGCTCAAGCGCTAGAAACCGGCGCTTCGCTGTATCATAAGACGATCCTAACAGATTTGGATCCGATTTAAAAGGCAGGGAGACTTCAAAACGTCCTGACGTTAATCGTCGTACTGAATTTTTATAATGTTCCTCACATTTTTGCTGTTCCTCAGTAAGCATCCGTGTTGAGTCACAGGAAACTTCTTCCAGTTCCCAGAATTTCCGAACAAATGAATCTATAGCTTCCTCGTTTTCGATTATGTTACTAAGATTACAAACTTTTGAACTTGAGTTAGTAGCTTGGGTATATTTTCCAGCTACAATCCAGCCTAGCGAAGTTTTTTGAAGGACTGGAAGGCTTGGATTGGACTTAATTTGTCCAACACACAAAAGTTCAAAGAACATTTCACCACCGATCAATAAATCAACTTTTTGTGGTTTATAAAACTCAGGATCTGCCAATTCAATATTTCTTGGAATATTCCAATTGCTAGTGCAGATCCTTTGATCAGGTTGGAAGCTCGTAATTGAACTCAATACCCAAAACTTTGAAATGAATTGGGTCGAATTAACCCTCGACATAACGGAGATCTCTATATTCGACTTAGCAACAGAATTAATTTCACCTATACCCGTTAAATTTAATCTGCCTCCGCTGCGTTTAATTCTAAGCCTTTGAGTTAGTTCCTCGGTAATCAAATTAGTTTGCGAACCGGAATCTAATAAAGCTCTAGCAAATATATAATCGCCAGAGCTACATCTGACTTTTACCACAGCAGTGGCAAGAATAACATTTTGGTCAGATGCTGAGTGGTTTACTGTAGCATTTGAAGTTGGTGGCAAATGTGACATATAACTTGCCGACGAGGTTGAAGCTGTATTTGAACTTGCACTCTGAGATTCAGAACTATACCGATGTAGAAGCTGATTATGTGCTCCGCCGCAAATTCGACATTTTTGAGCAGTACATTTCGCAACGGTGTGACCTTTTTTCAAACAATTTATACATGCAGGCGCTGATTTGACAAAGTCAAATCTTTGAAGAACTGGCACTGCTGTAAAACATGAACAATTATAAATATTGTGATCAGCAGATTTACAAAACAGACATTTATCAACGGATTGTTTTGCTTTAGTTACAGTGAGTGATGTCTTATTATTTCTTCTAGGCCCATTATTGTTATTATCATTACTATTTTTATTGTTATTATTATTATTACCATAATGGTTAAAATTTTTAGTATTTTTGGGCTTCGCACCGGAAGTTTCATCAGCAGAAATGTGCTGGTATCTTTTATTTAACATGGCCTCGCAGTCAGACCACAATGGAAGCTTTTCGAAGTCAAGCTGTTCTTCCCACTTGGATTTAGTGACTGGATCAACTTTAGACATCACTAAATGAATTAAAAACGCATTTGATATCTTTTTATCATCGCCAATAGACAACAAAGATTCATAAATGGCGGAAACTGTATCTATCATGCTTCTCAAGCCTGGAGCAGAAGGTTTACTAATCTCAGGGAGATCAAAAAGTTTTGAAATGTTTTTCATGAAAATTAAGCAATCATTATCGTAAACTTTCTTTAAGCTCACCAGTGCCTTGGAATAATTTTCTTCAGTCACTTGAAAGGCTTTTACTGTACCTAAAGCTTCATCAGTTAAACATGATATCAAATGGTTGAATTTTTCAATATCCGTCAATGTAGGATCATTGTGAACTAAATTCTCAAACAGACTCATAAAGTTTTTAAATTCGGAATATTTTCCGCTGAATTTTGGGAGTCTCATGTTTGGTAGCCTAGAATGATGCGGTTGCATAAAGGATGCGTCCTGGAAACTAGTTCTTCTATTTTTGGCCTGAAGACTCAGTAATAGAGACTTAGCAGTTACACATAAATCCTCAAGTTCAGATCTTTCATTATTTGACGGATCTAGAATTTCTATTTCAGATTGAAATTGCATAGCTTGGCTGATATGGTCTTTTAAAATTTCCAATCGACAATCGATCTCAAAGGGATTGAAAGAAATAGTCTTATCAACAATAGACTTTTTAATTCTTTCTATATTTTCAATCACTTTGGTTTTTCTCTGTAACAGTTTTTCTAAATTTTCTGTTTCAGGACCATTTTGATGTTTTTTACCACCAGCCATTTTGAAAATTCAAGTAAACTTTCTTTAAAACCTCAAAAAAAATTTAGAAAATATAAAAGTATTCAACAAGTTTCAAGCTATTCTAACTTTTTTAATAAAGATAAACTCAAAGAATTCGAAAATGCGCTCAAAAACAGATGTTTATAAAAACTCTAAGTAGTTTTTATAAGAAGATTGTTTAATAAATGATTAAAATCGCCAAATAAAGTTTTTGGAATTGGTGAAGTTAGAAATCGACCAACGCAAATTAGATAGCTGAAAAGAAGTTTATATTTGTTTTAATATAGCACGCACACAACAATATCGATAAAAAATGTTTTGAAAACCGATCGCATTAAAATAATATGTTAATTGAATTGAAATATTCACAATAAATTTTAAAATTTATCTCGCCAGTAATTTTCGCTCTAATAATTTTGCACTTTATTCGGTTTGTTTAAATTTTTTATTTAATTTTATACTCGAAATTACGAAAAAGTTATCGATTTGTCTCAATTTTATAAATGTTATTATGAAATTGGAAACCTCGTTCGTAATAATTCTTAAATCCGCGTATGCCAATAGCCTTTGGTAATTCAAAATTGAAATATCTTATCAATTTCTATAAAAATTATAAAATTACCAAGTTTCCTTATGAAAACTTATTATTTTTTATTGTATAAATAATAAATTGAACGAATTTTATTCAATTTCACTCAAAATTAAAAAAAAATGTTGACCGAAAAATTATTATCAAAAACGCTAAAAAAAAAACGCTTATTTAAATTATAAATCTGGCAACACTTTTTATTCTGGGTTTCTGGCAGCTCAATTTGTGTGTTCAGTGGCCACACTCAGCTGATCACTTGTATGGCAACACTGAATTTGGCAACGCGAAAATGTAGAACGAAGGGAATGATACAACAGATGATCGACAACTACAGAAAATTTTTTTTTTGTGTAAAAGAAGAAAATAACAAAGAAAAACTTATTGAATTTAATGTTTAATTTTTTAACACAAATTAATAAATTTTCACTTGCGAATAAAGTGCGTACTATATAAAAAATTAACGCGAATTTTTTAAAGTTATTACCGACGGTGGTGAACGGATATTTGATCGAAAATTAATTAAAATATTTTATGAAAAATTCACTAATATGTATGTACGTGTGTGTGTTTTTGTGGTTTTTATTCTTTTTGGTTTATTTCTTTGTAAACACGAATTAACACTTTTGGCTGTTCACTTTATATGTAAGTATGTATGTAAAAAATTTCAAAAATTAAGTGTAAGAAATATTTCGAATGTTAACTCGCAAATATGTATTATGCGGCCAAAAAAAATTCTAATTAATTTATAGAATTTTCTATAATCTGATTAAATTGCAGATTATGAATATTTATAGAAATATTTTTTACACTTTTACCTCAGGTAAACCGGAATCAGTACTCCCCTCTCTATTATGATGTGGACGGCAGTTTCGGCAAAAACAACGACGAGGCATCGATGTTGACAATTTGGTGTATTTGTGTAAGTTGTTGCACTAAACTTTTTTTATTTGTTAATTAAACGAATAAATCGCGCACAACTTTTAAACAAGACGATTTGTTTCAAAATTATTAATTAAAACAACAAAAGTTTTGCTGTAATTTAGCAAATTATTTAAATTAAAGTTTTTGAATTAATTTTGCAACAAATTAGCAAAATTTTTATTTTAAGATTTTTTGAATTAATTTACAAAAAAAATATTAAAATATTAAAAACTCTTTTAATTGTCCCTGCTCGGGCGCCAAAATGAAAAGCCTTAATGGTTTTTAAGGCAAACTATAAAAAATTGAAATTTAAATAAATTATAAATTTCAAAATGGACACTTAAAAGTTTTTTCAACGAAAAAGTAAAAAGAAACACGTCTTGTTTGGTAAATAATTATTCACAAACTGTAAGTATTTATTGTTTATTTACTTCATATTTCAATTATTCTTTTCAGCAACAACAGTTATATTTAACATTTTTATATTTTATTACGTTTTTAGGGTTGCCATTTAGTATTTTTAATTCAGTTTTAAGGCAATTAGATTAAGGTTTTAGTTTTAAGTTTAAATTCAATAAAAAATTTAATTTTAATTATAAAAAAAACAATAACCAGTGTTATTAATAAAAAATAGTTTTTAAAAAAAGTAAGTACTTTAAAAAATGGTAAAAAAAAAAAACATATTATATGTAAAAAAAACAGTTGTGGAGAAAACCTTCATGAGGGTTAAAAACTCCACGCTCCAACAATAGCTTTGGGCAAGGTGAACAGGTTAGTACAAATATTTATATATACAGGTATACTTGTAGATGTATAGTATAATTATTCTTTATATTTGCCAGTTATATCAATATAATATTGTATTTTCGATATATCAAAATAAAAATAGGACAAATTTGGAATGAGAAACAGTTTAATGCTCTTACAAGAGAATTCATTTATTTTTATTTAACTTTATCAAATTGTTTTTTAGAGCAAAAAAACTTAATATTTATAAAGAAAGAATATTGGTATATGCTCTTAAATTTATTGAATAAACTAAAACCATTGATACCCACATCTTTAATATTCTGTTATTTTAAATACCATATACTTTTGTCAGTATGGGGCTCATAATTCCTTTTACATATTATTAAGAACAGGCGTAGGCAGCCCATACTACCAAAGGTCGAATTTTTGTAATTTTCCTAAATACCGCGATCATTAATGATACTCGTGAAAATGAGTATTAAAAGCATTCAGTTGGAATTTGGATGTTACAAAGTCGGTTGGTGCCGCTTTGTCAAAACAAAAATACAAAAACAATATACACAAGAAACAAAATAAAAATCCAATTTATAGCAACATTATACATGGTTCGAGATAACTAACAAATATAATCTCGAACACTGTTGTCACGACACTATTATTTTTCTAAACATTATTTGAAATAAATGTAACCGAATTAGGAATATTTTTCGAAACAGAAATAAATCGTTATATTAAACAATTTTTGATTTTTATATTTTTGATAAAAACATATATTTCAGACACATATTTTCGGTACAAACATTTTTTATAGAAAAACTTTTAATAAAAAAATTTTCTTGGAAAAACTTTTCGATAAAAATTATTTTTCTTAGAAACATTTTTCTATAAATTTTTTTTTTTTATAGAAAATTTTTGATAAAAATATTTTTTTTTTTCGAAAAATTATCGACCAAAATTTTTTTCTAGAGTCAAATTTTTCTAAAAAACTTTTTATAGAAAAATTTTTGATAAAAAATTTTCTATAGTAAAATTTTGATAAACAATTTTTCTGCAGAAAAATTAATAATATTTTTCTTTCGAAAAATGATCGATCAAAATTTTTTTCTAGAGTAAAATTTTCTATAGAAATATTTTTCTAAAAAACTTTTTATAGAAAAATTTTTGATGAAAAAGATTTTCTATAGAAAAATTTTGATAAAAAAAATTTTCTACAGAAAAATTTTTGATAAAAAAAATTTTATTAAAAAATTTTTGATAAAAAATTTTCTATAGTAAAATTTTCTGCAGAAAAATTTTTGATAAAAAAATATTCTATAGAAAATTTTTCGAAAAAAAAATTTTTCTATAGAAAAAATTTCGATAAAGAAATTTTCTATAGAAAAAATTTCGATAAAGAAAATTTATAAAAATTTTCTATAGAAAATTTTTTTATAAAAATTTTTAAGAGAACAATTTTTAATAAAAAAAGTCTGTATAAAAAATTTTTGGTAAGAAAAAATTTCTATAGAAAAATTTTGGATAAAAAAATTTTCTAAAGAAAAATTTTGTATAAAAAAATTTTCTAAAGAAAAATTTTTGATAGAAAAATTTTATATAAAAAATTTTCTATTTTTGATAAGAAAAAATTTCTGTAGAAAAATTTTTGATAAAAAAATTTTCTATAAAAAAATTATAAATTATTTATAAAAGGATTTTCTATAGAAAAATTTTTGATAGAAAAATTTTTGATAACAAATTTTTTATGGAAAAATTTTTGATAAAAAATTTTCTATAGAAAAATTTTTAATAAAAAATTTTCTATAGAAAAATTTTTGATAACAAATTTTAGGTAAAACATTTTTTATTTTTGATAAAAAACAAATGTTCTATAGGAACATTTTTAATAAAAAAATTTTATATAAAAAAATTTTTGGTAAGAAAAAATTTCTATGGAAAAGTATAAGTATAAAAAATTTTTGATAAAAAATGTTCAATGAAAAATTTTCTATTTTTAATAAATAAAATTCCTATAGAACAATTTTAGATAAAAAAAATTTTTATAGAAAAATTGTTGATCAAAAATTTTCTGTAGAAAAATTTTTAATAAAATTTCTATGGAAAAATTGTTGATAAAAAAATGTTCTATTTTTAATAAATAAAATTCCTATAGAACAATTTTAGATAAAAAAAATTTCCTATAGAAGAATTTTTGATAAAAAAATTCACTATAAAAAATTTTTGGAAAGAAAAAATTTCTATAGAAAAATTTTTGATAGAAAAATTTTCTATAGAAAAATTTTTGATAAAAAAAAAATTTCTTTGGAATGATAACAAAATTTTCTATAGAAAAATTTTTGATAAAAAAATTTTCAATAAAATTATTTTTGTGGAAAAAAATTTCTATAGAAAAGTTTTTATAAAAAATTTTCTATAGAAAAATTGATACACAACTTTCTATTTTTGATAAAATAATGTTTTTAAAAAAAGTTTGTGAAATTTTTCTTACTAAAATTTTTTTATAGAAAATTTTTTTTTAATAAATTTTTTTTTTTAATAAAAATTTTGTTATAGAACATTTTTTTTCATCAAAAATAGAAAATTTTTTATCATATTTTCTAGAGAAAATTTTTTATCAACATTTTTCTGTCAAACATTTTATTATAGAAAATTGTTTTTTTAAACATTTTTATATAGAAATTTTTGATTAAAAATTTTTTTATAAAAAATTTTTGGTAAGAAAAAATTCCTATTGAAAAATTTTCGATAAAAAAAATTTATATAGAAAAATTTTTGAAAAAAAATTTTCTATTTTTGATAAAAAAATGTTCTATAGAAAAATTTTTGGCAAAAAAATTTTCTATAGAAAAATTTTTGATAAAAAATGTTCTTAAAAAGTTTTACTGTAGTGTATTGCACTAAAATCCCATTTTATTGCAATTATTTATTATTGTTATAAATAGTTTTTGATAAAACCAATATTTTCTATTGAAACATTTAAATAAACAAATTTTCAATAAAAAACTTAAAAAAAAAATTTCTTGGATTCCAAAGTATTAAGATCTTCTTCAGCTTCAAAAACTTGTCGTCTTTGTTGAACTTAAGCTGGTACATTGGCCCGGAATTGGTTAATGTGTACTTATTACAATGGCTTATATTTACAAACTGTTAGGTCAAGGGCCTAACATATCTTAGAATTCCATACGCTTTGTTAATTTTTTTTTTCAAAATTTGTCAATTAACTACATGAATTTTTTAATACTCGAGTTTTATTGGCAAGAAAATTGTAAATGTTCCTGATAAATTGTATTTAAAAGCATTTTGTTGTACGAATTTCATTCATAAAGAGTTTAACAAGTAACCACTTGTTATTCATTTCTTTATTCATTTATTATAAAATAACTGAAATAGGACTTTTAAATTAATAATATTCATTTAAAAGTCCTATTTCAGTTATTTTTATTTTTTAGATTTATTTATGCCACATATGTAATTGATATCGTCATTTGAATTATACATTTTATTTGAAAATTTAATGAACATTAAAAGATATTTGACAGATATGCCTTTGTTAAGAGAAAAAATTTTAAAATATTTTTTATATTATATTAGGATTAGTTTTAAAATGTTTGTCATTAGACGTTCACGCCGGCACTGCAATTCATGTTTCGCGCCCATAGGCGGTTTCGCTGAAAGCTTTTTGTTCCATTGGACGGGGCCGAACTAAATGTTTCAACGAAAGATTATCGCACGGGAAAACAGTCTCCATGGGTCTGCATTTTTCTTTCGATGCTATTGAGGTTATGTTATTGGTGATGCACACTAATTGGTAGTACAATCATATTCGAGCCACCGGTGGTACGCGCCGCCCGATGAGACAATTCTGTGCGAGCCACCGGAGGTACGCGCCGCCCGATCAGTGGTACACGCCGGCGTGAACGCGTTGCAAGGTTGACCATTATTTGCGTGGAAGGGGAATAACAACAATTTTTATTAAAGAAGAAAACTTTTTCTTAACTCGTTCTAAAAAAAAGCATAAACAAAAATGCATACTAAACTAACAATACATAACAATAACAAATACAACACATATCTTTCTCCATTTGGCCAACCTTGGTTTAAAGCAATGTTGAGCAAAGTCTAACCCTAGGGTTAGCAAAATACAAAATAAGAAAAAACATGTAAGAAAGAGCTATAGTCGGTCAAGCCGACCATACGATACCCTTCACCACTAAGGTAAAAGGTGTTCTTATTCCGTATAAAGAAAAATATTTGCTAAATTTTGTCATCATACAAACATTTTCTCAAAACTTATATATTAAATCTGTTTCCGTAATTTGGACTTATATGAGAGCTAGGGTCAAATGTGGACCGATTATCTCGAAATTTATCAGATGCATAACAGTTGTTACAAAAATTATGTGTGCAAAAAATAAACTTTAAATTCTCATTATCTTTCCGATTTACGAGTGATTTTTGTGATTTTTGTCTCATTTAGCGCGTTTTGACAGAAGAGTTTGTATGGGAGCTGTGAACCGATTTCCGAAATTTGGTACAGTAATTAACGTTTAGATAAGCATTATTTGTTTCAAATTTCATGAAAAAATATTGATATTTGTGGCCAATATATGAAATCCGGGAAGTGGAACCTATGGGAGGTACATTAAATAATGGATCGATTTTGACGAGTTTCAAAAAATGATCTGTCAAATTTCATCAAATTATCTGAAGAATTGCGACCTGTAGTTTGATTACAAGGTTTACATGGGGGTCCAGCCAGCCAGACGGACGGACTGACATCGCTAAATCAGAAAGTGATTCTACGCCTATTGGTATACTAAAAGGTGGGTCTAAGACAAATATTTCTTTGCGTTACATACATCAGCACAAACTTATAATACCCTTTCCACCTATGGTGGTGAAGGGTATAATTAGAGAGACTTTGCCCAACATTGGTTAAAATACTACCTCAATTTTATATATTTTTTTTAGGTTAAAGATATAATTTTTTTAGTATTTCGGCACTAGTTTTTCAGAAATGTATGACAATATTTAAAAGTAATATTTTTAGCATCAAATATTAGCGATATCTAAAAATCACTACTTTGTTCTTATGTTCACATCTATTAATATTAGCATTAAATTGCATTAAAAAAAGTCAATCTTACATATTCATGTCAAAATTTAAACCGACAGCTATAATTTATCATATTAAACTTTCCAAAATGTAACTATTAAACATGTCACACCTGCATTTGATACGACTTTATTGTATGTGAAAATTAGTTTGTGGTTTTTGGACTCATTAAAGTGTCCTTATTTTTTAATTAAATTTTGAAAATACATACATATTCCACTAACCCTTAAAGCCAAGGGCAAACGCATTTTATTGTAATGAAAGTAACAGAAAAGAGATATAATTAAATTTTACATTAAAATTGAAGCATCAAATGATTCTGTTAGATCCATGTAAGTATGACATACAGGCAAACGTATATCAGTCAGTCAGTGTTACAAAGACATCAGAGTTTCCATAAAAGAACTATTTTTCACAAAAATAATGTGTGTTTGACATTTACCCAATGAATAAAAAGTTAAATCGTTGAAAAAAATTTTTACATATTATATGATGTCAAAAGGTTCTTAAAAGAGAATTGAAAAATGTTTGTGCTTTGAAATATTTTGATGGGACACTGATGTCATTTGAGGGAAACACTAAGTGTTTGCTGGGATGTTTAGTATGAAAACAAGATGCATATACCTATGTATGTTTATAATAGATGATGTATGTGTATGTTTTAGTTAAAGTAATGAAAATCTTGATGTTACTGCATAAGTCAAGCCACTCATAATGCCACTTCTGTCATGTTTATGCCACTTTATGTTAGAATAATTGCACAATTACTTTACTACATAAATATATGCACACAGATATACATATATGTATTCATATAAAGTTATATAAATCATTATACATAGCATATTTTATACCTGTGTAAGTGTGTAAAGATTAAATTTTACGTCCCAGCAAACATTCATGTTTATTCCGAAAACTTTTCTTGCTGGAACAAAATCCATTTGAATCGTTTAGAAATATTAAGCTGATTTTCGAAATATAGCATCTTAAGGAAGAACTGTTCTGAACCCCGAAAAGTTAACTGTTTGGTGTGAATTATGGGCCGCTGGCGTCAATAAACAAAAAATTCATTTTATCAATATTACATTTTCAATATATCTGTGGCAATATGGAAGAGTAGCTTAAGTCGACATAAGTGATAATTGAGTTTAGGCGTTTGGTTCATTACAGAAACAAAGGCGCTTATATGTGTTTAGTCCGTTTTAGAAACTTATTTTCTTTATCAATGTTATGTACACATACACATATACACATATGTACACATATTTTTGATGACATATTCCGATTTTTCTTTCATCATATAACGGTATCGCTTAACTTCACTTAAGCTGTATAAACGTAGACCTTGAAAAAATAAATTCTTTATATTAAAACAACTTATGTTTATATAAAACTACACAATATATACTTTTTATTTAAACAGAACCGCTTAAAGTTACTTAAGGTCCAGTTAAACGCAAATTTCAGTTTCGAAAAAGAGCTTAAATAGAAAAAACGTAAAATCTTCTGAATTTAACATTTTTTTTTTAAGTATTCATCCTTCTTCTCTAATAAACATGTTACCAATAAATTAATTTATAAATTATTCGCAGAAATCAAGCAGAAGAAAGATTACGTAAAATTGATAATATCTTAAAACTTTAATTTTCGACTTAAGCTACTCTTACACAGTACCACAGATATATATGTATATTTAATTCCCCGACAACATTCCAATTGGAACAAGGGGTACTTCTCTTCGACAATGAGCTGCATCCGATTCTATTTTTAGACTCATTGAAAGGGACCTACGTTTTAATGCCGGCTCCGAACGGCAAATGCATTAGTTTAAGAAGTTTTATATAGCCTGATACTCAATAACCAGTGGCTAGCTAAGTTATGAGGTGAACCGCTTTTTTAAAAATTTTATTTTTTCAAGAGGATCTGGGCGCGGATCGAGCTTGGGACTTCAGGCATACTAGGCGGATGACTAAAAATGGAGATTTTATTAACAATAAAGTAAATAAAGTGAAAATACTCAATTTTGTAATAAAGCCATTTCTGTCATTGTGTTTTATATGTCTTCCTTTGCGGAATAATGTTTTTGGCTCTTAACAGCCACAAATTTATTTATACTTTAGTAAAATTAGGCAAAAATATTACTTTTTGTACCAAGCTTTGTTGGAATAGACACCCATATGACCATACCTTCCATACAAGACATACTCACAAAAATCTTTTAAATACACAGAAAATATGCTTATACATCTAATGATAACTCGGTGCCACAAATCAGCAAACATTTGTAAAAACTTGGAAAGCGACCTCGGGGGAGTTATAGACCTAGGTGGGGACATACAAAAACCATTTTGAAAGATTTCGAAACACGTGCAAAATTTGGAGATATTCGCAATAAACTGTTTTCGGGTAGGTCGTAGTATTTAAGTAACTCCAACTCTGACACTTGCAAAGTGATTTTACAATTTTAAAAGGTTTTTGAAAGTCAAGGGATCAAGATTTTACAAGCTGTCTAGGCAAGTTTTTATCAAAAGTTTCGACATTTTGTTAATTTTTTTGTAATATTTGAAAAATCCTTAAAAACACAATATGTCACATATGGACATGCAAAAGCCTATTTCAAAGATTTCGAAACTAGTGGAAATTTTTGAGATATTGGCAAATTGGGTAGGTCGTAATACTTTAGTACCTCTAACTCTCACATTTGCAGAGCGATTTTAAAATCACAACATAAAATTTTTGGTGCATATCCTTGGGCGCGTTTTCAAGGACATAAATTTTCAGGGGAAAAATGGAATAACTCCAAAACTACTTCATGGATATTTTAAATAAAGCTGTGTTAGTTTTCTTAAATATGCCATTATTTTTTCTTGTAAAAATTATCTGGTTGAAATTTCTCAAAAATAAAAAATAACCCATTTTTCACCATACAAATGGGCTCGAAAACTTTGGACCCGTTGCGCGCCCATAAAACGTTGTCCGATTTGGCTCAAATTTTCAGAAGTAAACTTTCTAGACCTAGTGTCATAGTATACCGTTGAAAAAGTTATAAAATTCGAAAAAACATTTTCTTTCATACACAAAATTGTCACCCTAATGCCCATGCAGGGTTTCATACAGTCTTTTAAAGCTAGTTCTATATAGAAAAAAAAAAAAAAACAAGACGTTACTTATTGATATCGGTTTACATTACAAAAGTTGGTAATACGTAGTACATGGCCTAGTCGGCTTATAAAAAACTTAATAACTTTTAGATTTTGCCTCTGGTTTAAAAAATTAAAACCTCGTTTTATTAGGAACTAAATTCTTTTGTTATATTGATATACACTTTTATAAGCTTTTCATATAAGAATAAGCAATAAAAAGCTACTAAAGCCAAAAAAGTGGACAAATTTTGTTTTTGAAATATTCTTAACAAAAAAAAAAATATTTTCGATATACAAATGTACAAGTTGGTGAACCTCGTTAGAGACGGTTTTTTGCGTATAACTTCTAAACTTGGACGTATTTCTAGAATTTTTTTAGTGTATCAGAGTGAAATTGAATTTTTGCTAAATCTGTGCACAGATAAGTCTTTTGTTAACAAATTTTGTAATAATCGGTCAACAGTTCCCTAGCTGACCCTATAATAAAATTTATCGCAAAAATTTGGTATTATAACGTTTTTCTTAATTAAATCACTACTGATCGATTGATTTTCATAATTAAAGGATTACATTATTTAGAATATTCATAGTTTTAAAATATTCAAGTAACAATGAAAGTGTTTCCATTTTATATTTTTTATGAATTTTTAAAAAATAATTTTTTTTTTTCGGTTTTGCATTTTTTTTATATTGCGATGCTAATAACTCAAAAATTGAGTTGAGCTGATAACATAAAACAAGTATGTTAGCAGGACTTAAGCGAAATTTTGTTCGCTTTTTAATAAAATTGAATAAGCAGTTTTCAGTATATGGACAACCTTTTAACAAATCCAAAAATTTTAGAAAAATATTAAAAAATCGGATGTTATTGTACTTATTGGACCATAACACATAAACAAATAATAGCACTGCTCTGCAGCCAAATCCTCCTTTTAATAAAACTATGTGGCCTACATGGATTTTGATGCGCTAAACTCAGATCTGTTGTCAGTTTTTTTCCATCAGATCTGGATTTTTTTTATGGGCGTGGGAAATTTTTCCCCTTAAATTAGTCAGGTACGGAGACCTATTTCGTCCTAACTCGAGAACGATTCATCCGATTTTCAAAATTAAAACACTTGAAGATGCATAACAAAATTGCATTTACTTTAGTCCAATATAATTTTTCTGTGTCTCTTACTGTTTTGGAGTTATTTAGAAATTAATGGAGAAAAAATTTTTTTTTTCGTGCGAAATTCGTAACTTTTTTCAGGTTTAAAATGTAATTAAAAAAAGATAAAGTAAAATTTTAACATTTTAAACATTTTTCTAAGAGCTACATATCTTAAGAATAAAATAAGCTATAACCCGTAAAATCGGTTTAAAAATTTTATTTCAATTAAAGAATCCGAATCCAAAAAAAAAATCATATTACAAAATGCCAAGGATTTGTAATAAATCTCCAAATTTATTTTGTTATTTAAGTTCTCAACGACAAATTGGTAAATTGGTAATAAAATGAGTCGTTCTCGAGTTAGGACGAAATAGGTCTCCGTACCTGACTAATTTAAGGGCAAAAATTTGCCACGCCCATAAACAAAAATCCAGATCTCATGGAGAAAAAAAGAAAGTTTAGCGCATCAAGATCCATATAGTCCGCATAGTTTTATTAAAAGGAAAGACAAAAAATGAATTTTTGCAGAGCAGTGTAGTTAAACTAAAATTTAATTTTGGCAGTTGACTAGTGTTATCGATTTTAAATATTAAAAGTTGTTCACGCCGTGAATACTGCGAACCCTACTCCCATCACTGACATGTCAAATCTCCATCTCCAGTTTAACAAATCTGAAACCCGTTTCTACAAAAGTTATTACAATTTTTGTAAACAAGTTAATTCAGTTCTAGCAGATTCTATTTTAGCACCAAAAAGTATGCTATAGAAAAAAAAATTAAAGAGTATTTTAAAATTTTGTTATTTTCGGCTTTTGAAAAGATCTTTTCTCAACCGATTGACATATAGAAAACTTGTGATCCCTAGTCTCGGTTTCTTAACATAGAACTGTTCAATTTTCAGCACTATAGCTGTTTGCTGGGTTATTTTTAACTTTGTAAGTGTATATTACATAATAGGAAAATATGCTTTTTTAATTTATAATAATACAAAAACTACTACTAATTCTTCTTTAGTTGTTTTTTTCTAGATGTTTTTGCTTTCATTTTGTTACGTTTGTGCAACACATAGCTCATTAGTGAATTTTGAATTTATATAACATAAATCTTGCTTTTTTAACTCGTCCGTCTGTTTTTACTGTGGGTGATGTTGGTGGTACTTAGTTTAAAATACGAGTAATATTGAAACAAAAGCTTTTTACTTTAAAAATAAGTATGTACACATGTTTATGTGTTATATTTATTACTAAGCTGTGAAACATATCTGTTATTTACTAGAAAAATGAATTAAGTCAAAATAAGGATATATTACTTTTAATATTTTTTAAACGAATAGATTTCTAAAAAATGTAAAAGTATTTAGGTTTGACAGTTGACATCAAATTTGTTTTACTTATTGAGTTGTTACTTTATTATTGCAAGTGTATAATTTGCATTTGTATGCAACATACTTATAATTGCACATAAACAAGTGTTTGATTACTTATGTTGCCATGAACGTTAACATTTGCCTTATAAGTGTGTCAACATTGTCAACACTGAAAGACTTAAAATGATATATAAAACTTGTATACATTATTTTCGAATTATTGTTTATATAAAGTGATGTAGGAGTCACGTGGATTGGTTTTACCGACTCAAGCTCTATTAGTCATTGAATATAAATAAAAATTAATTAGGTCGTACTTTTCTAAAAACGATAAAGGCAAGGAAATTAGCCATAAAGGCGAGTGCCTCGATTGTAATTATTTTACCCAAATAGTTTCAAAGGTTGATTGTAGTTATTTTACCCAAATAGAAACAAAGGCAAAATTGAGAGCTGAATTTTGTGATCAGTTCATTTCAATATACACTTTCTAATTATTGTAGTGAAGGGTATACAAATTCCATATACAATAAGGACCGGTCTTGTATGCATGTACATTAGGGTGCACCTTTTTTTACGAAAGTGCGAAATTGAACCATTACTCCCCCCAGAAATGTTATACGTAACATAAAAATACGCTGTGCAGATTTTTTTTCGAAACTGCATAAGATGAACAAGTGCCGCATCCGCCCACAAAGTGTTAAACTTTTTTGTATGGGAAAAATTGGTAGTATTTTTGGTTTTGCCTAAATTTTAACCACTTAGAATTAAATTATTTTAGTCTCCATATCTCTTTAGGGTTAATATATTTTTTAATCAAAAGTCTTAATGTTAATAAAAATGAATATATTTTTGCATTTTGAACAAAATTTAGTAATAAATTCTTAATATTCTGTCACTTTCCCATAGAAAATTAAAAAAAACTCCAAATTCTGACTTTTAACCCCGGTGAAGAAAGGGTTAAACTTTTCCAATTTAAAAAAGGAATGGTATGTATATTCTATATAGTCTAAGGAAGAATATTCGCTATTACTTTTACTAACGCTGAACACTGAAACAAAAAATTCACATTTTCCCGAAATTTTACGATTTCAAATCAAAGGTACGGCGAAACGGTTTAAGATATCGACTTCGATTTTCATTATTTTATTCTTCCAATTGTTTGTTTTATGATACTGATAAATAAATATTTTTTGTAATATTTATTTGTTGATTAAAATTTTCAAAAAATTAAAAATAAAAATTGGCCACAAATATCAATATTTTTTCATGAAATTCAAAATAAATACTGCTTATATTAACTAAAATTACTGTACCAAATTTCATTGAAATCGGTCGACATTTGGCCATAGCTCCCATACAAACTCTTCTGTCAAAACGCACTTAATGAGACACAAATCACTAAAACGATCGTAAATCTGAAGATAATGGGAAAGTTTTATTTTGCATACATAATTTTTGTAACAACTGTAATAAATTTCCAAAATTTCAACATAATCGGTACACATTTAGCCCTAGCTCTCATATAAGTCCAAATGGCGGAAATAGCTTAAATATATACGTTTTTAGAAAATGCTTGTATGATGGCAAAATTTAACAAATATTTGTCTTTATAAAGGAAAACGATCACCTTTTACCTTAGTGGTGAAGGGTATCGTATGGTCAGCCTTGACCGACTATAGCTCTTTCTTATCTGTTTTAAAAAATTTTATTCTAAGTGGTTCAAATTTGCAAAACCGAAAATACTCCCATTTTTTTGGTTCAAGTTTAACACATAAACAAGTAAGAGTGTTATATTTTGGCTGTGTCGAATCTTATATACCCACCATCAAGTTGTGATAAATTTAGACACATATCCCATATATGTATCTACGAGTGTGCAGTAAATTCAAAACAGGTCCTTGCTAAATATTTTTTGGTTTCCGGGAGTGTTTTTTATATGAAAGCTATAGTCAAATATGGACCGATTCCTATACAATTTTATATACTGACCAATAATTGTATAAAACTTCTCTATTCTAAATTTAGTCGTCATAGCTATTACAATTGTATTCAATTTATCAGCATTCATGTGTTTCCCGGGGCGGGGTTATATGGGAGCTCTAACTAAATATGAACCGATTTCGCCCATTTTCAGTATACAACTTTTGTTACATATCAAAAATACTTTTTTAAAATTTTGTCTCTCTAGCTTTTGCAATTAAGGAGCTGTGGCGCTTTTATCTGACGGATAAACGGACATAAACCTCCTTTTCTTTTTGTATTTTTGTGTTTCCATAAGTTTTTTATATGGGAGCTATGGTTAAATGTGAACCGATTTCTATAAAATTTTATGTGCTTCCTAGTGCTTATGTAAAACTTCTAGATACCAAATTTTGTCATCATAGCTGTTATAATTTGTCATTTATTAGCAAATAAGCGATTAGCCTATACGAGGTTATACGGGAGCTATGGTCAAATGTTAACCGATTTTGAATTAGAATTTCATAAGGATTCAGAATATATATCGCTATTCTTTTTTGAGCCAATATTAAGGAAACAAACGGAATGACAATTTCAATATACCCCCCATTCTTTTTGATGGTGGGTATAACAATGCCGTGTACATTATATATAGTCTGAGAAAAAACACTCGTTTTAAAAAATTAATATTTTCGCGAAATTCTTCGATTTCAAATCGCATTACGGCGAAACGGATAAAAATATCGACCTTATTTTTCTGTTATTTTATTCTCCTATGTGTTTGTTTTATGACACTGGAAAGTAAATATATTATTTGTAATATTTGTTAATCAAAATTTTCAAAAAATAAAAAAATGATTTTTGAAATCGGCCTGAGAAAAGAAATATAATTTTCTAATATGAAAAATCTAAGTAAATTCAGCTATATTTTAACGAAACTCAACTATTTAGTACTTACAGGTTAAAGAATTGTAAATTATGTCTTACTTTGAAATTTACTTATCCTTAAGTAAATTTTTTGGCAGCATATCCTTAGGCGTATAGTTAAGGACACGAATTTTCGGGAATAAACTGCAATAACTCTGAAATTACTTCATGGATTTTTAAAATTGATTACTCGAAATAAAGATACTTTTGTTTTCTTTTATATTCCGGTAAATTTTTTAAAATAATTTTAATCTAAGTGGTTAAAATTTGTAAAAACGAAAATACTTCCATTTTTTTCCATACAAAAAAGTTTAACACTTTGTGGGCGGATGCGGCACGTGTTGTATAAGGCAAAAAATTGAATAGCATGTTTTTATGTTACATATAACTTTTCTAGGGGGAGTTTCGGTATAATTTCGTACTTTCGTTAAATAAGCTGCACCCTAATGTACAAATGTATGTTCTTTAATATAAAACTTATTTGTATTTGTGTTAAAAACAAACTTATGCTAAAGTACCACTTAAGTCAGTTACATATATATTAATACAAAAGAAGTTTGTGCATACATACAAATGTCTACATATACATACTAATAGTAGTAGCTACTTTACTTTCTACCTTTTTAAAGAAGGAAACAAAAAAAAAAATTGTCATAAAAAGGAGTATGTAACTTTTTTCTACTACAGACAAACACATACATACATATGTCTTTATAAAATCGTACAACTTAAATAGCAGCTACAGCAGCAGCATCTCCTACACTCGAACTTATTTAGCAACTGTTGTGGCAAGTTATTAGCAAAAGCATCATCTGAATGAAAAAAGGGTGACAAATAAAATAAAGAAAAAAAAAACAATCATCTGTAAAGTTGAAATATAAAATACAATATTTGTATATTATAACAAATATAAAATATACATATCTCCACCAAAAATGCTAAAGGACTTAAGTGACATAATAACCGGATGTTGATTTTTTGATTGATAATAAACTTACTTCGATTAAGAAAACCAAAAACAAAGAAAAAAGTTTCTTTTGACACTTAAGGCCTTCCGCATTCCAGGTAACGATATACAGTTGTATACATGTTAACACTTGCGATATATGTAAGCTTTGAAAACAGAAGCGACCGAATTTTGTATACCCTATACCAATTTTGTTAGAATAAAACTAATGTTTGTTGGGGTATATTTAGATGATCATTTATGTGCTCAAAATTTAAAAAAAAATATTGGTTAAATACTCCCATTGTGCACTTTAAATAGTCACCTTTTAATTCCAAAACATATTCTCTTTAAAAATTAATATGCATTTAATTTTCTAATTGCTATTTCTAAGGATGAAATTTCAATTAATTTTAAAAATTCTCCAACAGACAATAAGCAATTTGTTTGCTTTGAAATTGTCAGTATATTTTTGTTTTTAAACATGCAAAACAGAAGATATCTTTTAATAAAATTACCAGCAATTTTAACTTTATACTCGTAGCAGCAATTTCATAAAATTTTAAGAATCGCAAACCATTTACTCAGAATAAACCCGAATATGTTAAACCAAAAATATTTCATTAAGAAGCAAAACGAGTACCTGAAAATAGAAATGCCTTTAAAATTTGTATTAAAGTCTGAAATGCTCTTTATACATTTATTGAAGCAGTTAACGTCTTTGGTTGGTATTAAATTCAGACATGTATGAACATTGAAATGTACGAGTATTCTGCTGAATATGTATAAGTAACATATTTGTTGCATGTTCGTATATGGTTTTAACATTTCTAGTGAAATATTTTTAAAAATTACTTTTCACTTTTGTTATTGTTAGCTATTGTTATTTTGTTGCTTTTTAGAAATACTCTCATTCAGTGTTTATACCCTACACCATTCAAAATAAGTTATGATTGCTTTTCTTATTAGTAATCATACTAATAAGAAACATTTTTTCGGTCGAAAAGTTATGTTTGTATGGACATAGGATGGGACGTAGTAATAATGGTAAGTTATAGACAAATACCCCGATTTGAATTCCCAAGTTTTTGATATACATATGGGCAAATCCGAAAAACCATAAACCAAGGACAAAATTTAAAAACTGTCAAAATCGCGTATTTGTGTTTATGGAAAAATTTACCATTATATATTCTAAAGGATTAATACTTTAGAATATATAATGGATACAATTTTTCATTGCTCTCTTCGTGAATGGCAGGTCTTTATTTGCATTTTTTTATATAATAGGTTTTTAAAAGTTCATAAAAATCGCAAAACAATCCATTTAGGTATCAAGTTTCAGTAGGGGCACATAGTCTGCTTAATTTTATACAATTTGTGAGGACCCAAATTTGTTATAAAATTGTGGACACACAGTGGTACCCAATAAAAGGGGAATATGAATTCTGACATATGTAGTTTTTCTGGTGGGTTAATGGATTACATCCATTTCAAGGGGGCAGATTACATCCGCCAAAGTGTCTTTTCTTTGCAGTAATTACAAAATGATGTCAAGGACAAGAGAAAGCCAAGTGATGCCAAAAGAAGGAAGACAAGTGATGTCGAGATGAAGCCAAGACGATAGTAGAGGGTCAGGTGTAGAAGCCAACTTAAAATATAACGAGCTGCAATAACATGTGGATCAAACGTGTTGCTTCATTATTAATAAGTTTGATAAAATAAATGTTGTAAAGTTATTACAACCGCTATCAGTTCACACCTAGCGGGAAGTAATAACTACAAAACTACAAACTGTAGCCAAAATGTATTAGTATATAAGCCAGGGAAAATTTACGATTAGCTCTCTTGTATTTTTACAGCGGAACGTGGAAGACGTGGTGGCAAGACAGAGACATTGGTAAGTTGAAGTGAGAACATCATTTCAATTCAGAGTAGTGTAGTAGAAGGGGGTAAACTGAATTGATAACATCAATTCACACAATTAGTTACTGCTTTACAATCAGTAAAGAGGTGAGATATTGGATTCGATTACATCGAATTCAAGCGTATTATCAAGTTTAGAAGAAGGTGAATTTGATAACATCAAATTCCAGAATAGGGTGCTGGTTTCCCAATCAGTACAAGCAAGTATTAGGAGATAACTTCCTGAAAGTAATACTCGAAAGTACAGAGGGAAATTGTAGGCTAGGTAAAAGCTAGGAGTAACTAGTTCGTGTTCTGGAAGAAAACACTCGGAACGAAACTAGTTTACTTAGTTCACTTTGGTTCCCTACAAGAGACAGCAATCCAGTTTCTCAATAAAAACCTAGTCTGTAAGAGTGAATTCAAAAAGTAAAACAATAAAGTGAAACAAAAGTGTCCACAAAAGAAAGAGTTAAGTATTTCTTATTTTTTTATGTAAAGGAGCCTGGACACGACTGAGTTCTACCCCAGCTTCAAACCCGGACTAACCGGAGGTTCCTTACAAATTAGATGTAAAAGACCCCATCAAAAGTAATTGGAGTGATATAAATAACATTAAAAAGGGCTCACAGTGTGTAGCGTCCGTCACAGAAATAAAGTTTTTTTTTTTTTTTAATTTGACTAGTGCAATTTTTCTTTTTTCTCTAATTGAACTTGGTTCGTAAAGAGAACTTATAGTATGCTTAATATTAGGCTAAAAATATATAGATGTTTTTACATCATTTTACAAAATAATATGTAAAGAAAAGTGTGTAGCGTCCGTCACAGTATATATTTTTTACAAAATAATATTTATTAAATACAAAAATTACGAACACATGTATGTCTTATTCATAAAGCAATAACACTGTCTATATCCACAGACTAAATTTATGATATTAAGTGTAAAAGAAAATATACAGTGGGGCAAATTTGATGATTTTGAAATTTGATTTTTTTATTTTTGGGACACCCTAACAGCTAGCCGCAGCATTCTTGGGGCTAAAAATAAGATGTAAAATATGTAAAACTTTAAATAAATATTTGTATTTAGCCGTTTTGTAAAATTTTAAATTGTGCCCAAAAATCGCATTTCAACCGCGCACATGAAAAGGAAGGGGATGAAATTCAGGAACAAATAAAACCATTATTTTCACTGATTAACAAATCCTTAAAAAAATATGAAATATGAATTTTTTCTTAGTAAAAAACATTGAAGTAAAAACTGTATCGTCCGTCACGTAGCGTCCGCAACTATACATTTATGGATTTTTGGTGAAACTGGAAACTTTAAAATATTTTATAAAAGCTGTTTTGTAATTCTCTGATTTTCCTCTATCTTTAATGTATTTGCATTTTTTTTATTACTATGACTGATTTGATGAAAATTACAGAAACACTCGTTGAAAAAAAAGTCACTTCCATTTCTTGTAGCGTCCGTCACAGCACTTTAAAAGTGAATATCTTTTTGCTCCAAAAGGAGTATGTAAATTAAATTAACGCCATTCGATAGCATAATCGATGGGCTAATATTATCGGAAATCTGTGCAAAGATATCTAGTGTAGAACGACAATGGGATACATTTAAGTACAACAAAATCCGTACAAATGTATCGTCCGTCACGCAGGATTTGCTTATATACACACGAACATATCTCATTTATGCTCTTTTGCATTTTTTGGTTGCCTTTTGGGCATGACTGTTCATAATGCAAAAGTAAAACTACTAAGAAACTGACGAAATGCATTGGTTATCATTAACTGCTAATTTTTCGAAATTTTGTTTTTGAGTCATAAGCCAGCCACCTATTCCATAAAAAAATACCTAAAATATATAAAAATCTAAAATTGTTTAAAGAAATATTCCTAAAATTTTCAAAAATATTCTCAATGTTTACAAAAGTAATAGTGTAGTGCCAACAATGTTCGAGATTATATTTCTTTGTTCTCTCCACACATGTATTTTGTTGCTATAAATTTTTATTTGTTTCTTGCCTTTTTTGTTTTTATCTTTTCTTTAACGAAGCGGCACCAACCAACTCTGTTAACATCCAAATTACAACTGAATGATTTTAATACTAATTTTCACGAGCTTTATTAATGATCGTGGTATTTACAAAAATTACATAAAATTCATCGGCTACTGGTGGTATGGGCTGCCTACTCCTGGTTATAAGGTGAACGGTTTTTTTTAATTAATTTTTTTTTCAAGTGGGTCTGGCCGGGAATCTAACTTGACACCTCCGGTATGCTAGGTGGATGACTAGCCTGTTATACCTCGGCGGTTCAGTGTTTATATAAGCAGTATTTAATTTCAATTTCATGAAAATATACCGAAATTTGAGGCAAAAATCACAATTCCGGGATCAGATACCAAAAATAACAGACCAATTTTTGCTATTTTTTATAGTAATAGTAAATTATCTTTAGAATTGCGAACTTGTAGGGTAGGAGGGGGACCATTTGCCATAGGGGCGCATTTGCCACCACTAAATTTTTTGGAAACTAACTTATCTTTTGTGATGCTGTAATCGATTTTATATTCGATTATCATTTTTATTCTAAATATATCTCAAATTTTTACTGCTGTTTTTATTATTTTCCATAGTTTTTCGTTATCCTAAGGAATTATTCATTAGTTTAATAAACAATATAGTATTGAGAACAAATATTTTAAGTTTTTATCAATAAATCTATTTCTTATGTGAAAAATAATTCTTTACATATAAGGACTCTACCTGGGGCACATTTGTCATACAAATAAAACAAAGCAACTCGTCGACATTTTATAAGCCCGACATTTGTAATATCCCTAAAAAGGATATCGTATTTTGGTTGCAAGGCACATCTTAATTTTTTTTTTAATGTTGATATGTCACAGTACAATGTTAACAGAGGCCCAATAGTTTAAATTTTGATCTCTGAATTTTTTACTGTTTTGTTAAATTTTTCCATGTGAAATGAACTTGAATTAATTTTTTGGTTTGTTTGTTTTGTATATTAAAGCTTTTTACTTCTTTTTTGTACCCAACTTATTCGAAAATGTGCCCCAAGGATGGGGCACGTTGGCCACTTTCAGTTAATTTGCTATTTTTCAAATTTGATACATAAAGAAAAGCCGTAGGCAATCTGAACCAACACAGTTTAAAGCTAACATATATAGGTACCTATGAAGAACAAAAAAATTGTGATAACTCTCACGGTAAGAAACCTAGAGCACTTAAAAAAAAAGTGGCAAATGCTCCCCCTTCTACCCTACTTGGATTACAAGATTTACATTGGGGTCCAGCCAGACGGACGGACTGACATTGCTAAATCGACACAGGAAGTTATTCTTACTATTGATTTACTTAAAGATGGGTTTAAGACCAAAATTTCTGTGCGTTATATACATCAGCACAAACTTTATGGTGAATGGTATAAATGCGACCATTATGACATAGGGTACAATAAAGTCGTGACTATTCGCCTATTTTTTATTTCATACATACATATGTATGTATTAAAATGCTAAAATGTTGAACTTTATAACACTGATAAAACAATTGACGGCCTGAGCCTACTGATCCGAGTTTTTACATGGCCTTCTAAAAAACAATTCTAACTATAGCCCCCATTAACTAAATGCCGATATAGTTACGATAAGTTTGTTTAGTCGTTGCAAATGTCTAATTGCATTAGATTGGATGATACGAAGTGTCAGCATAAAGTACGCGCTTAGGATATAGGAAAGGGGATAAATGGAGTAGTGTTTATGGATATTTGATATGAATTTTTTATATCGTAAAAGAGAACAATTCCTATTTGGACCTATTACATATTCCTATAAGACTATCGCACACGAACCTACTATTACATACGTTCACACTCTTTTATTAGCTATCACATCTTGAGCTCTAAAGCTTTTGGTGTATCTTATATTCTTAAACGAGCAATAATTGTATATATATATATATATATATATATATATATATATATATATATATATATATAAAACGGCTCTAACAATTTTGATAAAATTTGGACAGTGTGTATCTTTTTTGATGTATAGGTCGAAGAAGAAGGGACTTTTGGAACCTGTTCGAAGGACCAAATGTTAAGCTGAAAAGCTATTCTTGATGGATGGGAGCGCTAGTTCAATTGGAATCTTTGACTCTCTGAGCCTAAACAAAATCTCCAGTAGATTTTGCACTCAGAATTAATATGAAAAAGAGAAATAAGAAATACAACACAAGGAATTAGGAATAATTCAATATTTATGTTTATTGAGTGCGGAATATGGATTCTTACCAAGTAATTAGGAGAAGAGGTACAATGTAAGTGAAAGATTATAAATTCTGACTTAGCGGAAACAAGGATTTACGACATATTTGAACAGTAATGACAGCATTTATGTCAAATGGACATATACTGCAACACAAAGCATTCTGCATTTAGATATATTAAGGAAAATAGGAATTGAAGGGATGGAAAGTTGCTAAGTGTTGTTTTGGCGTAAACAGAAAACGGGTAAAAAGGGGAAAAAACCGAAAATACTATTTCTCCTAAAGTAATAGGTATAGAAACAAAATTAAATTTAGGTTTTAAACAGCTATGAAAATAAGCGGACAGATGTTTGGTACTTTTTTAAAACTATGTCCGATAAGGGGTAAAAAAGGTTGAGAATAGTTTTTTTTGGTACTTTTTTAACCCACTCTTATATTTTAAACTAAATAATATAGAAAGAAACTTTGTACTGCAATCAATAGATGTGAAAGAAACATTAAACACGTATTTGGTACTTTTTTGATTTTGGGGCCAAAATGGGTAAAAAAGGGATAAAATTATAACTTAACATCTCAAAAAGTAATATGAATAGGAACATTATGTTAACTGCGTTTTAATAAAATGTACCAAATTCAATTGGTACCAAAGAATAACCAAATATGCATATGGAACTTTTTGAAATTAGGGGATAAAAAGGGTAAAAAATTAGTAATGTTATACCTTTTAAACAAATGAATGTTTGTCTGTATGTATGTTCTTTATAGAATAGTAATCTGTGAATTTGATCATGTTTTGCTCTTTAACGAAGATGTTGCGGATAAGCCGGCGAAGGTTTTTAACTTGATAAGACTAATTTCCGACATATGGCGCTACTGAAAATTTCTAAAAATTAATTAAATCGTAAACTGTACATTTGATCACGCTATGATATTTAGCAAAGTTGTAGCGCAAGAGCCGGCGAAGGCTTTTTAGTTGGTATGAATAATTTCCGACAGGTGGCGCTACTGAAACTTACTCAAAGTCAATTTAAGCGTAAGCTGTACATTTAATCATGCTACAATCTTTAGCAAAGTTGTTGCATATGAGCCGACGAAGGTTTCTTAGTTGGTATGAAGAAATTTCGACAGGTGGCGCCACTGAAATTTACTCAAAGTCAATTTAGTCGTAAGCTGTACATTTAATCATGCTATAATCTTCAGTAAACTTGTTGCGCATAAGCCGACGAAGGTTTATGAATTGAAATGAGCAAAATCCGACAGGTGGCGCCACAGAAAATTACTCAAAGTGAATTAAATCGTAAACTGTGCTTTTGATCAAAATTGTTACGCATGAGCAGACGAAGGTTTCTTAGTTGGTATGAATAACTTCAGGTGGCGCCACTGAAATCTACTCAAAATGAATTAATCGTAAACTGTTGATCAGACTATAATCTTTAGCAAAGTTGTTGCGCATGAGTCGACGGAGGTTTCTGTTGGTATGACCAAATTCTAAAATTATTAAAATGAGTTAAACTGCAAACTATGCGTTGGTCGGCCAAAATAAATCAAATAATTCAAAATTAACTGAATATTTGTACAATGTCTTTCCTCTAAATTTATTTTAGTACTTTATAAAATAAAATCTATAAAAACTTTAAAATTTGCCTCAAAATGCTTATCATAAAGATCCGAGCAAGGCTCGGTCAACCAGGTACTAGAATATTTAAGCTCGATACATCAGATGTGAAATCATGACTGAACCGGGTGTATTGATAGGTTTAAGCTCTTAAAATATTGAATTCTGGAAAATTATCTAGAAGCAACTACTCTTTTTAATTTTGTTGTTTCGATTAAATCCAATCTAATGCCAAACTTTTGAGAAATATTTTCTTTAATGGACATTTAACCAGGCATAAGTGTTTTATAATATCTTCTTTTCGAAGCAGGAAAAAAAAAAAATAAATGACAAACGAAAGGATTACAGCAATATGGTTTCCACTTAGTATGTTATAATTTTTGTTTTCAAATCACTTTTTAGTACTCGACTCGGTGTGTACTCTATATAGTTTTGCAGTTTGCAATATGACAAGACCACACATGTGGCTGGAGTTTTATGTAGACTTTTTGCCCTTCATCTCCCTTTTTGAGGTTTTAATAAATTTTGTTGTATGTATGTGCGTATGTTTGTTTGTATGCATAAATTTGTGATTGTAGGAGTATGAAGGTACAAAAAAGAAATGAAAATATTCATACATTTCTAAAAATCATATTGAAATTATTTCTTTCTACTTCGTACTTCTACATGTTTATGTATATATGTCGAATAACGAATAGTTGTAATAGTAGTAGTAGATACTTGAAATCCCAAAAAAATGTTAGAAAACATACTTCCAAACTCAAAGATTTTATGCATCAAAAAACTAAAACAAACATTCCTTTACAAAGATATATGTATACATACACATATGCATTAATTTTTGTAATCAAAAGCAAATTAGTTTATCTGAGTCTTTGTGTGAAAATTACGTAGAGTAGTTTTTCAAATAAGGAAAAAATACGTTTGCAAAAAAATAAAGAAAGAAAACTGAATTTTTCCAAAATGAATATGTGTGAGAAGAAAATGCACAAAAAAAAAAACTGACAAAACCACAAACTAAATTTTAAGGATTTCTTCATGCAACTGTAAGATGCCTGAACATCATTCCCTGTTTGTATGTGCTCTTTTGTGTTTAAAACATGAGATTTTAATTTTTTTTCTGCTTGCGAAAATTTCATATTTTATGCACATGATATAATAATTGTAAATTAAATGCTCTTACTAATTTTTTATTCAAAACCTGGTATGAACATGAGTGTTTTTTTAACAGTTGTTTTTTTTATATTTGTTATAATTTATTCATATGAAAACTAATATATGAATAGTATTAATAAAATTTATGTTATTCTTATTATAAAGATTTCTTTAGCTATAAACAGTATTATTGGGTTAACTCATAAATAATTAAGGATTTTCACAAAATTTTTGAAAATTCTTTTGAATGTATTTAACTATGTTTAAAATTTTTCTTTTAAAACTAATTAGCTTACTTTAAGAAAAAAATCGAGCAAGTATAGTATTGAAGTTAATTTAAATATGGAGTCCAAAAACATTTAATTTTTTCCAAAAATGTGTTTTTCATATGACCCACCTATACCCCGAATCTTGGTAATATAAAAGTTATATACACCAAATTTAAGAAACATATTTTGAGGTTGCGCTTTTTGAAGACTTACGTTCTTTTGACTGAAAAAAGTGAAAAAAGATATGGACAAATCCCGCGTTAAGGACGATACATTTGTACGGATTTTGTTGTACTTAAATGTATCCCATTGCCGTTCTGCACTAGACATCTTTGCACAAATTTCAGTAAATATTAGCCCATCAATTGTACTATCGAATGGCGTTTGTTAATTTACATACTTCTTTTGGAGGAAAAAGGTATTCGCATTTAAAGTGCTGTGACGGACGCTACAAAAAATGGAAGTGACTTTTATCTCAACACGTGTTTCTGTAAGTTTGATCAAAGTAATAAAAAATGTGTAAATACATTGAAGATAGAGAAAAATCAGAGGATTACAAGACAGCTTTTATAAAATATTTTAAAGCTTACAGTTTCACCAAAAATTCTTAAATGTACTGCTGCGGACGCTACGTGACGGACGATACAGATTTTACTTAAATGTTTTTGATTAGGAAAAAATTCATATTTCGTACTTTTTTAAGAATTCGTTAATCAGTGAAAATAATGGTTTTATTTGTTTCCGAACTTCACCTCCTTCCTTTTCATGTTCGCGGTTAAAATTCGATTTTTTGGCACAATTTAATATTTCACAAAACAGCTTAATACATAAATATATTTATTTAAAGTTTTACACTTTTTACATCTTATTTTTCGTCCCAAGAATGCTGCGGCTAGCTGTGAGAGTGTCCCGAAAATAAAAAAAATCAAATTTCAAAATCATCAAATTTTAGCATCTAATATCTTAAATTTAATCTGTGAATATAGACAGTGTTATTGCTTTATGAATAAGACAGACATGTGGTGCTAAATATTGTATTTAATAAATATATACTGTGACGGACGCTACACACTTTCCTTTACATATTATTTTGTAAAATGCTATACAAATATCTATACATTTTTAGCCTAATGTATGGTTCTCTTTACGAACCAAGTTTAATTGGAGAAAAAAGAAAAAATTGCACTAGTCAAATTAAAAAAACCTTTATTTATGTGACGGACGCTACACACTGTAAGCCCTTTTTACTTGACGTTATTTATATCACTCCAATTACTCTGATGGGGTCTTTTACATCTAATTGTATAAAATTAAGCTGACTTTGAGCCCCTACTGAAACTTGATATCTTAATGGATGTTTTTGCGATTTTTATGAACCTTTAAAAAACCTTTTATTTAAAAAAATGTATAAAAATTCGAAATGATGCAAATAAAGTCCTGCCATTCACGAAGAGAGCAATCAAAAATTGTATCAATTATATATTCTAAAGGATCAATATATGGTAAATTTTTCCATAAACACAAATACGCGATTTTGACAGTTTTAAAATGTTGTCCTTGGTTTAAGGTTTTTTGAATTTGCCCATATGAGAAAAGAAAAAAAAGAAAAAAACTATCTTAAACTTTTTGACCAGTTTTTGTCCTTTTTAGTCGAAAAAGTACTAAACATGTATTTGATACCATTTTGATGTTTATCGATTGCGGTATAAATATTTTTACCATTTTTTTTAGTCGTGAACCGCCGTGGTATAGCAGGTAAGTCATCCGCCTAGCATACCAGAGGTCAAAGTTCAATCCCCAGCCAGACCCACTTGAAAAAAAATTAATTTAAAAAAAAGCGCCGGTTCACCTCATAACTCAGCTAGCCACTGGTTATTGAGTACAAGGCTATGTAAAACTTCTCTAACTAATGCATTTGCCGTTCGGAGTCGGCGTTAAAACGTAGGTCCCTTTTAATGAGTTTAAAAATAGAATCGGATGTATCTCATTGTCTGAGAATGAGACATTCCAATTGGAATGTTGTCGGGGAATTATATATATATATAGTCCCTATTTTTACCTGATTTGGGAAAAGTGATGAAAACGTAACTTTTTATTTGCTAGTCAACATAAATCCAATTTAAGCTTTGTTTCTACCAATGTCAGTTTCGGAGATATAGCTTTACTAATGTTTTCCTTTTCTACCCTATTTTAACCCCACAACGGTCCAATTTGAGAAAAGTACCGAGAAAAGTACCCTTAATTTTAAGTGCTGATCTTAGACCATTTTAGTTTTTGTTTCTATCACTTTAGAAGGTATTTATAATGTTAATATTTTTTCCCGTTTTTTACCCCCTCAATTAAAAAAACAACCAAACACTTATTTTTGTTTTCTTCAATGTAAATTGACCCGTTTGTAAATTATACATCTGACTTGATTAGCTTAAATGATATTCATAGTTACATTTTTACCCTTTTGTATCCAATTTATCATAGATGTACCAAACACGTGTTTAATATTTTTTTAATATATATAAATTGAGTCTTTATTTTTATTAGTTCAAAAGATACATTTGGGTTAAAAAAGTACCAAAATATATTTTTACCCTTTTTCATTCTTATTAATGCCAATGTACCAAACACGTGTCCTTTTATTTTTCTAACAGATCCAAACCCAATTTCAACTTTGTTCCTATCGATGTTGGTTTCTACAAAGATAATGAAAAATTCCCCAATTCCCCATTTCTACCCCAAAAAAGTACCAAATACGTGTTTGATATTTTTTCTTGTTTACCGTCCCCGTTTTAAATTTTGTATCTGCGTTGATTGGTTTAAAAGATGCACATGGGTTAATAAAGTACCAACGATTTGTTTTTACCCTTTTAACCCTTTATTTGTCCCAAATCCAATTTCAACTTTGTTCCTATCGATATTGGTTTTGGAGATATGATGTTATTAATATCTCCTTTTTCTACAAAGATAATGAAAAATTCCCCATTTGTACCCAAAAAAGTACCAAATACATGTTTGATATTTTTTCTTGTTTACCGTCACCGTTTTAAATTTTGCATCTGCGTTGATTGGTTCAAAAGATCCACACGAGTTAAAAAAGTACCAACAATTTGTTATTACCCTTTCAACCTTTTATTTGTCCCATCTGCCAAAAAGTACCAAACACGTGTCTTCTTATTTTTATAGCTGATCTCAACGCAATTTTGGTTCTATTACTTTTACTTCCGGAGATAGAGCATTACTGATTTTTCCCTTTTTACTCCCTTAGCACTCGAACTTTCAAGAACCTCTTTATAGTGGATCTATGCATCGAAAAAGCCAGTTGCGCTGGGCGATGATGAGTCAGTCACGTTAGAGTTTTATATATATATATAGATTAAAAAATTATTCATCAAACAAATTGGAAAATTAAACTCAAAAAATTGGCGTCTAAATCTTTTATCGTTTTGCCGTATTAGAACCTTATAAAATATTAAACAGAATTTGCATTTGCTTCATATCTGAGGCGTATTATTAATGCTATGATAATTGTTTGCAATTATTATTAAGTATACGCCAATTTATTCCTATACATATTTAAAATAGCAAATTCCTTTGTCTTAATATACTTTTCACTTAAAACAATAATTTTGTTGAAATAGCAGATAAACTCTATTAAATGTAAATAAACGTTTGTGACATCATTTTTGTATTTAAAGCAGAATTTAGCATTTGGGCTTGTGGCCCCTAGAGAACGTGTCTTTATCGATATTTCTATTAAAACTTTGTTAGTCAAGATTTATAAACGTGCATATTTATCAGTGATTTGAAAATTGTAAATCATGTTTAAAGATAAACAAACTTAATTTTCAGATGAGATCTGTTTGTTACTAAATATCATGTTGCTGCTGTTTTCTAACACCCCTTTGTTAAGGTAAAATAACAATAATAATTGTAAATAGAATAGACTGCATGTAAATTGAACATTTGTTAGAAAAACTGTATCAATAAATTAAATAAACGAACGAATGTATTTGTTACAAATACATCAACTCTATGCGAGTCTTGCTTGTACTTACAAGTTGTTAAGAATATGGGTCGCAATGAGCCACACAACACAGGATTAACAAGAACAAACAGAAAAAAAAACAAAGACGAATAGTCTTTGTACATTTCATGTTTTTAGTATATTGACACTTGGATAGAATTCTTTCAGCTCCTCTGTCCCACTCACTTTCAAGAATCAAGGTAGAAACACAATTGGGACGAATGACTAAGTTCGTCCAGCACGACGAATTCGGTTTTACAAATTCGTCTTGTACATTCGTCCATTGAACACAGTTGGGACGAATAAACGTTGTTGACGCCATTTTTGTGGATTTTTTATTTGCACAAATTACTTACTTTCGTACATATCGCACACTCACAACATTTGCAATTATTTTGAATTTAATTATTTCACAAGATTATTTTATTTAATTAATTTTATTTAAAATATATTTTTTTTTTTGTTTACATTTTATAAGGTGACCATATTTAACAAGAACACATATAATTTCTAATATTTTAGAACAGAAATAGAAATACAGCCACTCTAAACCAGTTTAGTCGTCGTTCTTCTGCGTATGAAATAGAAATAAACCCATCGCACTGTTCGATACGCACGACGTATTTCGTCGTACGCATCAATTGTGATCAGTTTCATATTAACCCATATGTTCTATTTCTAACGACAAATATTCGTTCCGAAAAATTGGTCGTTCGTTCCAATTGTGTTTCATACTTCAAGGTTTTTGTGTAAAGCAAGTTGGATTTGCAAAAAAAAGTAGATTGCTAGAAAAAAGGGCAAAATAAAACCAAAGAGATCAGAGGTTGTAAAAATAGTTTCCGGTCATTAGATGGAAAACGGAAACAGCAAACATTCGAATGAATTTCCGGTACATTGTTTGTTGTTTGCACGTCTAGTTGTTTACGTTTTTTACTCTCTGTAGTTTTCTTTATTGCAGTTTTTGTTGCAATTGCACCAAACTATTTACAAGCACAATTCCGAACAACTTTTACTTGTAGTTGTTTGACTTTTTACCCTATCCGTACTTTTACTACTCTAAATCGTGTTAGTTTTTGGTATTTAAAAACTGAGTTGTGCTTTTTATTGCCTTTACAGGGGCCAGGAATATGCTTTTTTATACATCTTTAGCATTTTATTATCAAAATAGTCATACAAATTTTTTTATGCAAAAATTTGATCTGAATTAGTTTTTTGGAAAATTTTTGTTTTGAAAAATTTTATACAAAAATTTTTCCATAGAAAAAATCTTATAAGAAAATTTTTCTATAGAAAAAAATTTATAAGAAAATTTTTCTATAGAAATAATTTTATAAAAAAAAATTTAAATAGAAAAAAATTTATAAGAAAAATTTTTTGTAGAAAAAGTTTTATAAGAAATATTTTCTACATAAAAAATTTTTTTTACAGAAAAAAATTTATATGAAATTTTTTTTTAAAGAAAAAATTTTATAAAATTTTCTATAGAAAAGTTTTTTTCATATGAAAAAATTTTATAGAAAATTTTTTATATAAAAATTTTCATTTGAAAAAATTTTGATATAAAAAATTTTTATAGGAAATTTTTTATACGAAACAATATTATAAGGATTTTATAGAAAATACTTGGTATGAAAAAACTTTTTAGAAAATTTTTCATATGAAAGAATTTTTATAGAAAATTTTTCATATGAAAGAATTTTTATAGAAAATTTTTCATATGAAAGAATTTTTATAGAAAATTTTTTATATGAAAGAATTTTTATAGAAAATTTTTCATATGAAAGAACTTTTATAGAAAATTGTTCATATGAAAGAATTTTTATAGAAAATTTTTCATATGAAAGAATTTTTATAGAAAATTTTTCATATGAAAGAATTTTTATAGAAAATTTTTCATATGAAAGAATTTTTATAGAAAATTTTTCATATGAAAGAATTTTTATAGAAAATGTTTCATATGAAAGAATTTTTATAGAAAATTTTTCATATGAAAGAATTTTTATAGAAAATTTTTCATATGAAAGAATTTTTATAGAAAATTTTTCATATGAAAGAATTTTTATAGAAAATTTTTCATATGAAAGAATTTTTATAGAAAATTTTTCATATGAAAGAATTTTTATAGAAAATTTTTCATATGAAAGAATTTTTATAGAAAATTTTTCATATGAAAGAATTTTTATAGAAAATTTTTTATATGAAAGAATTTTTATAGAAAATTTTTCATGTGAAAGAATTTTTATAGAAAATTTTTCATATGAAAGAATTTTTATAGAAAATTTTTCATATGAAAGAATTTTTATAGAAAATTTTTTATATGAAAGAATTTTTATAGAAAATTTTTTATATGAAAGAATTTTTATAGAAAATTTTTCATATGAAAGAATTTTTATAGAAAATTTTTCATATGAAAGAATTTTTATAGAAAATTTTTCATATAAAAGAATTTTTATAGAAAATTTTTCATATGAAAGAATTTTTATAGAAAATTTTTCGTATAAAAGAATTTTTATAGAAAATTTTTCATATGAAAGAATTTTTATAGAAAATTTTTTATATGAAAGAATTTTTATAGAAAATTTTTCATATGAAAGAATTTTTAAAGAAAATTATTCATATGAAAGAATTTTTATAGAAAATTATTCATATAAAAAAATTTATTGAAAATTTTATTGAAATTTTTTATATGAAAAAATTTTTAATATGAACCAATTTTTTTAGAAAATTTTTCATATTAAGAAAATTATTTAAAAAAAAATTTATGTGAACAAAATTTTATACAAAATTTTCCATATGGAAGAATTTTTATAGAAAATATTTGAAGAAAATTTTTATACGAAATTTTTTATATAAAAAAATTTTTTAGATAAAAAAATTTTTACAGAAAATTTTTCATATGAAGAAATTTTTGTAGAAAATTTTTCATATTAAGAAATTGTTATAGAAAATTTTTCATATGAAGAAATTTTTATAGAAAATTTTTCATATCAAGAAATTTTTCATATGAAAAAATTTTATAGAAAATTTTTCAAATGAACAAAATTTTGTAGAAAATTTGTCATACATAAAATTTGATAGAAAATTTGTCAATCTTTTGGTTTTGTATGGTAGTGACATAATGTTTTTCGAGCTAAAACACATTTTTTTAATTTTTTTACAAATTTCACGTGAAGAAAATATTATATAAAAATTTGTAGATTTAATAATTTCATACTTAAACTTTTTTCTGAAAAATTTCGCTTTTTTCTGTGAAAAATTTCGTTTAAAAAAATTTTGTATAGATTAATTTTGTATGTAAAAAATTTAAAGAAGTTTTTGTTGCAAAAATTTAATGTTGGACAGAAGTGCTTACCAACCTTTGACAGTATAAATATGTGTGTATGTAAATATGTATATTATATGTAAATATATTTGCTTAAATGTACATATTTACCTACAATCACATGTTCCCCAACGAAATATTTGCTTCATTTCACTTTGTAGTTTGTCTATTGGTGCAATTTTGGAATTGCTGCAGGTGTTCAAAAGAACATATGCCACATTTACTTACACACACACATGTACACCTGAACACCAACACTTGCATTCGTACAAATGCTCTTAAAGTTCCAAAGCTTTTCAGTTAAAAATTCACACGTACATACAGAAGGACATAAATATATGAATACAACAAAATAAATCCTAAGTGTTTGTTTTCGATTCTAAATGTTTCTTAGAACTTAAATGTTCTAGTACTTATAAATGTTTGAATGTGTGTGTGTGTCTAAAGTTACAATATGTATAAAAGTTAAGTTGTTAGTTGCATTTGTTGGCTGCCAGTCGTAGTTTGTTTCGATGTGTCCAATTTTTTGCTACAACTGATTTTTGTTAGTTTTTTTTTATCTACTGCCAATTCTGCTGCAGTTATAAATGTTCAAACTATGTCCTTTTTTTCTGCTTTTGTCTCTCTGGTGTCCTTTTGTTAAAATGGTAAGCTATTTGGTTGTTGTTGATATCATTGTTGTTGTTGCTTTTATTTCTATTGAATAATCTTGTTGTAGTTGTTTGTTTTGTAGTTGTTAGAGCTTGTTTTTAATTTTTTCCCTTTTTTAACGTCATAGTTTTTCCCCTCTTGTTAAAGTTGACTGGTCATTTATGTATGTTTGCCACAAAAAGTTCAAAGTTCTTTTGACAGTCATGTACAAATGTACAACATACATGTATTTATAATATCAGCAGTTCTTCTATTTTTTTTGATAAAAAATACAATTTTTTACAGAAAATATTCGCTTTTAAATTTTTTATAAAAATTTTCTATACAAAATTTTATTACATTACAAATTGTCGATATAAAATTTTTATTTATAGCAAATTTTAGAAATAAAAGTATTTATTAAAAATTTTTGATCTAAAATTTTTGTATAAGAAATTTTCGAAATTAAAGTTTTTATAGCAAATTTTCGACATAAAATTTTTAAAATTAAATTTCTGATATACAATTTTTTATAGAAAATTTTCAATATAAAATCATATATAGAAAATTTTAGATTTTTTATAGAAAATTTTCGTTATAAATTTTTTATAGAAAATTTTCGATATAAATTTTTATAGAAAATTTTCGATATAAATTTTTTTATGAAAAATTTTCGATATAAGTTTTTTTTTTTATAGAAAATTTTTAACATAAAACTTTTTGTTAGAAAATTTTCGATATTAATTTTTTATAGAAAATTTTTGATTAAAAATTTTCGATATAAAATATTTTTATAGAAAATTGTCGAGATTTGATTATCGATATTAAATTTCTATAAGAAAATTTTCGACATTAAATTTCTTTTAGAAAATTTTCGATATTAAGTTTTTTTTTTTAGATAATTTACGATGTAAAATTTATTATAGACATTTTTCGATATAAAATTATTTAAAGAAAATTTTCGAGATAAAATTATTTAAAGAAAATGTTCGATATTCAATTTTTTATAGAAAATTTTCGGTATGAAATTTTTGATATACAATTTTTTATAGAAAATTTTCCATATAAAATTTTTTATAGAAAACTTTCAATAGAAAATTTTCGATTTTAAATTTTTTATAGAAAATTTTCGATGTAAAATATTTTATACAATATTTTCGATATGAAATTATAAGAAAAATTTCTATAGAAAATTTCTTATTGAAAATTTTCGATATAAGTTATTTTATAGAAAACTTTTTTTATAGAAAATTTTCGATATACATTTTTTTATAGAAAATTTTTGATATTAAGTTTTTTAAAGAAAATGTTCGATATAAATTTTTTTTATATAAAATTTTTGATACAAAATTTTTTAAGGAAAATTTTCGATATACAATTTTTTATAGAAAATTTTCGATATAAATTTTCTTATAGAAAATTTTCGATATAATTTTTTTTATAGAAAATTTTCGATATGATTTTTATAAAAAATTTTCGAAATAATGTTTTTTAAAGAAAATTCTCGATATAGAATTTTTAAGGAAAATTTTCGATATACAATTGGTTATAGAAAATTTTTAATATAAATTTTTTTTTATAGAAAATTTTCGATATAAATTTTTTTTTATAAAAAATCTTCGATACAAAATTTTTTAAGGAAAATTTTCGATATACAATTTTTTATAGAAAATTTTCGATATAAATTTTTTTACAGAAAATTTTTGTTACAAAATTTTTTTTTTAAAATATTTGACATTCAATTTTTTTATAAAAAAAATTTTTGATATTAAATTTTTTATTGAAAATTTTAAAAATAAAATTTTTTATTGTAAATTATTTGCATAAAATTATTTATAGAATGTATTCAATAAAAAATTTGTATAGAAAATTTCCAATATAAAATTTTTTATCGAAAATTTTCAAATAAAATTTTTTATCGAAAATTTTTTTTTATAAAAAAATTTCGATACAAAATTTCTTTTAGAGAATTTTTGATATAAAATTAATTATGGAACATATTCGGTATAAAATTTTTTTTAGAAAATTTTCGATATAAATTTTTTTTTGAAAATGTTCGTTATAAAATTCTGTAGCGACAATTTTCGATAGAAAATTTTTGATATTAAATTTTTTATAGAAAATTTTCGATATAAAATATTTTGTAGAAAATTTTCGATATAAAATTTTGTATAGAAATTTTTATAAATTTTTTTTAGAAAATTTTCGATATAAAATTTTTTATAGAAATTTTTCGATAAAATTTTTTTTATAGAAATTTTTCGATATAAAATTATTTATAAAATATTTTGTAGAAAATTTTCGACATAAATTTTTTTATAAAAATTTTTCGATATAAAATTATTTATAAAATATTTTGTAGAAAATGTTCGATATAAAATTTTTTATAGAAATTTTTCGATATAAAATTATTTATAGAAATTTTTCGATATAAAATTGTTTATTAAGAATTTTTGACAGAAAATTTTGATATACAATTATTTATAGAAAATTTTCAATATAAAATATTTTAAGAGAATTTTCGATATAAAATTTTTTATTAAAAACTTTCGATATAAAATTTTTATAGCAAATTTTGAATATCAAATTTTTTATAGACAATTTTTTTTTTTACAAAAAATTTTTTTATGTACAATCTTTTATAGAAAATGTTCGTTATAAAATTTTCAATATAAAGTTTTTTATAGAAAATTTTTATTAAAAACTTTTTAACAGAAAATTGTTGATATAAAATTTTTTATAGAAAATTTTTAATATAATTTTTTTTTGGAAAATTTTGAATAGAAAAAGTTTGATATGAAATATTTTTTAGAAGATTTTTAGAAATGAAATGTTTTATAGAAGATTTTTGGATATGAAATTTTTTAATATTTTACACATGAAATTTAATAAATTTAAAGACTTATTCATAAAAAATTGTTGATATAAATTTGTGGTGAGAAAAATTTCGATAAAAAATGGTTTTAGACAAAATTTTAGAAACAGTATTTTCAGAACAAATATTTTAGTTATCCTAACATTAAAAACAAAAAATTAACGAAATGCTGATATGTCCCCACAAACGCATATAACCATTTATTTAATACGAGTTCAGAACAAGTGACAAGAAAAACAAACTAACGAACGAAAAAAGCTAAAATGGAAAAATGAAACGAACAAAAAGTCACATAAAAACTTTGGTTATTTTCCTCATAAACTCTTAAGGAAATGTTTTAGGATTCTTACACAAACATTCACACATATACACACACACACGTAAGCAGAAACATAAAGAAATACTATTTGCGGTTGGAAGTTGCAACAAGCAAAAAGGAATAAAAAAATTAAAAAATAACAAAAAACACTTGAAAGCGGAGTATAAAAAACTATTTCTACAAGTTAAAATTTGTGTGTAAATCGTTTGTGTCGAATACCTTTTGAAAATATGTTAAGTGACAATCATAAAATGCATTAGCATTAGTAACGATGTGTAAGTTTCTATTTGTGTCATTTGTCATTTTTTTCTCTCCTTGAGTCCAACAAACAGCAACATTTCTTGGTCATACTTTTGCCATATATTTCAGTTTTTTTGGCTATATAAAAAAAATATTTATGTTGCTACAAGGTGTAAAACATTTTATTATAGCTTTTGAAATATGGGTTAGTAGATGGATGGTAATTTGATTTTTTGTGTTCCTTTTTTGCCTTTAATCAATTTTTCGGTTCAGTTATTTAAGTGCAATTTGTCAGAGAAAAATAGATTTGATAGTATAATAACCGTTTATTAGTTGACTTAGTTAAGAAGGTAAATTATTTGTGTTAGTTTTTTCAGGACAAATTTTTGAAATATAATTGAATATTCTTGGGGTATTAAGTTTATGAAAAGTGTTGGGAAAAATTATGTGATAATATAATTTCCTTTATATCTTTGAGCTATTTCTGAGGATTTTATTGCAAAGCGGTTTATAATGCATAGTTAGTTTAATAATATAAAACATACAATAGAAAAAATAGAGAAGCTTTTTAATAACAGAACAATAGATAAATATTATTTTTGAATATTCGGAAAAAATTTATATTTAAAGTAAACAAATAGGAAGCCATTTCTATAGAAAAGTTGACCATAGAAAGACATTTCTATAGAAAAGTTGATGATAGGAAGACATTTCTATAGAAAATTTGACGATAGAAAGACATTTCTATAGAAAAGTTGACGATAGAAAGACATTTCTATAGAAAGGTAGACGATAGGAATACATTTCTATAGAAAAGTTGACGATAGGAAGACATTTTTTTAGGAAAGTTGACGATAGGAAGACATTTTTATAGAAAAGTTGACGATAGGAAGACATTTCTATAGAAAAGTTGACGATTGGAAGACATTTCTATAGAAAAGTTGACGATAGGAAGACATTTCTATAGAAAAGTTGACGATAGGAAGACATTTCTATAGAAAAGTTGACGATAGGAAGACATTTCTATAGAAAAGTTGACGATAGGAAGACATTTCTATAGAAAAGTTGACGATAGGAAGACATTTCTATAGAAAAGTTGACGATAGGAAGACATTTCTATAGAAAAGTTGACGATAGGAAGACATTTCTATAGAAAAATTTACGATAGGAAGACATTTCTATAGAAATGTTGACGATAGGAAGACATTTCTATAGAAAAGTTGACGATTGGAAGACATTTCTATAGAAAAGTTGACGATAGGAAGACATTTTTTTAGAAAAGTTGACGATAGGAAGACATTTCCATAGAAAAGTTGACGATAGGAAGACATTTCTATAGAAAAGTTGACGATAGGAAGACATTTCTATAGAAAAGTTGACGATGGGAAGATATTTCTATAGAAAAGTTGACGATAGGAAGACATTTCTATAGAAAAGTTGACGATAGAAAGACATTTCTATAGAAAAGTTGACGATAGAAAGACATTTCTATAGAAAAGTTGACGATAGGAAGACATTTATATAGGAAAGTTGATGATAGGAAGACATTTCTATAGAAAAGTTGATGATAGGAAGACATTTCTATAGAAAAGTTGATGATAGGAAGACATTTGTGTAGAAAAGTTGATTATAGAAAGACATTTCTATAGAAAAGTTGAATATAGAAAGACATTTCGATAGAAAAGTTGACGATAGGAAGACATTTCTATAGAAAAGTTGACAATAGGAAGACATTTCTATAGAAAAGTTGACAATAGAAAGACATTTCTATAGAAAAGTTGACGATAGAAAGACATTTCTATAGAAAAGTTGACGATAGAAAGACATTTTTATAGAACAGATGATGATAGGGAGACATTTCAATAGAAAAGTTAACGATAGGAAGACATTTATATAGGAAAGTTGATGATAGGAAGACATTTCTATAGAAAAGTTGATGATAGGAAGACATTTCTATAGAAAAGTTGACGATAGGAAGACATTTCTATAGAAAGTTGACGATAGGAAGACATTTCTATAGAAAAGTTGGCGACAGGAAGACATTCCTATATAAAAAGTTGGCGATAGGAAGACATTTCTTTAGCGTCGATTGAGTCGGTTATTTACCACATTCTTTTTTCAATTCCCCAAGAAACTTTAATTTTTCTAATCTTTATTATAATTTCTAACAGAATGTTAAGTTTATAGAAAAAACCCAAAATCTTTAAATACCTTGCTGTCTGCAAAGAAAAATACTTTAAAATCCAATCAACCTACAGGTACTAAAACTTATTGTATGTAGTGTTTATTTGTTGCAAAGAATCAGGAAAAAGGTTTGTATGGCCATTTCACCCAAATCAATGTATTCAACCGCCCATGACCAATACAATATTTATTGAAGTGAATTTTTCATAAAAAATTCATGAGTTGCTAATTGAAAACATTTGTCGACCATTACACGCACACACCCAAAGGACCATTAAAAAACTTGAACATTTTTAAGCAAAAGAAAAAAAAAATCTAATGATATTTGATTTTGTTGTAAAAATAAAGGGAAACAATTCGAAATACGTATAATCTTAGTAGTAGACATTTCTGAACCTAGTAACCCATTATAGAAAATGCAACAAACTGTGGCAAAAGGAAAAGAAAGGAAGAAAAAAAGGAAATAGGAAAAAGCACATACATACATATAAGGTAATTTGTATGATGATGGTTTGCTGAAAATATTTGTTTAGTTCTATGAACCCTGATGTCCATCCAAGCTACATACTAGTCCATCAACATAGTTTAGCACTTAAGTTTTGCAGAACAACGAGGAGAGCTTTAAATAAAAACATTTTGGAAATATATGTGTATGAGTGTAAATGTAAATATAAAAGAATCACACTTATATACGTACACATAGCTACTCATACATAAACACATGTTACCTTCAAGCAATTTTTTAAAGGAAGAACTAAATTTTAACCATTTTAGTTTAGCAAGGATAGGGTAAAAAATTTTTGGATTGAAGTTTTTGAAGAAGTTATCATAATATTGTTCTGGACTGAATGATAACTCAAGTTTATATATAAGTTATCGTCTTAGATTTTTATTTCGTTAAATGTTGTCGATGAGGGTATGTGGCGTGGTAAGACGATCAACGATTTCCGTTTGTTTGCATCTTTTTCTATATCAGATTTTGTAATGAAAACCTATACTATTAAAATAAGTTTAGGACTATTAAAATAACTAAAGGGTTAGCACATTTGAAACAGATCGAAAACTGAAATTTAAGCTTAAATTTCTTTACAAACGCTATACAGATTTTAATAAAACCTAAACTCGATAAAAGCTTATCTATTAAGTAAAAACAGAACGACTACAAAATCTTTATTAGTTCAAAAGTTACATAGTTTTGGCCAATGAGAAACGATTCTGAACCACTGTGCACCGTATCATACGTTTACCCCTCAACAAGTTATGGGTTAAAAAGAGTGTTAAAACTTATTTAAAATATTTTCCCTTATACTTAACAAGCGAACCCAGGCAAGTTGTTGAAAAAAGGACTCTTGAGATTTGAGTAGAGAGTAAATGCTTGAAAATACATACATAAATATGTATGTATGTAAGTAAAAGTTTATTGTATGTTTTGATAGAAACACATTTATATTATGCCAACATTATATTCAGCCTTACAGACACTATAGCCAAATACGCCAAATACATTTAAACAAACATAGACGCAAGGTAGATTTTGAATTTTAGGTCTCCCCCTGGAAATGATGAACATAACTTTTGTAAGAAAAATATTTTTTTCTGTAAGAATAATTTTTTAATGAAAATTTTTCTGTAAGAAAAATTTTTTAATGAAAATTTTTCTATAAGAAAAATTTTTTTAACAAAAATTTTTTTAACGAAAATTTTTCTATAAGAACAATTTTTTTAACGAAAATTTTTCTATAAGAAAAATTTTTTAAACGAAAATTTTTCTATAAGAAAAATTTTTTTAACGAAAATTTTTCTATAAGAAAAATTTTTTTAACGAAAATTTTTCTATAAGAAAAATTTTTTAACGAAAATTTTTTAACGAACATTTTTCTATAACAAAATTTTTTTTAGCGAAAATTTTTCTATAAGAAAAATTTTTTTAGCGAAAATTTTTCTATAAGAAAAATTTTTTTAGCGAAAATTTTTCTATAAGAAAAATTTTTTTAGCGAAAATTTTTCTATAAGAAAAATTTTTTTAGCGAAAATTTTTCTATAAGAAAAATTTTTTTAGCGAAAATTTTTCTTTAAGAAAAATTTTTTTAGCGAAAATTTTCTATAAGAAAAATTTTTTTAGCGAAAATTTTTCTATAAGAAAAATTTTTTTAGCGAAAATTTTTCTATAAGAAAAATTTTTTTAGCGAAAATTTTTCTATAAGAAAAATTTTTTTAGCGAAAATTTTTCTATAAGAAAAATTTTTTTAGCGAAAATTTTTCTATAAGAAAAATTTTTTTAGCGAAAATTTTTCTATAAGAAACATTTTTTTAGCGAAAATTTTTCTATAAGAAAAATACTTTTTCTATAAGAAAAACTTTTTAACGAAAATTTTTCTCCAATAAAGATTTTTTAACGAAAATTTTTCTCCAAGAAAAATTTTTTAACGAAAATTTTTCTATAAGAAAAATTTTTTAACGAAAATTTTTCTATAAGAAAATTTTTTTAGCAAAAATTTTTCTATAAGAAAAATTTGTTAGCAAAAATTTAGCTATAAGAAAAATATTTTAGCGAAAAATTTTGTTAACGAAAATTTTTCTATGAAATGTCTCAAACTCAACTAAATTTTGTTTTCATGAGGTATCCCGCCTTAACCAATTTTATGAGCCCTTCTAATATTCATAGGTAAACAAACGTACATTACTTCAATCACTTCCGTTGTACGCTTAAGTGGCTCTTTTGCACGCCATTATTTTACTTGTAATTGGAACGTGTGAGACATATTAAGCCATAAATACTTAAAAAAATGTTAGAAAAATAGAAAAATATAACATAAAGAGAAAAAAGTTTTAAAAATACCTAGAGGGCTTTATAAAAGCGAACCTTTTTCTATATATTGTAAAATTATATGCAGTTTTTTTCTTTATTTTTCCACTACTTACTAGCCGGTAGCCAAGTTTGAATAATAAAATGCTGAAATAAAAGAAAAATAAAATCCTAAGAAAAATGTTTAAGTGAACTGGATCCCTATAATTTTTTTCAGAATGTTTTTAAAAACAAACCTTGTACTTACAGTTTGTTCTTGTTGCTATTGTTTGTTTCTTAGTAGAACAAAATATTCATTTTCTTATGTAAAAATTCTCTTTACGAAAAGCGAAAAAAACAAGCAGAAATGCAAAATAATAAAACAGTTAAAACAAAGGAATAGAAACATAAAAGGTTTCTTTTCTTATTTGGTCTATTTATATTTACATACACCTTCATAAAGTTAAGGGGATAAATAGAAGAAAAGGGATAGTAATGGTATAAAATCTACATATTCTCATACAATTTTAAAAAAGCTTGAAAGGCTTTGTTGTTGTTCTTGGGGTATGGTAAACATTTTTTAAATATTATGCCAAGATTTTCTGTTTTAATTTTCAAGAAGAAGGTATTAGATTTCATTTGGTATATAATTTATTAAATAGGGCTTTAATTTTCTAGCAATAATACCTTTATTCTAAATTATAGACGGAAAGTTTATCAGCCTGTTTTTGAAACTACAATTTTTTCAAATTGTGCGTCGACTTATAGCCCATTCACACTATAAGTTTTTAGATGTTTTCGGAAATGAAAACACCATCGAAAACTTTACCATTCACATTATGGAAATTTGATTATTTTTAAAAACCGAACACCAAATACTTTCGACTTATTATATTTCATTTAAACACAATAAAATAATAACTTTTTCATCACTTTTATAATGTTTTTTCCAGAAATTTTTTTTAACATTATTTTAATGTAGAAACACTTTTTATTTTTTACAAACTGAAAATTTTTTTATTTTGTTTTCTTTCGACATTCTATTTTTTGTTTTGCTTAATTTATATTGAGCAAGTAGGGCTGCAATTTTTGGTATTAAAAAAATGATTGAAATTTAAAATAAAATATTGTTTATACATTTTAATTATCCTAAAATCAAGTAAAACTCATTCTATACCTTAAAAGATGAATTTCCTAAGAATATATCCTAAAATTACTGAAAAAATCTTGAAGAAAATTTGCGTCCCATCATATCATACTTTTTTGTGCAACTGTTTGTATTCATTAAGAAAAGTAAAAGCTCTTTTTAAGCTTACCGATACCATATTACTGATCCGTACTTTTGACATGTCCCAAGTGTACTTTGACATTTCGTTGACTATCTAGGTATTTATTTATTCTATGGTTTTGAGGCGAAAACTACTTTAACTAGTTTTCGAGCTCAATATGTATGAGCTATTACGAAAAAATTGAACTTTTGGTGTTTGAAATTTTTTTGAGTGAAACGAGAAGAAGCTTTTAAAAATTTAGTTCGTAAATTAAATGTATAGACGAAAGTAACTGTCAAATCAGGCAATTGAAAAATTCTAATAGCCTGGGAAACAAAAAAACGGTTATTTAATTTTTTTTTGTTTAGGACCTGAACACAATGCATTGTGTTGAAACTGGAAATGGTTGTGGGAGGGGGAAAAGGTTGTGGGAGGGTTAATAGGTACACTCAGGAAATTATTACAGTAACTGATTGTATGCTGTTTAGGAAGTTTTCGGTTATGTTGTTTTCAAATGAATATTCATTTAAATTTACATGAAAATTGATTTTAACATATTTATACATTTGTTTAAAAAACAACTTACAAAAAAATACTGAAAATCCGTAACATTTGAAAATATCAGTTGTTTAGATTTTATATATTTTTTCAATTATTGTATCAAAAAAAAAGTATCTTAGGTTTGCTTACTGAAGAAGCTTTTTATAATACTGGCCGCCTATCACGGGGTATGGCCTAAGCAAACAGCAAACTTTGTTTTGTCTGTTTGGTTTTTTGATGCCTTAAAGGATATAATCATTATATGGTCTCGTCTTTTTTGTTACGTTGATTACAAAAACAAAAAAAAATTTTCCGTTTTACGGAAATTTTACGTAGTTTTTTACCATTCAATTTTTTAAAAATAAATGAAAATTTCCGTTTTTATACTAAAAATGTAGTTTAAATTTTTGTCAGTAATTTTTTTGAAAACAACTGAATATTCCGTTTTTAAAACTGAAAATGTAGTTTAAATATTTGTCAGTTAAATTTAAATGAAATATATATTGAATTTGAATGAAAAATCAGTTGACCGGTTTTTAAATGAATATTCATTCATTTCAAATTACATTTTAAGTTAATTTTACTTACATAATATTCTGAGTGTAGTGTTTGTGGACATTTGATTTAAACTTCCCTATATTGCAACTGTTTGGAAAAACTTCTGCGGGAAGCAAATTCTACATACGAACTGTGCGGCTACCGTATCGTCTATCTGTAGAGTATCGTCTGTCTACTGGTCAATCGACTACGAAAGGATGAGCTCTAACAGATAGACTTGTATTGCGTAAGAAAGTTCATGTATCGAGAACGAGTTTCCTGATTTCGTTAGAGCACATTCCTAAGTAGTAACAATAGAACAATAGAGTTGGATTACCTACTGTTACCGATGAGCACTTTTGCTCTCTCCTGTACTCGGTCAAGAAGTTCCAAAATAAACTTTGAAGCACCGGCCCATACATGAGAGTTGTATTTCACCGGTACGCAATACATTTTTCGGAATAGGGTCTATGTAAGAGTGCAAGAGAGGACAAAAGTGCTCATTGATGACAGTATAGTATCCAACTCTATTGAACCACTGGAGTGTCACACTTTTCTATCGTTTTTACTTTGGAATGTGCCCTAAATGAAATTAGGGAACTCGTTTCTAAACTCAAATATTCTTACGCAATACATGTCTCAGAATAGGTTCTTTGTAAGAGCTACTTGACCGAGTGTAGAGAAGGGTGAACGTGCTCGTCTGTATGCAACTCTATTGAGCGGTCTATCGAAATCAGGGAACTTGTTCATACCCAGAACATCATTGAAAAAATGTTTAATTTAATTTTGAAAAAAAAAAATAATTTTTTTTATGTTTTCATTTTATTTATTTTTGATATTATTTAATTTTAGGGTTAACATCATTTTACAAAAGTCTTAAGTTTTACAGGAAAAGCTTTCAGAAAAGTAATAAAATATTTCATGGCAATACCATTATTCGATATTTCATTACGAAGCTTTTACTTCCAAACGAAAAAAGAAAATGAACTCAATTTAGAGCTTAATCGTTAGGCTAGTATTCGATTGCCTTCTAACGTATGACAGTTTTGTGAACAGGCTGTTAATTAAATTTAATGAAATTGGACATATGTATACTTTTTTCGTAGATAATTTGACCAAGATTGACCATTATTTTGGGTACCTTTTATGGAACTGTCTTTCCGGAACAGTGATTTTGACCCTTGACGGCTCTTAATTTTTATATATTTGAAATAATTTTTATATATTTAAATAAATTTTCTCAAAAATATTGTTTATACCAGCTTAAATCAGTTTAAATTGTTGAAATCGGTTTGTAATAAAACCTACCTACTATATCAGAAAAATTCACCGAATTGTGATATTTGGAATAGCGGATGTTCAAACGCTAATAAATCTAAAGAACTTTATCTTCTGTGAAAACAAATCGATAACCGAAATTTCGTGACAAATTTCGTTTCCGGAACAAACATAATTTTTGTTCCCGTACTCTAACGAAACTACCCGAAGTTGTTAAAAATTACCTAAAAAACAACAATTTGCATTTAAATTTGTGTACGGGAACACCTTTGTGTAGGTTTGGGTTGTTTCTTATAAAATTTTTCATATAAAAATTTTTGACAAACAATTTTTTTATATAACATATTTTTGGATATGCTTTTTTTTTAGAATTTTTTAAAATGTTTCGTATACAATTTTTTCGGAAATTTTTTTCATACATTAAAGTTTTTTTTATAGAAAATTTTTTATAATACATTTTTTTAAAGTTTTTACTTTTTAATAAAAAAATATATACATATTTTTATTGATAAAACTCGATTTTCATTTTTAGTATAAACAAATTTTCGTTACTTTGTTTTTGTATACAATAATTTTTTTTGCATAGGGAAAATTTGATAAAAAAAAATTTTGATATGTACCTACATTTAGTGAATAAAAATTTTTTATGTAAATTTATAATTTTATTTTGTAAAGAAAATATTTCGGCATAAATTTTTTTTATATTAAAAAAATGTTGATATCAATTTTTTGAAAAAAAAAATATAGAAATATTTTTCATAAAAAAAATTTGTATAAAACATTCCCGGTGTATTCAATTCCTTTATTTTTCAAATCAATTTCCCTACTAAAAAAACTTGTATGTGAAAGGAATTTCATTTAAAAATCGATTTTTTATTATAATCAGAACAATTATAAACAATTCTTGTGAGTTAATTTTTCACGGTAATTTAATTACCCTTTTATTAACTAACGGGGATAATAGTTTTATATGATAGGGATTTTCGATTTGAATTTTCGAAGTTTGTTTAGATAGCCCATGTTACCAGAAGCCGATGACTTTTTGTAATTTTCGTAAATATCACGATCGTTAAAACTCGTAAAATTGAGTATTAAAAGCATTCAGTGGGAATTTGGATGTCAGCACAGTCGGTTGGTGCCGCTTAAAATACAAAAAAAAACAAAAAACAAAATTTATTGCAACAAAATACATGGTTCGAGAGAACAAAGAAATGTAATCTCGAACATTATTGTAACGACATGTCGTGACAGTGTCGCGACACTATTATTTTTGTAAACATTGTTTGAAATAAAAGTTACCGAATTTGAAATATTTTTCGAAACGGAAATAAACTCTAATATTAAGTAATTAAATAAGATTTTTATACTTTTTAGATAAAAAACTATTTTTAAGATATTTTCATTTTTATAGAACAATATTTAACAAAAATATTTTTCTTTGGAAAATCTTTCGATAAAAATTATTTTTTATAGAAAATTTTTCTGTGAAAATTTTCAAAATATTTTTGTGTCGAAAAAATTTTTTAAAAATTTCGAATAAAAATATTTTCTCTAGAAAAATTTTTGATAAATACATTTTCTATAGAAAAATTTTAATAAAAAAAAATCTATGGAAAAATTTTTGATTTCTCAGCAAACATTTTTTAATAAATGTAACAGATTTGGGATCAAACGCGAATACTTTTTCTTTTTGAATAATATTTACATTTCGACAATTTCGTTATTCAAAAAAAAAAAAAAAATTTTGATAGAAAAATTTTTTATAAAAATTTGGATAAAAAAATTTTTTTAGAAAAATTTTGGATAAAACAATTTTCTATACAAAAATCTTGGATAAAAAAATTTTTTATATAAAAATTATTGATAAAAAAAAATTATCTATAGAAAAATTTTGGATAAAATAATTTTCTCTAGAAAAATTTTGGATGAAAAAATTTTCTATTCTATTATTGATAAAAAAATTTCTTTAGAAAAATGTTTGATTAAAATATTAAAAAAAAAAATGGAATAAAAAACATTTTCTTTTAAAACATCAGGGTGGAAATTACAGCATTCGATATCGATTAAAATCTTAGATATTTTCAAAACATTTGTATAGCATACTTTAAGGATAATCAAAATTATATAAAAGATGCTCAGTTTACTTTATTTTTTTAGTTATTTGCCAAAAGATGAACAATAGTAAAAGAGTTTTAATTGAACTATATGTTTTTAATAATGATTCAAAATGGATACCAAATTTCAATAAAATGTTTGCATCGAAGTAACTTAGAACATCCCTAAAGTCTACTTCACAATATTTACTTAAAAATCTGAATTTTCGATCGATATCAAATGCGGTAAGGCCCCAGAACTTTACATTAAAAAAATACCTATTTAAAAGTATAAAAAACGCCAACTCTGCCGACGTTTTTTTTGGTTCTGTTCTTTTATGACAGTGTAGGGCACTAACACATATGCAAATTTGCGATTGTACTAGTAGCAGCAAGAAATTTTGAAAAACTCCTTGTTGTGTTCTCGCTTCATCATTTGTGTTTCATAGCGATTGATTGAATTTTTTGTACAAAGTTAGTACAAATCTAGAGCGTTATAGTATTTTTATGCTTCGCCCATGTCAGCTTTATGCCGACCTCTGATAATGAGTGGAAATCTTCCCAGTCAGATTTTATTTATAATAGGCAAACGGGGAAAAGTGTTTAGAAATCATTGAGAATTGCTATTCATAATTGAGCTGAATAGGAAAACAGGGAAAATTGAAAGAATATCCGGGCTTTATATGAATTTTGTTATAGAAAATTTTTTTATATAATTTTTTGATAAATAATTCTTATCAAAGTATATTATAAAAATGCCTTATATAAATAAATGTAAAGAGTATTTTGTATAGAGCTACGGTGGGCAAGTGCGGCTCTTCGCTGCTTAAAGTGCGGCTCTTTGAAGATTCTTTGAAGTACGTGATGTCAGAAGAACATTCACAGCTTATCAACCAACATCTGACTGATAAAAATCCTTCACCACCATGTTTTAAAATATTAGCTGTGTTAGTTTAATCAACCGATCTTTTAAAGGAGAAGAAATTATAGAAGATTCTGATCAAGATCTGACTGCATTTTTGAATGTCCAATAAAAATTTGTTGATCTCAGCCCAACGACTTTTTTGTTCAAGAAAATTTAACGTTTCGTGACTGTTTGTGAAGCTACAAAGTAAAGGAAATGAGTAGAGGCGAGAATGGTGTAATGATCGGAGTTGATGTCTTTAAAACAAGGAACATGTGATGATTGTTTATTTAGTGTGCACAGCTAATAACACAACATATTAACGTATGACAGTTTTGTGAACAGGCTGTTAATTAAATTTAATGAAATTGGACATATGTATACTTTATTCGTACATAATTTGACCAAGTTTGACCATTACTTTGGGTACCTTTTATGGAACTGTCTTTCCGGAACAGTGATTTTGACCCTTGACGGCTCTTAATTTTTATATATTTGAAATAATTTTTATATATTTAAATAAATTTTCTCAAAAATATTGTTTATACCAGCTTAAATCAGTTTAAATTGTTGAAATCGGTTTGTAATAAAACCTACCTACTATATCAGAAAAATTCACCGAATTGTGATATTTGGAATAGCGGATGTTCAAACGCTAATAAATCTAAAGAACTTTATCTTCTGTGAAAACAAATCGATAACCGAAATTTCGTGACAAATTTCGTTTCCGGAACAAACATAATTTTTGTTCCCGTACTCTAACGAAACTACCCGAAGTTGTTAAAAATTACCTAAAAAACAACAATTTGCATTTAAATTTGTGTACGGGAACACCTTTGTGTAGGTTTGGGTTGTTTCTTATAAAATTTTTCATATAAAAATTTTTGACAAACAATTTTTTTATATAACATATTTTTGGATATGCCTTTTTTTTAGAATTTTTTAAAATGTTTCGTATACAATTTTTTCGGAATTTTTTTTTCATACATTAAAGTTTTTTTTATAGAAAATTTTTTATAATACATTTTTTTAAAGTTTTTACTTTTTAATAAAAAAATATATACATATTTTTATTGATAAAACTCGATTTTCATTTTTAGTATAAACAAATTTTCGTTACTTTGTTTTTGTATACAATAATTTTTTTTGCATAGGGAAAATTTGATAAAAAAAATTTTGATATGTACCTACATTTAGTGAATAAAAATTTTTTATGTAAATTTATAATTTTATTTTGTAAAGAAAATATTTCGGCATAAATTTTTTTTATATTAAAAAAATGTTGATATCAATTTTTTGAAAAAAAAAATATAGAAATATTTTTCATAAAAAAAATTTGTATAAAACATTCCCGGTGTATTCAATTCCTTTATTTTTCAAATCAATTTCCCTACTAAAAAAACTTGTATGTGAAAGGAATTTCATTTAAAAATCGATTTTTTATTATAATCAGAACAATTATAAACAATTCTTGTGAGTTAATTTTTCACGGTAATTTAATTACCCTTTTATTAACTAACGGGGATAATAGTTTTATATGATAGGGATTTTCGATTTGAATTTTCGAAGTTTGTTTAGATAGCCCATGTTACCAGAAGCCGATGACTTTTTGTAATTTTCGTAAATATCACGATCGTTAAAACTCGTAAAATTGAGTATTAAAAGCATTCAGTGGGAATTTGGATGTCAGCACAGTCGGTTGGTGCCGCTTAAAATACAAAAAAAAAACAAAAAACAAAATTTATTGCAACAAAATACATGGTTCGAGAGAACAAAGAAATGTAATCTCGAACATTATTGTAACGACATGTCGTGACAGTGTCGCGACACTATTATTTTTGTAAACATTGTTTGAAATAAAAGTTACCGAATTTGAAATATTTTTCGAAACGGAAATAAACTCTAATATTAAGTAATTAAATAAGATTTTTATACTTTTTAGATAAAAAACTATTTTTAAGATATTTTCATTTTTATAGAACAATATTTAACAAAAATATTTTTCTTTGGAAAATCTTTCGATAAAAATTATTTTTTATAGAAAATTTTTCTGTGAAAATTTTCAAAATATTTTTGTGTCGAAAAAATTTTTTAAAAATTTCGAATAAAAATATTTTCTCTAGAAAAATTTTTGATAAATACATTTTCTATAGAAAAATTTTCATAAAAAAAAATCTATGGAAAAATTTTTGATTTCTCAGCAAACATTTTTTAATAAATGTAACAGATTTGGGATCAAACGCGAATACTTTTTCTTTTTGAATAATATTTACATTTCGACAATTTCGTTATTCAAAAAAAAAAAAAAAAAAAAAATTTTGATAGAAAAATTTTTTATAAAAATTTGGATAAAAAAATTTTTTTAGAAAAATTTTGGATAAAACAATTTTCTATACAAAAATCTTGGATAAAAAAATTTTTTATATAAAAATTATTGATAAAAAAAAATTATCTATAGAAAAATTTTGGATAAAATAATTTTCTCTAGAAAAATTTTGGATGAAAAAATTTTCTATTCTATTATTGATAAAAAAATTTCTTTAGAAAAATGTTTGATTAAAATATTAAAAAAAAAAATGGAGTAAAAAACATTTTCTTTTAAAACATCAGGGTGGAAATTACAGCATTCGATATCGATTAAAATCTTAGATATTTTCAAAACATTTGTATAGCATACTTTAAGGATAATCAAAATTATATAAAAGATGCTCAGTTTACTTTATTTTTTTAGTTATTTGCCAAAAGATGAACAATAGTAAAAGAGTTTTAATTGAACTATATGTTTTTAAAAATGATTCAAAATGGATACCAAATTTCAATAAAATGTTTGCATCGAAGTAACTTAGAACATCCCTAAAGTCTACTTCACAATATTTACTTAAAAATCTGAGTTTTCGATCGATATCAAATGCGGTAAGGCCCCAGAACTTCACATTAAAAAAATACCTATTTAAAAGTATAAAAAACGCCAACTCTGCCGACGTTTTTTTTTGGTTCTGTTCTTTTATGACAGTGTAGGGCACTAACACATATGCAAATTTGCGATTGTACTAGTAGCAGCAAGAAATTTTGAAAAACTCCTTGTTGTGTTCTCGCTTCATCATTTGTGTTTCATAGCGATTGATTGAATTTTTTGCTGAGAGTTAGTACAAATCTAGAGCGTTATAGTATTTTTATGCTCTCGCCCATGTCAGCTTTATGCCGACCTCTGATAATGAGTGGAAATCTTCCCAGTCAGATTTTATTTATAATAGGCAAACGGGGAAAAGTGTTTAGAAATCATTGAGAATTGCTATTCATAATTGAGCTGAATAGGAAAACAGGGAAAATTGAAAAGAATATCCGGGCTTTATATGAATTTTGTTATAGAAAATTTTTTGATACAATTTTTTGATAAATAATTCTTATATTTTATAAAGTATATTATAAAAATGCCTTATATAAATAAATGTAAAATGTATTTTGTATAGAGCTACGGTGGGCAAGTGCGGCTCTTCGCTGCTTAAAGTGCGGCTCTTTGAAGATTCTTTGAAGTACGTGATGTCAGAAGAACATTCACAGCTTATCAACCAACATCTGACTGATAAAAATGCTTCACCACCATGTTTTAAAATATTAGCTGTGTTAGTTCAATCAACCGATCTTGAAGAAATTATAGAAGATTCTGATCAAGATCTGACTGCATTTTTGAATGTCCAATAAGATTACCTAAAAATTTGTTGATCTCAGCCCAACGACTTTTTTGTTCAAGAAAATTTAACGTTTCGTGACTGTTTGTGAAGCTACAAAGTAAAGAAAATGAGTAGAGGCGAGAATGGTGTAATGATCGGAGTTGATGTCTTTAAAACAAGGAACATGTGATGATTGTTAATTTAGTGTGCACAGCGAATAACACAACATATTAACCTTTGAAAGTTATGTTCATCATCAGCACATAAATATACTTATATCTCGATAACTTGTTGGTGTGGTTCCTGTAAGGAGAATCCACAAAATTTTTCAATTCATCATATTCTTTTTATCGGGTGGTTAAATTTCAAGGGCCGATGTTGATTTTGAATAAAACACAAACTATTTAGGAAATTATTGTAATTTTATTTTATTATGATATATTGGTATTACTCAATTATGTATGGAACAAATTATCGGCCAAAACGCCGCCGCGATCACGGCGGCACACCTCCATCCGATGGTCCAAATTTTCGATGACCCTAAGTCATAATGGAGGTTCTATGCCGTTAATGTGCCGAATTATCTCATCCTTAAGCTCTTGAATTGTTGCTGGCTTATCAACGTACACCTTTTCTTTCAAATAACCCCAATGAAAAAAGTCCAACGGTGTCAAATCACATGATCTTGGCGGCCAATTGACATCGCCATTACGTGAGATAACACGGCCATTGAATTTGTTGAGCAAACGAGCCATTGTTTCGTTAGATGTGTGGCAAGTGGCACCGTCCTGCTGAAACCACATATCGTCCATATCCATATCTTCCAATTCGGGCCATAAAAATTTCGTTATTATCTCACGATAGCGAACACCATTCACAGTAACTGCCTGACCGGCCTCATTTTGGAAAAAATACGGCCCGATGATGCCACCAGCCCATAAACCGCACCAAACAGTCACTCTTTGTAGGTGCATTAATTTTTCGACAATCACGCTTGGATTCTCATTTGCGCAAATGCGGCAATTCTGTTTATTGACGAATCCACTGAGGTGAAAATGTGCCTCATCACTGAAGATGATTTTCTTCAAAAATTGATCATCCACTGTTGTCATTTCTTGTCACCATTCTGCCCATTCACGACGTTTGGAATGGTCAAGAGGCTTTAGTTCTTGAGCCAATTGCACCTTGTAAGCGTGTAAATGCAAGTCTTTATGCATAATGTTCATCAACGACGAGCGTGAGAGGTACAATTGTTGGGCACGACGACGAGTTGAGGTGGACGGCTCTTCAGCCACACTATCGAGAAAAGCAGCAATATTTTCTGCAGTACGAGCTGTACGAGCATGCACTGGTGTTCTCACATCTTCTACAGACCCGGTTTGCTCTAGTTTTTCCACGATTTTTGCGATTGTAAGCACATTTGGACGATCAAATTTTTTTTTTTTTTTTTTTTTTTTATGCTTATATTTTATTATTGAATCTTTCTGAAAAGAAAATAACAATAAGTAATCAAAACTTAATCTAACTTAACATTATATAGAGGTTGCCAGTGCAACTCTATTTAAAATTTATTCGAATTAAGAGAAAATTAGTTAGGACGATCAAATTGACCAAAAAAATCACGAAGTGCACGATATGCATTTTGATTTGAACGCCCATTTTCATAATAAGTTTGGATAACTTTAACACGTTGTTGGATTGTGTATCTCTCCATGGTTCAAATTGAGTAAGTCTGAAATAGAGAAATGTCAAATAGAATTCTAAAAAAAACTTGGCGTTTAGGTGTGGTTCACATTCAACATCGGCCCTTATAATTTAACCACCCTTTATTATTAATCATCTTTTCATGAAAAGACTAGTTATAGAGGTAAGTTTGAGTTTAACTTATCAGACACAAAATAAAGAACCTCTTAAGCTCTAACTCTTTAAATAAACATATAGTAATTTTGATAGATATTAATCATTATCTACTTTGTAAAATATATAAACCTCTATTGTAATATATACAAAGTTACTGTCTGTATGTGCTTATATAGTTCTCTATGTAAAAAATTACAAAAATTAAGTTTCAACAAACCAAAGTTGACTGCACACAGAAACAAAAAATGAAAAATACAAAAAAAAAAAAAAAATAAAGTAACTAAGATGACATTGTTGTTTGCGTCTCAACAACACGGCAAGCGTAAAAAGACGATAAACAGCTTTTGGTAAACTTTTGTTGTTTTATGTTGGTGTTCTTGTTTTCTTCTTGTTGCTTTTCTGCTCTAGAGTTTTTGTCTTGTCCCAAAAAAAAAGCTACACACGTATGTAGTTGCAACCAGCATGGTTAAGTACCTACAACATACTTAACTATTTACAAAACAGAATGCCCTACTCTTTCAATGGCAAAAAGTAGTATCTTGGTATTTGTGCAAGTATAAGGGCATGAAGTTGGCTGATGATTGTCATTGTTCGGTCATTCGTGTATCCTTAAACCGGATAATGTCCTTCGAGTGGCAAGAGTGTAAACAACATTAATGTGCTTGTAAATGTGTGTATGCTTTTACCGTTGGGCATTCAACTAATGTATATTTAGTAGGTGCTCCCCTTGCCTTATTCAACTTAACCGTAATGTCCACAACGTACAACACATATACATAAATGTCCAGATACTTATTTGTTCATCTTCTTGTCTATATTTTTATCTTTTTACCTGTCTTTGTATATTCCTTGGCTTTGACTTGTGCTTAAAGCAAGTTTTTGTTTGTTTCTACTGATAATCTCAGATTTTGGTTTTATTTCAATGTTGTTGCAACTTTTCTTTTCAACAACTTCTGAAGCAGACTCTTGGATTTTTTTTAACAACATTCGTTTGTTTGTTTTTATGTAGCGTTTGGTAAAGATGAAAAGTTTTAAATTTGATAGTGTATAAACGACTAAAGTTGCACCCAGTGGAAACAAAATTAATACTAAAGGTATGCATCAATTAATATAGATAATTTTAGTATATTATACCATTAACATTTTTCAATACTTGGAAGATTTAAAGAAAAAAAATCTAAAACACTTTTGAATAGTTGAGAATTTGAGTTTTTAACATAGGGGTACTAAATACGAGAAATGCTACAATCATTTGCAAATGTAAATACTACCTATTAAAACCGTGGGGTAGAGTAGCTACCAACAATGACTTTTGTCTTCGGTTATTCTTGCAACGTCGGTATTCAAATTTTTAAATAAAAAGGTAAAAGTTATTTACAATTACTTTTTATAATAAAAGATACATTACTTAGATTACGGTGAACTAAATAGAAAGCATTCTAAAGTGTGTAACATAATTTCAAACATTCCTTAATTTAATGACTTTGGGTCATTATTAAAACTTGACAGCTAAAAAACAAATTTTACCAGACCAATAGAATTTGTATTTATTATGTCCCTCAACATAAGATATAATTCGCTCTGTCTAAAATGAGGGATAATCCTCCTGATGAGATGGCCCAACCAGCTATCGATACGCGTCGAGGAAAGGCTTCTCCACCAACATTTTTTGGTTTCATCGAAAAACTATTTATTACAATAATAAATAATTGCAATAAATTGGGATCTTAGTGCAATACACTACAGTAAATCTTTTTAATTAAATGTTTGATATCCCAAAATTTTTGACAAACCTTTTTAAAAAATTTTTTCTGTACAAATATTTTTTTAATAAAAATTTTTTCTGATGTTTTTAAAAACAAAATGTTTTCTATTCTATTTAAGCATTTTTATCAAAAATTTTTTTATTCAAAATGTTTCTATAGAAAAACCAAATATTCTTCATCAAAAATTGTTCTATAGTAAATTTTTTTATCAGAAATTTTTTCCATAGAAAATTTTTTTATCAAATATTTTTCCATAGAAAATTTGTTTATCAAAAATTTTTCTAAAGAAAATTTTTTTATCAAAAATTTTTATTTAGGATTTTTTTTTCTACAATTTTTCTTAGAAATTTTTTTATCAAAAATATTTCTATAGAAAATTTTTTTATCAAAAATTTTTCTATAGAAAATGTTCTTATCAAAACTTTTTCTATAGATAATTTTTTTTATCAAAAATTTTTCTATAGAAAATTTTTTTAACAAACATTTTTCTATAGAAAATTTTTTTACCAAAAATTTTTCTATAGAAAATTTTTTTTATCAAAAATTTTTCTATAGAAAATTTTTTTATCAAAAATTTTTCTATAGAAATTTTTTTTCATCAAAAATTTTTCTATAGAAAATTTTTGATCAAAAATTTTTTATAGAACATTTTTTTCTCAAAAAATTTTCTATAGAAAAACTTTTTATCAAAATTTTTTCTATAGAATTTTTTTCTCAAAAGGTTCTCTATAAAATTTTTTATACAAAATTTTTCTATAGACAATTTTTTGATAAAAAATTTTTGGGTAGAAAATTTTTTTGTAGAAAATCTTATTAACAAAAATTTTTCTACAGAAAATTTTTCATGTTTTATATAAAATTCTCTTATCAAGAATTTTACTATGGAAAAATATTTTAATCGAAAATTTTACTATAGAAAAATATTTTTATCGAAAATATTTTTTTGAAAAAATTTCCTATAGAAATTAATTTTCGATTTTTATTTTATTTTTGTATTTTATTTAACAAAGGGGTACCAACTGACTTTGTTGACATTCAAATATCAAGTGAATGCTTTTAATACTCATTTTCACGAGTTTCATTAATGATCGTAATAATAACGAAAATTATAAAAAGTCTTTGGCTCCTGGCAGTATGGGAAGCCTACGCCTGGTTACCAATCACTATGTTCTTATCCATTCAGGCCCTATGCTCCATTGGAAGTCAAGGATAACAGAAGATGTTCTTATCCAACTCTTTACTATGATGGCTGTTATCATAATCAGATTATGGACTTCTTGATACCATTGGAGAATTTTTGATCCTTCGGGATCGGGATAAAATGCCCTTATATTTATCAATTTTTATAGTAGGCATCCTATGAATATTACGCCTTGTATGTCAATCTCTGTACACGAGGGCAGGACAAATAATTTACGGACTCTTTCTCATCTGTACAGTTTTTTAATCTTCAGCATAACCACTTCCCTTTCAATCAGTCATTCGTACAATGGCCCTCCCCCGAGGGTGCCTGTAAAGATCACTAGCTTCGGTTCTATGATTTCTGATTATAAAGTTCCCGGAATGACTGATTATTGTTCAATACCAAAAGTTAAGATATTGTAAGAGGTCTATTTTCCAATTCAGGAAGTATATTTGTATGGTATAAGTCAGAAATAAAGGATTTTACTCTGCAGAAAATTTCATTGAATTGTCGTTAACAAGTAAGAAATGGCTTGGTAATTTTCAAAAAAGATCTTGTATGATACCTTATACCACTGGGGACATATGTGGACCGAATATAAATAAATTTTTATTTTTCAATGAGTAGTGATATATATACTTGTAAAAATGTTTTTGTCATGAAATGAGCCCTAAGTATGTACATTTAAGACTTCCAAAATTGGGCTTTATATGGACCCCGAAGTTAAATGGAAAACGATTGCCATAAAAATTGGATTTATGTTTATTTGATACTCATCTGTACAAAATTTGACATCCAATCGTATTCATAACATTTCTTTAAATGTCAGGATATAATGATCGGGTTTGGCTTAGGTTTAAAATTTTTTAATGTGTAATGAAACATTTTTACTAAATTGTTGCTATTATCTTTTTCGAAAGTGGGTATTACATAACCCAAGATAAAATAGCTACTGATTAACCCAAAATTTTGATGTATTATTGATATATAACTCGTCTGTACAAAATTGGCATAAAACTAGATTTTTGAAAATTTGTATAATATTTTTGTGAATTTTAAGAGCAGGTGGGAGAATAAATATGAACAAATACTTATGGCCGATTTTAAATTAGCTACCAAATATACATATATGCCAAGTTATATTTAAAGATCCTCAAAACTTAACTTGTACTTTGGTCAGCAAGAAAGTGATAATCAGTCGATCACTTTAAAGAGGGTTTTGCAAAACCAACATACCCTTCTCACCTAGGGTTGGAAGTCTTTAAGGTAATTCACAGACTTTAAAATGTGGTCTATCACTTCCTGAGTGAACCTAATATATTTTTACGAAGTGCAAAAATTTAAAAAAGTCACAACAACTCCTTAAAAAACAACAACCCTAATCTATATGTTGTCGCAAAGTTAAAGTATTTGTTTGTTTGTTACACCTTAACTTGGCTCATTTATCTTTACGGACAACAAAAAAGTCTTAGATGAGGATTTTATATTGTTCCTGATGTTTTTGTAGATGTTCTCTATGTTTTTCCATGCCACCTACAATTTTTTTTTTACAGTTTCTATTTTTTCGAGTTTAACACTTAGACCAAGCAAAGAGTCTCATTGCATAAAGCATTATTAGACTGGTTCATAATTTTAATAGCAAAGTAAAAATTGATTTTTTTTATTGCAAATAAACATCTTAACTGTTAAAATAGATATAAACTGACTTGCTTTTTACAAATATTATCTTCTATTCTATGCATTATCAATGTGTGGTTGTATTAAAAATTATATTTTTTGCATTAAACTCGCCTAATGTTCTTGAAACTAGAAAAATCTTTTGGCATTTAATGTCGAACAAGTTTAATTTTTTTTCTCCATATTTTGTTTTTTAATGGATTCTTGTTGATTTATTAAGGATTAGTCAGATGAGTAACTGCCCTTACCTTAAGGTATTTTAGACACATCCATATTTCAGTGTTTACTTTTCTTGGTATTTTTCTTTCATATTTATTCTGACTACAGTTTTTTAAACAAAGTTTTTAGCAGGTGAGTTCATATACATATATGATTGGATTTATATATGAATATTTATTTTTTACTACATACAATTCTCTTTGAATAATGAAAGGAGTTGTACTATAAATGTGGTAAATATTTCAAATTGCACGAAGGCATTTTTGATGCTGTAAATTAGTTCAATTGCTTTTTTTAAATTCTCAGTGCCGGAATAGTAGACTTAAATACTATTTAATTTTTAAAAGATTTAATGGTTAACAACACCGGTCAACAACCAAAATTAAGCACAAAAACATTATATTTTTATACCCTTCACAAGCATAGATGGAAAGGGTATTATAAGTTTGTGCTGATGTATGTAACGCATAGAAATATTTGTCTTAGACCCACCTTTTAGTATAGGCTTAGAATCACTTTCTGGGTCGATTTAGCGATGTCCGTTCGTTTCTGGCTCGCTGGAGGGCTGGCTGGCTGGACCCCCATATAAACCTTGTAATCAAACTACAGGTCGCAATTCTAAAGATAATTTAATGAAATTTAGCACAGATAACGGGACCATGGCTATTGAAAATCGTCAAAATCGGTTCATTATTTATGGTACCTCCCATAGGTCCCACTTCCCGGAATTGATGTATTGGACATAAATATCTATATTTTTTCATAAAATTTGAAACAAATACTATTTATGTTAACTGTACCAAATTTTGTTGAAATCGGTCCACATTTGACCATAGCTCCCATACAAACTCTTCTGTCAGAACGCACTAAATGAGACAAAAATCACTAAAACGCTCGTAAATCAAAAATAATGAGAGTTTTGAGTTCATTTCTTATATACATAATTTTTGTAACAACTGTAATCAATTTGTCAAATTTCGAGATAATCGGTTCACATTTGACCCTAGCTCTCATATAAGTCAAAATGACGGAAACAGCTTAAATATATCAGTTTTGAGAAAATGTTTGTATGATGGCAAAATTTAGCAAATATTTGTCTTTATACAGGAAAAATAACACCATTGACCTTAGTAGTGAAGGGTATCGTATGGTCGGGCTTGACTGACTATAGCACTTTCTTACTTGTTTTTTACTATTCTTGATAATAGATAAGGAATTAAAAAATACTTTTGATTTAAAAATCATAAAACGTTTTTCTGTTATTTAAAGGAAAATAGTGTCCTAGCTACCTCTTAAGGTAATTAAATAAAATAGGAATTTTCATATCAAAAGAATTTTGTGCAAAAAGTGTAATTGTATACTTAAGGTGTCAAATAGTAGTTCTTCTATTTGAGCTCATTAATCCTTTACATTAAAAGGGATCTTCTTTATAGTGAAAACAAGAAATGATTTATAATGCGATTTTTATGTTTTAGTGTGGACGTCTTCAAATATATTTAAAATTTAAAATATCTTGAAACTTTTCGAGTCTATTTACATCTTAAGTAAGTATTATGGATTATGATGATGTTGCAGCAAATGAGTTATGATGAATGTGTGGTATATATGTATGTATATATGTATGTATCTACTGTATGTGTGTATCTACTTTCATATGTAACTAAAAATAAATACCGCATTACAATAGATAACCGCTAACAATGAAAATCACTTAACGGTTATTAATCAATACAAAGTCATTTAAAATTTGTGGTTATGTAAACGTTAAAGTTTTAAATAACAAAATTATTAAAAGAAATATGATTTTTGTTTTATCTTCTATGCGCAAATACTTTAGAAAAGTATAATCTTTTACAACTTTTCAGTAAAAATAATAAAATTGTTTATGTACAAAAATAGATTAACAAAAAATTTTTTTAACGAATAATTTTCTATAGAAAAATTTTTTAACGAAAAATTTTCTATAGAAAAATTTTTTTAACGAAAAATTTTCTATAGAAAAATCTTTTTAACGAAAAATTTTCTATAGAAAAATCTTTTTAACGAAAAATTTTCTATAGAAAAATTTTTTAAACGAAAAATTTTCTATAGAAAAAATTTTTCTATAGAAAAATTTTTTTAACGAAAAATTTTCTATAGAAAAATTTTTTTAATGAAAAATTTTCTATAGAAAATTTTTTTAACGAAAAATTTTCTATAGAAAATTTTTTTAACGAAAAATTTTCTATAGAAAATTTTTTAACGAAAAATTTTCTATAGAAACATTTTTTAACGAAAAATTTTCTATAGAAACATTTTGTAACGAAAAATTTTCTATAGAAACATTTTTTAACGAAAAATTTTTTAACGAAAAATTTTCTATAGAAAAAATTTTTCTATAGAAAAATTTTTTTAACGAAAAATTTTCTATAGAAAAATTTTTTTAACGAAAAATTTTCTATAGAAAATTTTTTTAACGAAAAATTTTCTATAGAAAATTTTTTTAACGAAAAATTTTCTATAGAAAATTTTTTAACGAAAAATTTTCTATAGAAACATTTTTTAACGAAAAATTTTCTATAGAAAAATTTTTTAACGAAAAATTTTTTAACGAAAAATTTTCTATAGAAAAATTTTTTTAACGAAAAATTTTTTATAGAAAAATTTTTTTAACGAAAAATTTTTTATAGAAAAATTTTTTTAACGAAAAATTTTCTATAGAAAAATTTTTTTAACGAAAAATTTTCTATAGAAAAATTTATTTAACGAAAAATTTTCTATAGAAAAATTTTTTTAACGAAAAATTTTCTATAGAAAAATTTTTTTAACGAAAAATTTTCTATAGAAAAATTTTTTTAACGAAAAATTTTCTATAGAAAAATTTTTTTAACGAAAAATTTTCTATAGAAAAATTTTTTTAACGAAAAATTTTCTATAGAAAAATTTTTTTAACGAAAAATTTTCTATAGAAAAATTTTTTTAACGAAAAATTTTCTATAGAAAAATTTTTTTAACGAAAAATTTTTTTAACGAAAAATTTTCTATAGAAAAATTTTTTTAACAAAAAATTTTCTATAGAAAAATTTTTTTAACGAAAAATTTTCTATAGAAAAATTTTTTTTAACGAAAAATTTTCTATAGAAAAATTTTTTTAACGAAAAATTTTTTATAGAAAAATTTTTTTATCGAAAAATTTTCTATAGAAAAATTTTTTTAACCAAAAATTTTCTATAGAAAAATTTTTTTAACCAAAAATTTTCTATAGAAAAATTTTTTAACGAAAAATTTTCTATAGAAAAATTTTTTTAACGAAAAATTTTCTATAGAAAAATTTTTTTAACGAAAAATTTTCTATAGAAAAATTTTTTTAACGAAAAATTTTCTATAGAAAAATTTTTTTAACGAAAAATTTTTTAAACGAAAAATTTTCTATAGAAAATTTTTTTAACGAAAAATTTTCTATAGAAAATTTTTTAACGAAAAATTTTCTATAGAAAATTTTTTTTAACGAAAAATTTTCTATAGAAACTTTTTTTAACGAAAATTTTTCTATAGAAACATTTTTTAACGAAAAATTTTCTATAGAAACATTTTTTAACGAAAAATTTTCTATAGAAACATTTTTTAACGAAAAATGTTCTATAGAAACATTTTTTAACGAAAAATTTTCTATAGAAACATTTTTTAACGAAAAATTTTCTATAGAAACATTTTTTAACGAAAAATTTTCTATAGAAACATTTTTAAACGAAAAATTTTCTATAGAAAAATTTTTGTTAAAAAGATTTTCTATAGAAACATTTTTAACGAAAAATTTTCTATAGAAAAATTTTTGTTAAAAAAATTTTCTATAGAAAAATTTTTTTAACGAAAAGTTTTTTAAAGAAAAATTTTATTAACGAAAAATTTTCTATAGAAAAATTTTTTAACAAAAATTTTTCTATAGAAAAATATTTTTAACAACTATTTTTCTTTAGAAAAATATTTTTATCAAAAAGTTTTCATTGAAAAAATATTTCTATCAAAAATTTTGCTATAAAAAAATATTTTTTATAGAAAAAATTGAGTCAGAGAATATGTAGTAATATCGCATTTTAAATAAATTCGTAAAAAAGACAGTATTTCTTCTTGAAGCTATATAAAAACACTAAAGTTGTATTTTTACTGAAGAAGAAACCAAGAATTTTCAAACAAAAGCCCGTAATTATAGAAATATTTTTTAAATTTTGTAAAATTTTTTGAAAAATGCAAATCTTTCATTGAAAATCAGATATCATTCACATACTTATTATCTGTATTTGTATGTAGACATATTTACCCTTTTCATTTTTTTTTATATTCAAATTAAAATTAATCAGAGCATTAAAGAGTAACATTAAAAAAAATATATATCAAGTAAATTACAATTTAAAAATGACTGCGACGACATAATGAACAGAAAACGGAAGCGGAAGTAGCGCTATGTAAGCACATACGCACACACTTACTTGCACGCACATTCACACAAACACTCAATGACAGACTTATTCACATTTCCTCTGACTAAACAAAAATTACGTTAAACATTCAAATGCAATATGTTTTGTTTACATTTCCATATTACATTAGGGTAGTAACCAAAATTGGGTCATACTATGGCTAAGAATATTATACGAAGGCAGGTTTTTTTGTCGAAAATACTAAGATGGTTAAAATAGCGTTAGATTAAGGTTCAACAAGATTACATTAGTCAAAGTGAAATTTTCCATAAAAAATTTTGAGAATGTTCATCTATAATATCTTCGAAATTATTGCTTTAAAAATGATATTATATTTAAGCTTCTTAAATATGTTCCGAAATCAGTAGAGTTTCATTCATGAAACTCTATCAAATAATTATGGACCATTAAAAAAAGATTGATTACTACTTAGGATGAACAAAATCAGTAAGAAATAGCTATAGTCTGTCAAAGCCTATGAAAGGTCTTACGACTAACATTGAATATATATTGTTACGTTTTTCCTTTGAAAACGTGGAGGAAACTGTTTTTGCAAACAACTGAAAACAAAATTAGTTTTAGAAGGTTATATTTTTTAAACTTTAGAGTTAATCACTTTAAACACACTTTCACAAAAACTGTAAACGAACTTTACAAAACTGCTTTACAAATATTCTTAGTCACACTGTTCTCTTATACGCGACTCAATAAAAACTGATCCCACAATATTCGTTCATCGGCCTTATATAGTAAATAAACGAGTTTCTAGCATTTTCTGCAGACGTAAACAAAGAGTCGATGATTAAACTAACAATGTGGCTTGTGAAAGTTCATGCCTGTTCCAATACATTCTCACATGATCAAGAACATGGTCACACATACGTTGTACAAATAGATTACCTGAAGTTAACAGCAACAGAGAGAGATCATGTAGATAAAAGAGAAAAATGTTGCTATACTCTTAACAGCAAATAAGAGAAACATGTTGCTCTGCTTATAGACATGAACAGAATAGCAACAACATCAACAGAAACATTCTAAAAAACTAGGAGAAGAATTAAAAGTAGTGAACTTTTCACAGTAGGGCGGATAACTTAAAAATTCGTGACAATATGTATATGTAATTGCCACCAAATGTTTAGGTTTTTCTGAATATTTAGAAATATATCTGTTTCCTAATTTCCTTTTTTTTTGTATAAATATTTGTGCCATTTCTATATTCTGATACGATTGGTGTACTAACATTTTGGAGTAAGACCAATATTTCTATGCGATATATTCATCAGCTCAAAATCGATCCTAAATAGACTTATTCTGATTCATTTGTATTTACAACTGGATTTGTCCTTTCCAACACAAACTTACCTACGACTAAACTGTATGTGATTGAAGGTGTAAAAATAACAATATATACAAATACTACAAAAATTTGCGTGTTAAATATTTTAACTTTTAATTTTTTGTTTGTATGATTAAAAATTATAAAGCCATTATTAAATATTTCATAATAAACATTCTTTAAGTTTTGCTATATTAAATTACTTTGTTTTTACTCTAGTATTACGAATATGTGACTTTATAAATTTAACGAGTTCAAATGATTGTCATTGTTTTGTAGATTTATGTGTGTTAGTAAAATCATGTAATTGCTTAACCACACTCACATATAGGATCGCGCATTTTAGCATATTCCTATAAAGATTATATACAATTTATTATACCAATATGAGCCCAGCAAAAGTTCTTGAATTCAATTATAATTAATACCTAAAATATTTAAGAGCTATAAAATAAACCGATCCTATCTAAGAAGCTATCAAAGTTGTGATTTCTTACCCATGCACTGGATTTTAAGCCACTAAGAAAGTATTTGATTTGCATTTGTTGAAGTTTGATGTTAATATGATGATGTTAATATCTGTATATCAATCTCTGTTGGTTAGTGATAGCATCTAAATGTATGAGTCATGTGTACTTTAATGATAACATGCATTTAAGTGTTAAATATCCGGTACTTATTAGTACAGAAAAGAGCACATCAGAAGCGTTTTAAGTAAATAGAGAAATCTTTGACGTTCAAATTACTTTTTTTGCTGGGACTTATTTACTATAAAAGTAGCATAACTCCAAAATTACATTTTACGACTTTTTTTTTCTCTAAATATGGCATTTTTGGGAAGGTTTCCTTATAATACCATTTATTAAAAATGACAAACAAATCAATGGATTATAAAAAAAATTTCTCTTAAGACGAGCTCACATAATTTTTTTGTGTGTCCAATGGTTTTTGAGTTATTTGCTTTCAAATAAAAAAAAAATAATTTATGCAAAATCGAAAAATTTGTATTTTTTTAAACTTTTAACAAAGTAAAGGCCGCAATTTTTAAAACACTCTTATAAGACTTGGCCTAAAGTATTTTTTGCTACAATTACAACTTCTCTTAAAAATAAACAAACTTTTTCAAAATTTCCGCAATTTTTTTTATTAAAATATAGTTTAATTTTTCTCAAAGCCACAAATTCGCTTTTATCTTTTCGAAATTTTTCATCGACATTAGAGCTTTTCGACTTATATGGAAGAAAAAAAAGTTCGCCGTACAATTTCGACAATTTCGAAAAAAAAAAAATTTAAATTTTTGCCCCCCGCACATTAGGGTCACCAAAATACATTTTTCGTTATATTTTCGACATTTACAGTCGGATCGATGTTTTTGTTTTGAGGAGCCCAATGTTTTGCTTTAATATTAATTGGTCTCAGATATCCAGTTGTTGTATTTATTAATCAGACCTCAGTTCCCACCACCCTAATATAGAAAATTAAAGCTCTTAAAAAATCGTTATACTTTTACAAAGGAAGTTTTTCGATAATTCCAACCGAACTATTAAAAACAAGCAATTTTTGTTTTGCCGCACATTGGGATCGCCAAAATACATTTTTCGTTATATCTTCGGACGACGTTCAACAAGTCCTTCGTCAGCCCATAGAAAATAACGTCTACCTTTTCCAGCTAGAAAATATTTTGTTGTCGGTGATAATAGACCAAGATCCGCTAGTACGTTCCAATGGCTATACAAAGATTCTAACAGCCAGAATTAAAGTAATGGCAGGCATTCGTCAAATATTCAGCCTACAATTTCAGAATTTTATAAACTTCGAGAGTGACTCATATTTCGATATGATTCATTGGAAAAAATTTGAATTGACTGAGCCGTCATGCTTGCAGTTCTATATGCAAGAACACCTAGAAGCATTACAGTTTTTCAATGAAATAATCTAAAATTCTTTTTATAGTATTATTTGCTATTCACAAAACACAGAGCGTTTTGTTCATGTAGTACATGAAACTGCCATGGCTCACATTTGTTCTAAATTCAAAAGTCGTCAAAATTATAGCAAACTTGGTTCGTTCCAAGATATATTTAATTAAAATTTTTAATTTTAGATTAGTTTTTTAATTCTTATTGTATGAGTTGAGATATTATGGGTACGTACTAGAAGAGTGTACTTGATTATTAACGCAAAACATTGGCCTTCTTTAAACAAAAACATCGATATATAACACTTAAATATCCAACTGTATATGGCGAAGATATAACCAAAAAAAATGTAAAAATATATTTTGGCGACCCCAATATGCGGCAAAAAAAAATATCATTGTTTTTAATAGTTCGATTTTAATTATCGAAAAACTTCCTTAGTAAAAGTTTAACGATTTTTTAAAAGCTTTTATTTTCTGATATTAGAGAGGTACATTAAGGTGGTAGGAACTGAGGTCTGATGGATAAATGCTAGAAACGGATATCTGAGACCAATGACTATTAAAAGAAAATATTGGCCACCTCGAGACAAAAACATGTATATATCGCACTTTAAGATCCGACTGTTAATGCCGAAGATATAACGAAAAATGTATTTTGGCGTCCCCAATGTGCATCGAAAAAAAGAATAAAAAATGTTTTTGAAACTGCAATAATATTCGGTGGTGTAGGGCGAACTTTTTTTTTAAGACGCCCTAATGGACATGTTTTTTGATTGCTATTGATATTCGTCAAAAACGGGATATATTTCGGGCACCTTCTTTAGGTCTAATTTCCCGGAATTGAAATTTTGGCAACAATTTTCAGTATCATTATATTATATTTTGAACAAATGTGGCCTATATAAACAAAAATCTCTGTATGAAATTTATATATATATATATATATATATATATATATATATATATATATATATATATATATATATATATATACGTATATATATTCAACATTCCAATTGGAACAAGGGGCACTTCTCTCAGACAATGAGTTGCATCCGATTCTCTTTTTAGACTCATTGAAAGGGACTTACAGCTGAGATATTGAGTATTTTTTGTTTATAAAGTGTGATTATTTTTCTAAATATATAGAAAATCGGTCTACATTTGATTATAGTCCCAATGATGGAAATGGATAAACTATAAAATTAAGTATTTTTGAGTAATTTTCAAATTACAAGCTTTAGTTTTAAGTTTTATTGCCTGTAGCCTCTCACTGATCGGATATTATGCTATTATGGCCTTAGCTATTCCTTTTGATATCAGGAAGCCACACTTCTACTCATCGGCGCGCCGTCTAGGCGACCGAACTTCTTGTACAGCCAAAGCAACACTTCACGCATTAGCTGTTTTCCGGTTTCATATAACGTGTTCACGTTCATGTCGCAAACGTTTCTTTATGCCTTTTACCTTAGAAATGGTTCCATTCACCAAAATATTGTCCCATAGCTTATGCACCCCTAAAATCCTTGTATCAGGTTTGGGATTTCTCTCTTGATTAGCTCTTGGTGTTTTTTATTTTGTAATGTTTCCATGATAAAAGCATCATAATTGCTAAGTCAATCGGTGATGAGTCGAAAGACACATGCCACGTGCCACTTGCAGCCGAAACTAACATTTTCAACTGACGATGCACTTTCGTACAATAGACCAAATAGGAATGGCTCACTAGGAGACTAGAGTAGTAAAGACACCAGGCAACGACTACATTCCATTACTTTCCATATGTATAATATATGAAAGTATAAGTTAAATATCCACAAACATTACATCCTCTATCTTCCTTTACATAACCTATTTTCCAAGTTTCAAAACAACGATTTATATGAATAACAATCATCAGCTTGGTCCTTGTCCAAGGAAAAAAACTTTTGGGTATATCATTTAATATGAATCTGCAGAAAGTGAAATAAATATTAATCTATGTAGATTGATCTCGAAAAAGAGAAATTTTATGCAGTTTTTAGTTCAAAATTTGTAAATTTTGGGTTATATAACTCTTTAAGTAAATGAGATACATACATGCATATGTATATATCTAAGTGTTTGAGTATGCGTTAATGTGGGTGTATATTACATTGAACTGTTCAACCAATAAAAGCGACAATAGTCAGACTTTCTGTCTGTCTATTTTTCCATGAAACTGACAACTTTTGTCTGTATTTGTATGGATATACATATGTATGTATGTATGTATGTGTGTGCATTCGTGGAACTTATGCTGGTTAGTTGGAATAATGATAAAAAGCAACAATTGAAAATTTTCAATTAAAAGTCTTTATTAAAATGACTCACTTCAATAAAAGCGGTTAAAGCGGTTAAATTCTACTGCCATTATTGTTCTTCTTGTTTTTGTTGCTATTATTGATGCTGCTGCTGCCTGGATGTTGTTATTATTGTTGCTTCAGTAATTCAGTCTTTCAATTGTAATTTTTTCCGCTTGCACCGCAGTTACTTTTCCGGCTGTATGTATGTCTGTATGTATCTGTGTGTGAATATGCATGTGAATGTTTATGATATGTTTTTACCACTCTGCTTGTTATCTGCTTCACTAACCAGACTAAAGGTAAAATGATAGTTTCAGAAAATGGTAAGTGTTCATTTTTGATCTGTTGGTATGTGAATGTAAATCGATTGCCGTATTTTACAAAAATATTCGTTGCATATGTTTGGTATGTGTGTGTGTGGCGAAAATAAAAATTGTTTTATTTTTGTGTTTGTTACATACAAACTATTAAATAGAATTTTTTAATTAAATGCATGGTTGTGAACATTTTTTATATCAACCATGTATTTTCTTTCTCTCTTTACACGGAAACAAAATCTCAATGCTGAAACCATAAACGAATGAGTTTACTTGTTTCTTTTAAAACATATCGAACATGGATGACAGCGTTTAATCCTTTTATGTGCAACAGTTTTTGTTTGATTAAAATCCCCTTTTATATGAATATGTATTTGAAATTGCAAATTGATTCGTTATTAAGACTTTTTAACAGAAGATTTTTTTATTTATTTTTACATTTTGTATTCGAATCTGACTAATGGCATCATGGGTCAAATTTACGATTTCATGTTTCTAAACATTCACAGTTTAAATTGAACTACATACATGATTATCATTGTCATATCTTCACACCATTTATATATGGGCAAAAATCAAACAGTTTTTATTCCTTTGAAACCGACTTTCAACTCGAATAATTTGTGTACCCTTAGGAATTCGGAAAATCTAATTACAGATCTTGAACTCGCAAAAATTTTTGTATACCGAACACAATATCATAGTAGCGCAAATTTGCGCTTCTTATTGTAATTGGCATGCAAATTTGAAAAATGTTAAAAAATCGATTGAAGCGTTCAAGTTTTTCTTCGTATTTCGTCTTCTTCTGCATTCGTTTTATCATTTCGACAAAAGTCGTTGTTCTACGAAATAGACACCACACTTAGGTGATAAATCCACTTCCCTCTTAATTTTAATTTTGTCTCTTCTAATACTTCTTAATGACTGCCAAAATTTTAAGCTCGTTTTTGCAACTTTTCAATTTTTTTCGCATATTTTTTGGTCGCCTCAAAGAATTCCAAAAAAAATAGATAACGATTTGTAAATCTCTCAATTTCGCATCGTTTGATATACATCTCGTTAATGTGCTCTATATAGGTATAACATACGACAGGTATAAATGAGGAAAACTTGTGCGTAAATTTTTCAAAATACCGGATTTTTCGTGGAGCACACTCGCAAATATGAATGAAAATTTCCAAACTACCGCTTAAACCGAGTTTTTTGCCATTTAGCACCTACAAGCAAAAGCGCACCAAAAAATCATTGTTAGCTAAAATTTTATGAAGATTTTGAAAACCGTGCAAAAAAGTGCATATTGGTTTAAATGGTTTTAGATTGCAAACTGAGACAGAATCACATAAGGCATAAACCGATTTGCATAAAAAGATTTTCAAAATCTCCTTATTAACTGAGAACGCGAAAGTTTTATCTAAAAACATTTCAATATAACGCTCGCGACACTGAATGGTAGACGTGGTATCCAATGGACACCCTTTAAACAACTCGAGGACTTGAAATACGCCGATGACGTAAGTCTTCAAAGCCAAAGCTGGGCTGGAAATCAATATTTCCAAGACAAAGATTAATGCCTGGAGACTAATGTCATCGATAAGCGCCTCCAAACCGCGGCAAATCCTTAATATGTGGTGGCCAAATCTCATAAAGAATGAAGACCTTCTAAACGCTACAAACCAAATCCCATCTTCTTTAGAGGTATGTCAACGGAAATGGCGGTGGATAGGCCACACATTACGAAGGCCAAATACCAACATTGCTCGACAAGTGCTTCGTTGGAATTCACAAGGAAGCGGCCGTCGTGTCGGTGCACCTGCTAGAACGTGGAGAAGGTCAATTGATGCGGAGTTACAAGCAGCAAACTATTCATGGAATGGTGTTTGCCTAACCTCTCGCAATAGAGTTCGATATAAAAGAATGGTTGAGGCCCTATGCTCCACTGGGAGTCAAGGATAACAGAAGAAGAAGAAAGCTCCTTTAATAGAACCCCCAAAAAAATTTAGTGTGCGATAAAAAAAAATTGAGTTTTTTTAATTCCAAAAATTAAAACTATTTGATTTTTGTCCATATCGCACTTGATCAACAAGAGGGTATTAACTTAAAATTTTTTAATTTTTAGTAGAGTCAAAAAACTATTTTATTTTACTACTACTTTCATATAAGGAAGAGGGGTAAAACTGTAGTTTTTTTGGTGAAATTATAGTGAGAATGATGTCAGATTTTTACAGTGGGTAGATAAGACTACTACACATCAATTTCTTTAAGAAAGTGAAAATTTAAAAATTTTGAGTTAATACCCTCTTGTTCAGCAAGTGTGATATGTATGTCATATACTTTTAAAGGCTCGTCAACAAGATTTCTAGTCTTATTTATATCAAACTTAAGTCTTTTTAAATTTTGTCTCATTAAACCTTTATTCAATTTATTTAAATATTTTTTTCTAATAAAAAAAAACAACTTTTGTTAAAATGCTACACAACTAAAAAACAATTTAAAAATCTAATAACTCATGTCATATTTTTGTTACAAATTATAGTGAATTTCCAAAATTTATTCAAAAATATTTTTTCCGCTTTTATAAGCCACAATATTTGTGTATTTGTCCAAAAATGAACTAAATGAAATATTTTTAACTACAACTTACTGACATAATGCAAATGAAAATGTTTGCATAACAATAGAAGAATCTAACATTTTTTAAAGGGTAGGAAGTTAAAATAAAATAATGAAAAGATTTCGCTTAAAAAGAACTTAACATACACACTCGTGTATGTATTGTATTAGCGAAAATACACCGACAACAAATAAATAATTTTCATTGTATTTTGTGGCATTTTTGTGCTCCACTAAACTACACACATACATTTTATATTGCATTTGTGCAACAAAAGTTGCATTGAAAATTCTAGGCCAAAAGCATTTATCTGAGCCAACATATTTGCCCAAAAGAGCATCAGTGTGTGAAATGTAGCTGGTTTCATATATAAGAACGACTTTTAACATTTGACTATGATAAGGCTATAATTAGATAACGACTAGACTACAGCCCAATCATGACTACAACTAGACTCACGAGCTATGGCTTCACGGCCCCTGACATTTCAGTTTTTTTTTGGTTTGTAACTTTAAAGTTTTTTAACAATTCAAAACAAGTAAGAAAGTGCTATAGTCGGTCAAGCAAGACCATACATTACCCTTCACCACTAAGGTTAAAGGTGTTCTTTTTCCCGTATAATAAGATATATTTCCTAAATTTTGCCTTCATACAAACATTTTCTCAAAACTAATATATTTAAGCTGTTCCCGTCGTTTGGACTTATTTGAGAGCTAGGGTCAAATGTGAACAGATTATCTCAAAATTGATTACAGATTTTACAAAAATTATGTATACAAAAAATAAACTTAAAATTCTATTTATCTTCAGATTTATTAGCGTTTTAGAAATTTTTGTCTCATTTATTGAGATTTGACAGAAGAGTTTGTATGAGAGGTATGGTCAAATGTGGACCGATTTCAACGAAATTTGGTATTTGTGGCCAAAATATCAATTCCGGGAAGTGGGACCTATGAGAGGTACCATAAATAATGGACCAATTTTGACGAATTTCAAAAGCCATGGTCCCACTATCAAAAAAATTATCTGTCCCAAATTTCATCAAATTATCTTTAGAATTTCGACCTGTACTTTGGTTGCATGGTTTACATGGGGGTCCAGCCAGCCAGCCAGATGGACGGACATCGCTAAATGGACTCAGAAAGTTATTCTAAGACTATAGGTATACTTAAAGGTGGGTCTAAGACAAATATGAAAATCCAGATAGGTGCAAATTTTAACTATATTTTTCTTATATCATGGACTACCATTCAGAGGATGAACCCTACTATGCATTGCATTGTGATGGAACTTGGAAATATGGTAATGGATAGGATGATGGATATGACATCATAATTAGTAGGAAAGACTTCTGCCAGAAGTTTTTCCCACATTTCTATTGAGCGGCTGAAGAATGAATTGTGCGATCCACTGACCAATTAACTACAAAGGAATGAACTATCGTTGGGTTTCGTGTTCTACAAAGGAATCTTTTAGGAACTATATCTCTAATTCCATATGAGCAAATGCAATTGTAGTAGCTATGGAGCAATGATGAATTTTATATGAAAAATTTTTTTATACAAAAAAAAATTTACGCAAAAAATTTTTATAGAAAATTTTTCTATGCAAAAAATTTTATATTTTAAATTTTTTTTAAACCAAAAATTATATAAAAAATATTTTCATACAAAGAAAAATATATGTAGAAAATTTTTCTATTCAAAACTTTTGTACTATGTAGAAAATTTTTCTATTCAAAAATTTTATTTGAATTTGAATTTCTTTACTAAAAATTTTTATTGAAAATTTTTCAATGCAAAAAATTTAATATGAAAAATTTTAAAATTTTATATGAAAAATTTGTTCATAAAATGTTTCTATTCAAAAATTTTATATTGAAAATTTTTTAATACTAAAAATTTTTAAGTGTGTAAAGTTAAATTCGTCAAGTTAAATACGTCCCACAAAAATGTTAATAACATTACAGGGCACTGTTAAATAGATGAATTTAAAAATATATGATTTTTTCATAGCAAAAAAACACAAAAATATAAAAAATTTAGATAATTTAAGTAAAAAACAATCAGAATTTATCATTTTTTGTAAAATAAATTTTATAAAAAACTTGTATTAAGAGCTACGTGCAATTATATAGGCGCATATTTGTTGCACAAAAAAAGGCAATTTCGAAGAGACCTGAATAGGGTTTCGATATATCGTTGCAAAGCTCTAAGTTAGTAGATTCCAAAACTATATTCATTATATTCAGTTGTTTCTCAGCAAAAATTTTACAAGATATGAAATTTAGTAAAAAGTGATATGAAGTCATAAGAACTTTGAAGCTCTGTAGGGGTTATTTCGGACAGACCTGAATGAGGTTGCGACATACTGGGTTAAAGGTCTAAGGGAGTAGATTCCAAAACTATATTCAGTATATTTAGTTGTTTCTCTACGAAAAAATCATATATTTTTAAATTCATATATTTAACATGTGTGTGAAGTTAAATTCGTCAAGTTAAATAGATGAAACTTGACGAATTTAACTTCACACACATAAAATTTTTATAGAAAATTTTTCCATGCAAAAAATTTTCTATGGAAAATTTTTTCATACAAAAAAAAATTATGTAGAAAATTTTCTACTCAAAACTTTTCTATTGAAAATTATTCTATACTTAAAATTTTTATTTAAAATTTTTCTATGCAAAAAATTTTTTTCGAAAATTTTTCTATACAAAAAAATGTATATTAAAAATTTTTCTATACAAAACAAATTGTATGTATAAAATGTTTCTATTCAAAAAGTTGTATATGAGAAATTCTTCTTTAAAAAAATTTAAATACAAAATTTCACTACAGAAATAAATTTAAATTAAAAATTTTTCTATAGAATAACAATAAATAATTGTAATATATTGGAATCTTAGTGCAACACTACAGTTAAACTTTTTAATTTAAAAAAATTCATATTAAAAGTTTTTCTGCGGAAACAATTTTAAACTGAACCATTTTCTCCAGAAACAATTATAATTTTAAACTGAACAATTTTCTGTATTAACAATTATAAATGGTAAACTTTTCCACAGAAAAAATTGAAATGGAAGATATTTCCATACAAAAAATGTTATATAGTACAATTTTTTACTAAAAAATTTTATTTCGTTCCCAAATTTTGACTCTGTAAATTCCAATGTATCAGAATTATTGAAAACTTATATCATTTTTTAATGTCATATATGGTCTTCTTAAAAATCGCAAATTTCCTTGCCATAATTTGCATGTCGGTACTTAACTGTTTTTCAGATCAAAAATCGTCAAAATACCGATAAATCGGCCTTCTCGTAAATCATTTTTTCTTTTAAAGCATTTCTTAGTTCCTTTTTGTAATTTTAAGAATTTTCTGAGAAGACCTGGTGAACTCTCGTAGTAAGTTGTTTCCATTAATTTAGAGGTTTTCGTTAATGAATTGGAGTTCCTTAGGTTTGTTTTTTCTTCTTATTTTTTTTACTTTCATGGTGAAGGATATTGCTAGACTATAAGTACACAAACGACCTGTATAAGAGCTTTTTATTTAATTTATTTAGCAACACTTTTCTAAACTGTATTACAAGGAGTAACATCATAGCGAAAAAATGTTAAATTAAATACGAAATTAAATGCATTTTGGAAATGAAATGCAACGTAAAGCCTTTTTTGTTCACTGCTTCTAACTTCATAGGGCTTGTCTTCCATCGCACAATAATAAGTAGACGTGGAAAGGGTATCGTATAATACTAAGTGTCCTCTTTTATTTCACTTAGTGCCACCAGATCTGAATATAAAGAGTATTTTTACATAGATTGGTTGTATGTATGTATGCGGGTGATTCTAAGTGGGCGGAGAAGAGATTTTATTTTAGACCTCTTTGTTCATTGTTTGTTACATTATTTTATTTGTAAAATATTTGCTTGTTTGTTATTTGGTCTAGTTTGACTATTTCACTTGGTTTATTTGGTTGTTTGTTTGTTCGTTTAGTTATTTGTTCGGTTAAATACTTGTACCTACTACAAATACAAATATTACCTTCATTCTAAAATATGTACGTAAGTGGTTGAATTGTAAAAGTAGTATTTTAATGGAGTGGTTGCTGCATTTGTTTATTTTTCTTTTGTTGAATTAGTTGTTGAAGCTTTTGTTACTACTTATTTTTTACTTTTTTTTTTGTTATTTTTTGGTTATTGCTGTAATATTACATTTGTTACGTTAGGTTACGGAATAAATTTGAATAAATGCCGGTCTTGGGATTTTTATGCATTTTTACCGCATAACAAATACTTTGCCCGCGGTTTATTTCCGATTTTCTAGCGCAGTTTCCTTCCTTTCGTCAGATACAATTTTTTGTTTGCTCTTCTCAATGCTATTTCTATTTTTATTGTTTGGTTTGTAATATTTTGCAACAAAAATGAACAATAGCTTCAAAGTATGTATAAATAAGTTTATTATAAAACCGGATTGCAATCTTTTTTTTATTTTTTTGGTTTTAAATAGGACTTTTTGAGATATTTATTTAAGTGTGTGTTTTTTTAGGAAATTTAAAATTAGTTAGAATTTGAAATACATAGTTTGGCAGTAGAGCGAAGTATTCTAAATATTTTTAAAAAAATAATTACAAAAAATTTAATTTAAGTTAAATCTTAGTTAATAAATACTTATGTATACGGATAAATGCCAAAGGTACAACTGGGCGTATGATCGGTTTTTATTTGAATGGCTGTAATAATAATCATACGTATCGTTGCACAATAGACTACTTTTTTGTCGATTGTTCATATAAAACTTATTATTGGAAAAGGAACAAATTTGCACAATATTGTTGAGGGGATTTCTTCATAAAAAATATGACTTACTCGCACCTCCTCGTGTTACATCCTGAATACCTGAGCAACCTAGTTGAAGATGCGGTAAACAACCCGAGTGGTATTCTAGGTTAGGACTAAAGTGAGAGGGAGTTATCTTGGAGCCATTCCAATGTATTTGGTATTTCTAAGAGAAAGGTCTAAGATAATTGTACTTGGATCGAGCGGCTCACTTTACAAACATGGCTCTTGTCTTTGAACTCATCATCCACCGACTTAGCACTTACGATGTTTTAAGCATGGAATGAAACAATATTACAGAATGCACTACTCCAAGGGGTAATGATGCGAGAAATCCCCCTGCTACGGCAGATGGCACAAGAATTTTGGAGGTGCCTAATCTATGCAAGAAAATCCTGATGAATGAAACCAATGAGGCCCTTTGCTCCACTGGGAGTCAAGGATAACAGAAGAAGAACAAAGCTTAAAACACATAAATTGTTGTGCATAATTTAAGCAAAAAGATATGCAGTCATTTAGGCGTAACTTTTTAATCAAACTAAATTTGAGTCCCGTAGGAGAAGAAGGATTTAAAAAAATAGTAGAGCTCTTTTTTGGGTCAACTAATAGATGTGTGTCAAATTTAATCAGATTCTTCTGAGAATTGCGACTTATATTGAGAAGAAAAATAAGTGAAAAATGGGGGCAGGTACACCAAGGAGTGAACGGATTTCAACCAAAATTGCTTCAGCTCTTTGCTGGTTAAACTTATAGACGTGTGCCAAAATTCTGTTGAGAATTCCAGCTTATACATTGAGAACAAAAATGGATGAAAAATGGGGGTCCAAAGCAGGCACCTCAAATGGTCAAGGGATCTCAATCAAAATTAGTATAACTCTTTTTTGGATTAATGCATAAACGTGTGCTGAATTTCATCAAATTCTGTTGAGAATTGCGACTTGTACACTGGAAAGAAAAATTGGTGAAAAAAGGCAGTTACCTCGGGAGTCAACTGATTTCAACCAAAATTAGTAGTTCTATTTTCTAAAAGAACTTATAGACTTATAGAAAAATTGTTGAAAAATGGGTGTTCAGGACAGGTATACTAAGGGGTGGTCTAATTGCAACCAAAATAGAGCTCATTTTAAATTAATTAATAGATGTGTGTTGAATTCCATCAAATTCTGTTAAGATTTGTACATTAAGAAGAAAAATAGATCAAAAAATGGGGGCCCAAGGCAAGTTCCCCAAGGAGGCGACAGATTTCGAAATTTTGAGTTTTAAGTTAAATTTTGAATTTTAAAATAAATATACATTATACATTAGTTGGAAATATAGACTTGTTATATATCAATCTAAAGGAAATTATATTCTCCGTACAAAAATATTATTAAAAGATGAGGAATTAAAAAAGCAAATCGCTGGCTTAACATGCAAAGGCACTAAGCCCACTTTTCATGGAAATGTAGATTTTGATGTAGAAATAAACAATAAGTAAAAATACATATATTACAATGACAAAATTACAGTATCTCGTTTTTTGTGTTGTTGTTTTGTAATGATGAGCAAAAGTACTAAATCCAATTTTTTACAAAAAAGAAAAAAAGATCTAAGTTCCTAGAAAAATTACATTTCAAAAACAAAATTAAAAATTTTTTAAACAAAAAAGTTTGATTGTTTTTTGTCTCTTCCAAACAATTTTAAAATATGCCTTTGCATGTTAAGCCAGCGAAATAACACTTTTGGTAGAAAACATGAAAACGGCCAAAATGTTTGATTTATCTGCATTAACAATAATAGATTGTTGACTAGAAAAATTATTTCTCAATATATTTTAATGAAAATTTGCAGTGGTATAAAACTTTTTAAGCAAAAAGAAAAATACAAAAAAAAAAAACTAAAAAAAAAATATTTTTAGTAACACAAATCCCAGAATTACTAAAAAGAATTGAAAAAATTTCCAAAAATGGGTATTTTCAGTTTTTTTGCTCTAGTTGCTTGGACACTTTCAGGGCGACAAAGTACTTTTGCAGTGTAATTACAAACACCTTGGTCCATAAAAATTTGGTGAAATTTTGTATACAGTTTGCGTCCTTTCTGAGGAATTATAGATTAAAATTGAAATTTCCGTAAACAATAGGTCTAATTCGAGAGACGCTGGTACTAACACTGAATAAACAAAAAGATATTTTTTAACTTAGTTATAAACTTTGTGAACTTTCTTTCAGATAATTATAATAATGATATATGTTCCTTAAGAAATTTTTTAAATAACTTAAAAACACTAAAAATACTTTTTACAAAAAAAAAAAAAAAAAACGGGGAAAAATGGTGTATTTTTTAAATATTAACTTCAAGCACTTATAAGTTTTTACATAGTAAAGCTCTTTAATTGTGAAATATTTAGAATTTTGTTAGTTTTTTAAAATACTTTAAATCAAGATAATATATATATATATAGATATATAGATATAGATCAAATATTAGTAAAAAATCGGTACAGTATGTGACAAAAATTGAGTCGAATATCTTTTAAACCATAAAAGATAGCATAGGTATAGGTAGATCTTAACTTATATTTTCGTTTTATAATATGATTTCCTACCTTGGGAGCCAATTGTGCTACCCAATACAATATAGGCTTTCCAGGTTCAAAACTTAAGCTCGCCAACACTTCTGCTATATTCACATACAATTTTTATCAAAATCCACCCAATGGTTTACAAGTTACACAATTATTTCCATTATATTTTTAAACCATCCCACTGTGCGATGTCTGTCTGGCTAGATGCCCATGCAAAACTTGTAGTAAAAGTACAAGTTGCAATTCTAAAGATAATTTGATACAAATTTGGCACAGGCATTTCTTTTTATAGTGGGACCCGGAATTGAGTAAATTTGCATGAAATTGAAACTGAGTCCTGCTTTTGTAAACAGAAATCGTTGAAATCGGTCAATATATGACCATAGTTCCCATACAAAATATTCTATCAAAAGTCACTAAAATTCGTAGAAAAGTCACTAAAATTCTTAAAAAATATAACTAAAATTCTAGTACATCTAAAGATCATGAAAATTTTATGTTTATTTGTTGCACTCAAAATGTGTGTGTAAGCTGCAATCAAATTGCTAAATTTTAAGACAATCGGTCCACAATTGATACACAACAAAATTGCACTAATTCTATTTTAAAATTCGAATCTGTACAACGCATCTGGAGCGTGTGAAACAAGCATCAGCACAAGCTCAATATCACCTATGACGATGATCTGAAACTATTTCCATATTATAAGTAAAAATTTTAACATTACTTTGTATCATTTCATGAACATCCTTTTACCCCACAACATTTTACACACATTTTCAAAAACATTGTAGTTTCTTTTTATTCCGTTTTCAAGAGGAAAGGGTTAGCTAGTAAATTAACTTCCGCTTTAGATTTCTGTTATTCATTTTTCTTTTCATTCTCATTTACATACATACATAGTAAGTACATCCTTTTTTGGCGTAAGAAAGGTCTACCAAACAATTACATATTTGGTCTGTAAGTGTTAGAGTGGGTGTATGCGTGTGTGTAGGATCTGCAAATAAAAGTTGTTCATTTTGCAGTTGTATGTACAAATGAATGCTTAAATAATAGTGTTTGTTGTTGTTTTTTAAGCTGCAGCTATTTTTCGCTTTTGTTTCTTTTTTTTACTGCTGCCTTTGCCATTGTTGAGAAAATTACAGTTTTATGGATTTTCATTTTGGATTTTCATTCAATTTACGAAATTGAAGTGGGAATTGAGAAATAAATTTATATGGTTGGCCGCTTCTAGAGAAATTCTTCTTTTTCGTATAAAGAAAACTCTCGACAAACACTTATTTTATTTTCATAGTATTTACTTAATACTTTTACATATACATACATATTTCTACTAGCAGCATAATACCTTCATAGGAAAATTCAATACAATAACACCCGTATTCAGGAGTTCATATAACAAACGGAAACGGAAGTTTATTTTTTATTTTCCTCTTCTTCTTCAAGGCATAGCAAAGACTTTTGAAAAGAAAATTAGGTAAAAGGTAAATTTTATTTAATATAATGAAAGTCGACATTCTTGTGAATGCATAAGTTTGTTTGTGTGTAAACATCTTTAGGATTAAATGAAGTTTTCTGGGTAAAATGTATTTATATGAATGTCATATGTACATGTATTTATTTTTAAGATGTATATGGCATTTATTTACTAAGGTATGTAGAAATAAATATATAAATGTAGCATAAGTATTGTTACATATAAAATGCAACATTATTGAAATACTTATTTATTTGTTTGCTAGCAAAAAATATGTAATAAACATAAATTGTTTGTTTGCTCCTGTAGGAAATAAAGGTCAATTTAATATTATTTTCACAAAGATGCAGATGCAGATTTGGATATCGTATAAAGTGTAATTTACATATTTCAGTTACAAAATTATATAAATAAAGTAAATGAATATAAGTAAATTGAAGAACAACATTTTGTTCGGATCAGCATAAATTTGAAATAAGTTAAACAGAATAAATTCTATAGAAAATTATTTGAAACTAAACCTAAGAAAATAGGTTTGGCAGATGACTAATAATCGATTTATAGAAAATTTTTCAAAAATTTCCTATTTTTATATTAAATTTTTTAAAAATTTCCTATTTTGATAGGAAATTTCCTATTTTTATAGGAAATTTTTCAAAAATTTCCAAATTTAATAGGAAATTTTTTAAAAATTTCCTATTTTTATAGGAAATTTTTCAAAAATTTCCTATTTTTATAGGAAATTTTTCAAAAATTTCCTATTTTTATAGGAAATTTTTCAAAAATATCCTATTTTTATAGGAAATTTTTCAAAAATTTCCTATTTTTATAGGAAATTTTTCAAAAATTTCCTATTTTTATAGGAAATTTTTCAAAAATTTCCTATTTTTATAGGAAATTTTTCAAGGAAATTTTTCAAAAATTTCCTATTTTTATAGGAAAATTTTCAAAACTTTCCTATTTTTATAGGAAATTTTTCAAAAATTTCCTATTTTTATAGGAAATTTTTCAAAAATTTCCTATTTTTATAGGAAATTTTTCAAAAATTTCCTATTTTTATAGGAAAATTTTCAAAAATTTCCTATTTTTATAGGAAATTTTTCAAGGAAATTTTTCAAAAATTTCCTATTTTTATAGGAAAATTTTCAAAAATTTCCTATTTTTATAGGAAATTTTTCAAAAATTTCCTATTTTTATAGGAAATTTTTCAAAAATTTCCTATTTTTATAGGAAATTTTTCAAAAATTTCCTATTTTTATAGGAAAATTTTCAAAAATTTCCTATTTTTATAGGAAATTTTTCAAAAATTTCCTGTTTTTATAGGAAATTTTTCAAAAATTTCCTATTTTTATAGGAAATTTTTCAAAAATTTCCTATTTTTATAGGAAATTTTTCAAAAATTTCCTATTTTTATAGGAAATTTTTCAAAAATTTCCTATTTTTATAGGAAATTTTTCAAAAATTTCCTATTTTTATAGGAAATTTTTCAAAAATTTCCTATTTTTATAGGAAATTTTTCAAAAATTTCCTATTTTTATAGGAAATTTTTCAAAAATTTCCTATTTTTATAGGAAATTTTTCAAAAATTTCCTATTTTTATAGGAAATTTTTCAAAAATTTCCTATTTTTATAGGAAATTTTTCAAAAATTTCATATTTTTATAGGAAATTTTTCAAAAATTTCCTATTTTTATAGGAAATTTTTCAAAAATTTCCTATTTTTATAGGAAATTTTTCAAAAATTTCCTATTTTTATAGGAAAATTTTCAAAAATTTCCTATTTTTATAGGAAAATTTTCAAAAATTTCCTATTTTTATAGGAAAATTTTCAAAAATTTCCTATTTTTATAGGAAAATTTTCAAAAATTTCCTATTTTTATAGGAAAATTTTCAAAAATTTCCTATTTTTTAGGAAAGTTTTCAAAAATTTCCTATTTTTATAGGAAATTTTTCAAAAATTTCCTATTTTTATAGGAAATATTTCAAAAATTTCCTATTTTTATAGGAAATTTTTCAAAAATTTCCTATTTTTATAGGAAATTTTTCAAAAATTTCCTATTTTTATAGGAAATTTTTCAAAAATTTCCTATTTTTATAGGAAATTTTTCAAAAATTTCCTATTTTTATAGGAAATTTTTCAAAAATTTCCTATTTTTATAGGAAATTTTTCAAAAATTTCCTATTTTTATAGGAAATTTTTCAAAAATTTCCTATTTTTATAGGAAATTTTTCAAAAATTTCCTATTTTTATAGGAAATTTTTCAAAAATTTCCTATTTTTATAGGAAATTTTTCAAAAATTTCCTATTTTTATATTTTTATTATTTTTCAAAAATTTCCTATTTTTATAGGAAATTTTTCAAAAATTTCCTATTTTTATAAGAAATTTTTCAAAAATTTCCTATTTTTATAGGAAATTTTTGAAAAATTTCCTATTTTTATAGGAAATTTTTCAAAAATTTCCTATTTTGATAGGAAATTTTTCAAAAATTTCCTATTTTGATAGGAAATTTTTCAAAAATTTCCTATTTTTATTGGAAATTTTTCAATAATTTCCTATTTTTATAGGAAATTTTTCAAAAATTTTTCAAAAATATCCTATTTTTATAGGAAATTTTTCAAAAATTTCCTATTTTTATATTTTATTTTTATATTTTTCAAAAATATCCTATTTTTATAGGAAATTTTTCAAAAATTTCCTATTTTTATAGGAAATTTTTCATTACAAACATATATATTACAAACATATATAAAAAAAAGCTTGAGCTTTGCTTTTTGAAGCATTTTATAGAAATATGTTAACAAGTGATATTACATTACATTAGACATCACACAACAGAGGTTGAAGAACGTTAATCGTCATGTTTTATATAAATTTGCTTTGAGCACTTTCTTTTTTGTAGTTTGTCTGATATCCTTAATATCCCAAGGGACTGGTAGTTTGCATACAATGAACTATTAATATGTATTATACATAAAACTGAGATTTATGTAGTTGCTTTGTTCGACTGGGCATAAAGAAGTACTTTGTTTCTTCTTTTCAATTGCATATAATTTCACTCAACTATTTCGACTACTTCTGAATTTATTTACTATTTTATCTGTTCATTTTATTAAACTTTGTCATTTAGTTTATTTATTTTTTTATTCATTCATAAGTACTTTGGTTCTTTATGATACTTAGCAGCTCTCTACTGCTTTGTGTTGAAAGACGATTTTTTTTAAATATTCAATTTCATGCTTCGTTTAAAATTCAGGTGGAATTTTACTATAGATGAGTATTTTTGAAAAATGCTACAGGATATTTTTGGGATAATTAGTACAATGAAATTTATTGAAGTATTTTGCTTTTTTTTTGTGGTCATGTTATTAATTGTGAAATAATTTATATGGAAATATATAACTATTAATTTAATTGCATGGAAAATTTTAATTACAGTATCTTTTACAATAGATCGTTCAAATTTCTATTAAAAAATATTGAATATTTTTTGAATTAACAAAATTATTTATATTAGTAATAATTAAATAAAACGACAACTTTAAAGTAACATTTTGTCTATGAACTAAAAATTCTTACACTTAAAATTTTACCAAAAGAAATTAACATTGATAAATTCCTATCAATATTTCTATGCAAAGTTTTTACTGAAAAAATTTTTCTATAAAAAATTTTTACATTTTACTGTTAAACATTTTACATTAAAAATTTTTTTATGAAACATTTAAATTCTTAGTTTTTTCTATTGGGACTTTTAATAAAAAAAAAAGAATACAATGAAAATATTTCTATGAATTTTTTTACGTTAAAAAATTTCTAACGAAAAATTTTACTTTGAAAATGTTTTGATGAAAAGTTTTACAAAATTTTTCGACGGCTTAATTTTTAGTTAAAAAAATATACATGAAAAATTTTTCATTTTCAAAATTTTCAAAAAATTTTCTTCTAGAGCAAAATTTACATAGAACATTTTTCTAATAAGATATTGTACATTAAAAATTTTGTTAGACTTAACATTAAACATTTTTGTATGGAAAATTTTGCATTGAAAATTGTTCTATGATTTTGACAACAAAAAAACCTAAAAAAAATTTTTTTTCAATGTAAAATTTAAAAAAAGTTTTCAATGCTAAATTTTAATGTATAATTTTTTTATAAAGAAATTTCTACAAAAAATTTTAAAGACAAAAATTTTTACATTTACTGTTAAAAATTTTACATTAAAATTTTTTTATGAAACATATAAATTTTTAATTTTTTCTATTGGGGCTTTTAATAAAAAAAAAACAATACAATGAAAATATTTCTATGAATTTTTTTACGTTAAAAAATTTCTAACGAAAAATTTTACGTTTTGATGAAAAGTTTTACAAAATTTTTCGACGGCTTAATTTTTAGTTAAAAAAATATACATCGAAAATTTTTCATTTTCAAAATTTTCAACAAATTTTCTTCTAGAGCAAATTTAACATAGAAAATTTTTCTAATAAGATATTGTACATTAAAAATTTTGTAAGTTTGGACATTAAACATTTTTCTATGGAAAATTTTGCATTGAAAATTGTTCTATGATTTTAACAACAAAAAAACCTAAAAAAAATTTTTTTTCAATATAAAATTTAAAAAAAGTTTTCAATGCTAAATTTTAATGTATAATTTTTTTTTATAAAGAAATTTCTAAAAAAAATTTAAAGACAAAATTTCTTTGTAAGGCTTTTTAAAGAAAACATTTCAATGGAAAAATAATTGATACAAAAATTTTCAATCCGTAGAAAACTTTTGATAAAAAATTTTTCATAAAAGTTTTTGAATTCAAAAAAATTTATACCAAAATTTTTAATGTAAAATTGTCCTTAGAAAACTTTTGAATATTTTTTCAAAGATTTATTTTTTTTATAAAATATTTTTCTATGAAAAATTTTAACATTAAAAATTCTTCAAAGAACAAGGCAAATTTTTTACTAGACAAATTTTGAAGAAAACTATCAATATTAAAAGTTGTAATGAAAAATTGGTATTAGATTAGTTTTTAATATAAAATTAAAAAGAAAGGCTTACAATTTGTTTAATGTCAAAATTTTTTTAACGATACATTTTTTATAGACAAAAGAAATGGAATAAGTCTATAATCTGGCCTTTTAATTTTGATTTCCAAAACATAATTCGTAATTATTGTGTTTGTAAAATTGGTAGTAATGCGAGGTTTTTAATCTGTCTAATGTTAGGGATCCTCGCCCTGAGAATGATAGCCTAATTAACCATTGAAACGCTTCGAGAAATTAGTTGTCCCCACAAATATTTTATTGCTTTTATCAATAAATTGTCTATTACATAGATAATGAAAAGTAATAGACTAGGATTAAGTGCGAATAATTTTTCTTTGAACAGAATTCCATTGAAAAAAATTTATATGAAAATTAAAAAAAATTTTAATATGAAAATTTTTATTAAAAAATTTGTTCGTAGACAAAATTTCATCGTAAAAATTTTTATAAAAAAAAATTTAGTATAAAATAATTCATACAAAAATTTTCAATATGAAATTATATGTTAAACTTTTTAATGTAAAACATAAAAAAAATCTTGAAAATGAAAATTTTAAAAAAAATATATATTTTATAGTAAAGTTTTTAGGAAAAATTTTAATATGAAACATTTTTAATTAAAAATTGTTCAAAGAATAATTTTTTGTGTAAAAATTATAATATTTTTGATGAAATTTTTTTTATAAACAAAATTTTATTGCTAAAATTTTAAATTAAAATTTTCAATATAAAAATTCCTTGTGGCAAAAAAATTTTTAGAAAAATTTTGATGTGAAAATTTTTAATGAAAACTTTTTTCAAAGACAAAATTTCATGATAAACATTTTTTTATAGAAACATTTTCAATATAAGAATCAATAATACAAAAATTATTAATGAAATTTTTAATAAGTAAATTTTTAATAAGTAAATAAGGTTTCATTTTTTTTGCATTGATTAAAAAAAAGTTATAATAAAAAATATTTTATATGTAATTTTTAAAATAAAAATTGTTCAAAAAATAATTTTTAATGTAAAAATTTTTAATGAATTTTTTTTAAACTAAATTTTATTGTAAAAATTTTCAATATAAAATTTTTTTTGGAACAAATTTTTAAGAAAAATGTTGATTTGAAAATTATCAATGCATTTTTATTTTCGTAGACAAAATTTAACAGTAAACATTTTTTATAGAAACATTTTTAATCTAAAAATTTTCAATGAAAAATTATGCGTAGAAAACTTTTTAATGTAAAAATTTGATAAGATACATTTTCAAGGTTTATTTTCTTTTACATTGAATATTGTTTTAAAAATAATTTTCAATATAATATTTAAAAAACAGTTTAAATAAAAATTGTTTATAGCCAAAATTTTATTGTGAAAATCTTTAATAGAAAAATTATCAGTAAAAAGCTTTTTAATGTAAAACTTTAGATAAAAAAAATTTCAAGGTAAAATTTTTTTACAAAACATTTTATTTAAAAAAATTGAATACAAGTAAAGAGTGCGCAAAATTGAGATTTAAAAGCAATTTTGACAAATCTTTGATACTAATGCTATGAAACCTTTTAAATAGAATATGACCTCTTTTCGGATCATCAGTAGTTAGTGGTTTGTTCACTTAGGGTCAAATGTGGACCAATTTAATGTCAAATTTCATAAAATATTTTTTTTTTATTGTAATCTTAATAGACGAATATTCGATGTAAAATTTTTGAAACAAAAACTTTTTAATGTAGTTTTTTATAGAAAATTTTTAGAGAAAATCTTACTAGAAAAATTAGCAATATAAAATTGTTTATAGTAAAATTTTCAATTAAAAAACTTAAACAAAATTTAATAGCAAAAGTGCCAATGTAGAATTTATTCTTAGCAAAATTTTTGTTTTATATTTTACTATTACCATTCCTCAACACTTAAATTATTTCATCATTTTATTTCTATGCACCACTCAAATACCAAAAACTCTCCAGGAATTCATTTTTGCCACATTAACCTCATCATTTACAAATTTACCACTCGAATAAAGAAAAAAACTAGATTTTTTCGCTGGCAATAAATGAAAACCGCAAGTGTTGAAAAGGTAAGAATGCACTTTGATAAAACTGAAACGGAAATAATTTACCAAAAACTTGCCTAAAAAGGTACTTGGGAAAAAATGTATATAATATATTTAAATGAAATTATTATTTGTTAGTTATTTTCTAAAAAGAGCTGCCAAAAGGAATTTCAAAATTATAATTTATATACATATATTAAACAACCTCTTGATGTCAATCATTTAAAAATGTTCATTTATTGCAATACAATAAATGTGAGGAAAATAGTTTGTTTAGCTTGATGAAGACTGGTATTCATGAAATTAAACCGCTACCTCTTTTAACAGGATATAAATGCAGAAAAAGTTAGATAAGCCAGCCTCATACTAATGATAATATTAGGAAATTTACCTGAATTACAAACAATTCGTACATCCAGGAAGGGGTTTACATTTATAGTTTCAATTCTAAAATTCTAGAAATTCTTTGGTCATGATTATATTTTTATGTATTTTAGTGAGTGAGTAGATAGATAACTTATTAAGTTTAAACTAAAAATACTGCAGTAGTTTTTCTTCAAATTCCTACAAACGTTACTTTATGGCACTTTTAATATTTTTAAATACGTACATACTTTTACAAAATTGAAACGTTACTGAGGGAACCTAAAAATTGAAGAAATATTTATTCTAAAACCCTTTTTTCAGACTTTATCTTATCAAAAATTTTTCTATAGAAGATTTTTTTTATCAAATTTCCTATAGAAAACATTTTTTTTTATCAAATTTTCTATAGAAATTTTTTTTGTTACGAAATTTTCTATGGAAAATTTTTTATCAAATTTTCTATTGAATTTTTTTTTATCAAATTATCTATAGAAATACTTTTCTTTATCAAATTTTCTATAGAAAATTTTTTTTTATCAAATTTTCAAAAAAAAAAAATTTATCAAATTTTCTATAATTTTTTTTATCAAATTTTCTATATTTTTTTAAGTTTTTTTTTATCAAATTTTCTATATTTTTTTTTATAAATTTTTCTATAGAAATTTTTTTTAACAATTTTCTTATAGAATTTTTTTTTTATTAAATTTTCTATAGAATATTTTTTTATTAAATTTTCTATAAAAAATTTTCTATAGAAATTTTTTTTTATCAAATTTTCTATAGAAAATTTTTTTTATCACAAAATTTTTGTATGAAAAATTTTTTAAAAAAAGAAAAACTGTTCGCACTTGATCCCTGTCTATTAAATTTATATTTTTAAGTAATAGACAATTTATTTACCAATTTACCAATTCCTCGACGTGCTTCGATAGTTAGTTATCTTCAGGAGGATTATTAATACTTTTAGACAGATCTAAAACCTCGCATTTTTACAAAGACAATCATAACGAATTATGCTTGTAAATCAAAGAAAAAAGCTCAGATTATCGACTGAACAAAAGTAAATACAAACATTTTTCACGTTCATCTTCCTTCACTTCCATCATTCATTTTTTATCAAAAAAAAATTTCCTATAGAAAATTTTTTTATCGAAAATATTTTTATAGACAATTTTGTTATCGAAAATCTTTTTTCAAAAATTTTTTTATACAAAATTTTTTTTATACAAAATTTTCTTATCGAAAATTTATCTATAGAAAATCTTTTTTATAGAACATTTTTCTATAGAAAATTTTTTTATCGAAAATTTTTCTATAAAAAATTTTTTTATCGAAAATTTTTCTTTTCTAATTTTCTATAGAAAATTTTTCTATCGAAAATTGTTCTATTCTAATTTCCTATAGAAAATTTTTTTATCAAACATTTTTCTATAGAAAACTTTTTTATCAAAAATTTTTCAATATAAGACATTTTTATGAAAAATGTTTCTATAGAAAACTTTTTTATAAACAATTTTTCTATAGAAAATTTTTTTTTATTGAAAATTTTTCTATACAAAATTTTTTATAGAAAATTTTTTTATCAGACATTTTTCGATAGAAAATTCTTTTATCAAAAATTTTTCTATAGAATATTTTTGTATCAAACATTTTCTATAGAAAATTTTTTTATCAAAAATTTTTTCATCAAAATTTTTTTTATCAAAAATTTTTCTATAGAAAATTTGTTTATCGAAAATGTTTCTATAACAGGTACCGAAAATAACGGTTATTTTTGAATTTTTGATTAAAAAAAGCAACCACAAGGAAGTGTCAGAGAATTAAACCAAGTATACCATTTTTATAGTCTTAGACCAAATTTTCATAAAATGCAATGCTTTTTAAAAATCTGATTTTTATTTAAAAAAAAAATAACACTTATTTTTTTATTTATATTTTTTTGAGCAAAAATAACAGTTATTTTTAAATTTTATTTTTTCGAGCAAAAATAAAAGTTATTTTTTAACTTTTATTTTTTCAAGCAAAAATAACTGTTATTTTTGAATTTTTTTATATCGAGCAAAAATAAAAGTAATTTTTTGACTCTTATTTTTTCGAGCAGAAATAAAATTTATTTTTTGACTTTTATTTTTTCGAGCAGAAAATAAAGTTATTTTTGTGTTTCCAACTCCAATTATGATTACAAAACACAACTCCATTAATTTTTGAGCATATGTAAATTATTTTCACTGAAAAATTGTCTTTGTTTGAAAAAATTTTTCAATAATTTATCATTTATCAATACATTTATCAAACAAAAATAACTTTTATTTCTGCTCGAAAAAATAAAAGTCAAAATATAACTTTTATTCTTGCTTAAAAAAATAAAAGTCAAAAATAACTGTTACTTTTGCTCGAAAAAATAAAAGTTTAAAATAAATTTTATTTTTGCTTGAAAAAATAAAAGTCAAAAATAACTGTAATTTTTTATCGAAAAATAAAAACCAAAAAATAACTTTTATTTCAGCTCAAAAATATAACTTTTATTTTCTAACTTTTACGATCAAAGTTATAACAGTTACGAAATGCGTATAGGAAAGGTTTCCCCACCAACATTTTTTGGTTTTATCAAAAACTATTTATTACAATAACAAATAATTGTAATGAATTGGGATCTTAGTGCAATACACTACAGTAAAACTTTTTAATTAAATATTTGATGTCCCAAAATTTTTGATAAACCTTTTTAAAAAATTTTCTATGGAAAATTGTTTTAGCAAAAAAAAAAATATATTAATCGAAAATTTTTCTACAAAAAAAATATTTTTATCGAAAATTTATTCGTTTGAAAAATATTTTGATAGTAAAATTTTTATCGAAAAATTTTCTATTGAAAGTAATTTTTCTATAAAAAAATTTTCTATGAAAAATTCTTTTTAGCAAAAAGAAAAATATATTAATCGAAATTTTTTCTACAAAAAAATATTGTTATCAAAAATTTTTTCTATTGAAAAATATTTTTAAAGCAAAATATTTTTATCGAAAACTCTTTTATAGAAAGTAATTTTTATTCAAAAATTTTCGGACAATAATATTTTCCTATAGAAAAATATTTGTATCTAAAAAATATTTATACAGAAAAATCTAAAATTGTTTAAAATAAGTATTTATTTCTGTTTTGAAAAATATTCCTAATTTTGTTAGATTTATTTCAAACAATGTTTACAAAAATAATAGGGTCGTGGCAACAATGTTCGAGATTATATATCTTTGTTCTATCGAACCATATTTCTTATTGCTATAAATAGAATTTTGATTTCGGTTCTTGTATATTTTATTTTAGTATCTTCTTTAATAAAGTGACACTAACTGCTATCCCTAAATAAGAAAGGCATGCGGAACGTTTTCTACCGCTCACTTGAAACGCTCTGCTGCCATACCTAAATAAAAGTGGCAAATTTACGTCAAAACTATAAAAACAGGGTTGCTAAAAAATAATTAAACAACCCTGTTAATTTTTTTAAATGTTTTGGTTTTCCCACTTTTTTGTTTTGTTTACATTTGGTGTCTTTTGCAACCAACTTCACTATTAAACGCGCTGTCAAAATCGGATTTTCCAACCGCAAAGAGTTGCCGCCGCGTTATTTAGGTATGCTCCATACAAATTGTATGGGCATGAGAAATTTTGACAGCTAAAAAACGCTTGCCGCTCTTATTTAGGGATAGCAGTAACTGACTTTGTTAACATCCAAAATCATTCTGATTTTAATACGTATTTTCACGAGTTTTATGATGCGATCATTAGCATATTTACGAAAATTACAAAAAGTCTTCGGCTCCTGGAGGTATGGATTGTCAATCTTTAAAATGAAATGTTTGCCCTTAACTGCTCTAACGCCTTGCGATTTTTGTTAGTTTGTTAAAGACAAGTTGGAATCCATAAGATTAAAGTTACATTTTATTTCGATTAGATACCGAAGCTTACCGGTAGTATTATTCATATTTAACATTTAGAAAATTTCCTCACCAAACAAATTGTATAGTATACACAGTCTTAAATTTTTAATGTATTTAATGTACACTTTTAACCGTATGATATTTTTGCATCTTTTTTTTGCGCGCGAATTCTTAAGGTTTCTTGTTGCGAGTTTCTGGCAAGCAGCTGCGTGCAGTATTTCTTTCAGGTGCGTTCGTCTGCGTTAATTAAATTAATTTACAATTATTAACGTGGGAAAATGAAAATTTAAGAGCACTAATGCGAAATGCTTACATTTTAATTAAGGTAGATATATACTTATGCTGCAATTAATTTTCATCAAAAGAGGATACAAAATTGTTTTTTCTTTTTGCGCGACAAGAATATAATGAGTCTCGCAATGTCACTATGATAATGTGGTTTTGTTTAAGGTTATGATACTTGATACCTGGGAAAGTGATGCAGTAATGAAAAATGTTAAAAAGTGGAAATCAAGATTTAATTGAATTTTGAGTTTAAAATTTTTGAAAAAGGTAATGTATAATTTGATTGATACAATAGTCCCTGCGTATGCAGACATCCACACCAAAATATATAAATTATACATATTATCAATCGATTTAAGTAAATTTAAGTTAAAGAAGTTTCATCTCTATATAAAGTATAATTAAACTGCAAAAGAAGAACGATTATTGCAAAACTCACATAATTTAGTCGAAAATGTCGCTATTATATCCAATCAAAAAAACAAAACGTGACGTTTAGGCGTTAAAGATTCGATAAATTTTGGTTTTGAAACAATTTAATTGTTTGTTTTTTGCTATAAAACTATTGTAACTACTTGATATGTTTATCTATTTTTTATTTTATTTGGCTCCCACAAAGCTTTATTTTGAATATAGACACATATTACAATGTATCTGCTTCTGTTTAGAATGTTTGCCTTATACTGTAGAAAAAAAAGTCAAGTCCAGAGTATATATCCTCAGAAGTATTTTTTATATCCATGTCTGCTTCAATACGGCCCAATTCGTTTGCAAATTTCGATATAAAGTGTTGGTACCCAGCTCCTTGATTCCTTCAATATTTCGATTATAGTCTCAAAATTTTCTTTAGGCAGTATTACTGGGGTAACCTCTTTATACGAATTCAAATATCGCACTTGTTCAACAAGAGGGTATTAACTCAAAATTTGTAAATTTTCACTTTTTAGAAAAAATTCACTATAATTTCGCTAAAAAAACTACAGTTTTACGCCTCTTCTTTATATGAAAGTAGTAGTAAAATAAAATAGTTTTTTGAATCTACTGAAAATTTTTAAATTTTGAGTTAATACCCTCTTGTTGATCAAGTGCGATATGATGTTTGGCAGTATGTTCTTGTACCTATATAGGTTTATCTATATATATACAACTCTTAAGTGACTGACTCATTATCACCCAGCCGAAACGGCTAACGCTAGGGAACTGAAATATTGACAGCGGGTACCTTTTTCCACTAAGAAGGGATTTTTGAAAATAAAGGGGCAAAGAATGTAAAATCAGTAATGCTCTATTTCCGGAAGTTAAAGTGATAGGACCTAAATTGAATTTGCGTTGAGATCAACTACAAAAAAAGGGAAGACACGTGTTTAGTACTTTTTGGCAGATGGGACAAATATGGAATAAAAAGGTTAAAAAAAATGTTGGTACCTTTTATTAACCCATATATATCTTTTAAATCAAACAACGCAGATACAAAATTTAAAACGGACACGGTAAACAAAAAAAAAAAAAAAGCGAACACTTGTTAGGTACTTTTTTGATTCAGGGGGTAAAAACGGGAAAAAAATTCTGGGTAGATTCATGCTTCATTATCTTTGTATATCACTTAAAACAATAAATCTACAAATAAAATTTATAGGAAAATTGATTTCCTAGTACAAAATATTGAATACTTATTTGGTACTTATTTCAAGTAAGAGGGTAAAAAAGGTAACGTAATATAGGTAACGTAATATCTTCTAAGCCGAAAGTGATAGAAACAAAAATTAAACTGGTCTGAAATCAGCACTAAAAATTAAGGGACATGGGTTTGGTATTATTTTAAAATTCGGCCGATAAGGGGTAAAACAGAGTAGAAACTGGAGAAATAAGAAACATCGTATTTCCGAAACCGACATCGATAAAAACAAAGTTGAAATTTTATTTGGATCGGCTAGAAAATAAGGGGACACGTGAAAAAAGGTAAATGCTTTTGGTACCTTTTTTAACCATAAGTATCTTTTGAGCAAACAAATATAAAGATTCAATTTATGCCACAATCAATAAGCATTCGAAAAATATAACATGTATTTGTTACTTTTACGATAAATGAGGTACAAGCGGATAAAAACGGGATGTTTTTTGTTTTGTAAACTATGAATATCATGTAAGCTAATGAAGTCAGAAGTATAATTTACAGACAGGTCGATTCACATTAAAGAAAACTAAAATATTTTTGGTACTTTTTTAATTGAGGGGGTAAAAAAGGGAAAAATCAATGACATTATATCTTCTAAACCTAAAGTGATTAAAACAACTAAGATCAGTACTTAAAATTAAGGGACACGTGATTGATACTTTTTGCAAAAATTTATACCGCAATCGATAAACATCAAAAAGGTATCAACTGCGTGTTGGTACTTTTTCGATTAATGGGGTAAAAAATTACAAAAACTGGTGAAAAAGTGAAAGAAAAGTTTTTTCTTTTTAAACTATACGTATAAACAATATGTATAGATTGAAGTTAGAAATATAATTTATAGACTGGTCGATTGACATTGCAGAAATATAAGCTTGGGTTTGGTACTTTTTTCAATTAAGGGGTTCAAAAAAGAAAATTCAGTAACATTAAACCTCCTTAACCAAACGTATTACAAGCAAAACAAAAATGGAGTTAAGATCAGCAATAAAAATATTGGGAGAAGTATTCGATATATATTTTTTTTAATTTGATCGTGTAGGGGTAAAAAACAGGTAAAAATAATAAACTTTTTTAATGTTATATATTCAAAATCAAAAGCGATAAGACAAGATTAAAATTGGGTTAGCAATGAGAATTGGATCAGCTACGAAAATAAAGGAGGCGTGCTTAGTACTTTTTTGAAAATGGCACCAATAGAGGGTAGAAAAAAAAGAATAGAATTTTAAGAGCATTCTACTTCAAGAGATACGTGTACGATACTTTTTAGAAATGGATCAAGCAGAGAGCAAACAAGGGAATAATTTGGTAAATTTTGAAGCTTTTTAATTGTAACTTTGTCAATTTAAATTGTAACGCTAACGAAGTATTAAAGCTAGTGCATTTACAAAAGAGATGTGCTCTAACCAAACAAGCACTAAGCCTTTCGCTAACATCGAGTAAAAATATATTTCTTTGCAAATCTAGATTGTACCTTCATCATCGAAGAACTTAGTGAAATATTTTTCTAGAAATTTGACTTCTCGACAATTTCTTTTCCTTTTCTTAAAGCAGTTTTTATTTCAAACTAACTTTCAGTGTAAAAAATATTGCTACTATGGACAAATGTTGCCTATAAGCAACATTGTGTTTATAAATTTCCTCACATAAAAATAAGTTCTTATTGTTTTTTTAAGTTTTACTAACTTTATTTCATTTCCTTGACAATTAAAAAAATCCTCTCACTCTTCTTTTTGAATTTGTGTAAAACAAATTTAAACACCACTTCAACTAGCTATCAATTTAATACTTGTAAAGCTTTTTAAAAATGTATCATTGTAATTAAATGCTAACGAACGTTAGTTTCAATTGGGGAAAAACAGTTAACAAAAACTAAAGAAAATACGAAAAAATTTACAATGTTGCTTATAAGTAACAAATGGCATTAAAGGGTTAATGTGATTATAGAGACCAGTATTTAGAGTAGAACTGCATCATTAACTCAATTTTTTTTAAGAAATGGAATTGTAACGTTTTGGTGTGAATGTCTACATTTATACCACTTGGAACTCGAAAGCTATTGTATTGATATGATTGTATTGAAGATAAAAAACAGTAATTTTCAATATAGAGATTCCAAAGAAATTTTAAGTAAACGTTTAAACATCTAGTCTATGTTCCTTTCCAACAAATTTCAAATCTAATTTCATTAATTCAATTTTAATAATGATTACCTTAGATATAATACATCATGGATGTATTTTTTACCACAACACTTAAGAAAATTATTACACAATTCGTGTTATTTAATAAGAAAAACAAAAAGGAAAGACTTATGAAAAATAAGCAACACTTATCCAGCATATTGTTATATAACATGTTCAGTATGTTGCAGTTACTACATAGTACTTACTACTTATGTTACATATACGACACATACTCGTACATATATCTGGTATAGTATTAACAGTAGCAACATTTTAAGTAGTCAATGTGTTTGTGCATGATGAAAGAAATATGGTCTAGTACATACATTTGCACTTACTACAAGAGGCTTGTATGTGTATGTGAGTGAATGAATGAATGTACTCGTATGTATCTCTAGTGATGTTCCTTCATAGAAGCAATATTCGCAAACTCTAGCCTTATGGTTGGCCACTGGAAAACAAACAACAAATTTTTCTACCGCACACAAGATGGTAGATAGTTGCATTATTTGCTTTTGTTGTTTTTGTTGCACTATTTTAGTTTCGTTTTGTTTTACTTTACGTTTAGTTGTTGTTCTTGTTGTCCGTGTTCCTTTCTGTTTCTGCTATTTTATTACAATGTCGGTTTTATTTTTCATAGAGGTCCTTTGAGCCTTTACATGTTAGTATTGTAGTCTTTTTAGTCTACTCTTGATATTATTTTTAAACTGAACTGACCAAAAACAATTTTATTTGGTTCCTGTATTTTGGTTTTTCCGCTGGCATAACAAGTGTAACAAAAAAGTGATTGGACTAGATCGAAAAAGAAAGAGACTCTATTTTCGGGTGAAAATGGCTTCGAAAATTAGTTATAAAAGTACGAGTATTTTTTGGTCAATTTTCTTACATTTAAGTATATCTCCATTTCTGTATTTCTATTGATCCTTTTATTCTATTCGTAAATAAACATTAAAACGATTCTAAAGTCTTAAAAATTTTTTAAAAATTTACAAAATCTTTGCAAAACTAATTATACCTTCTCAGCCAACTATACATGTCTCGTTTGTAGTTTCATATATTCATATGGTGGAACACGAGAACCAAAACAATTCTTGTAATATGTTGGCCTCAACATTCTCCGTTCTTTATGCGGTTTACATTTGGGTTATTCTTGTGTTTGTTCGTTGTAGCTTTAAAATGCTCAATTGCATATGGTAACATTGTTAATGATAATAATGATTATCATTATTATCCTCATAATCATCCGTAACATCTAGTTCTATGACCAGCAGCACTATCACATACACAACAAACATCAAAGTTATGATATTTATTCATGGATAGACGTACACTGAGCTATCAAATAAGTTAGATTGGATAGAAATTGATCAAAAGTGATCTCCATAAAAACAAAAACTACTTTCATAGCTTATAGTAATAACTTTCTTTAAGGCCTTACCACCAGAAGCCGATGACTTTTTGTAGTTTTCGTTAATATCGCGATCATTAATGAAACTAGTTTAAGTGAGTATTAAAAGCAGGCGTATGCAGCACATACCACCAGAAGCCGAAGAATTTTTGTAATTTTCGTAAATATCACGATCTTTAATGAAACTCGTGAAAATGAGTTGGGATTTGTTACCAAAGCATTTTAATATTACAAAAAATTTCTCCAAAAAAAATTTTTCAAAAAAATATTTTTCTATAGATTTTTTTTGATAAAAAAAAATGTTGATAAATAATTATAGAAAAGGTTTTCTATAAAAAAATTTTTGAAAAAAAATGTCGATAGAAAAATTTTTCAAAAAAAAAATGTTCTTTATTTTATCAAAAATTTTTCTATAAAAAATGTTTAATCAAAAATTTTTTAGAAAATTTTTTATAGAATTTTTTGAAGAAATTTTTTAATGGAAAATTTTTTATCAAAAACTTTTTTAGAAATTATTTCTATCGAAAATTTTTAATGAAATTTTTTTTTAGAATAAGGGATAATCCTCCTGATGAGATGGTCTAACCAACCATCGAAACGCGTCGAGGAAAGTTTTCCTCACTAACAATTTTTGGTTTTATCAAAAAACTATTTATTACAATAATAAATAATTGTAATGAATTGGGATCTTAGTGCAATACACTACAGTAAAAAATATTTCTATCAAAAACTTTTCTATAGAAAAATTTTTGATAACAAAAAAATTTTCTTTTTTTTTTTGATTAAAAAAAAAAATTCTGTGTAAAAATTTTTTGTAAAGAACATTTCTATAGAAAAACTTTTGATAAAAAAAATTTCAATTGAAAAATTTTTGAGAAAAAAAATTTTCCATATAAAAAAATGTTCTATTAAAAAATTTTTGATAAACAATTTTTCTATAGAAAAATTTCCCATATAAAAATTTTTGATAAAAAAATTTTCCATATAAAAATTTTTGATAAAAAATTTTCAATAGAAAAATTTTTGATAAAAGAATTTTCTTTAAAAAAATTTAAATAAAAAAATTACTGTAGAAAAATTTTTGATAAAAAATTTCTGTAGAAAAATTTTTGATAAAAAATTTTCTTTAAAAATTTTTGATAAAAAAATTTATAAAAAAATTTTTATAAAAAAATTTTCTATAGAAAAATAATCTACGCTTTTACTTATGGTTTATGAAAATAATTCTTAAAAGTTTTGTTTGTAAATTTCTTAAAAATGCGAGGTTTTCGATCTGTCTTAATTGGAGATATACCTCTTCAAGAGATGGCTTAACCAACCATCGAAACGCGTTGAGGAATTTGGTTTCTCCGCAAACATTTTTTGGCTTTTTATCAATTAATTGGTCTGTTACATTAATAAATAAATGTAACAGATTTGGGATCAAATGCGAATATTCTTCTTTTTGAATAATATTTACATCCCGACTATTTCGTTATTTTTTAAAAAAGTTTCTTTAGAAAAATTTTTGATAAAAGAATTTTCTGTAGAAAAATTTTTGATAAAAAAATTTTCTACAGAAAAACTTTTGATTAAAAAATTTTTGATAAATTTTTTTTTTTCAAAACTTTAGAAATTTGACTTGAAATTTGTTGAAAAGGAACATAGACTAGACATGTCAACGTTCAATGATAAATAAATTTTCAATAGAAAAATTTTTGATAAAAAAATTTTCAATAGAGAAAACTTTGATAAAAGAATTTTATATAGAAAAATGTTTAACAAAAAAAATTTCTATAGAAAAATATTTGATAAAAAAATTTTCTATCAAAAATTTTTGATAAAAAATCTTCTATCAAAAATTTTAATAAAAAAATTTTTATAAAAAATTTTTATAAAAAATTTTCTATCGAACAATTTTTCATAAAAAAATTTTCTATAAAAAAATTTCTATAGAAAAATTTTTAATAAAAAATTTTCTGTAGAAAAATTGTTAATAAAAGAATTATTTGTAAAAAAAATTTTGATAAGAGAATTTTCTGTAGAAAATTTTTGATAAAAATTTTCTATAAAAAACTTTTGATAAAAAAATTTTCTATTAAAAGATTTTTGATAAAAAAAATTTCTATAAAATATATTGAAATGCAAACAATATTTTCCATAGAAAAATTTTTGATAAAAAATTTTCAATAGAAAAATTTTTGATAAAAAAATTTTGTATAGAAAATTTTTTGATAAAAAAAAAGCATTTTGTTTTTTAAACATTAGATCTACACATTGAGAAAAAAAAATACTTATTTTAGTTTAAAGTATAAAAAACGGCAATTCTGCCGATCTCTGTTTATGAAGATTAAAAACAATGATAGAACTGAACCCTGAGGGACGCCAAAATTCGATATACATTTTTTTGAAGATGTTTGCTACTTGTTTTCTGAGTGCTATGAAAGATTTGCTCTTGTTAGGATGTTTTTGAGCTATGTCAAACAAAATATTTTGAGAATCGGTCTGAAGTTTCTAAAGGATTTAGATTTAATGGAAGTTCAGATCAGACAGATCTGACAGTTCATTGATCAGACAGAACAAGTAAGTTGCTGTATCAAAGATAGTTGGAATATCTTAAAAAAAAAATCATACCAACAGCGGTGATAGATAATTTTTAAACTGCATTTAGTTTTTCTCAGTGTCATATGATTCTGGTGTTATGAGTGAGTCAATGCCTTGAGGTATTGTGTAGTTTTTGTGGTTTCATTACTTTCTTCAAGAAGGTTTTTTTTTATGGCACGCCATAACAAAGACAAAAAGGGAAACATCATACTTGAAATGCAAACAATTTTCTGTTCTTTAGGGAAATCTACAAATTATTGAAGTTACAGATAGATTAAAGACAAAATATATGCAGGCTTAACCAAACACAAAAAAAAAAAGAAAATTGAAAGCCTTTCTTTACATTTATTATAAAATTCTCGATTGAAATTTATTTTAAAGTCGATTTGATTTTATAAAAAAAAACTATTTTAAAAATTCAAACAATCTTTTTAAAATCTTTAAACTTTAAGTTTAAAGCTCAAAGTCTTTTTTATATCCTTTGCTTAAATACTTAAATATTTACCACTTAATTTATTTACAAAACCATACTCTCATTGTTTAAATACTTTGATTTCCTGTTTTAATTCGAAACATTTAATTTTGTACATGAGCTATATCTGAAAAAGCAAAATATATTAAATAAAATTAACTTTAATTTAACCGCATCATCATCCAGACATGTCACCTCAGTGAAAAGAAAATCCGGAAAGAAAATAAAATAATGAATAACATGTACAAAATACCTGAATGTACATACATACATACAACAGATACATATGTTACTTATACTTTAATATTGTACAATGCATCGACATTACTAAAAATTACACTTATCGACATGAAAATTTTTCTTTAAAAATGTATTCCTCTGTAACTGATAATAATCATTATATATCGAGTTATCGCTCTATTTGTGTTTAAACATTCTCTTTTGGGTTTGTGTAAAATGTATAAAAAAGTTGATTTCTGTAGAATAGTGTTGTAATAACAAATAAATCGTAATAAAAAAAATTATAATTATGTGCGTATGAGCGTTTAAAATAAATAAGTTTGCAAATTAATGCCCGACTGAATTGATGGCCATTTTTAAACTCCGCAAACAATGAAGACTTACAAGTAAGAAATCATTATAGTCGTTTAAATCTGATCATATGTATCCAAACATATCTCTGACAAATGGAGACTAATTGTAAATAAAAATTCATTTTTTAATGGCTCTTTCATTAATCGTTCTAATGTCAGTCTTATGGAAGGTATCCGAACTAATAGAACATCTTTAATGATTACACAGTGCAACACAAAAAAAAGATAACCATATACGGATAGTACTACGTGATAAAAGACCAAAAAAAGGCGTGTGCCTTCCAGTTTTGCTCAAACTCATCTCATCTTTTAGGGGTCCCCAAAGACCTTTGCCTCGGTGTCATTTTTTAAAAAAGTAATCATTTTCTTATGTTCATATCTTGCAAACCATTCGGAATTTCAATCTTTGAGGCAAAGTAGTCGTTGGCATAAAAAACTGAAATTGTGATGAAGTAACCAAAAAAACTTCATCTTGATGATCAAAATTGCAAAAAACTAAAATTTTGTTTACCTTTTTTCTCCTGTTCGGGTCCATGGGTAGCAAATACGAACATCCTATAAATGATTCTTAACACCTTTCGCAAAAGTAATAAACTTCCAGAAATTTTTTAATTTCATTACATTTTTTTACTTTAAAAATTACAAAAACTATACATCTGTAACCATATGCGAACACCACTACTTGATAAATTAAAAAAAAACGGCCCGTGTCTCACAGGTTTTCTCTAATTTTATGTAGTTTTTATTGAGGGTCCCAAAGATTTAAGGCCTTTTTATCATTTTTGCAAAAAGTGATAATTTTATCGAGCTTATATCTTGCAAACCGTTCGGAATTTTGATTTACTTTTTAAAACAAAGTTGTAATTCTTGTCATAAAGAACAAAAATTGTGAACAAATATAATCAAAACTTCATCATGAAGATCAAAATCGCCAAAAAAAAATTAAAAAAAATTTTTTGCTACCTTTTTTCCCATGTTCAGGTGCGTAGGTGGTAAACCGTTCAAAATTAAAGCAACCAATCAACAATACAAATATAGCCATTATTGAACAACTTTCTAGAAAAAAACAACCAAAAAATTTTCTATAAAAATTGTATACCAAAAAATTTTCTATAAAATTTTTATACCAAAAAATTTTCTATAAAATTTTTACTTCGAAAAATTTTCTATAAAATTTTTATACCAAAAAATATTCTATAAAATTTTTATACCAAAAAATTTTCTATAAAATTTTTATACCGAAAAATTTTCTATATAATTGTTATACCAAAAAATTTTCTATAAAATTTTTACTATGAAAAATTTTCTATAAAATGTTTGTACCCAAAAATTTTCTATATAATTTTTATACCGAAAAATTTTCTATAAAATTTGTATGCCGAAAAATTTTCTGTAAATATTTTATACCGAAAATTTTTTAATTAATTTTTATATCCAAAATTGTTGTATACAATTTTTATACCTTAAAATTTTCTATAAAATTTTTATACCAAAAAATTTTCTATAAAATTTTTATACCAAAAATTTTTTTATAAAAATTTGTACCGAAAAATTTTCAATAAAATTTTTATACCGAAAAATTTTCAATAAAATGTTTATACCGAAAAATTTTCTATAAAATATTTATACCGAAAAATTTTCTATAAAATATTTATACCGAAAAATTTTCTATAAAATATTTATACCGAAAAATTTTCTATAAAATATTTATACCGAAAAATTTTTTATAAAATTTTTATACCCAAAAATTTTCTATAAAATTTTTTTACCCAAAAATTTTCTATAAAATTTTTTTTACCAAAAAATTTTCAATAAAATTTTTATGCCGAAAAATTCTCAATAAAATATTTATAGCGAAAAATATTCTATAAAATTTTTATGCCGAAAAATTTTCTATAAATTTTTTATGGCGAAAAATTTTTTATTAAATTTTTATATCCAAAATTTTTCTATAAAATTTTTATACCTCATAATTGTCTATACAATTTTCTATTAAATTTTTATACTCAAAATTTTTCTATATAATACTGAACAATTTTCTATACAATTTTTATATCAAACATTTTTTGAAAAAACATTTTATGCCGCAATATTTTTCTATAAAATTTTATGTAACTTAATTTTTTGTTTTTATACCAAAATTTTTTTATTAAATTTTTATTCCTAAAAATGTTCTTTGAAATTTTTATAATATAAAATTTTTCTAAAGACAAAAGACAAGTTTTGCCCCAAGTCATATAGTTTTTTTTTTTATTAAAGTCCCCAAAGATTTAGAGCTTTGGTGTCACTTTTTCAAAAAAGTGACAATTTTCTTAGGCTTATATCTGGCAAATCGTTTGTAAGTTTGATTCACTCTTTGAGGGAAAGTTGTTGCCTTGTCATAAGGAACTAAAATCGTAAATATAAAACAAGAAAAACTTCATTTTCAAATTCATAAAAAAACTTAAAGAAAAAAAGCAAAAATTTGAAACTAAACTGAAGCTAATGATAAGATCTGATTTAGATTCAGATGATGAGAATTTGGAATGACTAGCTCTACCTATGGTCGTGAACAGGGTAAAAAGGTACATTTTTTTTTTAAGTTTTTTTGCGATTTTGATCTTCAATATTAAATTTTTTGATTTTATGTATGCACAATTTGTTTGGGACAATAGCTACAAATTTGCTTCAAAGATTATATCAGAATTCCGAACGGTTTGTAAGATATGAGGCTGAGAAAATTAACACTTTTTTGCAAAAATGACCAAAAATTCTACCTTTGTTCTTTGAAAAAATATTGAAATATTTAATTATAATATGCCTTTATGTTGATATCTCTGGAGTAGCAGATATCTCATTTAAAATTATATTGATTCCTTTGATATTTAATCGAAACTCTTTTTTATCGAAGCCAATACTTTTGTATTCTTCAGTTATCCTTGACTCCCAGTGGAGCATAGGGCCTCAACCATGCTTTTATATCGAACTCTATTGCGAGATGTTAGGCATACATCATTCCATGAATAGTTTGCTGCTTGTAACTCCGCTTCAATTGATCTTCTCCACGTCCTAGCAGGTGCCGCAACACGACGGCCGCTTCCTTGTGGATTCCAACGAAGTGCTTGTCGAGCAATATTGGTATTTGGCCTTCGTAGTGTGTAGCCTATCCACCGCCATTTCCGTTGACATACCTTTATAAAAAAAGGGATTTGGTTTGTAGCGTTTAGTAGATCTTCATTTCTTATGCGATTTAGCGACCATATATTAAGGATTTGCCGCAAGCATTTGTTTGCAAAGGTTTGTAGGCGCTTATCGATGGCATTTGTGCGTTTCCAAGTTTCGCAGCCATAATACAAAATGGACTTGACATTCGAGTTATATATTCGTAACTTAGTTGTTGTTGATATTTGCCGAGATTTCCAAATAGCTCGGAGAATGCCGAATGCTGATTTTGCCTTATTAATACGCTATTCAATATCCATCAAATTGGTCAGATCTTCAGTAGCTTTATGATTTCTTTAAAAGCTCTCTACACCCTCTATAATTAATTTTAAATAAGGAGATATTTTGACATGTTATATAAAATGTTGTTGTGACAATTTTTAAAAATCAAATTGGATTTAACCGAAAATTTAAATGTAGTCAGTCCACAGATAAGTTATCCTTATCTACACCTTGATGCACATTTAACTGATGGATACATATGCATGAATATCGAAGGTATCGTCACCTTAAAGGTAACCGCGAATCTCTGGATAAAAAAACATGATCTAACAAAATTTTATAATATTGCTAAAAATAAGTCAAGAGATTAGTACTTTATTATTTAAACAATTTGTTTCCTTTTTGTTATTATGTATTTCCTATATATTAAAAAACTTTATTTTTCATTTCAGTTGCCGCTATGTAAGTGTATAAATATTCATCGTACGTGACGGTGTGTAATTACAAGAATAAAGTGTGTAAAATTTCATTGTAATTGCAATCATGTGAATTTGTGAAAAACAAAAAACTTCGATTGAGATTTCCCAATGTGTATTGTGTATTGGTTATACATACATTAATATATAGACATACTCATACACAATACATGAGTGAATGTATTGGCAAAAGAATATCCCAGTAAGCACGACTCAGGATAAACATTAAAAATGTGATGTGTGATGATGACGTTAATTTAAAGGTAAAAAGTTTAATAAGGACCCAACAAAAATATTTGTTGGGATTTTTAATTTTCTATTAAATATTAAGAGGATTAAATTAAACTTTGTTTTATCTTGTGCATATATTTGTAAGTAACTAAAGGTACGGTCAGACTCATTAAACATTTAAATCAAATATTTCTAGTAAAATATTGTCAAAACAATATAATAAAAAATTTGTGGTCACACTTGCACATTTATTTGACGATTTTTATTTGATAAAATACAGAAAAAATACGTTCAAAGTATTAACAAAAAACATGTTTTATTTATGGTCACACTGAAGATTAAATATTTTCCCAAAAAATATTTGATCAAATTTTTTCAAAACAAAATTGTGTATCTAGCAATTTTTTTCTCAAATTTGATGTTGTTGTTTCTCATATTTGATGTTGTTGTTTCCGTTTGAATAGTAAACAATACACATGCTCAGCTATTATTTACCCCTGTTTTATGTAACAAAAATTTTGTAAGATTAAATAATTATTTGATCAAAATTTAAAAAAATATTTGCTCTTGCGTGGTCACATTAGGAAAATTTTTATTTGCTGGCAAATAATTTTGTTTTCTTAAAATCAACATGTTTCTTCTTTGAACTTCATAAATATTTTGTGGTCAGACTACGGGATCAAATATTTGATAATTTCGATTAAATGTTTAATCAATGTGACCGTAGCTTAAGTAACTAAAGGTACGGTCAAACTCATTAAACATTAAAATCAAATATTTTGAGTAAAATATTGTCAAAACAATATAATAAAAAATTTGTGGTTACACTTGCACATTTATTTGACGATACAGAAAAAATACGTTCAAAGTATAAACAAAAAAACAAGTTTTATTTATGGTCACACTGAAGATTAAATATTTTCCCAAAAATTATTTGATCAAATTTTGGCAAAACAAAATTGAGCATCTAGCAATTTGTTTCTCACATTTGATGTTGTTGTTTCTCAAATTTGATGTTGTTGTTTCTCATATTTGATGTTGTTGTTTCTGTTTGAATAGTAAACAATACACATGCTCAGCTGTTATTTGCCCCTGTTTGATGTTACAAAAATTTTGTAAGATTAAATAATTATTTGATCAGAATTTAATAAAATATTTGCTCTTGCATGGTCACATTAGGAAAATTTTTATTTGCTGGCAAATGATTTTGTTTTCTTCAAATCAACATGTTTCTTGTTTGAACCTCAAAAATATTTTGTTGTCAGACTACGAGAATCAAATATTTGATAATTTCGATTAAATGTTTAATCAATGTGACCGTAGCTTAAGATTAAATAATTATTTAATCAAAATTAATTAAAATATTTGCTCTTGCGTGGTCACATTAGGAAAATTTTTATTTGCTGGCAAATGATTTTGTTTTGTTCAAATCAACATGTTTCTTATTTGAACCTCAAAAATATTTTGTGGTCAGACTACGAGGATCAAATATTTGATAATTTCGATTAAATGTTTAATCAATGTGACCGTAGCTTAAGTAACTAGCAAAAACATATTTTTATTGAAAAACTGTGAGAATAAGCTAAAAGATTCCTTAAGTCGAAATCATAATGATTTATTTTCTTTCCATTTTAGATTTATTTTAAGCTTATTACTTTAAGTAAAAATAATCATATCTGACCAGAATGATGATTCTATTAGACAATACATATTGATTTTTTCCTGTAATGTCGTCATAGTAAAAAATCAGCAAAATATTTAACAAAAAAATCGATTAATTTCAATACATACTTAACTCAGTGGAATATTTTTCTGGTACCTCCTATCAAAGACCCTTTAATATAAATATATTGCACTCCATACATTTTATTTCTGCAAAAGTAAATTTAAAGTGGATAAAGAGCAATGAAAAACACATAAACTCACAAACATACATTTCGTGAGCATGTGTATATGCCTAAGCTTTCTCTTAGTAGATAATCGTCGCCATTAGTTGTTTCCAAATTAGAGTCAAATCGGAATTATCTCTTTTTTATTGGACTTATTGAATGGACGATACAGCAAGTTAATGTATACAGTCTTTGCTCCTATTGCCTGACTTCCTTGAATTGAAATGTTGGCCATGTATAACATATATTTCCATAAAATTCAGTAGAAATATTGCCTTTAGAAACAGAAATCACTGTATTAAATTGCTTTGGAATTGACCCATATTTGACAAGGAACAAGTCTTCAGAGAATGTTTATATGATGACAAAATTTAACAAATTAATATTTTTTCTTGTTTTTATAAATTTTCTGTATTAAAATAAAAATTTTCCAAAAAAAAAAAATTGATCAAAAATTAAAAAAAAAAAATATTTATCAAAAATTTTCAAAAAACATTTGTTTACTAAATTTTTATATCAACAGTTTATATTACCCCTAATTTATAAACGAATAATAAAATTATCAAAGGCTTATTGCAGAAAATTTGTATTTAAAGTATGATTAATTAGCTTTAACTTTATTTTCCCTTATGAATTTTAATATCTATCTTTTTATTGCTTTTATTATTATTTAAAACATAAATATTTTGTAAATTTTGATTAAAAATTTTGTTGTCTAAAATTTTATTAAACAAAATTTTACTACAAAAAATTTTTATTTTGGGGTAAAATCAAAATGTTTCTACCGAAAAATACGAATTTCGAACCTCTTCCGATTTCTATGAAATTATCTATATGCTTTCTCCTAGCTTACACAATTTTTAAAGTTCTTCAAAATTTTGAATTTTTCTTTGGTGGCGATTTTTTTATTTATATATTTATATATACTTTCTGAAGAACTCATACTATTTCAGTACAAATTTTGAAATTTGAAAACTTTTTTAAGAAATGATGGAAATTTTTTATATTTTTGTACTTTAAAGCTAAAAACGATCATAAAAAAATTTAATTTAAAAATTTGTACTAAAATAATATGAGTTGTTTTACAAAAAGTCTATTATTTTCCGATCCCCTCATAGGCCTGCTTTTATAGTTTTTATTTTTTGATGTTCACACTATAATTTATATTTGAGAAAAAAATCTTGAAAAACATACTTTGGATCGCCATAAAATCTGAACAAACGCGAAACTCAAAATTTTAAATAACTCTAAAAATAACATGAGCTGGAAGAATGTATATACCAAATTTTATCGTGGGCAAATTTTTTCTTTGGTAGTTTTAATATAAACGATTTTTATAGAAAATTTCATTTTTAATAATTTTATTTTTTTTAATTTTTATTTTTTTTAATTTTTATTTTAATTTTTTTATTTAATTTTTATAGAAATTTTATTACATATATACAATTTTCATACAAAATTTTGATATCTAATATCTAAATTTGCTTAAATAAATATTTGCATACCAAAAACATGCATAGACAATATTCATGAAGCAACTCTTAAAAACCAAGTAAGAAAGTGCTATAGTGGGTCAAGCCCGACCACGATACCCTTTACCACTAAGGTCAAATGTGTTCTTTTCTCTGTCTAAAGGCAAATAATTACTAAATTTTGCCATCATACAAACATTTTCTCAAAACTTATATATAAACTATTTCCGCCATTTCGACATACATGAGAGCTAGGGTCAAATGTAGACCGATTATCTCGAAATTTAGCAAATTGATTACAGTTTTTACAAAAAATATGTATAAACTCTCAAATTCTCATTATCTTTAGATTTAGGAGCGTTTTAGTGATTTTTGTCTCATTTAGCGCGTTTTGACAAAAGAGTTTGTATGGGAGCTATGGTTAAATGTGGACCGATTTCAACGAAATTTGGTATAGTGATTACATAAGTTTACATAAGCAGTATTTATTTTAAATTTCATGAAAAAATTTGAATTCCAAAATATGAATTCCGGGAAGTGGGACCTATGGGAGGTACCATAAATTATGGACTGATCTTGACGAATTTCAATAGCCATGTTCGCACTATCAAAAATTATCTGTGCCAAATTTCAACAAATTATCTTCAGAATTGCGACCTGGGGCCAAATTACGGCATTCGATATCAATCGAAATCTTAGATATTTTCAAAACATTTGTATAGCATACTTTAAGGATAATCAAAATTATTTAAAAGATGCACAGTTTACTATATTTTTTTGAAGTTATTTGAAAAAAGATGAACAACCTATTGGTATACTAAAAGGTGGGTCTAAGACAAATTTTTCTATGCATTGCGTACATCAGCACAAACTTATAATACCCTTTTCACCTATGGTGGTGAAGGGTATCAAAAATTTTCTTAGAAAATTTGAATATCGAAAATTTTCTTTTAAAATTTTTATATCGAAAATGATCGAAAAGATCTCGGATCCCCATAAAAAAACATTTTTTTATATTAAGGAGATTTGCATTATCACTTTTTCTATGATTTTATGCATGATGTCAAATCATTAAAGTTTTAATGATTTTTCCAAATTATAATACAAACAAAATCATGAAATAAAAATCATTAAAAAAAAAATGCATAGAAAAAATCATGGGTGGTTTTACAACATAATTTTTTGTAGGATATTATTAAAGACGAATAAAAAATAAAATTTTTTGATCAATGATTGTCCTAAGCAAACTATTTTTGAGGCGATTGACGCCATATCGGCCTTTATTTATTCGAGTTTCTCGAATATGAAATATGGTTTATACTTAAATAACTTATACGTCACCAAATCCATTCAATTTTGTAAAGTTGTCATTTATTAAAGATCAAAATTATTCGATTTCCTTTATTACATAATAGCGTATCCTGCGGTCGACACAATCGACCGTCATCTAGTTCATTGTGAATACAAATTTCCCGTGCTGTGGCTTAGTTGGTTAGCACGTAATATCACATTGAGCCTGAGTTCGATCCCCGGTCTCGGCAACAACAATTTCTGTAATTATTAATTTATATTAAATTTAAGGCCCTATGCTCCACTGGGAGTCAATGATAACAGAACTAAAATTATTAATCACCACAGCATCTTCCGTCGGCAGTAAGACTACAGCAATAACACGCCTGTAAAACAAAAAAATTCGTCTAAATAACAACAAATGACACAACTTCACTGTTCTAAAAATAGATATACCTTTCTCTACTATCCCCTTTCCAAATAAGGTTACCCAATTCGTATATACTCCATATGCAATTGTATGGGCAGTATTTGAGTGCTACCTGAGTGCTACTTCTCTATAAAAAGAAAACTCATACAATCAGAGCTTTAAGTCAAAAATGACAGTGTTGATGTAGCAAGTTTTTAAAATTGCTCGGGCTAAACGGATATGTGGAGAAATTGATCTCATTGATTTCTATGTCACTCCATACAACAGAGCGTCGAATTGGCCAAATTGGCAAAACTATAATTCAAAATTGTGAAGCTCTCGAGGAGTTTACTGATTCAAGATATTCCATAATAAACGTTTTTGCATCTTCAGAAGTGAATGAGAAGGAAAAAGTGTTAGCCTTAGTAGCTCTTATCAAAACATCTTGCGTTATCGATGTCAAAATGCTCTGTAAAGTGATGAACAGATAAACTTGTAAGCGTTACTAACGGACTGACAAAAATGATAGAGAAATCAAGGTCCTATTTAACTTTTTAACAAAGATCCTTATATTTAAAATTTATTATCATTTTACTGCATAATTAACCGGGAGAACCACGAAGTATCTGGAATCTGTAAAAGCTTACAGTTTTAAACCATTCCAGTCGCAATGCAAGATTTGCCTTTTAATATTCCTTCCTGATATTATAACATTTTCTAAACATTAATCAGTTTTGAATTAACATTTGATTCAGATCATTTTTTCTTGATAATAATCTGTAATTATTATAAACTTTCCTTCAAAAGACTGTTGTTTTAATCGGTAACATCCTTTTTGGGTATAAGTCACAATGTTCTTATCCAACTCTTTACAACTGTGACTCTTAAAAAAAATGGCATAGTAAAATAGCTCTTAATGATGATTAATGATCCCCTTAACTGCAATATTATTTAATTTTTTAACACAATATTTATTCTTCAATCACTCGAATATTTTATCCCAATAAACCAACCCAAAAAACAAAATTCCATAAAAATTTAACTTCAAATAATTCAAATTTGAAAGGTTTACATTTTAAGCACTTTTTTTTGTCAAATCTTCCAAAATATTAATTTTGTCTTTCACTCCCTCACCACAAATAATAAAAACAATACCAATAATTTTTGTTGCTATTATTTTACAAAACAAAAGCATTTATTTAATTGTAATAAAATACTCTTTATTTTTGTCTTTGTCTACCACTATCCCACAAATGTACTCTTTAATTCTCATCACTCACCAAAAATAATAAAAACAAAAGAAAACATGTTTGCATACAATTTCATTTGTTTGATTCTTAATAGTGAATTTCATATGAATGTGAGTTTTCTTTATTGTGTAAGAAAGATTTTTAAATACCAAACCGATTTTTAAAAAATGAACCGATTTTAATAAAATATAGATTCGTCTGATCTACGGAAAAATACCTTTCAAATGGTATAAAATTTTCCAGAAATGAGTGTATAATTAAAGCGTAAAAGGGGATAATAAATGGGTGCTTGCGTATTAATATTATATAGATACATTTGTATGTTTTTGATTACCTGCATATTTTGAACACCACTTTTTCTTTCTTATAATCGACCTATCAATGTTGGAGTTGTGTGACAATAGCATTTTAATTTTATAAATTAAACATTAAATTGATGTTTTAATATGAATATTTTGTACTCGTAAAACTTTGTCAATCACACGATTTTCTATATTATCATCGAACATACTATACATATTTTACATATGACTACACCGAGTTATTAATGTAAGCGTGTATGTATGCATGCGTGTACACATTTAGTTTATTGTTAGTGTCTCTGCAGTTTTAAATTGAAGAACCGCTTTAAAAAAACAGCAGAGTGTCAGGGCCCTAAGCTTCACTGAAAATCAAGGATAGCAGAAGAAAGTGGCAAGTAATATTTATCAGATAGTTTCTGAAAAAAGAAAACAAAAACATATAAGACTAGGTTTGAAGACATATTTTTAAGTCTAAACCGCTGGGATATGATCCGTATTGAACTGTATTGAATCAAAATATATATATATACCATACCAAACATATAGTTATATTGTCACTTGCATATTTTTTTAATGCTATTCAATCAATCACGTTAACGTATTTACTCACTCATATCCAATATAATAAAATTGTATGTAAGTTGTTAAGTGTGTACTAACAATTCTGTGAAATTCCAATATAATATTGAGTTATATACATATAATACATATGTATGTATATAAGTGTGTGCAGACGAATAGATTTATTTACAATTTAACAATATCAAATGCATTTGATATATTTTATAAATGATATAAGTATATAAAAAAAAAATTCGTTTGTAATTTTATTGTTGTTGACATTTTTCGTTGTTTTCAAATGCGGTAAATTTTGTATTGTTCAAGAATTTAATCATGTAGAATAATAAAATTTAATATTAATTTGAGTTTATATGTACAGATATATTGTATATGACAACAATTTGTGTATTTTTTACATGTCTGAGAATTTATTTATTTCGTTACTCACTCTAGCGCCCTATTATATTGTCAAAAGTTAATTTCGTGATTAAAAATTTTATCCAAAATACTTTGATAAATCTGCAGCAAATCTAAATGAAGGTAAATTAAAAAATATAATTCATCAATATGGTTTAAACTTGACTTAAAAAACCATTGAAACGCGTCGAGAAATGGTTGTCCTCACCAAATTTTTTGGTTTTTAACAAAAAATAGAGCCCAAATTTCCGCATTCGATATTAATCGAAAACTCAAACTTTTAATATATCTTACATAACATCCCAGCAAAACTTTTCATTACCAAATAATGAGTTAAACAGCTAAACAATTGAACACGAACTACTTACTCATTCACTGTTTAAGTCATTACATTAACATGGTGATGTCATTGGAGGCAAGTACTTACTAATTGCAGAAAAGTAATGACTTGGGTGTGATGTAAATGGGATGCAGTTGTTGCCTGGGTTTCCTGCTAACAGGTAATAACTGTATTCAATTCCTACTCACACCTCCTAGTGGTACATCCTGGAAACCTGAGCAACCTAGTTGAAGATGCGGTAAATAACTCGAGTGGGATTCTAGGTCAGGGCCAACGTGAGAGGGAGTTATCTTGGAGCCATTCCGACGTATTTGGTCTAAGGGTCTAAGATAATTGTACTTTGTAAAGTAAGGAACTGTAGCGTCTGTTCAACATGTTAGTTGCGGCTACAAGCGGGTGTCTGTTTCGGATCGAGCGACTCGCTTTACAAACGTGGCTCTTGTCTTTGGACTCATCATCCATCGACTTAACACTTACGATGTTTTAAGCATGGAAAGAAACAACATAACAGAATTATGCGAGAAATCGACCTGCTACGGCAGCTGGCACAAGGATTTTGGAGGTGCCTAATCTATGCAAGAACATCCTGATGAATGAAACCAATTCTATCCGGAGAAATCGGACTATAACACCTAATATAGGCATGAAAGAAAGTTTAAAGTTTGCGACATAGAACGTACGCACATTATACGAAACGGGGAAATTAGAACAACTAAGACGAGAAATGTTAAGTTATAAAATTGATTTGTTGGCGGTGCAAGAAGTAAGATGGACAGGGCAAGGGGAGATACGGAATGAAAATACTTGGGTAAGCAATTGGAAAACAACAACAAAAACTTTTTTGTTGTTGAATAAAATATATTTTTAAGCTAAATACAATTTTTTTTTATGACCCCAAGGGGGCTCGAACCCAGACCCTCCGATTGCTAGGTGGAGACTCTTCCACTGAGCTTCTTCATATGTTGAAAACTTAGCAAGTTGTAATTAATATAAACAATTTTTATTTTTAGATCCAAAATCATGTGACAATAACTTTGTTTTTCCATGCTTTTTTTGCTTTGTTGTAATTTTTGGAAAAATATTTTTATACGATTTTTTTGTAAATGTTTAACTTAAACAATTTAAATCATTCTTTTTGTATACGTTTTTACATAAAATTGATTCTTACTTACTTAAATGGCCTATAGTTACAACCTGTTAAGATCAAAGTCGAAGCATATTTTAGAATTCCATGGACTTCGATCTTGTGCGAATATTCTCCAATTTTATAGGCCAAGCATTGAAAAATTATCCTCTATTTCCATTTACTTTGTACTTTAACCAACTATCAGCTGGTAATGAAAACAAAGATTTTTGTTTTTCACAAGTTTTTTGAAAAATGTTCCTCCACTTGGTCTTTCTATCGAAGTTTCGGATGTCCTCCTCTAAGATTAGGTAGTGGGACATTTTAATTACAATTTTTTCCTCTCCATAGTAATTGTTTTTTCCAAGAGTGGATTACTAGCCCGTCGTCCTAACCCATTTTTATCGATCTTATGGGATAACTCTCGGTACATGTTAGCTCACTACATTAAGGGGTGTTAAACTAGTTCCCCGGGTGATACCACGAGAAGCTCAGTGTCCACGGTTGAGATGAAGGATGACCCAGATAAGTTGGGCATACCAAGTTAAGACCAATCAAAATTGACTAATGATGGTATTTTTTCATTACCGTGAGCTAGTTTTCCAAAATTTTTTTTACAGAAGGTAATATTCATAAGTTCATAAGATTCAAAAATAATTTAAAAAACTTTTTTAATAAAACAAAACTTAAAAAAAAATTGTTGGGCTTGGTGGGATTTGAACCAGAGCCATTCAGTTTAAATTACCATCTTAATTACAAACAAGTACTTCTGTAATAACTTATTAGTTATTCGGAGGGTATGTTGTAGTCATTACAAGGTAATCAGTTATCAGAATACTTGCCATTACCAAAGTTTTGCTGGGATATTTTAGGGATTTGCAAAATAATTTTTTTTTGTAAAAAGTTTAATAATAATTGATATCTTAACACATTCTTTTGTTTGTCAGAGCATTTAATTTAAATTAAATTCTTTTACTTTTAGGGAACAAATAAGTTACCATGTAGCGAACCTTATACAAAGACTCTGTAATATAAAGTTATTGCACTTCCATGCACTGATTAGCCGTATGGTAGCCTTGAAAAATCCCATTAAAAAGAGAACATGTCGCTTTTACTCTAATTCGGAAACAACTAATGAAAGAAGATTATCCAATGAGAGAAAGCTAATGCACACAAACGTGCATACGAAATGTATGGCTGGAACCCCATGTTAACCTTAAAATCAAAGCACATGTTACAATTCTAAGGATAACACTACTATACAAAACGAAATTTTTGCCTTACAATTGACCACCACTATATTTTTTTATTTGATGTGGTCTCCTAATAACAAAAGCGGTAGAGATTTAAAATTATATGGATTAAAAAAATTGTATAAAAAATTCTCTTAATTTTATCATATCTTTAAAACGTCTTGTTCGGGTTTATTAAAAATTATAGAATAGAATAAAAAATACAAATACCTTTAAGTACTTTTGAGATCATTTTTTGATATTCTTAACGGATTCGGAGTTATTTGCACTTCATTATAAATTTTTTTCTTTAGATTTAAATTTTTTTTTATTTTTCTTTTTAAATTCATAAAAAATCAAAGATACCACTTCCACTACATGGTCATAAGACTAATAATGTTTTAAAAAAACTACTATTTTTAAATGAAATTTTATAAAAATTTCCTATTGTTATAGGAAATTTTAAAAATTTTTCTGTTTTTTTAGAAAATGTTTCCAAAAGTTTTCTATTTTTATAGGAAATTTTGAAAAAAGTTCATATTTTTACAGAAATTTTTCAAAAATTTTCAATTTTTATAGAAGGTTTTTTTGAAAATTTTCCATTTCTTAAAGAAATTTTTCCAAAACTTTTAATTTTTGTAGGAAATTTTTCAAAAATGTTCTTATTCAATAGAAAACTTTTCAAAAATGTTCATTTTTTATAGGAAAATTTTCAAACATTTTTTATTTTTATAGGAAATTTATAAAAAATTTTCTGTTTTATAGGAAATTTTTAAACATTTTCTATTTTTATAGGAAATTTTTCAAAAATTTTCTATTTTTATAGAAAATTTTTTAAAAAATTTTCTATTTTTATAGGAAATTTTTCAAAAATTTTCTATTTTTATAGGAAATTTTCAAAAATTTTCTAATTCAATAGAAAACTTTTCAAAAATGTTCATTTTTTATAGGAAAATTTTCAAAAATTTTCTATTTTTATAGGAAATTTATAAAAAATTTTCTGTTTTATAGGAAATTTTTAAACATTTTCTATTTTTATAGGAAATTTTTCAAAAATTTTCTATTTTTATAGGAAATTTTTCAAACATTATCTTTTGTTGTAGGAAATTCTTCAAACATTGTCTATTTATATAGGAAAATTTTCAAAACTTTTCTATTTTTATAGGAAATTTTTCAAACATTTTCTATTTGTATAGGAAATTTTTCAAAAATTTTCTATTTTTATAGGAAATTTTTCAAAAATTTCCTATTTTTATAGGAAATTTTTCAAAAATTTTCTATTTTTATAGGAAATTTTTCAAAAATTTTCTATTTTTATAGGAAATTTTTCAAAAAATTTCTATTTTTATAGGAAATTTTTCAAAAATTTTCTATTTTTATAGGAAATTTTTCAAAATTTTTCTATTTTTATAGGAAATTTTTCAAAAATTTCCTATTTTTATAGGACATTTTTCAAAAATTTCCTATTTTTATAGGACATTTTTCAAAAATTTCCTATTTTTATAGGAAATTTTTCAAAAATTTCCTATTTGTATAGGAAATTTTTCAAAAATTTCCTATTTTTATAGGAAATTTTTCAAAAATTTCCTATTTTTATAGGAAATTTTTAAAAAATTTCCTATTTTTATAGGAAATTTTTCAAAAATTTTCTAATTTTATAGAAAATTTTTTAAAAATTTTCTATCTTTATAGGAAATTTTTTAAAAATTTTCTATTTTTATAGGAAATTTTTCAAAAATTTCCTATTTTTATAGGAAATTTTTCAAAAATTTTCCTTTTTTATAGGAAATTTTTCAAAAATTTTTAATTTTTATAGGAAATTTTAAAAAAAAATTTCTATTTTTATAGGAAATTTTTTTTTAAACTTTTCTATTTTAAAAGGAATTTTTTCACATTCATAAATAGCGATTTTGTTAACAAAAAAATGAAGTTTTTGAAATCTGTGATTTTTCATGAATTTTTGATAAATAAAAATTTTTCGATATTGCAAAAAAAAAAATACATTTTTATGTGAAAAATTGTCTTATCGAGGTTTAAAGAAAATTTTGTGGTGAATCTGCCGGCGTTTCTTTTGACGAATGTAGATAAGCCATTCCCAAGATATGATAAAAGCACGGGAATAACCTCTGTGAAAATCCGTACTATTAGAAAAAAATTAAAAAAAAAAAAATTGTGTCCATAGAATTATAAGTTTTGGGTATTTTTGTACTTATAGAGCCATAATACATAAAAGGTAAATATTTAGACATTAAAGTAATTTCTCTTGTTGACCAGTGTAATATGATGAACAACCATATTTGGACTTTAGCTCCCATACAAATTTTTGGCAGAACAATTTGTATGTATCTGTAACTGAGACAAAAATCACTAAACCCCTCGTAAATCTGAAGATTTAGGAATCAAATTTATTTATTTTGGGACAAACTGTCTACATTTGACCCTAGCTTTAAATCGAAATTATTTAAAAAGCTTAAATATTTAAATAGTATAAGTTATGAGAAAATATTAGGATGATAACAAATTTTTGCAAATATTTGTCTTTATACACGAAAAAGAACATTTGACCTTAGTGGTGAAGGATATCAGATGGTCGGGTTTGATCGACTATAGCACTTGCTTACTTGTATATTATTTACTTGTATTTATTTAAATGTTTCTAAAATATCTAACATTTCGATCGATATCACATGCGGTGATTTGGCCCCATGTTTATAAGAATAATAGTAATTGTTATTAATTAGAACCCTAGTGCAATACACTTATATGAATTGGGCAGTCGAATGTGATGGTTCAAGAAAAGCAAAGCCCCATTACTACTGTAATTTCTTAAAATTCTTTAAAAAAAAACTGAGCGTCGAAAAGGAAATTCCAAAAGAACCAACCAATGTATACCTATGCCTATGTAAAATACTTGCACATAAGCTCATTTGTTTAAAGATTTGAAGCCTCATATAAGTAAAACAAGCTAAATGAACAACATACTCGACCATAATCAAGTAATTGCAATTGATAAGCCAACTTTGTTGCACTCACATACACACACTCATATTATTTAAGTGTTTGAATTTTATTAAAACACAGACAGGCCCTGCAACCACTCCATATAAAGTACATACAATACAAATACATTTTGTGTATGTTAATAGCAAAAGTGAATTGAAGATATTAACATCACTTTTTCCGTTTCTAGGTTAAAATATCAAGAAACACAAGCAATAGTTAATAAGAGTATTTTACTTGAAGATTGTGTTCATCGTAGCCAGAAATACTTATGTATATGTTCATATGAGTGAATGTATGTATGTTTTCCTTTCTATCAAGTTAATTCAAATGTAATTCAATTAATTAGTTTTGTATGTAACTGGGTTTCTGTAATATCTTCTGTGTTTTTATTAAACTGGAACAGAGAAGGAGAGGCGTAAAGTTTCCAAGAACTCGATATATTATCTTAAAAAGGAAATGTAAATGTACAAGCTTATGAGTATGTAGATTATTTCCATACATATCTATATTTGTGGAAAGGATATCACGGACAAATGAACGCTCATAAAATAGAAGTATATATCTATGGCTTGTTGCTAAAAGGGCCAATGTCAAAAAACTTGTTTGAGAAAATGTGATTTAAAGTTTTTATTTTCCATATAAATTCATATTAACATCGTCCGGAAAACCCCCTTTTTATCAGTTCAGAGTCAGAGGTTCGAAAGGCTCAATTCCTAATTCCATATTTTAAAATCAAATTTATTTTAGTGTTTATATCATTCCCATAATACATTCACCTGAATCAAGTCATAAGCCTTAACTTTTAAGAATTAATTATTAGGGAATTTAAAATCAGTTAGATTTAATTTAAATTATTTCAATTCTTAATCTTATACAAAAATAATTAAAAATTTTATAAACAAATCATTTTGTAAAGGCATACAAAAATAAATGTATTCAAACGAACCCTACAGTTCAAAAATATATAATACCTATAAAAGAGCTGAATAAAATAAATCTCAACGAAACAAGTCCTTAACCATAAAATAAGTTTCAGGATTGCATTAGGGATTAAATATCATTTAATACCCATGAAAAAAAGTCCCCATTTTAGAGGATAAAGAAATGACTCTTTCTTAAGTTATTGGGTTAAAAAAGGGTTTTTAAGCTGAGATGATTTCCATCTCGATTTTAACAAAACCAAGTCCACTTTGTCTAAAAAACATGTATGAAAAGTCATATGATTAAAATGTGATTTACTCATTATCGACATACATACATATGTATATTTACATTTTCTAATTGTACTGAATTTTGTAATTTTATTCTAATTCCATCATAATTGTGTATGTATCTCAGCTATGTAATATATCTTCTTGCTAAGGGAGTAATGTTTTTTAGACCTGTAGGGCATATACAAATAACATTTTTGTGGAAAAATTCAAAAGTTTATTAAGTTGACTTAGGCGAAATTTAAAAAAAATAAAAAAATTCTTTGTTATTGGTCATAAGATCAGAAAAACTATTTAAAATAAAATATAGATACACATAAAACTAAAGATTTTTTGTACACATAATCTATAATCTCATTCAGATTCCAAAACATATAAAATCCATTATTTCGCAGCAACACAACAAAACCAGAGATAATATACTCTTACATATTAGCACATTTTACATGTATATGTATGTATTTACAAAAACTAATGTCACAAAAAACAAATTATTTTTATAAATTTTTTTAGAAAAAAATTTTAATTAAGCTGATTCCTTCACTGATTGAATTTCTGGTAAAGATTAGGTCATTATAAACGAAGGACCATTAATATTACTATATTCCTGCATATCTAAATATCTTTTAAAAGTTATAGTTTAACAAATAAATGCAAAATATACACAAGTTTGCGGTGAAATAGCCACATTAGGGTAGTTCCGTTTTTTTGAACGAACATTAAAGAATACATGCATACTTTTATTAAATGTGTATGCTTTCTGATAAAACATAAGAATATTTTAATAGGTTATGATAAATTTTGTTCTATTTTATATCTAGGGTTTTTACAAACAATGTATATCGCACTTGATCCAATAATACCCTATAAATTATAACTTCAATTTTCGTTTTTTGGTTTGATATACTTTTATTCAATGAGTGGTATAGTTTAAAAAACTTTTCCCTCGAAAAAGTCAGAATTTAAGTTTTTGATTTAAAATCAAGTATCTTTAGTTTATATCCACCCTAATGATTTGCACAAAATGAATTACCAAAAAATATTTTAATTCAATTTGGACTGGTTTCAATTAAGAATAAAAAATGTTAATTCAAATTGGAGTAGAGGAATGAAGAAACATTTTATTCATTCAAGTTGATTTTAAATTCCCATGTGAATCAATTCACTAAGAATTAAAAATCAACACATTTTTTTAAATTGTTTTATGGGAATTAAACTTAAGGTATTGTTAAATAATTTTTGAATTCCTAGGAATTAAGCTAATATTTAATTAAGCCTTTCGAAGCTCTGTTCAGAGTTTAGTTATGGATTGGCTGTTGGTGCCAAAAAAAAGTAAAGAATAGAATATAATGCAATAATTATCTCAAAACAGCAAAAAACTGACATTGGCCTTTTTAGCACTAAGCCACAGATATGTATGCATATCGTTACTTTAATATAGAAAAGCCCTAACTAATATTTTTTTTACATTACAGGAGAGGGGAATAAGACTAAATACAATCTTAAGTTTTAAAGATACAGAAATTTATTAAACGCGGTTTTTTTTTACTAAATTGTCTAAAGAATTTAATACTATTATATTTATTAAAAGATTTTTATAAAATTACTAGCTGATTTTACCCGGCGTTGCCCGGGTTGGCAGTTAAAGTTTTTAACATATTACTGTGTTTACACTTTCTTTAAAAATTAACAATTATGAAATCTTTTTATTCATTTTTTAAATTAAATCCTTTATTAATGTATTTGGTAAAAATGGTAAATTTTTCTTAATGTATAATCCTAACTTGGACTAAAGAAAACATTTAGAAAGAAAGCCGTTCTCAAAATATACAAAGAAAAGGGGAATTTTATCCCCATTTTTCAATTCCAAGGTCACCGTTGGTCCATTTTCAAAAAATTCAAAAAGCGAAAAACTATCTTATAGTATGAAAATAACCACATTTAAAACTTTAATTAATTAGGTTAAATCGTTTTCATCTTATTATCCATATTTGCCATTTTTAATATTTGACTTTATGGAAGGGGTCACGCCTACTTTAGATTAAAAAAATCCAAGCCTATTTTACCCACCGGTTACACACATACAATCAAAATTTTTGAAAAATCGGTCATCCATATTTGTCATTTTTAATATATGACTTATGGGCGTGATCCCTCCCACGCCCATTTGATATTTCCAAGAAAAAAAATATAGAATATTTTACCCACCGGTAACTCTATATATAGTGTAAAAATTAAAGAAAAATTGGTCGGTTCGGTCATCCATTTTTGTCATTTTTAATATTTTACTTATATTGGAGGGGTCACGCCCACTTGAAATTTAAAAAAAAACTTGCTTATTTTAACCACCGGTCACATCTTACCATACTGTCAAAATTTCAGAAAAATTGGTAAGCTCGGTCATCTATATTATATATATGAGTTATATGGGAGGGGTCACGCCCACTTGAGATTTCTGAAAAAACCCTTGCCTATTTTAACCAGCGGTCACGCCTTACTACACTGTCTAAATTTCAGAAAAATCGGTCGGTTTGACCATCCATATTTGTAATTTTTAAAATCTGACTTATATGGGAGGGGTCACGCCCACTTGAGATTTCATAAAAAAATCTGACCTATTTTACCCACCAGTCACACCTTAACATACTGTCTAAATTTCAGAAAAATCCTGCTTCATTATCTGCTATATTTGTCAATTTTAATATATGAGTTATATGGGAGGGGTCACGCCCACTTGAGATTTCTGAAAAAACCCTTGCCTATTTTAACCAGCGGTTACATCTTGCCATACTGTCAAAATTTCAGAAAAATCGGCTCTCTCGGTCATCTATATTTGTAATTTTTAATATATGAATTATATGGGAGGGGTCACGCCCACTTGAGATTTCAGAAAAAAATCTAGGCTATTTTAACTACCGGTCACACCATACTCCAGTGTCTAAATTTCAGAAAAATCTGTTGGTTTGATCATCCATATTTTTATGTTTTAAAATCTGACTTATATGGGAGGGGTCACGCCCACTTCAGATTTGAAAAAAATCTGGTCTATTTTATCCATCGGTCACACCTTAACATACTGTCAAAATTTCAGAAAAATCGGGCCTCTCGGTCGCCTATATTTGTCATTTTTAATATATGAGTTATATGGGAGGAGTCACGCCCACTTGAGATTAAAAAAAAAAATTAACCTATAGTCACCACCGGCCACACAATACTACAGTGTCAAAATTTCAGAAAAATCGGTCCGCTAGTTTCAGAGATCCTTCCCAACAAACAACATACAAACAGACAAACAGACGTGGACATATAGATAGAAGATAGAAGAAGAAGATAGAAGAAGAATATAGAAGATAGAAGATATAAGATAAAGCTTTGAAAAACGACTTAGGGCCTTTCTATATTTAAGTAACGATATGTAATTGTAGAACTTTAAATATATAGAAACATATGTTACTGTATACATTTTTGTACTTGTAAATATGTATTTTACATGTATTTATTTGTAGCCTAGATTTGTTTATCTATTTCTTACAGAATCTTAATATGTAAATATGTATCATGTGTAATGATTTGATTTTTGATACAGATAAATGTATATCGGTTCCCATTTACACACAAACACTTAATAGTTAGCCAATATTGGCCACATTAAACCTGCCCCTTAGTTGGAAATTCTAAATTAAAATATCGAAAGCTTTTTAGACGAGACTAAGATAAGTCTGGGCTTACCAAATTTAGACCAATTAGAAGCGTTACTTGGTGTCCAATAACCCCTACATCACTCGTTAAACCAAAGCTTATTTAAATTTAGATGCGTTATGATCAAAAATTACAACCATACAAAAAACTGTTTTACGAGTATGTCTAATGTATGTATATAAAAACTTTGTACATAATTCGGTTATGTAAATGAAATAATGTGTGTGAGTGGGGTTCTAAGTCTAATAAGGCTAACTAAGCACATTGCCCATATATTAACTACTTATAAATTACTAGCCTATGCTAATGTACATATATATATGTTGTAGATGCTCATGGATATGTTTTAATATGTCACAATAGACGAATATTTGTACTTACATGGCAACAAGTATTTCACTGTTACAGTCACTTTGTAATCGAATTATTGCCATTTTGATTTAAATATGAAATAATCTCTAGCTCCAATAGATGAAAATACCAAAATACTGTTTAAGAAAGCTTAGACATTAAGTTTTGAGGCAGTTTATGACAGATTTCAAGAGTTGCAAAGTAAATTGTTTAATGCCTTAAGAGCGTAGAATGTAATTTCAAGGAATTTGTAAGCTAGCACGCAAATGGGGCTATGAAATTTTACAACAATTTTTCAGAATATATTAAATAAAACTTCAGGCTTATGTTCAGGCGTAAGCTTTTTTATTATCACCTTATCACCAGAAGCCGAATCTTTTTTGTAATTTTCGTAAATATCACAATCATTAATGAAACTCGTGAAAATGAGTATTAAAAGCATTCAGTTGAAATTTGGTTGCTGCCGCTTTGTTAAAGAAAATACAAAATACACAAGAAACAAAATCTATAGCAATAAAATATACAGTTCGAGAGAACAAAAAAATGCAATCTCGAACATTGTTGCCACGAAACTATTATTTTTTTAAACATTGTTTGAAATAAATGTAAATATTTGTCGAAACAGAAATAAATTTTAATATTAAATAGAAAAAATTTTGACAAAAAAAATTTTCTTTAGAAAAATTTTTGATAAAAAAATTTTCTTTAGAAAAATTTTTGATAAAAAAATTTTCTATTGAAAAATTTTTGATAAAAAAATTTTCAATAGAAAATTTTTTTTATCATCTATAGAAAAATTTTTAATAAAAAAATTTCTTTAAGCTACGGTCACATTGATTAAACATTTAATCGAAATTATCAAATATTTGATCCTCGTAGTCTGACCACAAAATATTTTTGAGGTTCAAACAAGAAACATGTTGATTTGAACAAAACAAAATCATTTGCCAGCAAATAAAAATTTTCCTAATGTGACCACGCAAGAGCAAATATTTTATTAAATTTTGATCAAATAATTATTTAATCTTACAAAATTTTTGTAACATCAAACAGGGGCAAATAACAGCTGTGCATTTGTATTGTTTTCTATTCAAACAGAAACAACAACATCAAATTTGAGAAACAACAACATCAATTTTGAGAAACAACAACATCAAATTTGAGAAACAACAACTCAAATATGAGAAACAAATTGCCAGATACACAATTTTGTTTTGAAAAAATTTGATCAAATATTTTTTGGGAAAATATTTAATCTTCAGTGTGACCATAAATAAAACCTGTTTTTTTGTTTATACTTTGAACATATTTTTTCTGTATTTTATCAAATAAAAATCGTCAAATAAATGTGCAAGTGTGACCACAAATTTTTTATTATATTGTTTTGACAATATTTTACTCAAAATATTTGATTTAAATATTTAATGAGTCTGACCGTACCTTTAGAAAATTTTTCGATAAAAAAAATCCTATAGAAAAATTTTTGATAAAAAAATTTCCATAAAAAAATTTTTTATAGAAACATTTTTGATAAAAAAAATTTTCGATAAAAAATATTTGATAAAAAATTTTGTGTAGAAAAATTTTTGATAAAAAAATTTTCTATAGAAAAATTTTCGATAAAAAACAACAATAGAAAAATTTTTGATAAAAAAACTTTCTATAGAAAAATTTTTGATAAAAATATATTCTATCTATTTTTGATAAAAAAAAATTTTCGATAAAAAATGTTTGATAAAAAATTTTGTGTAGAAAAATTTTTGATAAAAAAATTTTCTATAGAAAAATTTTTGATAAAAAACAACAATAAAAAACAACAATAGAAAAATTTTTGATAAAAAAAACTTTCTATAGAAAAATTTTTGATAAAAATATATTCTATCGAAAAATTTTTGATAAAAAACAACAATAAAACAACCTACAAAAATTTTTCTATAGAAAAATTTTAGATAAAAAAATTTTGTATAGAAAAATTTTTGATAAAAATATATTCTATTGAAAATTTTTTTATAAAAAATTTTCTATAAAGAAATTTTTGATAAAAAAATTTTCTATAGAAAAATTTTACATAGAAAAATTTTTAATAAAAAGTTATCTATAGGTTATTTTTTTGATAAAAAAATTTTCTATACAAAATTTTTGATAAAAAACAACAATAAAAAGACACCCTACAAAAAATTTTCTATACAAAAATTTTTGATAAAAAATTTTCTATAAAATAATTTTTGATAAAAAAACTTTCTGTAAAAAATTTTAGATAACAATATTTTCTATACAAAAATTTTTGATAAACAAATTTTTTATAGAAAAATTTTTGATTTTCTTTAGAAAAATTTTTAAGAAAAAAATTTTCTATAGAAAATTTTTTAATAAAAAAATTTTCTATAGATAATTTTTTGATATAAAAATTTTCTGTACAAAAATTTTTTAATAAAAAAATTTTTGATAAAAAAATTTTCCATAGAAAAATTTTTGATAAAAAAATTTTACAGAAAAATTTTTAATAAAAAGTTTTCTATAGATTATTTTTTTGATAAAAAAATTTTCTCAAAAAATAACAAAATAGTCGGGATGTAAATATTATTCAAAAAGAAGTGTATTTGCATTTGATCCCAAACCTGTTACATTTATTTATTAATGTAACAGATCAATTTATTGATAAAAAGCCAAAAAATGTTTGCGGAGAAACCAAATTCCTCGACGTGTTTCGATGGTTGGTTAAGCCATCTCTTCAGGAGGATTATCCCCAATTTAGACAGATCGAAAACCTCGCATTATTACTAAATTTACAAACATAACTATTAAGAATTATGTTTATAAACCAAAAGTAAAAGCGTAGATTATCGCCTGAACAAAAACAAACATTTTTCAGTTTTCATCTACCTTCACTTCCCACATTCTTGCTGTAGCCGTCGGCTACTATATGCAGAATGCTGTGAAGAAGGGGGGGGTAAGATGTTTTAAAATAAACAAGTTTATTTTAAAAAATAAGCTGAATGCATGCAGTTTTATCAAAAAATAACAAAATAGTCGGGATGTAAATATTATTCAAAAAGAAGTGTATTTGCATTTGATCCCAAACCTGTTACATTTATTTATTAATGTAACAGATCAATTTATTGATAAAAAGCCAAAAAATGTTTGCGGAGAAACCAAATTCCTCGACGCGTTTCGATGGTTGGTTAAGCCATCTCTTCAGGAGGATTATCCCCAATTTAGACAGATCGAAAACCTCGCATTATTACTAAATTTACAAACATAACTATTAAGAATTATGTTTATAAACCAAAAGTAAAAGCGTAGATTATCGCCTGAACAAAAACAAACATTTTTCAGTTTTCATCTACCTTCACTTCCCACATTCTTGCTGTAGCCGTCGGCTACTATATGCAGAATGCTGTGAAGAAGGGGGGGGTAAGATGTTTTAAAATAAACAAGTTTATTTTAAAAAATAAGCTGAATGCATGCAGTTTTATCAAAAAATAACAAAATAGTCGGGATGTAAATATTATTCAAAAAGAAGTGTATTTGCATTTGATCCCAAACCTGTTACATTTATTTATTAATGTAACAGATCAATTTATTGATAAAAAGCCAAAAAATGTTTGCGGAGAAACCAAATTCCTCGACGCAAACATTTTTTGGCTTTTTATCAATAAATTGATCTGTTACATTAATAAATAAATGTAACAGGTTTGGGATCAAATGCAAATACACTTCTTTTTGAATAATATTTACATCCCGACTATTTTGTTATTTTTTGATAAAACTGCATGCATTCAGCTTATTTTTTAAAATAAACTTGTTTATTTTAAAACATCTTACCCCCCCCTTCTTCACAGCATTCTGCATATAGTAGCCGACGGCTACAGCAAGAATGTGGGAAGTGAAGGTAGATGAAAACTGAAAAATGTTTGTTTTTGTTCAGGCGATAATCTACGCTTTTACTTTTGGTTTATAAACATAATTCTTAATAGTTATGTTTGTAAATTTAGTAATAATGCGAGGTTTTCGATCTGTCTAAATTGGGGATAATCCTCCTGAAGAGATGGCTTAACCAACCATCGAAACGCGTCGAGGAATTTGGTTTCTCCGCAAACATTTTTTGGCTTTTTATCAATAAATTGATCTGTTACATTAATAAATAAATGTAACAGGTTTGGGATCAAATGCAAATACACTTCTTTTTGAATAATATTTACATCCCGACTATTTTGTTATTTTTTGATAAAACTGCATGCATTCAGCTTATTTTTTAAAATAAACTTGTTTATTTTAAAACATCTTACCCCCCCCTTCTTCACAGCATTCTGCATATAGTAGCCGACGGCTACAGCAAGAATGTGGGAAGTGAAGGTAGATGAAAACTGAAAAATGTTTGTTTTTGTTCAGGCGATAATCTACGCTTTTACTTTTGGTTTATAAACATAATTCTTAATAGTTATGTTTGTAAATTTAGTAATAATGCGAGGTTTTCGATCTGTCTAAATTGGGGATAATCCTCCTGAAGAGATGGCTTAACCAACCATCGAAACGCGTCGAGGAATTTGGTTTCTCCGCAAACATTTTTTGGCTTTTTATCAATAAATTGATCTGTTACATTAATAAATAAATGTAACAGGTTTGGGATCAAATGCAAATACACTTCTTTTTGAATAATATTTACATCCCGACTATTTTGTTATTTTTTGATAAAACTGCATGCATTCAGCTTATTTTTTAAAATAAACTTGTTTATTTTAAAACATCTTACCCCCCCCTTCTTCACAGCATTCTGCATATAGTAGCCGACGGCTACAGCAAGAATGTGGGAAGTGAAGGTAGATGAAAACTGAAAAATGTTTGTTTTTGTTCAGGCGATAATCTACGCTTTTACTTTTGGTTTATAAACATAATTCTTAATAGTTATGTTTGTAAATTTAGTAATAATGCGAGGTTTTCGATCTGTCTAAATTGGGGATAATCCTCCTGAAGAGATGGCTTAACCAACCATCGAAACGCGTCGAGGAATTTGGTTTCTCCGCAAACATTTTTTGGCTTTTTATCAATAAATTGATCTGTTACATTAATAAATAAATGTAACAGGTTTGGGATCAAATGCAAATACACTTCTTTTTGAATAATATTTACATCCCGACTATTTTGTTATTTTTTGATAAAACTGCATGCATTCAGCTTATTTTTTAAAATAAACTTGTTTATTTTAAAACATCTTACCCCCCCCTTCTTCACAGCATTCTGCATATAGTAGCCGACGGCTACAGCAAGAATGTGGGAAGTGAAGGTAGATGAAAACTGAAAAATGTTTGTTTTTGTTCAGGCGATAATCTACGCTTTTACTTTTGGTTTATAAACATAATTCTTAATAGTTATGTTTGTAAATTTAGTAATAATGCGAGGTTTTCGATCTGTCTAAATTGGGGATAATCCTCCTGAAGAGATGGCTTAACCAACCATCGAAACGCGTCGAGGAATTTGGTTTCTCCGCAAACATTTTTTGGCTTTTTATCAATAAATTGATCTGTTACATTAATAAATAAATGTAACAGGTTTGGGATCAAATGCAAATACACTTCTTTTTAAAAAAATTTTCTATACAAAAATTTTTGATAAAAAATTTTCTATAAAATAATTTTTGATAAAAAAGCTTTCTGTAAAAAAATTTTAGATAACAATATTTTCTACAGAAAAATTTTTAAATTCTTTTTTTGGTTTTTTTGATAAAAATTTTCTACAGAAAAATTTTTGATACAAATATTTTTTATAGAAAAATTTTTGATAAACAAATTTTGAAAAGAAAAATTTTCTATAGAAAAATTTTTGATAAAAAATTTTCTTAGAAAAATTTTTAAGAAAAAAATTTTCTATAGAAAATTTTTTAATAAAAAAATTTTCTATAGATAATTTTTTGATAAAAAAATTTTCTGTACAAAAATTTTTTATAAAGTAATTTTTGATAAAAAAAATTTTCTATAGAAAAATTGTTGATAAAAATATTTTCTATAGAAAAATTTTTTTATTAAAAATTTTTCTATAGAAAATTTTTGTATTAAAAATGTTTCTATACTAAAACTTTTTTTATTAAACATTTTTCTATACAAATTTTTTTTCTATAGAAAATTTTTTGATAAAAAAATTTTCTATAGATAATTTTTTGATAAAAAAATTTTCTATAGATAATTTTTTGATAAAAAAATTTTCTGTACAAAAATTTTTGATAAAAAAATTTTAATTAATTGAAAAATTAGGATTAATCAGGCTTGAGTTCATTTTTAATTTTCAAATTATTAATTTGAAAATTTGAAAGTAATAATGTGGAGAAAAACCGAAAAAATTATTTTTGAACGCGGCTAGTGGATTGCAATTTCTGTCCCGCCACAGTACATCATCAGCACTTAGCGCCCTCGACCACAGTCGAGTTATCAAATTGCAGAGATAATCATCAATTTAACTCATTGAGTTTGATCGAACATCACTACGTTTAATTGATTGTGTTTTCTCCTATTACTTGTTTTGCTGATTAATCCTAATTTTTCAATTAATTCAATTTAAAGTTAATAATTAATTCCCAAATAAAAAAATTTTCTATGGAAAAATTTTTGATAAAAATATTTTCTATAGAAAATTTTTTGATAAAAAAAATTTTCTATGGAAAAATTTTTGATAAAAAATTTTGTATAGAAAAATATTTAATAAAAAAGTTTTTGTATAGAAAAATTTTTAATAAAAAAATTTTCTATAGAAAAATTTTTGATAAAAAAATTTTCTATAGAAAAATTTTTGATAAAAAAATTTTCTATAGAAAAATTTTTGATAAAAAAATTTTCTATAGAAAAATTTTTGATAAAAAAATTTTTGATAAAAAAATTTTTTATAGAAAAATTTTTGATAAAAAAATTTTCTATTGAAAAATTTTTGATAAAAATTTTCTGTATAATCATTTTTGATTAAAAATTTCTATAGAAAAATTTTTTATAAAAAATTTTCTATAGAAACATTTTTGATTAAAAAATTTTCTATAGAAAAAATTTTGATAAAAAAATTTCTATAGAATTTTTTTTTATCATTTATAGAAAAATTGTGGATAAAAAGTTTTCTATAGAAAAATTTTTGGTATAAAAAAATTTTTGAAAATATTTTAAAAACATTTACTCCGTGTTTTATTCTTAAAAGTATAAAAAACAGCTACTCTGTCGACGATTCTTTAGTGCCGACCTCTGCTTATATTATTTGGATTTCAAAAAAATTGATTGATACAAAATACTTGTGTTAGCACATCTTATGGTTAATTTTTTCTTAATGCATTAATGTATTTTTCAAAAAAATCGATGAAAAATTTAAAATTTTTTTAGTCTTTATGGCGTTTCTACTGTAAAGTATTTTGAAAATAATATGTTTGTCTTAAGTTAACCAGAAGAGGAACCTAGTGCCAGCATTTCTAAAATGTTTTCTTTTTCGAACCAAACGTCATATTATGAATGACCTTAAAGTGCTTATTAGCATTATTCAAAAAATTAAAAAAAATATGATATAATCTTGTGCTATAAGTGTTTGTCAAATTAATTTCTCAAATATCTTTGACCAGTTTTAGAAAATCTTCAATTTTTGTTAGAAACGTATCATCAACCTTTGACATTTAAGAATTTTAATTAGTTTACATACATATATCTAGGATTTCCAGAACAAAGTCATAACTCAAAAAAAAAGTTCAGCTTTTGCAAATAAGGTTAGTCACTTTATCTTAAAGTGAAGACCGGCCTGAAGACCTTAGTTATCTGAATATATGATTTTTGAAATGTTTTTTGTTTATTCTTAAATTTTTCCAACTTACCACTCCATTGCAGCAAAATCTATATATAAATTTCTGCTTGAAAATTTCTATGAATAGAGCTCTTTATACCTCACTTCAATATTGTAATTGAGATTAGCTATTTGGGGATAATTGAGATCAGATCATTTAATTAACTTTCGAAATAACAAGGTTTTGTTGATTAAAAGAAGAAGTTTTCTTATGCCATTTTCTAATTATCTTTTGTCTTCGCATACAATAGTTTTGGTTACTACTAACATGAGCATGAAAATAAATTTTGTCACACAAAATTTCCATGTCGACCATATTTATATACTTGAGCATGTTTAAGTACTTTTATATGTGTATACGTATCTTCAAATGTGCATGTGGTAAACTGTTTATTGTAAAGAACAAGTTACCGTATATTCTAGAGAAGGATGTAATTAAGAGCTCTATAAACTGTTTAAAGGACAATTTTCGAGACAATGAGCGACTTAAATGTTAGTTTGTTTAATTAAAGAAGATATCTTTTGAAATATAACGTGCCAAAAACAGCAATACTGTTTTTGGAAGTTCAGCTGTTTTCATGTAACATGTTACTGTCAAACATGTTTGATAGTAATTTTGGTCAACAGTCAACATTTCGCTCAAATTTAACTTATTTTTCAAAAAATATGGGATATCAAATATTATATTAAAAAGGTTTATGATGGTTGGTTAGGCCATTATCATCAGAAGGAGTATCCCTTATTTCAGACAAATCGAAACCACGATTTGAATTTAATTTGAGAGAAACCTTAAAAATTTCAAGTTTTAAGTCTCACTTTTCGGAATTGAGATTTTGGCCACAATTTTCAGTATATTGAAATTTAGAAGAAATATTGCATATTAAATCACTGCACTCAATTTTGTTGAAATCGTTTTAAATATGACTATAATCACATACAGGACCTTCTTAAAATGCGTCGAAATTCATAAAAAATCACCTAAATCTGAAGATAATAAAAAATTTTGGTTTCTTTGTGGCACATATCACTTTTGTATAAACTTTAATCAAATCGCGAAATTTCGAAAATATCGGTCTACATTTGACCCTAGCTCCCATATAAGATCAAATGACAAAAATAGGTTAAATGCAAAATTGGTTATTTTCACTCAATTTAGAATTAATTCAATTGGAATTCGTAATTTTAAGATTATTTGATTTTACATGAATTTTAAAAAAATTAAAATTTTTATAAAAAAATACTTTGAGGTGCAAACTACTAAGAATCTGCTAAATATAAAAAAATATTTTAAAGGTTCTTAAAGATCATTTTATTAGCTATTATGTTGCGTGTAATAAAACTATTGCATCAGCCTTTTTGAAAATAGCAAATTACAAAAATTTAAACTTCGACTGCAAAGTATTACATATCAAATTCTGCCTGGGTTCGAGTACCAGATACGGCAACATAAATATGTAATAAAATTATTAATGTAATAAAATTATTAATTAATATAGCATCCTCCATCATAGGTAAGGCATATATCATTAACACGCTGTCGATGTAAAGAAATAGAACTGACTGTAGAATAAAAAACTTAAGTAATGCTGCATGCTTAGAAAAGATGGCGCAACAAACATGTTTTAAAAATTACAGTGTTGAATAATATAAACTCTAAAAATATATACCTACATATTGTAAAATTATTTTTATACATTTGATAAATTATAGTTTTATCAAAGTATGGAAATTTTTTTTCAAGATTTTAAAATTGATGGAAATTTTTTTTAATAAACATTTTTAATCAAAAATAAAAAAAAATCTTTTCTAAATATTGTTTAAAATTAAACACACAAAAATCAAAAAATAAACAAAAATCAAATAAAGATATGGACAAATCCTGCGTGACGAACGATACATTTGTACGGATTTTGTTGTACTTAAATGTATCCCATTGCCATTTTACAATAGATATCTTTGCACAGATTTCAGAGAATATTAGGCCATCGATTATGCTATAGAAAGGCATTTGTTAATTTACGTACTTATTTTGGAGAAAAAAGATATTCGCTTTAAAATTGTTGTGACGGACGCTACAAAAAATGGTAGTGACATTTTTTTCAACATGTGTCTCTGTAATTATCATCAAATCCGTCATAGTAATGAAAAAATTGTAAATACATTAATGATAGAAGAAAATCGGAGGATTACAAAACAGCTTTTATAAAATATTTTAATTTTTCCAGTTTCACCAAAAATCCGTACATGAACTGTTGCGGACGCTGTGTGACGGACTATACAGTTTTTACTTAAATGTTTTTTATTAGAAAAAAATTTATATTTCATATTTTTTTTAATGATTTGTTAATCAGTAAAAATAATGGTTTTATTTATTTCCGAATTTAATTTCCTTCCTTTTCATGTTCGCGGTTAAAATGCGATTTTTGGACACAATTTAATATTTCACAAAACGGCTTCTTCTTCTGTTATCCTTGACTCCCAGTGGAGCATAGGGCCTCAAAAATTCACAAAGCTGCTACATACATATATTTATTTAAAGTTTTTCATTTTTTACATCTTTTTTTGTCGAAAGAATGCTGTTAGAGTGTCCCAAAAATTAAAATAAATTTTTGTCTGTGGACATAGACAGTATTATTGCTTTATGAATAATATAGATATGTGTTCGTAAATATTGTATTTAATAAATATCATTCTGTAAACAATATATACTGTGACGGACGCTACACACTTTCCTATACATATTATTCTGTAAAATGCTATATTAACATCTATATATTTTTAGCCTAATGTAAAGCATACTTTAAGTTTTCTTTACGAACCTAGTTCAATTGGGGAAAAAAGAAAAATTTCACTAGTCAAATTAAAAAAAACCTTTATTTCTGTGACGGACGCTATACAACGTGAGCACTTTTTTACTTGACGTTATTTATATCACTCCAATTACTTCTGATGGGGTCTTTTACATCTAATTGTATAAAATTGAGCAGACTTTGAGCCAATACTGAAACTTAATACCTAAATGGATGTTTTTGTGGTTTTTATGAACTTTTAAAAAATATATTATTTTAAAAAATGTATAAAAATTCGAGATGGGTGCAAATAAAGACTTGCCATCCACGATGAGAGCACTCAAAAATTGTATCCATTATATATTCTAAAGGAACAATATTTGGTAAATTTTTTCATAAACACAAATACGTGATGTTGACCTTGGTTTAATGTTTTTCGGATTTGCCCATATTGTATTTTATTAATTTGATAAAATTTCTACAATTGGCGGTAATGTTGTATGTAACTATCTTACTTGAGGGAAACAGTAATAAAGAATCCAGATAATGATTTTACTACGATTAGTTAAAACGAATAAGCTTTTTTTAAGCTCACATGAAAACATCAACTTTTAGTGGTGATAAATTATTCGAAGACTCCTCTCCTGCAAATAGAATTTAAGTGAATTGTTTACTTGTTGTCATAAAATATCTCAAAAATTACGAAAACTTTTTCTACACTTTAGAAAAAGTAAGAAAAACTTTTCATTTTAAAGTTTTGTTGCTTTTTAATTTCATTGTTGTTTTTATTGTTTTGCACTTTTCTTTGTTTAAGTGAATAGTCGGAAAATAATATATAAAAGAAAAATTTAAAAGAAAACTTATATTTGTCTTTTTATTAAATGAGATTGAAATCATGCTCCTGAACGTATTTAAACTTAAACAGGTTAAATTGTATGAAGTTTCTAAGATTTTGCTGCATATCATCGTTCTTAATAACCGCTTAAATATTGAAAAGTGTTGGAAAATGGGGGGATAATTGTCTTTTATATTTATTTAGCATTAAATAGAGGGATGCAGTAGAGAAAAATAAGCAACAAATAGGTTTAGTGTAGCTGGAAGCTTTTGTTTTGTTATAGACCCCTCTCTGCTATAGTGAAGCTTTTTTTCAGCTTTTAAATCATAGTTTATTGTTTAGAGTTTTCTTCAGTAGATTTTTTTATTGTATTTTTTAAGACTTCGCTGAAAACATCTTTGATACTTTGTTATTACAACTTGAAAGTTTTGACACCTATTCCTTATTTTTTTGTTTGTTTTTTTCTCTTGTTTCATTTATACTTGCCCATATACAATTTTTCTGTTTTAGCCAAAGTTAAAGTTGAAAATGTTGTTTATCCCGGCTTAAGTGTCCCAAAATGAATGGAAGGAATCAACATTAGGGTAAATTCATTCAAAAAAGACTAGAGTTTAGTTGGTTATATACATGCAAATTTCATATAATTTTTTGAGAATCAATAAAAATTTGACATCAAAAAATTACTTTAAAAATTAAGATATTTGCAAAGTATTTGTAAGAGTATGGCACAAATCATTGCTTTCGAAGCTTTCATCCCGTATATTAGATGTTCTGATGTCGTCCAGATGTCAGTTTTGTTGCCAATACTGTTTTCATGAATGATTTATTGGAAATTAGTTCTAAACAGAGTATAAAACAAACAAAACCTTTCGCAAACATTTGCAGAATGTAGTAACAGATTCAGCTTTGCTTCAATCGTTTTGTTAAACGAAGTAAACAAAACAAATTCATTTGAAAAGTAAAAATTTTTGCTCATCTTCTTTGCTTTAGTTTACCATATCAATTGTAGGTATGTTTGAGTTCAAAATAGCCTCAGAATAGTTCGGCTTGACTTGAGCTAAGAAAGGCAGACCATACTGCCAGGAGCCGAAGACATTTTTATTTCACGTTAATAATACGATCATTAATGTGAACCGATTGTCTCGAAATTTGATTACAGTTTATACAAAAATTATGTATGCAAAAAATAAGAATAAATTTATCATTATCTTCATATCTACGAGCGTTTTAGTAATTTTTGTCTCATTTGGTGAGTTTTGCCAGAAGAGTTTTTATAAAAGCCATAATCAAATATTGACCGATTTCAACGAAACTTGGTACAATAATGGCCAAAATATCAATTCTAAGAAGTGAGATCTATGAGAGGTATCATAAATAATGAACCGATATGATAGTAGGACCATACTAACAAAATATAGTTTATGCCAAATTTTATCATATTATCTTTAATAACGTCTTTAATAAGTCTATTGGTTTACTTAAAGGTGGGTCTAGAATAGGCGTAGGCAGCAGCCTATACCACCAGAAGCCGAAGACTTTTTATAACTTTTGTTAATATCACGATCATTAATGAAACTCGTAAAAATGAGTATGAAAAGCATTCAGTTGGGATTTGGATGTTAGCAAAATTGGTTAGTGTCGTTTTGTTAAAGAAAATACAAAAAAGATATATGGTTCGAGAGGACAAAGAAATATAGTCTTAAACATTATTGACACGAAATTAATTCTAATTTTTATATTTTTTAGAAATGTACGATGACAAAGATATTTTTCTTTGGAAAATTTTTCGATCAAAATTATATTTTTTAGAAAATTTTTTGATAAAAATATTTTTCTATCGAAATTTGTTCTCAAAAAAAAAAAAATTCAATACAAAAATTTTCGATAAAAATTTTTTCTATAGAAAAATTAAAGCTTTCAATAAAAAACTAAAATACAGAAGAATTTTTAATACAAAAATTTCAGAAAAACATGTCTAAGAAATATTTTTTAATTAAAAAAATTTCTGTAGAAAAATTTATGATTGAAAAAACTTTTATATTTTTTTTTAGAAATAGGAAAATAGGAAATTTCTTAAAACATTTTAATTTTTTGTTGAAAATTTTTAAAAAGTTTAATTTTTATTTGAAATTTTTCTAAAATTTTCTATTTTGTAGGAACTTAAAAAAAAATTCTATCTTTATAGGAAATTTTTTTTAAGTTTATATTTTTAAAGGAAAGTTTTTAAAACTTTTCTATTTTTATAGGAAATTTTTCAAAAATTTTATATTTTTATAGGAAATTTTTCAAAAATTTTATATTTTTATAGGAAATTTTTCAAAAATTTTCTATTTTTATAGGAAATTTTTCAAAAATTTTCTATTTTTATAGGAAATTTTTCAAAAATTTTCAATTTTTATAGGAAATTTTTCAAAAATTTTCTATTTTTATAGGAAATTTTTCAAAAATTTTCTATTTTTATAGAAAATTTTTCAAAATTTTCTATTTTTATAGGAAATTTTTCAAAAATTTTTTTTATAGAAAATTTTTCAAAAATTTTCTATTTTTATAGGAAATTTTACGAAAATTTTCAATTTTTTTTAGGAAATTTTTCAAAAATTTTCTATTTTTATAGAAAAATTTTCAAAAATTTTCTATTTTTATAGGAAATTTTTCAAAAATTTTCTATTTTTATTTTAAATTTTTCAAAATTTTCTATTTTTATTTGAAATTTTTCAAAAATTTTCTATTTTTATATTAAATTTTTCAAAAATTTTCTAGTTTTATAGGAAATTTTTCAAAAATTTTCTAGTTTTATAGGAAATTTTTCAAAAATTTTCTATTTTTTTTGGAAAATTTTTCAAAAATGTTATATTTTGTTAATAAATTTTTTAAAAATTTTCTGGTTTTATAAGAAAATGTTTCAAAAATTTTCTTTTTTATAGAAAACTTTTCAAAAATTTTCTAATTTTATAGGAAATTTTTCAAAAATTTTCTTTTTTTTTTGGAAATTTTTCAAAAATTTTGTAGTTTCATTAGAAATTTTTCAAAATTTTTGAAAAATTTTCTAATTTTTTTTTCTGATTTTGTAAATTTTATTTTCCTTTTACGGGAAATTTATTAAAATTTTTCTTTTTTTATACGAATTTTTTCGAAAATTTTATATTTTTATAGGAATTTTTGTAAAAATTGTTCAAAAATTTTCTATTTTTTTGGGAAGTTTTTGAAAAATTTCTGTTTTAAAGGAAATTTTTCAAAAATTTTTTATTTTTATAGAAAATTTTTCAAAAATTTTCCAATTTTATAGGAATTTTTTTATTTTTGTAGGAAATTTTTTAAAAATTATCTATATTTATAGGAAATAAAAAATAAATAAAAAATTAAAAATTTTCTTTTTTAATTAGAATTTTTTTTTTTAAATTGTCTATTTTCATAGGAAAATTTTTAAAAATTAATAATTTAATAAAATTTTCTGTAGAAAAATTTTTAAAAAATTTATAGAAACATTTAAAAAAATTTTTTTTAGAAAAATTTTTGAAAAATTAAAAAAATTTTGATAAAAATATTTAAAAAAAAATGAAGAAGTGAACTATTTCGTTTTAAAACATCAGAAGAAAATTTATAATCAAATTTCTTATAGAAAAAGGTTTGATAAAAAAAATTTTGATAAAACATTTAAAAAAAGAAAAATTTTTGAAAAACAATTAAAAATTAATAATTTAAAAAAATTTCTTGTAGAAAAATGTTTATTCAAAAAAATTCTATAGAAAAATTTTTGATAAAAAAAATTCTTTAGAAAAACTTTTGAAAAAAAATTGTCTATAGAAAAATTTTTGAAAAAAAATTTGATAAAATAAATATTTTTAAAAAATAGATTAGTAAGCCATTTCTCTTTAAAACATCAGAACTACACATAGAAAAAAAACCTATGTTATTTAAAAGTATAAAAAACAGGAACTCTGCCTACGAATTTTTTTTCTTCTTTTTGTGCCAACCTCTGGTCTAAGACCAATTTTTCTATGAGTCACATACATCAGTACAAACTTATAATACCCTTTCCACCTAAGGTGGTGAAGGGTATAAATATAGTGCTGATTACTTGGAAGGCAACAATTTTGCACTCTTAAAATAGGAAGCTTGAATTTTGTTGTAGACCAAAAGTTTGTTAGAAAAACCTTCTTAGATTTTAGACTACGATTTTGACAACGATCCAACGATCATTACTTGGTCTTCTCCATTTTCACATGGATTCAGTCTTTACATTAGTTGTTCGTGCTATTGTTGTTCATCATCCTCTTCTCATTGGAGCAATACAATAAGCGTTTGTTGTCATTATTTCTGTATTTATTATATTTAGTTGAATGTTTTTGCTGTTGTTTGTATTTTTTTTTCTTTATTTTTTCTAGTTGCCAACATTGTTTATAGTTTTTAAAGGAATAAAAATCTAAAAAGTTTTATTAAAGCGCATTTGGTGTTATCGCCTTTTAAACGCTTCAATTGTTCGCGACAGCGCTCCTGTAAACTTGGCGTACGCGAAGACAGATACTCATACTCAAGATGAAGAAGAGGAAGGAATGAAAACATTGTTTTAGATGTTTTTCTCTTTACATTTCTTCTATTTGGAAGTGGATTGAAAGTATTACTGGCAGTGGTAGTGGTGACGGGAAGTTTTTCAAAGAAGTTGTCGCTTACTCTTACTTAGAGTTGTTGTTATTGTCTGGTTTCTTTTAGCGAATTTTATCAATTGCGAAAAGAATTTACTTCTTTGTATTGGAGAGGAGATAAAGTAATTTCTTGTTGACCATGTGTTGCTAAGAGTTTTATTTTAAGACCAGGTGGCAAAATGGCCCCATTCAATATCGATCGAAATGTGTAAAAAGTGAAGTTTTAAAAAAATTCCTATAAAAAGTATACTTTTAAAAAATTCCCTATGAAAAATGAATTTTTGAAAAATTCCCTATAAAAGTGAAATTTTGAAAAAGAATTCCCATCAAAAGAGAATTTTAAAAAATTTGTCACTAAAAGTAAATTTTTAAAAAAATTCCTTAAAAAATTATATAAAAAATTTTTCATTAGAATCTAATCTAAAATTTTAGATATTAAAATTTTGTGTTAAAATTGTTTCACCACCATAGGTGGAAAGGATATATTGGGTTTGTTTTGATGTTTCTAACGCAAAGAAATATTAGTCTGAGACCCACTTTTTTATTATACCGATAGACTTAGAATGGGCTGGCTGGCCGGATCTCCATGTAAGCTTGTTATCAAAGTACAGGTCGTTACATCAATGATAATTTGATGAAATTTGGCACAGACTTATATTGTGGGACGAGCCATATACTTTTTCGGCAAAATCGGATTACTATTTAGGTATCTCCCATATAGTTTTTGGCCCTTTAATTGTTTATAATTGTATATTGCATAAATATTTTATGTATAATTGTATATTGCATAAATACTGCCTATGGTAACCCAAATCAGTGTACCTAATTTGGTATGAATCTGCTCATATTTGACCAAAAACGCTTATAAATCTAAAGCTAATTAAAATTGATTACTAAGACTTTGCACATTTACCATAGTCCAGATATTTCAGAAACATTTGTGTAACATACTTTTAGGATAATCTAAATAATATATAACATTTATGGTTCACTATTATGTAGCATATTTGTTCCATTCTGGTAATAGGTATACATTTTTTTTACTTTTTGCAAAATAAATTATTTTGAAAATCCCTAAGGTATGTTACACATTATTTGCTTTATGGTCTGAGTTCTCGATCGGTATCAAATGCGGCGATTGGGTCCCAGTAATGATAAAACGCCATTAAGGAATACCACTTTTTACCCAACTTTTTATAATGGCAATTCTATTTTGTTTTCCGCTGTTACAAAGGTATCAACTTTGTTATCCTTTTAGTCTGTAATATTCTATTCATATTATAACGCTCACTCGCTACTACCTCTACCTTGTTCATGTCTCATTCTTGTTGCAATTTTAGTTATTGTTATTATCGTTGTTTTAGTTGTAGTTGCTGATGCTATATATGTTATTGTTGTTGATTTCATTGTTGTTTTTATTTTTCTTGCTTTCTTGTGTAAATGACATTTATGCTCGCTTTGAAAATTCACTTAAGTGGATTTATGAAGATTGCACTTTTGTAATTGAATTTAAAGAAACTTTAAGAAAAAGCTGGAAAGAGTGAATGAAAATAACAAAAAAAAAAATAAAAACAAAACAAGGAAACACTAAGGATAAATGGACATAAAATATTATACTTGCTGATGATGTTGTTGTTTTGCTTGCTTTCATTCTAGATGATGATACAAACTTATGGCAAAATTTTGAAATGAAAATAAAGCAAAAAAAAAAAAAAAAACAAAAATCTAAATTTAAGATACAAGAATACAAAAGTACGACCAGAATATCTAGTATCTGCAAAGTACAAAGTTTTCAAAAATGTTTTTATATTTTTGCTAGATTTTTGTTTTGCAAAAAAAGGTAAAGTAGTTTTCGATGTAAACAAATGAATAAAAGAAAGAAAGTTTTATTTGCAAGTTTCTTAAAATTTAATTATATTTATGATATCTACTATTTTCTAAAATAGCTCAAATGAATCTAGCTATGTTCGGGTATATCTTTTGTATTGTAATAATAAGAGTGACAATGATGGTAATCATCTTAACGTCAGATATCATTAACATTTTAACCTGAAACCTAGTGAAATCTGTGAACAAAAAACATAAACAAAACTACATATTATTACGCAAAAGAAGGTTTTATACCCTACACCACGCACTGTAGTATTTCTCAATACATCAAAGTACAAAAAATGTAAGAAGTTATCTCACAACTATGAAATTTTGCAACCTCTCTTGGACCCCCATTTTCCAGCTATTTTTCTTCTTAATGTTCAATCCGCAATTTGATGAAATTCTGCACACTCCTATTAGTCGATCTAAAAAAGAGCTCTACTAATTTTGGTTGAAATCCGTCGACTCCTAGGGGTACCTGCCTCGGCTTTATACTTAAATTCAATTTGATTTAAAAGTAACGCCTAAACGACTGCAACACTTTTTGCTTAAATTATGCATAACAATTCAAATGACTTTTTTCAGAAAATTTTGAACTTTGTTTTTCGATCGATAAATGATTTTTTTTCACTCAATCTAAAGAAAAGACTTTCGCCATGCACGTGGTTATGATGACCGAGCAAAACCAAGCCAACTTAGTTTTTGTACAAAGAAAAACATAAACACTAAATTTTGTAGAGCTTGTTTGATTTCCTGATAAATTCTAAACTATATACGAGATTAAGTTATTTTCTTCTGCAGACTAAAACCAAGGTTCTGTGTCTTAATTAAATCGACATCTAGATTAAAGCCGTGAAACTATATTCGGGACATGAGCTACTGAGTTTGATGAAAAATTTCATCATTTTTAATTTTAAGAACATTTCAATACCTTTTTTATAACAAATAATATAACTTTTTCTTGAAAACAATTATTGACCCTTAATATCTAGACTCTTCTCCATAGAACTGCATCATTAGATTTTACAAAAGCGGTGGCCAGAAATACCATAGTGCGGTGTTGCAAGAAAACTAATCACAGAATTATGTATGCCTAACATCTCGCAATAGAGTTTGATATAAAAGGATGGTTGAGGCCCTATGATAACAATGATAACCAGAAGTAGGCAGCCCATACTACCAGTAGCCGATGAATTTTTTTAATTTTCGTAAATACCACGATCATTAATAAAACTCGTAAAAATAAGTATTAAAATCATTTGGTTGGAATTTGGATGTTAACAGAGTAGGTTGATGCCGCTTTGTTAAAGAAAAGACAAAAACAACATAGGCAAGAAACAAATCCAATTTATAGCAACAAAATACATGGTTGGAGAGAACAAAGAAACATAATCTCGAGCATTGTTGCCACGACACTATTATTTTTGTTAACATTGGGAATAATTTTGTAAATATGGGGAATATTACATAAAACAATTTTAATTTTAAACAATTTTAGACTTTTTATTTTTTTTTTAAGATATTTTCGATCCAAAAAATTTTTTATAGAAAAATTTTTAATAAAATTATTTTTCTTTGAAAAATTGTTCGATCAAAATTATATTTCAGAGAAAATTTTTCTACAAAAAAATTTTTGATAAAAATATTTTTATAATAAATAATAATAAATCTTCTATAGAAATATTTTTGATGAAAAAATTTTCTATAGAAAAATGTTTGATGAAAAACTTTTCTATAGGAAAATATTTGATAAAAAAATTTTGTATAGAAAAAAAAAATTTCCATACAAAAATTTTTGACAAACAAATTTTCTATAGAAAAATTTTTTATCAAAAATGTTTCTATGGAAACATTTTTGTTAATAATGATGCGAGGTTTTCGATCTGTCTAAATTGGGGATAATCCTCCTGAAGAGATAGCTTAACCAACCATCGAAACGCGTCGAGGAATTTGGTTTCTCCGCAATCATTTTTTGGCTTTTTATCAATAAATTGGTCTGTTACATTAATAAATAAATGTAACAGATTTGGGATCAAATGTGAATAATCATTCTTTTTTAAAAAAATTTTCTATAGAAAAAATTTGATAAAAATTTTGCTATAGAAAAATTTTTGATAAAAAAAATTTCTATAGAAAAATTTTTGATAAAAAAATTTTTGATAAAAAAATTTTCTATAGAAAAATTTTTGATAAAAAAATTTTCTATAGAAAAATTTTTGATAAAAAAATTTTCTATAGAAAAATTTTTGATAAAAAAATTTTCTATAGAAAAATTTTTGATAAAAAAATTTTCTATAGAAAAATTTTTGATAAAAAAATTTTTGATAAAAAAATTTTTGGTAAAAAAATTTTCTATAGAAAAATTTTTGATAAAAAAAAATTTCTAAAAAAGATTTTCTTTAAAAAAATGTTTGATAAAAAATTTTCTATAGAAAAATTTTTGATAAAAAATTTTCTATAGAAAAATTTTTGATAAAAAACTTTCCTTAGAAAAATTTTTGAAAAAAAAAATTTCTATAGAAAAATTTTTGATAAAAAATTTTCTTTAGAAAAATTTTTGATAAAAAATTTTCTATAGAAACATTTTTGATAAAAAATTTTCTATAGAAAAATTTTTCATAAAAATATATTAAAAAAATTGAGTAGACAACTTTTTCTGTTTAAAACGTTAGAACGACACATCGAAAAAAAATTATATTTAGTCAAAAGTATAAAAAAACGGCAACTCTGCCGACTATTTATACCCTTCATCACCATAGGTGAAAAGGGTATTATAAGTTTGTGCTGATGTATGTAACTTATGGAAATATTTGCCTTAGACCCACCTCTTAGTATACCAATAGGCTTAGAATCACTTTCTGACTTGATTAAGCGATGTCTGTATGTCTGTCTGGACCCTCATATAAACATAATTTAATGGCTTTGAAATTCGTCAATATCGGTCCATTATTTATGGTACCTTCCATAGGTCCCACTTCCCGAAATTGGCCTCAAATATCAATATTTTTCATGAAATTTAAATCAAATACTGCTTATGTAAACTTAAATCACTGTACCAAATTTCTTTAAAATTGGTCCACATTTTACCATAGCTCCCATACAAACATTTCTTTAAAAATGAGGCAAAAATTACTAAAACGTTCGTAAATCTAAAAATAATGAGAATTTTAATTTTATTTTTTGCATACATAATTTTTGTAATAACCGCAATCAATTTGCCAAATTTCGAGATAATCGGTCCACATTTCACCCTAGCTCTCATATAAGTCCAAATGACGAAAACAGCTTGAATATATAAGTTTTGAGAAAATTTTTGTATGTTGGCAAAATTTAGCAAATATTTGTCTTTATACAGGAAAATTAACACCTTTGACCTTAGTGGTGAAAGGTATCGTATGGTCGGGCTTGACCGACTATAACACTTTCTTACTTGTTTTTTGTTCTGTCTCTTTGCGCCGACAGAAAATTATACTAAGATACCCGTTTTTAAAAATCTTTAACCGTTTTGCGTTGAGAAATTTTCAAATGTTGATCGAAACAAATTTCGTTTCTTAAATACTTTTGTTAAACAATAATTTTAAAATTCGTACAGAAAATTTGACTTTTCGTTCAATTTGAATAAGGTAACTTTAAAACCATGATTCCAAATATGAAATAACATTTAAATAAACAACAAAAATTTCCCATCCAGCCTAGATAATGAAAATAGATCTGATGCCAAAAATTACCAACATTTTATGTAGATTTTAAGTTTTAACAATAACTAATTAGTAAAAGTATTTTGGCATCAAAACCAGCAAAATAGTCATTATGGAAACATCCGAACACATCTGGACTATGATAGCGACAATAAAAAGCTCAAACTAAAACACAAGATTACCTGAACATAAATTTCATTAAACTGTAATGGAAAAAAAAAGAATATTATAATTTCCATAAAGCGACCCAACAAAATAGTGCCAAAATGGAAGAAAAAAAAAAGACACAATTGATAGGAATTTCAAAATTTAACTTGTTAAGCAGATCTAAAATAGAACAGATACTAAATGAGTCTCTGATGAATTTAGTTAAACATTTTGCTGGCGCAGCAAAGCTTCCAACTCATCGTAAATGTTAAGACTAATTAAGGATGAATAAGCGAACGAACGAACAAACGAACGGATGAATGAATGTTATATCTGGAAATAACTGCAATAGGAAGTTCCTCTATTGCATTGTTTGAATAATTGGTTGTGTCATCAGGTGAGAATAATGGCAGATGAACATCGAAATACATAAGAATACGAATACGTTTCCAAAACTCACAGACTCACAGGGAAAATTTAAGAACAAAAAAAGACAACTTGCAGCAGCTAAATGAACATGTGTACTCGAAATGAGGACGACAACGGTGACAATAATGGTTCTTCAACAATTTAGAGTAAATACTTGAAAAATGTAATCAGCTTAAAGAAAATGAGATTAAGTGGTAAAGAAATTAGTTAAATGTTGACTGGAATTCTTGTTATGTTGTAATTAAATATTTATGTATCTGTGTTTAAAACTATTTGGGATTTAATTAAATTCTCTCCTCCAGTCACTTGTAGTGTGAAATTAAATGAAGCTGAAAGCGTTCGCTCATTAGTATGCGTTCATTAAATACATTCTCAGTCTCAGTTGCAATGAAAAGTTATTAATTTCTGTGGCATATTTTTAGGCTTAATATCAATAATTTATTCACACAACTGGATTAAATGGTGATTTTGTGCGCTTTGTTTTTATCGGAGACTCATTTAATTTTAGTTTAAAATATTATTTCGTTTCACGCTAGATGGCGATGCGTTCAGACAGTGAAGGCTTGAATAATTGGTATTGCTATTGTAGATTCCACTTTATGTTTACTAAACGAACACATGTTAAACATTGTTTAGTCCAATATAATTTGTGATGTTTAAGATTTTGAATATAAGATATTGACCCATTTGCCATTTAAGTTAAGTAATATATAGTATTTGACGTTTAAAGACTCTGGGTGGTAAAAGTTATTTAAAAGTTTTTATAGAAACATTTTTGTACTGAAATTTTTACAGAAACATATTATAAAGAAATTTTTATAGTAAAATTTTTATACAAACATTTTTACAGTGTAATTTAAAAAAAAAATTGTTAGTTAAATTTTTATAGAAAAATTTTTATAGTGATGAAATATTTATTGAAAAGGTTTTAAAGTGAAATTTTCATGGAAAAATTTTAAAAGTTAAATTTTAATAGAAAAATTTTGTAGTGAAATTTTTGTAGAAAAATTTTTATAGTGAAATTTTTATAAAAAAAATTTTATAGTAAAATTTGTATAGAAATATTTTTATATGAAATTAATAGTGAAATTTTTATAGAAAATTTTTTATAATGAAATTTTTATATAAAAATTTTTATAGTGAAATTTTTATATAAAAATTTTTATGAAGAAATTTTTATAGTGAAATTTTTATGGAAACATAGTTTTTTAGGAAATTTTTATAGAAACATTTTTTTTAGTGAAATTTTCATATACAAATTTTTAGAGTAAAATTTAAATATAAACATTTTTAAAGAAAATTTTTAATAGTGAAATTTTTATAGAAAAATTTTTACAGTAAAATTTTTAAAGAAACACATTTTTTTAGTGAAATTTTTATATAATCATTTTTATAGTAAAATTTGTATAAAAAAATATAATGAAATTTTAAAAGAAAAATTTTAATAGTGAAATTTGTTTTATAGAAAAAATTTTATAGTGAAATTTTTATAGTAAAGTTTTTAAAGAAACATTTTATAGTGAAATTTTTATAGTTAAGTTTTTAAAGAAACATTTTTAAAGTGAAATTTTTATAGAAACATTTTTATAACAAAATTTTTATAATGAAATTTATAACAAAATTTTTATAGTGAAATTTATAAGGAAAAATTTTTATAGTGAAATTTTTATAGAAAAGCTTTTATAGCAAAATTTTCATAGAAAATTTTTTAGAGAGATATTTTTATAAAAAAATTTTTTTGTGAATTTTTTATAATAAAATTTTTACAGTGAAATATATAGTGAAATTTTTATAGAAAAATTTTTATTGTGAAATATAGAAACATTTTGATAGTGAAATTTTTATAGAAAAACTTTATTTAAAATATAGAAAACTTTTGATAGTGAAATTTTTGTAGAAAAATTTTTATAGTGAAATTTTTACAGAACAATTTTTATAGTAAAATTTTTACAGAAAATTTTTCATAGTGAAGTTTTTATAGAAAAAAAAAATTTATAGAAAAATTTTTATAGAAAAATTTCTATAGAAAAATTTTTAAAGACAAATTTTTATAGTGAAATTTTGTAGTGAAATTTTTCTAGAAAAAAATTTTATAGTGAAATTTTTATAGAAAAATTTTTGTAGTGAAATTTTTATCCAAAATTTTTTATAGTGACATTTTCAAGAAAAATTTTTATAGAGAAATTTTTATAGAAAAATTTTTATAGTGAAATTTGTATAGACAAATTTTTGTAAAAAAATTTTATAGTGAAACTTTTATAGAAAAAATTTTGTAATGAAATTTTATTGAAAAATTTTTATAATGAAATTTTTATTGAAAGAATTTTATAGAAAAATTATTAAAGAAAATTCTTGAAGAAAAGTTTTTATTGAAAAACTTAATTCAGATTTATTTACTTTAATACCCGTTTAAGTAGTGAGCCAAAATGTACCGCGAGTTCACCCATAAGAACTATAAAAATATTGGTGAGGACTTCGGGCTAGATTACTTACTAATAAAAAGCAAAAAAAGAGGAATTAAAACGGCCCCCTTAGGGTTGACAACTATGGCAAACGAAAAAGTCACGACCAAGATGACACGCCTGAACAAATCAATGACGACGGCATTATATGTCCACCACCAAACCAAAATTATATTAGAATTGCAGAATTTTAAGGCCGAAGGTGATGAGTTATAAGGTGCATGTCTGAGCTTATGAAAACCATATGGATAGAAGAACGAATACCAGACGATTGGAGTCTCAGAGTTCTTTGCACAAAAATGGTGATAACAAGTAAGAAAAGCTATAATCGGTCAAGCCCGACTATATAATACCCTTCACTACTAAGGTTAAATTTGGACCAACAATTAAACAAGTTTTCCTTAAGTCTTAGAGATGTAAGTCACGAAATTTTGAAAAAATAGCACATAGTATATGTATGTACTATGTGCTATTTTTTCAAAATTTCGAGATTTATATTATTCCCGGCTCAGGGTCTGATATGGGAGCTAGGGTCAATTGTGGACCGATTGTTTTGATTAATCTTTAGAGTTATTAACGTTTTTGTGCTTTTATGTGTATATAAACGTCTTTTGAGAATGTGTCATGTATGGGAGGTATGGTCAAATATAGGCCGATTTCCAAAAAATTTGGAACACTGATTAAGGTTATAATAAACAATATTTGTGCTGAATATTATTAAAATAAAACTAAATTTGTGGCTGTAAACAACCAAAAACTCTATTCCGGGAAGGCATCCCTATGGGAGGTACCCGAAATAGTAATCCGATTTCGCCTAAAAAGTATAGGGATCGTCCTTGGACCAAAATATGAATCTGTGTCAAATTTCATCAAAGCCAGCCGGACGGACATCGTTAAAACAACTCAGGGAGTGATTCGATTGGTATACTAAAAGGTAGGTCTCAGACCAATATTTCTATGCGTTACAAACATCAGCACAAACCCAGGGTATATTGGTGAAGGGTATAAAAACAGCATGTGCCAATTATAGAGGTATAAGCCGTCTTTTAATTGCATATAATATCCTATAATATCATATATACACTGTTTGAAAGGCTAAAGCCCAAAGTTTACGAAATAATTGGGACCTACCAATATGGCTGTAGACCAGGTAAATCCACTACTGACCAGATCTTTACCCTACATTAAATCGTGGAGAAGACCCAAGAGAAACAAATCACCAGAAAACCCATACTATTAGCATTTGTCAATGACATTGATTTCATGGGACGCAATTTGCGCCTTTTCAAGTATCTTATAGGAATATAATAAAATGGGTGGACTGTCTGATGGTTTCTAGAAACAGACAGTCCACAAGAGTTGGACTACATGTGATAGTTGAGTACTATAACTTTGGGATTATAAAAAAATTTGTTTATAATTTGGGTCTAAGCAGGCAGCTATGAAAAAAAATCTCTCTTTAAGAATTAAAATCACACTCTATAAAACGCTTATACACCAGTGTTATTATATCGTGTTGAAATATGGGCACTTGCACAGGCAGGTGAAGCTATTCTTGGAGTTTTCGAGAGGAGATTCTACGGAAAGTCGTTGGACCAGTCTGCATCAACAATGAATATTGACATTGAATGAGCTATACGATGACATCGACGTAGTTAAACACATTAAAAAGCAGCGGCTACTTTAGCTAGAACATGTCATGCGCATGAATGAAAATATTCCAGCAAGAAAAATAATTCCGAGGAAACTCGTAGAAGAGGACGTCCGAAACTTCGGTGGAAAGACCAAGCAGATAAAAATCTTTCAAAGATTTTACTACGAAATTGGAGAATATGCGCACAAGATCGAAACGCATGGTGTTTTAAAATACACTAGCGTATCCTGCGGTCGACACAATCGACCGTCATCTAGTTCATTGTGAATACAAATTTCCCGTGCTGTGGCTTAGTTGGTTAGTTGGTAACATCACATTGAGACTGGGTTCGATCCCCGGTCTTGGCAACAACAATTTCTGTAATTATTAATTTCTATTAAATTTAAGGCCCTATGCTCCACTGGGAGTCAATGATAACAGAATTAAAATTATAAATTTCCACAGCATCTTCCATCGGCGGTAAGCCTACAGCAATAATACGCCGTCTACGAAGAATAAATAAAATTGGCTGTAAAACAAAAAAAAAATGTATCTAAATAACAACAAATGGCGCAACTTAACACTTCTAAAAATAGATATGATGTGCAATTACAGTGTTACTTTATCTCTCCCTTTCATCACCTTTCTCTTCTCTACTATCCCCTTTCCAAAGAAGGTTACCCAATTCGTATATACTCTATATGCAATTGTATAGGCAGTATTTGCCTAAGTGCTACTTCTCTTAAAAAAAAAAACTCATACAATCAGAGCTTTAAGTCAAAAATTACAGATGTAGCAAGTTTTTAAAATTGCTCGGGCTAAACGGATATGTGGAGAAATTGATCTCATTGATTTCTATGTCACTCCGTACAACAGAGCGTCGAATTGGCCAAATTGGCAAAACTATAATTAAAAATTGTGTAGCTGATTCAAAATATTCCATAATAAACCGTTTTTGCATCTTCAGAATGAGAAGGAAAAAGTGTTAGACTTAGCAGCTCTTATCGAAACAACTTGCGTTATCGAAATGATGAACAGATAAACTTGTAAGCGTTACTAACGGACTGACAAAAATGATGGAGAAATCAAGGTCTTATTGAACATTTTAACAAAGATCCTAATATTTCAAATTTACTGCATAATTAACCGCGAGAACCACGAAGTACTTGGAATCTGTAGAAGCTTACAGTTTAAAACCATTCCAGTCGCAATGCAAGATTTGCCTTTTAATATTCCTTCCCGATATTATAGCATTTTCTAAACATTAATCAGTTTTGAATTTACATTTGATTCAGACCGATTATTTAATTCCTTTTCTTGATAATAACCTGTAACTATTATAAAATTTTCTTCAAAAGACTGTTTTTTAATCGGTAACATCATTTTTGGATATAAGTCACAATGTTCTTATCCAACTCTTTACTACTGTGACTCTTAAAAAAATTGGCATTGTAAAATAGCTCTAAAAGACCTCATGCGTGCCCTTCTCTGCAATATTATTTAATTTTTTAAGGAATAAACCCTCAATCACTCGAAGATTTTATCCCAATAAACCAACCCAAAAAACAAAATTCCATAAAAATTTAACTTCAAATAATTCAAATTTGAAAGGTTTACATTTTAAGCACTTTTTTTTGTCAAATCTTCCAAAATTTTAATTTTGTCTTTCAATCCCTCACCACAAATAATAAAAACAATACCAATAATTTTTGTTGCTATTATTTTACAAAACAAAAGCATTTATTTAATTGTAATAAAATACTCTTTATTTTTGTCTTTGTCTACCACTGTCTCCCCACAAATGTACTCTTTAATTCTCATCACTCACCAAAAATTGTAAAAACAAAAGAAAACATGTTTGCATACAATTTCTTTTGTTTGATTCTTAATAGTGAATTTCATATGAATGTGAGTTTTCTTTATTGTGTTAGTAAGATTTTTAAATACCAAACCGATTTTTTAAAACTGAACCGATTTTAATAAAATATAGATTCGTCTGATCTACGGAAAAATATCTTTCAAATGGTATAAAATTTTCCAGAAATGAGTGTGTAATTAAAGCGTAAAAGGGGATAATAAATGGGTGCTTGCGTATTAATATTATAGATAAGCTTGGCCTTTGACCTAAGCAGGTTGTTAATATAGAAAAATTAAGTAAGTAAGTATTTAAGTGAATGCAGTTGTAATTTGACAAACTACTTAAAATGAGTAACCTCATTCAATAATTGTTTTCAAAGAGATCAAAGATTGCTCAATTCTATAATGATCGCTAATTAAAAACTAATCTCAAATGTAAACTTTTGCAACCCACATACATTACTTTACAGATTCGTTTCTTTAATTAAAACAAACAGTAGTTAAAAAAAAGATATACATAAGTATATAATTATGTAAAGAGTGTTCTAAAAAAAATATGCATTTACTATTTTAGACAAAATTTATCCATAGTGCAAGAAATAATTTATTTTTTTGATCAAGTTAGTTTCTATAGATATGTCAGATACTATTATTTTAGAAATTATTAAATTTCAATAGTTATTTCAATCAAAATCGACTGCGAAAAAAAAGTTCGTGAAAATATAATTAAAACTTTTCAAAAAAATCCGTCATGGACTTTTAAAAAAATAGCTAAAAATTTGAAAGTTGACCCTCGAACGGTTTCTAATGCCATCAGACGGTGTAAGGAAAACCTGAGCATTGAAAGAAAACCTGGATCAGGGAGGAAAAAAGGTCCTACAGGTATTGGTAAGGCAAAAGAAGTCGAGCGACTCTTTCGAAGAGCGCCTAACACTTCTTTAAGAAAAGCAGCTCGTACGGTGAAATGTTCTACGAATTTTGCACATAGAGTCAAAGCTTATGCTGGACTAAAGACATACAAAGTCCAAAAGGTTCCAGATCGCAATGCTATAAAGAACTTAGAAGCAAAAAACGAGCGAAAAAAATGAAGTCTGATTTTATAAAAAAATACACCTGTTGTGTGATGGATGATGAAACATACGTATTTACTGGCAGACTTTTCTCAACTTCCTGTTCAAGATTTTTATGTTGCTGATAAACGGGGCAATGTTCGGCAAGAGTTTCGCACAAAAAAACAACGAAATTCCCTAAGAAGTTTCTCGTGTTTCAAGCTATTTGCAGTTGTGGCAAAAGAAGTAAAGTATTTGTGGCATCTGGCACAATAAACACAGAAATTTATATAAAGGAGTGCCTACAAAAATGGTTGTTACCCTTTTTAAGAGAGCACAGAGTGACTACATTTTTTTGGCCCGATTTGGCATCATGCCATTATGGAAAAAAGGCACTTGAGTGGTACTCAAAGAATAATGTCATTTTTGTACCACGAGAGGCAAATCCACCTAACTGTCCAGAACTTCGGCCTGTGGAAAGGTATTGGGCTCTGGTAAAATAGGAATTGAAGAACACAGGAAAGATTTCCAAGAACATGTCCGATTTTAAGCGCAGGTGGAACACATGCTCCAAAAAGGTATCAGAAGCAACTGTAAAATCTTTAATGGGAGGGTTTCCGAAAAAAGTCGATAATTTTGCAAAACCCGAGTACTAAGTAAACATTTTAATGCTAAATGATTTTGTATAAAATGTCATTAAATTTGCGTATTTTGTAGAGTTTTTATATTAAAAGGTTTGATTTTTATTTAAGAAAATCCAACTACAAATTTTATTTAGAGCACTCTTTTTTTAATCTTACACACCTACAAACTCATCTTGCATAACCCAGATGAAGTAACAAGAAAACAAAATTTTTTTGAGATACAAAATATTAAACCAATATTATTTGTTTAAATTTGTGTGTTTTAAAAATATAACTCAAATATCTGCAGGTATTTACGTTTTTTGTTAGCTCCAGACAATAATTGGCTTAAGATTATTATACCAAAAAAAAAAACGTATTTCAAAAATTCAATTATTCATTTAAATGCGAACGAGCCAACACTTAAACGATTTCAAATTGTTAACACTTGATAATAGATATGAATGTATGTTAGGTAAATTGTGCGTAATTTTGAAAAACAAAAGTGGTTCACAATTATAATGATATATTTCTTATTGTTATTTGAAACAGATTGGCTGTAATTAACATTAATTGTTTTGCATGATTATTCAATCATTTATAGGTTTTCGCAGTTGCCTATATTTGTACAATGGATTTGTACTCGCAAAGGTAATAGATCTTAAATGTTTCAACTTGACACTTAGCAGTGGAGCGTGCTTTCTTGCCATTCACACTTTCAGACAAACATCAGGCTATTTATGTATGTAATATATAATTAATATTTACAGAAATACCACGATAGTATTTTAACATTGAATATGATACCTTAATTATCGAGTTCGTTAATTTCTTTAATTTTTGTTAAATATTTTTAATAGAAAAAAATGTGAAGAGTATTGAAAGTTTGTGTTGAAAGTTTCTAATACATCTAACATTTACATGAAAATATTTGTGCTATTTAACTTAGAATAATGATGACTGTTAAAAGAGTAGGTAATTTAATCCTTTGGTAATGATAACCTTAACATTAACCCCAGAATGATAAGCTACGCCTATCAGACGTATGACTTTTTGCATTTTTTCGTTGTCTCTGATTTTTGTAAAGAAAGAAATTTGTTTTGCTCAGTATTATTTTACTGATATTTATACAATTTTTATGTTATTACGAAAATAAAATAATTTAATAAGAAAATATATATTTTTATTTCTATAAAGTTCAAAAAAGTATGTGAAAACCCATACGTCTCTGAGATGAATCGCTATCTTAAACGTATAAAAAATTAAGTAATCTTCTGGTTAAAAAGTGGTTACTGTACCTTCGGAATTTAGATTTGAACCTTTAGCAGAAATTTCCTATTGCAAAACAGCAACTTTGCTGTTCCAAAAACTTCAGTGTTGAACAATACTAAGATTTATCTCTCCTTTTCACCTCTCTACTATTCAAAGTCCATTGACGAATTCGTATATCGTTAACTGAAATGCAAAAGGTTGTAACTTATACAAAGATTACAATTGAATTTTCGATTGATTATGACACAGCAACCCAAAATACTTTTAGCTATACATTTTGTTATAGGTCAGAAAAACGAGTTATTAAAGACTCTTTCTAAAGACTCGCATGAAGGATACCATTTGCTCACATAAAAAATTCATTTCTGCCTCATAAATGATCATTTTAATAGTGCAGTGTAGTTAAAAAAGACTCATATTTGGTTGAAATTTTCAAAAAATACTAGCTGGGAATTAGGAGATTGTTGATGATAATATCAGGGGTCTTTTAGGATTCCTTTAGATGACCAAAAACTGATTACTCAGCTTGGTAATCTAATAAAAGTTTAAAAAAGACTAATAGAAACGCTTAGAAAACGACTAGTTCACACAGGCACAAACAAATCTTGCAAAATGTGTGCACTCATAATTTTCTCATGAAAGTGATCCTAATATGACTGTTTTTGTTGATTTAAAAAAGTTTACTAAAAGAAAAAGACTGATATTTGATTAAAAATTGACTCAAAAATAAATCGAAATTGAATAGAAGATGACTGGATATATGATTGCAAAAAGACTCAAAAATGATACCCAAGTGATTGCAGTAAAGTTGTAAAAACAGTCATAAAAATTCAGAAAAACAAGTTATAAAAGACTCTTTAAAAAGACTCGTATTAAGGGTACCTTTTGTTCACACAAAGTCCTTTGACGAATTCGTGTATCGTTAACTGAAATGCAAAAGGTCGTAACTAATACAAAGATTACAATTGAATTTTCGATTGATTATGACACAGCAACCCAAAATACTTTTAGCTATACATTTTGTTATAGGTCAGAAAAACGAGTTATTAAAGACTCTTTCTAAAGACTCGCATGAAGGATACCATTTGCTCACATAAAAAATTCATTTCTGCCTCATAAATGATCATTTTAATAGTGCAGTGTAGTTAAAAAAGACTCATATTTGGTTGAAATTTTCAAAAAATACTAGCTGGGAATTAGGAGATTGTTGATGATAATATCAGGGGTCTTTTAGGATTCCTTTCGATGACCAAAAACCGATTACTCAGTTTGGTAATCTAATAAAAGTTTAAAAAAAGACTAAAAGAAACGCTTAGAAAACGACTAGTTTACAAAAGCACAAACAAATCTTACAAAATAACTCATAATTTTCTCACGAAAATGATCCTAACATGACTGTTTTTTGTTGATCTAAAAAAGTTTATAAAAAGAAAAAGACTGATATTTGATTAAAAATTGACTCAAAAATAAATCGAAATTGAATAGAAGACGACTGGATATATGATCGCAAAAAGACTCAAAAATGATTCCCAAGTGATTGCAGTAAAGTTGTAAAAGCAGTCATAAAAATTCAGAAAAACAAGTTATAAAAGACTCTTTAAAAAGACTCATATTAAGGGTACCTTTTGTTCACACAAAAAAATTAATTTTTGACTTATAAGTCATATCATAAATAACAATTTTAATCGTGCAGTGGAGTCAAAATAGACTCATCACCAAAGACTTTATAATCTAAAGATATTGAACCATCCATACAAGACATTGAACTTCTATACATATAGTCCATTTGAAAAATTGAATATACCGCTTTTACTCCAATTTTAAATCAACTGATGAAGTTGATTTTCCAATTAGAAAAAGCCAAGGCACATATACGTGTTATGTATACGTTTGTTTGTGCGCTTATGCGTTTTTCATTGTTCTTAACTCATTTTAATTTCACATTTATATTAGAGAGTAGTAGTCAATAGAGCGCCGTTAACAGTTTAACAAATTAATGTTATATTGGAGTTAGTAAAAAAGTGTAAGTGGTGTTTCTGAAATAATTTTGAGATAAATAAACAAATTTTGAAAATTTTCAGCCCAACCACATAACAAATTTTTAAGTCGATTTTATGTAAAATCGACTTTATTTAAAAATCGACTTTTGTAATTTTTCGTACAATACAACAAATACATTCAAATATTACAAAAGCTATTTACAATAAATAGAAATATTAAAATAAGATTTCAAAAAATTTCAAAAACAAAATATTTAGAAAATGTTGTGTTATTTAGACAAAAAAGCATATAATAATATTTTTAATTTTTCATAATACATTCAAAGGAAATAAAGCTTATTTTAGTTTTTAAAATGAAGTTCTGAAATTTAATTTAAAAATTTTTTTTATGGTACGATTTTTAAAACAAAGTCGATTTTTTCGGCTTAAAGTCGACTTTAAATGTTCTGTGGTTAGGCTGATTCAGCCTAACCACAGAAAAAATTTTAAAGTCGATTTTATGTAAAATTGACTTTATTCCAAATTCGATTTTTTTAATTTTTCGTACCATCCCAGTAAAAAATATATGGATTAATCTATAATCGAGCAACAAAGGAGTAATGACTTTTTCATCCATTTGGAGTAATAAGCGAGCTATCGAAACTTTTATTTTTTATTTTGTTGTTTATGCCTCGCTTAATACTCCAAATGGATCAACGAGGGATTTTTTTCTTTGACATTTTTAGTTTTAAAAAGTGAAAGACGTGTTATTTAAAAACAAGCGAAAAATTGTTAAAAATGTGTCAAAATTTGGTTTCTAAGCGTCATTTAAGACGATTTGCTAAAAAAGAAATTGAAATTGATTGAAATTTGAATTAACAAACACGATTACTCCCATTATGCTCTTTTAGGAGACAAAAACGATTACTCAATGGGAGTACTCCATAAGGAGATTAAAAGGAGTACTCGTGTCTGCGGACATGCTGTGTTAAAAATCCTATGAGATCCGGAGTTTTATGGAGTAATCCATTACTCGCAAAGGAGCGCTCCAAGATTATTCTTTGGATAATCCTATTCTTTGGATGATCCTATTTTTTAATGGGTAGTAAAATAAAATTTTAAAAATTTCCAAAAACAAAATATTTAGAAAATTTTGTGTTCTGTAGACAAAACAGCATATGTTAATATTTTTTTCATAATATGAAAAAAAAAAATAATTGTATAAATGATAATCAATTTTTACAAAAAAAAAATAAATTTTTGTTAAATTAAAATAAAAAACAACAATTCACACTTGATCAACAAGAGGGTATTAACTCAAAATTTTAAAATTTTCAGTAGAGTCAAAAAACTATTTTATTTTACTACTACTTTCATATAAATTATACTGAAATGAAATTATAGTGAAAATGATGTCAGATTTTTACAATGGATAGATAAGACCACTACACATCAATTTCTTCTAAAAAGTGAAAATTTAAAAATTTTGAGTTAATACCCTCTTGTTGAACAAGTGCGAATTGTTATATGATCCTAATGCGTCTTAAAGAAATAACGTTCACCCATAAGATAGGATTTAAAATTCCTTTAATAAAAAAAAAATACTTTATTTATCTTAACTTTTAATCTAACGAAAAAAATAGTTACAGAAATTAAAGTTGATATATAAAATTACAAACAAAGACAGAAAAATGTTAAAATTGTTGTGTTTTTTTTAATTGCTTACCTTAGTCCATCATTTTTTTCCATTGGTAAGTACTATAATATGTAGTTTATGTTCAATATTTCAGCAGTTTATATCATTATTTAGTAATGGAAAGTTTTGTTGTGTATTTTACACATTCTCTAATTCTAGGCAAAAACACTCCATTCGAAGAACCTAAAATTTCAACTTAACGGCCGGAAAATCTAGAAATACAAAAAAAAAAAACAAAATCATGCATTAGTCACACCATCGGCCATGGCAACATATTTAATATACACTTCAATATTTTTTATTTCTTTCTAAGGAATAAAACATTAAAAATATATTTCAACTGGCGAAAAACCTTGAACTTTTTTATGCAAATCTAAAAAGAATTGAAACAAAAAAAAGTGGACAAAGATTTTTGCCTAAAGGAGCCTAGTTATTTTGTATCAGCACAAACTTTTAAAAAAGATAATAAGCCATCATTTCAAGAGAAAAAAATGAATAAAATAAAATAAACTGAAACTGAAACAAAATAAATTGTTTGCAGTAACGAAAGGCTCATACAAATTTAAAAGTACTTTTAACTGGATAACAATGTTTTTGTACTTCTAAGCGACTTCATAATTCATATAGGAAAGACAAAACGACAAAAAATTTCAAAAATAAAAAAGAAAAAAAAAACGGTTACTTTTAGACAAATTGCCATGAATCATTGTATTATTTTGTTGGCATATGGCTAGGATATACTCAGGCTTAATTATATATGGGCGAAAGATTGAATGTTTAGTGTTTTACGATATTTTATTTCAGAAATGAATTGTACAAATTATGATTCTATAGAAAACACATATTTTGGTACGATTTCTTCTTCTTCTGCTTTCCTTGGCTACCAGTGGAGTATAGGGCCTCAGGATACGATATTTCGATATTTGGAAGATGTAAATGTCAATAGTAAATGGTTCAATAATTTTCCAAATTGGTGATGACTCTTCGACCTAACTTTGTGACCCAAAAATTACGTTTTTCTATTGCTTTAGCTAGTAAGTTTATAGATTTACAAAGTTGCATATGTTGGCAGCTCCTTGGTGGGTGTAGCCTTAATTTTACCTTTGACTATAAGAATTGTATATATATAAAGATGTACTTGTTTTTTCAACTGCATAAGTTGAAGACAACATCGTATTGTTTGAACATAAATATATCAGCACGTTGGCAATGTCAAGTGTTATTCTTTCGAACACGAAACATCATTGATGGCTTTACTGATAATTCATCATAAAAACGCCCCATAACTTAACACTTACCCAGAACAGAGACAAACAAGAAAGTATTGTCGGTCAAGACCTTTCTAAAGATACCCTATTCCATTAAAAAATACAGTTGAACAATTTCTGCATTGCGGATGTTGTTTTACTAAAAAATTATAATTTTTTTTCAGGTCGGTTTCAAAAATCATTTTCATTTTTTGGAAAATTTTGTTCAAAAAATATAACAAATAATACATTTTCTTTACGGTATCATAAAACAAGCAAGTGGGAGAATAATTTCCACAAAAAAATGAGATCGATATCTTCAACCGCTTTACCATATCTAAGATTTGAAATCGTAAATTTTCGCGAAAAATTTATATGAAAAATTTAGATAGTAAATTTTTATTAAAAAATTTTTAATAAAAATTTTGTGTAAAAAATTTCTTAAACAAATTTTTTAATAGAAACATTTTCTATAAACAATTTTTACATAAAAAATTTTCTTTTAAAATTTTTATGTGAAAAATTTTCTGTAAAAAAATTTTATATGTAAAATTTTATACAAAAACATTTTAACAAAAATGTCTATATAAAAATTTTTTTATAAAAAATTTGTACATGAAAAATATTCTATCAAAAATATTTATAAGAAAAATTTTCTATCAAAAATTTTTATAAGAAAAATTTTCTATAAAAAATTTTTATATGAAAAATTTTCTATAAAAAATTTTCTATAAAAAATTTTTATATGAAAAATTTTTATTCGAAAAATTTTCTATAAAAAAATTTTATATGTAAAATTTTCTACAAAAAATTTTAATATTAAAATTGTCTATAAAAAACATTTATATGAAAATTTGTATTTAAAAAATTTTCTTTAAAAAATTATTATATGAAAACTTTTCTATAAAAAAATTTTTATATGAAAAAATTTCTACAAAAAATTTTCATATGAAAAATTTTTTATTAAAGATTTTTATATGAAAAATTTTCTATAGAAAATTTTATATGAAAAATGTTCTATAAAAAGTTTTTATATTAAAAATTTTCTATACAAAATTTTTATATGAAAAATTTTCTATAAAAAAAAATTTATATGTAGAATTTTCCACAAAAAATTTTAATATTAAAATTGTCTATAAAAAATTTTTATATAAAAATTTGTATATGAAAAATTTTCTATCAAAATTTTTTGTACGAAAAATTTTATCAAAAAATAACAAAATAGTCGGGATGTAAATATTATTCAAAAAGAAGTGTATTTGCATTTGATCCCAAATCTGTTACATTTATTTATTAATGTAACAGACCAATTTATTGATAAAAAGCCAAAAAATGTTTGCGGAGAAACCAAATTCCTCGACGTGTTTCGATGGTTGGTTAAGCCATCTCTTCAGGAGGATTATCCCCAATTTAGACAGATCGAAAAAATCGCATTATTACTAAATTTACAAACATAACTTTTAAAATTTTCTTAAAAAAATTTGAATATGAAAAATTTTCTATAAAAAGTTTTTTATGAAAAATTTTCTATAAAAAAATTTTATACGAAAAATTTTCGATAAAAAATTTTAAACGAAAAATTTTCGATAAAAAATTTTTATGTGAAAAATTTTCTATAAAAAATATTTTAATGAAAAATTTTCTATAAAAATTTTTTTTGTGAAAAATTTTCTATAGAAAATTTTTATATGAAAAATTTACTATGAAACATTTTTTTTCTTTATATCGGATCAGAAATGTGACTTCTGTGTTGTTTTTAATTTTCGGAAAAGCCGAGGTGCCCTACTTTGAAGGCATATAGCTCCCCTCCTGATATCTCGGTAGACTCCAAGTTCTAAACTTAAGCTCGAATACTGAGTAGTGATTTGTCGTCTGTCTTGTACACACGCGTTGTTTTTAATCTGTCCTTAAAATCAATGTTTTTAAATAGTGTCCGCGTCCATTGTTTTTCTTTTAAATCAGTGTTTTTTTTTTATAAAATATAAAACGAAAACATCCATAAAACCAATAATAAAAATATTTCAAAAACATTTCACAATAACACAAATTCTACATTTAAAATATAAAATAAAATTACAAACAAATCATAAAAGAAAATAAAACTAAAACCCCAACAACAAAACCAACTAAAACATAAGAAATAAAATAAACCGCAATTTTACAATAACTACACATATACAACAGAAACAATAACAAATATCAGCTGTCTGAGAGATCAGTGTTGACACTTTTAATATTACCAGTGTTGGCACTACGGGGAAATCTCTCACGAAATGACCAGATCTGGGCTTTTATGGTCCCTTTTCCTATTGTCATTGTGATATCCCCCCTTGCTTCTTTTTTTTTCAATTATTGTAATGCTGACCTTGAATTAGTTGATATAAACTGTTTAGTGATGAAGGTATAACACTGATCACTAAACAGTTACATTATAGCAACTTTTCTCATTGTTATCAGTACAAATAATTAGGCTATCTGTTTTAGATTTTTTGTCTTCATAATGAGTGGTCGTTTCAGAATAGATTTTTGCAACATACGTGGGCTTAGAACCAATTTCTTCTCGGTGTACGCTCACGTTTGTCTTCATAAGCCGGATATTTTCGCCTTATGTGAAACACAGGTATCTGAAAGTGCTGATCCACAGGACTTTCATATACCTGGGTATCACCTGCTATCGCTTTTTTGTCTACATCGAGGCATTGCTATGTACATACGCAATGAAGTTGTGTATCAGTGCCAGCAACCATCAGGCACGAGTGATGGAGAATTTGGCTGCCTTTGGGTTAAATTCAATATCAGAGCACACTATTTGCACTTCGGGTTTCTGTATAGAAGTCCAAATGCGGAAAGGGAAACTACAATATCAAACTTCGACGCTCTTTCTGACTCCATCACGAAGATCCTTGAGAGTTGTCCGAGCAGTGAAATCGTTGTTGCTGGGGATTTCAATGTTCACAACACCTCTTGGCTCCGCCATTCCAGCCATACAACTCCAGAAGGCCAGTATGTGGAGTTATTCGCAGCGCATAACCATCTTGCGCAACTAGTGAATGTTCCAACCCATATCTCGTGTGTTGAAGGGCACCAAAATAATACCCTCGACCTGTTTTTAACTTCGCACCCTGACAAGTACGAAGTTGATATCCTTGCGCCTCTCGGTAACTCGGATCACTGTACCGTTTCTGCCTCCTTTCCGTTCTCAGAACTTCTTACCACTTCTCGACCAGCTACGAAGCGGCTCCGATTCATTTACGGAAAGGCTCGTTGGGTTAAGCTCAACGACTTTTTTAGGCATTTCAATTGGAAGCTTTGTTTTCTAGACAATAATGTTGATGCCATGGCAAAAATGGTCGAAAATGTAATAATGCTGGGAATGAAAGCCTTCATCCCATGCAAAAATTGTACCATTAAACCCAGACAAAAATCTTGGTTTAATTCGATATGCAAAAATGCAGTCAGATCCAGAGAGAAAGCATTCAGAATCTGGCGTAATAACAAAAATCCAGATACTGATTCGCTACGCAAAAAGGCGAGGTCTTCGTGTGCCAAAGTGCTAAGACGTGAAAAAAATCTTTACGAGCAGCGTCTTCGTGCCAAAGTTCTTACTGCTCCTAGGGGCAGTAAAAGCTTTTGGTCATTCGTTAAAAGGGTGAAGGATAATGCTAGTTCTTCAATTCCTACTCTTTTAAGGAATGACCAATTATTCACTAACCCGGTTGACAAAGCTAACCTCTTGGCTGAACTATTTGCAAGTAACTCACACTTGCCGGAAAGCAGTCAACCACTGCCCGAGTCCGAAAGAGTATCTGTTACTATGCCTAGTATATTCTTTCGAGCACGTGCTGTCAAAAAGGTTCTAGCGGATCTGAACACAAATAAGTCTTCTGGGCCGGATGGCATTCCAGCACTGGTCTTGAAGCAGTGCTCTTCGACTTTAGCTCGTCCATTGGCTCACCTTTTCAGCACACTATACCATGCTGGTAAATTTCCTATGTGTTGGAAGGTTGCTAATGTAACGCCAATCCCAAAAAAGGGTGAGGCTAATAACCCTGAAAATTACCGCCCAATAGCAATTTGTTCTGCACTTTCCAAAGTAATGGAATGTATGGTAAACTACCATTTGGTTAAATATCTGGAGTCTAATAACTTACTAAGCGACCGGCAGTATGGATTTCGTAGGGGCCGTTCTACGGGGGACTTGCTAGCTTTCTTATCGGAAAAATGGTGTCGTTCTATTCACCGTTTTGGCGAAAGTAAAGTTGTAGCTTTAGATATCTCCAAGGCGTTCGATAGAGTGTGGCATGATGCACTTCTATCAAAACTTATTGCTTTTGGGGTCGGTAATAACTTCTCTCGATTTATATCGAGTTTCCTTAGAGATCGCTCTATAAGAGTTGTTATAGATGGGATATCATCCAACGAGTTCAAGATAAATTCAGGGGTACCGCAAGGCTCCGTTCTTTCTCCTACTCTTTTTCTTATATTTATAAATGACCTTCTATGTCAAACTTTCAATCCTATCTACTCTTTTGCAGATGATAGCAACATTTGCCATTCATATTCATTCAGCTACAGGCCAAGCCTCTCAAACATTGAGGAAAATAGGCAGAATATGAATGATACTTTAAATTCAGACCTAATATCAATTTCTGAGTGGGGTCGTATAAATAGGGTTGATTTTAATGCCAGAAAGACGCAATGCTGTACATTAACACACAAACGTATGGCTGACAATGTTGCTTCATCTGTTACTATGGGTGGTATAAATATTGAGGAATCAGAAGCTCTTGATGTTCTGGGCATGAAAATACAGTGTGATGTCCGTTGGACTCAACATATTTTTCAAGTGTCGAAGGAAGCATTCAAGTGTCTAGGTTTTCTAAAACGGTGTAAGACATACTTCACTCCATCTGATCTCCTGACTATTTATACCACCTTTATCCGGCCAAAAATGGAATACAACTCTCATGTATGGGCCGGGGCTCCAAAGTCTATTTTGGAGTTACTCGACCGTGTACAGGAGAGGGCGAAGGTGCTTATTGGTGACAGTAGGGTAGCCAGCTCCATTGACTCACTAGAACATCGTCGCAATGTGGGTTGTGTTTCACTGTTCTATCGATACTACAATGGCATGTGTTCTAATGAAATCAGGGACCTTGTTCCCGAAACCCGAACTTTTGCACGCAGTACTCGTATGTCCTCAAGGATTCATCCATTTGTTGTCGATTGGCCAGTGGATCGCACAACGCATTATAGAGAAAACTCGTTCTTTAGCCGTACTGTCCGTATGTGGAATAAACTTCCCTCAGAAATCTTTCCGCTCATCTATGACATCAAAAAATTTAAATCAAATGTCCACAAACACTACTCCCTCTTTCCTCCTTCCTATAACCTTTTTTCCTAGTTCCATCACAATGCAATGCATACGTAGGGGTCATCCCCTGAGTGTTGGTCAAATATAAAAAAAAAAAAAAAAAAAAAAAAAAATCTGATCAAGAATGTGACTTTTGTGTTGTTTTTAATTTTCTGAGAACCCGAGGTCCCTACTTTGAGGGCATATAGCTCCCCTCCTGATAAGTCGGTAGACTCCAAGTTCTAAACTTAATCTCGAATACTTCACCTTAATAGTCATGAGAAATTTAATGATAATCGATTACGATTTAAAAGTTCTTGAATTATTTCCCTAAATGTTTGTTTTCAACCCTCTATGGGATGGCGGCATGAATTTCCGTTGTCCTGAGTCCATCAACATCGTTCGATCAAAATTAGAGGTTTCAAAATAATAACCTTTTTCCGGACATTTTGATATGTATAACTATAACTCTTTATTTATCCCCTGGTAAATGGTAGGGGACTTGTTTTAAAAATTTAGAGTTATATCTTTATATGCGTTTTAAATTTGATGAAATCGTTAATATGTATGAAAATATATATAAATACATACACATATGGATAACCGATAGTATCAAATATCTACAGAATTGTTTTACATTAGGACCATCACAATCCTAAGCAGTTTGGCTTGGTTCGACTCAAATATTTTTTGTGTCACATTACTTATGATAACGTAGGGTATACAAATTATACCTCTTCAAACAATCAACAAAAGAAAAAAATATTTTCAAGGCTCTGAAGAATTAAAGAATACTGACAAGTTAAAACAACAAAAAAAAAATATAAATACACAAATACTCATACTTGAATATTCAAATTTACTTGTCTAAAAGACAAAGGAATTGTGAAAAAATGGCTTAAAGAAATATATGTACCAAGAAATAAGTAACAGCAAAAAAATGGTAAGTATGAAAACAAACAGACATTTAGTCAATTTAGAAGAACTAAAACATTATTTCAACAAATTTGTATGTAGAGCGCGGCAAGGTAAAGATTTTTATTTCAATTTTTCTTTCTTCTGCAAAAATTTTGAAAAAAAAGAATACAGAAAACACTTTGTATCTGTTTTTGTAGATAAAAGACAAGACAACGAAAATTTTAAATAAAAAAAAATATGTATTAAAAATACACAGAACAAATCACTTAAGATTTGTTGTATGAAAAAAAATGATGGTGTTGTTTTCGTTGTTGCAAAAATTTGTGTATAGAAACAACAACGAACAACCAACGACAACAACAACGTATTCAACTTAACTACCGTTGCAACGTGACAACAATGAACTCTTTTGGCCTCATTCATGTTGGCTAAAGCTAAAGAACAACGAATAAGACACGGTTACAAAAAAACAAAAACAACAAAAATATGTTTTCTATATAAAAGCCGCCTTAAGAATCAGTACTTGAGTTGTTTTTTATTTCACAAAAAAAAAAATCCAAACCTCATACTGTTAATAAAAATTTGTATAAAATCGTACAATATTTTTAAAAATAGGCAACATTTTTGTACGAGACTTCCTATTGTCTGACATTACTTGACTTGACTCAACTCAACTCAACTTTGTTGGTTGCCATATGTTCGAATGACAATTGTTGTTGTGCTAAAAGAAAAATAATTATTATAAAAAATTAAACAACAGAAGCAAAAAGAAAAATTAAAATTGCTAACATATTCTTATGTCATAACGATTGTGTTCTTTTCCGGAGTTAAAAATTTTTACAAAATGTTTGTAATGCATAAATATTTACTGTAATTTTTAAAAACGTGTTAACATTTTTGCATTAATTTAAATAATGTAATGCAATTAAAACATTTAAGTTTTTGTAGGGCTTATTTTAAATATAAGATAAATTTTGAAAAATTTCAAAAGTAATTTTAATGAAATAAAGGTTAAAAGATAACGCCTTTCTTTACATTTTAAATATGAAAATTGTATTTCCTTTCGTGTTATGTTGAGATTTTGACGTATCGAGCCCTTAGATTAAAATGATCACAAGCGACAGGAAAAATATTGATAGTAAGTAACAAAAAATCTTAATTAAACAAAAATGGCGAATGTTTTGATGCATAACATTATTGTTCTTTGTTAGTTTGCTACTTTCGACAAACTAATTAAATTTTTTCCAAATAGTTTAAAAGTTATGGTACAAAGTTTTGTATGTGATGATTTTTAGTTTTACTTTAATAACTTTTAAGCTGCTGGTCGGATTGTGGCTCAATATGCAGAAATCGGGCGATAGGTAGTTGGAGTTTTAAAACAATTTGTAAAAACATATATAGTTTTAGCACAGTGGCCTCTATACTGGGCCAGAGTTGACTACCATTGTATGTAAAACCTTTTGGTCCGTATAACTTTCGTAAATATAAACTTATCGACAAAAATTTTACACATTCCAAAATTACTTAAGAAAGAAAGAAAAATATGCTTACCGTACTACGCTATCTCTAATAGTTTAAGAGATATTTAAGAGAATGTCGCTTACGATTATTTAAATCTAAGGGCTCGATATGAAATACGATATCGCTGCCTTAGTATTGTCTTCAAAATATTAAAACGCTAATTTGTTTAGTACGAAATTTTAAATTATAAAACTGGTCAACAAAAATTAAATTCTTTGATTAATTTAAATTTTTTCATTTTTTTTTAATTTTTCAAAAATTTCGGGTTTTTTAAGAGATTTTCAGGTATATTTACCATATCTCAAAAACGACATTCCCGATTTTAATGAAAAGTGTTTGTCCATTAATAGTTTAAGAACAAAGTTCATAGTTTTACCAAAGATAACATTATATTATTGTATAATGTCAAATTAAAGTGGACAACAATGAAAAAAAAAAAACATAAACGCACAAACATAGCTTCCATGAGCTTGTGTGTGCCTTAGCTTTCTATCATTGGATAATCGTCTCCATTAGTTGTTTCCGAATTAGAGTAAAATCGGTATACGCTCTTTTTTAAGGGATTTTTTAAAACGACCATACGGCAAATCTGTGTACAACATGTGCAATATCTTTATATGTATTAGAAAATCTTTTTTTCACGAATCTCGAGTAACGATTGTAAGTTCAGTCCGATTTCGATTTTCAAAAAAATGTTTCCATTTGCCACCAAAATTTTTATTTTTCCTAAAATAAGGTGTGATCACAAATTAAGAACTTTTTCTTAATTAGAGTCTTATTTGCGGAATTATTATGAAAGAATTATAAAAGATTTTTTTAAATTTATCACCAAAATTGTGATTTTTTACAAAAATTTTGGTGTGATTACAAATTAAGCTCCTTTTCTTAATTGGAGGCCTTTTTTTAAGGTATTATAAAAGATTTAAGATTTTTACAATTTTCCATCAAAATTTTGATTTTTCCTTAAATTATGTGTGATCACAAATGAAGCTTCTTTTCTTAGTCAAAGGCTTATTTAAGGAGTTAAAAAGAATTTGGGATTTTTTCACTTTTCCATCAATATTTTCGTTCTCACTCAAAATTAAGTGTGAAGCTCCTTTTTTCATTTGGAGGCTTATTTCAGTAATTAAAAAGGATTTAAGATGTTTTTTTTCAATTTTCACCAAAATTTTGATTTTTTCCAAAAATTTGGTGTGATCACAATTGGAGGCTTTTTTTAAGGAAATTTAAAAGTTTTAAGATTATTCAATTTGCCACCAAAATTTTGATTTTTCCTTAAATTTGGTGTGATCATAAATGTTTTTAATTAGAGGCTTATTAAAGTAAGGATTTAAGATTTTTTAATTTTTTTCACCAAAATTTTGGTTCTCACCCAATATAAGATGTTGCCGTTTTTTATACCTTTAACTAAAAAAGATACTTTTTTCAACGTGTAGTTCTGATGTTTTAAAAAGAAACAGTTTTCAGCTCCATTTTTTTTATTAAAAAAATTTTCTATGAACAATTTTTTATCAAAAATTTTTCTATGGAAATTTTTTATCAAAAATTTTTCTATGGAAATTTTTTATCAAAAATTTTTCTATGGAAATTTTTTTAAAAAAATTTTTCTATGGAAAATTTGTGATTAAAAAAATTTTACTGTAGTGTGCAAAACACTAAGATCCCAATTTATTACAATTATTTATTATTGAAATAAATAGTTTTTTGATAAAACCAAAAAAAAAAAAAAAAAAATGTTATTATATCTTATTTGAGGGACAGAATAAATAAGAATTATTCTGTCCAACAGATATCAACATAAAGCGAAAATTATCATCTGAACAGAAACACATAAACATTTTTCAGTCACCACAGTTGCAGCCATATTTAATAAAATTTTTAACATTTTTCTATATCAAAAATTTTCTTTAACAAAAATTTTTCTATATCAAAAATTTTTTTATATCAAAAATTTTTTATTAAAAATATAAGAAATTTTTCTATAGAAAATTCTTTTAATTATTTTAGGAATAAATTATTCGAACTTTTAATATTAATTGAAAAATTACGTTTTTAATTCAGGCTTGAGTTCATTTAAATTTTCAAAGTATTAATTTGAAAGTAAAATTGTGGAGAAAAACTGAAAATATTTTTGAAAATTTTTCTATTATAGAAAATTTTACTATCAAATATTTTTCTATAGAAAATTTTTTTAATCAAAAATTTTTTTATAGAAAATTTTATTATCAAAAATTTCCATAGAAAAATTTTATTAAAAATTTTTCTTTAGAAATCTTCTTAACTAAAATTTTTGTATCAAAAATTTGTCCATAGAAAGTGAAAAAATCAAACATTTTGCTCAAAAAAAAAAAAAAATTTCTTTTAAAAAATGTTTCTTTTTATCAAAAAATTTCGCTTAATATTGATATTTGTTGGACACAATAATTCGTATTTATTCTGTCCCTCAAATAAGATATAATGTGTGGTTTTTGCTTTGTCTAAAATTAGTGATAATCCTCCTGAAGATGCCCCAACTAACCATCCAAACTTGTCGAGGAAAGGTTTTCCCACCTACATTTTTTGGTTTTATCAAAAAACTATTTATTACAATAAAAAATAATTGTAATAAATTGGGATCTTAGTGCAATACACTACTGTAAAACTTTTTAATTAAAGTTTAATGTCCAAAAAAATTTCTGAAAAAAAAAATAATTTTTATCGAAAAAATTTTCAAAGAAAAATATTTTTATCAAAAATTTTTCTGTAAAAAAATGTTTGTATCGAAAATATATAAAAAATATTTTTTTTTATCTAAAAAATATTTTTTTTTATCTAAAAAATATTTTTTTTTTATCTAAAAAATATTTTTTATCTAAAAAATATTTTTTATCTAAAAAATATAAAAATCTAAAATTGTTTTATACTAGAATTTATTTCTGTTCCGAAAAATATTTTTAATTCGGCTAGTCTACTTTTACATTAGCCTTGAAATTGTATGAGAAAATACTGACCGAATTAAAATTGAGCAAAAATTTTGAAAATTTGTATGAAGTTTAAGGAAAATAAAATGAAAACTAATAAAGAAAATGTGTTGAAAATGTGTGTGAACGTGAATGCAGGTTCAAAAGAAATTTAAAGAAAAACTGATGAAGTAAACCTGATTCGTGTGAAACGGGATTTACAATGTGTACAAAAAAAAAAAAACAATAGTATCGTGGCAACAATGATCGAGATTTTACTTCTTTGTTCTCTGGAACCATATACTTTGTTGCTATAAATTGGATTTTGATTTTGTTTCGTGTATATTTTGTTTTTGTATTTTCTTTAACACAGCGGCACCAACCGACTTTGCTAACATCCAAATTCCAACTGAATGCTTTTAAAACTCATTTTTAGGAGTTTCATTAATGATCGTTATATTTACGAAAATTACAAAAAGTCGTCGGCTTCTGGTGGTATGAGCTGCCTACGGCTGGTTATATTCTCTTAGTCCAGAAAATCGGAATATGCTAGAATAACCCCGGAAACAAAAAACCAGTCAATCAATAATACCAAAATCAGTCAAAGCTACAGATCCATATCATGTACCTCAGAGTGTAGAAACATTTATATATAAAAAATTTTTACTAATTTGAAAATTTGTATGATGGCAAAATTTTGTAAATATTTGTCTTTATACAGGAAAAAGAACACTTTTCCTTAGTGGTGAAGGGTATCGTATGGTCGGGCTTGACCGACTATGGCACTTTCTTACTCGTTTTTATTGCGTTTTTTATTTTGAATATATTTAATAGATTTTTAAAACTTAATTAAACTTTTCGAAATAAATAAATTTTTTCGAAATAAATTAAATTTTTGAAACATAGAAAAGAACTCAAGTACTACTCCACAAGACTAATCCACTATTAAAAGTACATGTAGTGACATGGCTATGATGGGTTGTGAAACGCCTAATAGCCTTTTTATCTCTGCTATAAAAATTTAATTATTGGCCTGATGGTACTAATCTTTTTTGTGTTATTTAGTTTTCACACACAAATTAATTTTTTAATTACTCATTTATTGTTTGTCACTTATTTAACTATTAAGATATTGTTTGAATTTATAATTGTTTTATTTTAATAATATAATTGGTATTGTACTTATAGAGGGTATTGTCTGCAGGACGTTTTAAATGTGACTATTAATATATTTTTTGGAAATAATGAAGAATAGGTTTATTGGCACATAATGAATGCCCTCTAGGGTGACAATTTTTTGTATAAAAGAAAATGTTTTTTTTTCGAATTTTAAAACTTTTTCAATGGAATATTGGAACAATGGGTCTTAAAGTTTAGTTCTGAAAATTTGAGCCAAATCGGACAACGTTCTATGGGCGCGCATCGGGTTCAAAGTTTAAGGTCCCATTTGTATGGCAAAAAATGGGCTATTTTCAGCATAGGTTTTCCATAAACTGAGCAATAATACTAATTATCTCTTTGTTAAAATTTAATACAAGTAAAATTTACCAAGCATTTTCGCGAAATTCTCCAATTTCAAATCGCAGGTACGGTAAAACTGTGCGAGATATCGACCTAAATTTTGAGTTTTTTTCTCCCATTTGTTTGTTTAAACTCACTGGTGAGTAAATTCTAAATTTGTAATATCTCTTGAACAAAGTTTTCGAAAAATTAAAAAATGATTTTGAAACCTACCTGAGAAAAATGTACCATTTTCCAACATGAAAAAAACTAAATAAATTTGATTATATTTAAGCAAAACTATACTATTTAATACTAGCGAGTCATTTAATGATAAAACATGTCTAACTTTGAAATTTCTTTGTTTACAATATACAATATTTGGTGCATATCCTTAGCCGCGTTTTCAGTTACATGAATTTTCAGAGGGAAAATGGAATAACTCTAAAACTACTTCATGGATTTTTGTTTTTGACTAGTTGAAATAAAGCTGTGTTAGCTTTCTTTAATATTTCCTTATTTTTTCTTGCAAAAATTTTTTATTTTTGGTTAAAATTTCTCAAAAATAAAAAAATAACCCATTTTTTACCATACAAATGGGCTCTTAAAATTTGGACCCAAAGTGCGCCGTAGAACGTTGTCCGATTTGGCTCAAATTTTCAGAAGTAAACTTTTTGACCTAGTGTCATAATATTCCGTTGAAATCAAAGAAAAAAAAATTTCCTGTCACTCTAATGCACTCTTAACAAGTAAGAAAGTGCTATAGTCGGCCAAGCCCGACCATATGATACCCTTCACCACAATGGCAAAAGGTGTTCTTTTTCTTGCATAAGGACAAATATTTGCTAAATTTTGCCATCATACAAACATTTTCTCAAAACTTATATATTTAAGCTGTTTTTGTCATTTTGACTTATATGGGAGCTAGGGTCAAATGTGAACCGATTATATTGAAATTTAGCAAATTTATTACAGTTTATACAAAAATTACGTATGTGAAAAATATACTCAAAATTCTCACTATCTTCAGATTAATGACCTTTTTTTTATTGGTTTTCGTCTCATTTAGTGCATTTTGACAGAAGAGTTTGTATGGGAGCTATGGCCAAATGTGGACCGATTTCAACGAAATTCGGTACAGTGATTTACGTTTACATAAGGAGTATTTGTTTTAAATTTCATGAAAAAATATTTATATTTGTGGCCAATATATCAATTCCGCGAAGTGGGACCTATGGAAGGTACCATAAATAATGGAACGATTTTGACGAATTTCAATAGCCTTGGTTCCATTATCAAAAAAATGATGTGTGCCAAATTTCATTAAATTATCTTTAGAATTGCGACCTGTAGTTTGATTACAAGGTTTACATGGGGGTCCAGCCAGACGGACGGACGGACGGACATCGCGAAATCGACTCAGAAAGTGATTATAAGCCTATTGGTATACTAAAAGGTGGGTCTAAGACAAATATTTCTATGCGTTACATACATCAGCACAAACTTATAATACCCTTTCCACCTATGGTGGTGAAGGGTATACAAAATTAGAAAGGGTAGCAAGATTCCTATATAAAGGAATTATGCCTAATCTGTCTGCTCTCCATTCAAAATTCAATTTCATGGGGCAATAGAGCTTAATTTTTATTCGACCCGCTTATAAAAACTCTACGAATATTGTAGATATTTTTGAGATTTTGTGTTTACTTATTAATGATGTATAACTCTTAAACTAAAAAAGTTTTAAATATATATATTCCGTTTTGCTATAGCTAACCACAAAACCCGACTTTGCCCTCCATATCCATTGTGGCTTAATTCAATCTAATGTATTTAATGAATTCGTACTATTTAAGTCCATACAAATGCGTATATTGGTTATACATTAATTCATTTCAAATACGCAAACATTCATGGCAAATAGATATACAAAACAAAATTTAAATAATACCAAATAAATACATAGATAAATAGAACCATTATATCTAATATGGTAGTGTATATGTTTGTATTATATTGACCCAGTGAATTTGGACTTTCATTTGTACTCTTATACCTATAGTTTACCTGTATAGATAAATAAATATTATAGTTAGATATTATAGTTATAATTTATTCGTCTAAGAGTAATAGAAACAGAAATAAAACACTTTTTAAATTCATTCGCACAAATGAAAGTGCTGGAAGAATCAATATTCGTAAATATTTATCATGGTTTTTACGCAAGGCTGGTGTAAATATTCTACATAAATCTAAAGGGTGTTTTTAAATAGGAATTTTTTTAGACCAGGCCACCACTAAGATTGCTATGATAACATAAAAGGAATATCTAAATATTTAATTTATAACCACAAGAAAATTTATTTATATTCTTAAGATATTTCTGTTTTAAACTTAAAAGCCTTTAATTTGTATTAGAATTTGTTAACATTATATGTAAATTAGAATCTTGCTTTAATATTTAATGGTCGAAATTATCAAATGTTAAACCATTTTGAAACTACCTTTTATAACTATTTATATAAGTGTTTTGTTTTAAAACCAAAAAATATACAAGTTTGGTAAATATATTGCTGATTTATGATTTTTTCCTGTTGATTCTCAAACCACCGAAACCAACATGACTTAAGCCACCAGCCGCTACTGAAATTTGTCAGATATACCCAGCAAAGAAATCTTGTTAACAATTAATCAATTAAAGAGTTAATACTTTAAGTACCTACTAGGGCAGATTATCGCAGACGACTAGAAATGAAAATTGAGAAATTTCAATGAAAATTTTGTTGCATATTTCTAGGATGTTGTAAATTGCGAATAATTTTTATTGAAATATTTCTTATATAAGATTTTTCTATAAAACAAAATTTATCGGAAAATTTTCTGCAGAAAACTTTTTTGTCGTAAAAATTTTTTTTCGAAAAATTTTCTCCAGAAAATTTTCTAGAGAAATTTTTTTTTATAGACAAATTTTCTATAAATTTTTTTTACCGAAACATTTTCTACAGAAAAATATTTTTATCAAAAAATTTTCTATAGAAAAATATTTTTATTAACACATTTTCTAAAAATATTTTTATCAAAAAATTTTCGATGAAAAAATATTTTAATATCGATAATTTTTCTATTGAAAGATTTTAATATCTATATTAAATTTTTTTTTACCGAAACATTTTCTACAGAAAAATATTATTATCAAAAAAATTTCTATAGAAAAATATTTTTATTAATAAATTTTCTAAAAGTATTTCTATCAAAAAATTTTCGGTAGAAAAATATTTTAATATCGAACATTTTTCTATATAAAAATTTTAATATCGAAAATTTTTCTATATAAAAATTTTAATATCGAAAATTTTTCTATAGAAAAATTTTAATATCGAAAATTTTTCTATAGAAAAATTTTAATACCGAAAATTTTTCTATAGAAAAATTTTAATACCGAAAATTTTTCTATAGAAAAATTTTAATACCGAAAATTTTTCTATAGAAAAATTTTAATACCGAAAATTTTTCTATAGAAAAATTTTAATACCGAAAATTTTTCTATAGAAAAATTTTAATACCGAAAATTTTTCTATAGAAAAATTTTAATACCGAAAATTTTTCTATAGAAAAATTTTAATACCGAAAATTTTTCTATAGAAAAATTTTAATACCGAAAATTTTTCTATAGAAAAATTTTAATACCGAAAATTTTTCTATAGAAAAATTTTAATACCGAAAATTTTTCTATAGGAAAATTTTAATACCGAAAATTTTTCTATAGAAAAATTTTAACACCAAAAATTTTTCTATAGAAAAATTTTAATACCGAAAATTTTTCTATAGAAAAATTTGAATACCGAAAATTTTTCTATAGAAAAATTTTAATACCGAAAATTTTTCTATAGAAAAATTTTAATATCGAAAATTTTTTTGTAGAATCATTTTAATATCGAAAATTTTTCTATAGAAAAATTTTAATACCGAAAATTTTTCTATAGAAAAATTTTAATACCGAAAATTTTTCTATAGAAAAATTTTAATACCGAAAATTTTTCTATAGAAAAATTTTAATACCGAAAATTTTTCTATAGAAAAATTTTAATACCGAAAATTTTTCTATAGAAAAATTTTAACACCAAAAATTTTTCTATAGAGAAATTTTAATACCGAAAATTTTTCTATAGAAAAATTTTAATACCGAAAATTTTTCTATAGAAAAATTTTAATACCGAAAATTTTTCTATAGAAAAATTTTAGTATCGAAAATTTTTTTGTAGAATCATTTTAATATCGAAAATTTTTCTATAGAAAAATTTAAATATCAAAAATTTTTCTATAGAAAAATTTTAATATCAAAAATTTTTCTATAGAAAAATTTTAATATCAAAAATTTTTCTATAGAAATATATATATCTATAGAAATATCGAAAATTTTTCCATAGAAATCTTAATCTTAATATAGAAAATTTTTCTTTGGAAAATTTATCAAAAATTTTTCTATAGAAACATTTTTTTGTCGAAAATTTTTCTATAGAAACATTTTTGTATCGAAAATTTTTCTATAGAAAAATTTTTTTATCGAAAATTTTTCTATAGAAAAATTTTTTTATCGAAAGTTTTTCTATAGAAATATTTGTTTAACGAAAATTTTTCTATAGAAAAATTTTAATATCGAAAATAGAAAAATTTTTATATAGAAAATTTTTCTATAGAAAAATTTTAGTATCGAAAAGTTTTTTGTAGAAAAATTTTAATATCGAAAATTTTTGTATAGAAAAATTTTAATATCGAAAATTTTTTTGTAGAACAATTTTAATACCGAACATTTTTGTATACCTTGTGTACTTTGAAAGTTATAATAAAAAATTATTCCCAAAATGCATCTTTTATAGAAGAATTTTAATATCGAAAATTTTTCTATAGAAAAATTTTAATACCGAAAATTTTTCTATAGAAAAATTTTAATACCGAAAATTTTTCTATAGAAAAATTTTAATACCGAAAATTTTTCTATAGAAAAATTTTAATACCGAAAATTTTTCTATAGAAAAATTTGAATGCCTTAAATTTTTCTATGGAACAATTTTAATACCGAACATTTTTTTATACCTTGTGTACTTTGAAAGTTATAAGAAAAAATGATTCCCAAAATGCAACTGTTTTAATTTTTTGTTTGCTTGGTATTTATAAATGATTATTGAAATTAATTCTACTACACCCTCTCAACATATAATACTTATGGTCCAATATATGTATGTATATGTTATTGTACATATGTATATATTTGCTTTTCACTCATTTCCAATACAAATCCATTGGATTTAAATACCAACTTTGCTCTACTTTTACCAAATGTTTTTGTGGTTGTGTTAAATATTTGATGTTGTAGCTACAAAATTTTGTATAATCATCGTAATTATTGTTTGATTTTAAATTAAATATTTGATTTTCAATTTATTAGGTTGTAACTTTTATTGTTCAAATTTTATTTCCTACTCATATTTAGTTCTTGTTTTTTTTTTTTGTTTTGTTGCAAATTTTTTGAATATCCAATATGTTGATTGTTTCAACCATTTCATTTAATTATAGACATTTTTCACTTGAATACGTATTAAATAAATTTTATTGAATGAATAAAGGCAACCTAGTTATAATTATAAATGAATCTATTGAAAATTTTAAATGAATTTGGTCGAGTTTTCCGAACAGTTTGGTTAGAAATATTATTTATTAGGTTGATGGTTGAAAATGTTTAAAGGGTTTTAGAATTAATGAGAAAGTTAAAGTTATGTAGAGATTTGAAGCATTTAAATTTTTGGCTGTAGTTGAATGTGTACGAGTACACGAGTAAATACAAAAAATTAAAACAAATTAAAAGTTTTCAATAGAAAAGTATATTTATCAGAAAACTTTCTATAGAAAAATATTTTTATTAAAAATTTTTCTATAGAAAAATATTTTTATTAAAAATTTTTCTATAGAAAAATATTTTTATCAAAAATTTTTCTATAGAAAAATATTTTGATCAAAAATTTTTCTATAGAAAAATATTTTTATCAACAATTTTTCTATAGAAAAATATTTTTATCAAAAATTTTTCTATAGAAAAATATTTTTATCAAAAATTTTTTATAGAAAAATATTTTTATCAAAAATTTTTCTATAGAAAAATATTTTTATAAAAAATTTTTCAATAGAAAAATTTTTTTTATCAAACATTTTTCCATAGAAAAATTTTTTTTATCAAAAATTTTTCTATAGAAAAATTTTTTTTATCAAAAATTTTTCTATAGAAAAATTTTTTTTATCAAAAATTTTTCTATAGAAAAATTTTTTTTATCAAAAATTTTTCTATAGAAAAATTTTTTTTATCAAAAATTTTTCTATAGAAAAATTTTTTTTATCAAAAATTTTTCTATAGAAAAATTTTTTTTATCAAAAATTTTTCTATAGAAAAATTTTTTTATCAAAAATTTTTCTATAGAAAAATTTTTTTTATAAAAAATTTTTCTATAGAAAATTTTTTTTTTATCAACAATTTTTCTATAGAAAAATTTATTTTTTATCAACAATTTTTCTATAGAAACATTTATTTTATCAAAAATGTTTATTAGAAAAATATTTTGATCAAACATTTTTCTATAGAAAAATATTTTTGTCAAAAAATTTTCTGTAGAAAAATATTTTTATCGCAAATTTTTCTATAGATAAATATTTTTATCAAAAATTTTTCTAAAGAAAAATTTTTTTTATCAAAAATTTTTCTAAAGAAAATTTTTTTTTATCAATAGAAAAATATTTTTATCGAAAATTTTTCTATAGAAAAATATTTTTGTCAAAAATAAAATGTTTCTATAGAAAAATATTTTTATCAAAAAGTTTTCTATAGAAAAATATCTCTATCAAAAATTTTTCTATAGAATTTTTATTTTGCCAAAAATTTTTTTTTATCAAACTTTTTTTTCATCAAAAATGTTTCTATAGAAAAATATTTGTGTCAAACATTTTTTTATAGAAAAATATTTTTACTAAAAAATTTTCTATAGAAAAAGTTATTTATCAAAAAATTTTCTGTAGAAAAAAATATTTATCAATAATTTTTCTGTAGAAAAAAATATTTATCAAAACATTTTCTATTGAAAAAAATTGTATCTAAATATTTTATCAAAAAATTGTATATAGAAAATTATTTTTATACAAAATTTTCTTTAGAAAGATATTTTTTCGGAAATTTTTCTGTAGAAAAATATGTAAATGGTAATTCTTTGATCGAAAAACTTTCTATAGAGGAACAATTTTTTATCGAAAACTTATCTATAAAAAATTTATTTTATCATAAATTTTCTAAAGAAAATTTTTTTGTCGAAAAATTTTCAATAGAAAACTATTTTAATAGAAAAATTTTCTACAGAAAACTTTTTATCGACAATTTTCTATAGAAAACTTTTTTATCGAAAAATTTTCTAAAAAAAAAACCTTTTTTATCAAAAAATTTTAATTTTAAAATTTGTTCTATTAAAATGTTCACATCACAAAATTTTCTACACAATTTTTTTCATCTTTTGATTTTTTGTCTTGACTAACTTAAGCTTAAACTTTTATTTGTTGAAAAGTTTTTTTTTTTTTTTTTTTTTTATTTTGGATGAGTCTTATGTCTGCAGTCAGTCTACTATGAACTTATTGATTGTATTTCGCTAAAATGTTTATAGCAGACGATAGTGAAATGATAAAATATTTTTTGTAGCAGATTATGAAAAAGATGACATTTACACGCTATAAAATGAAAAAAATTGAAGTGGGTTCAAAAAACTCTTAAATTTTGGATTATATATCAGGAAAAATATATTAGACTGTATGTAATACATAATACAGTTTTATACTAAAGGTATTCATGCCATTAACTTTTGGTTGGCCAAAGACTCTGTAATGTAAAGATGTTGCACTTTCATTAATTGATTTGACTTATGGTCTTTTTGAAAAGTCCCATAAAAATCCAATTCCCTTTTGACAGAAAACATATGTATGGAGTGCAATATGTATCTTTATATTATAGACATTAAATTGCAGGTCCTTATATAATGACTTGAATACCTCTGTTAGTAACATTTAAATATCAAGCATTAATGACTGACAAGAGTTGTTGTGTTGTAGAAACTGCAACAAAAGAAATGTATGTCTTTTTGTATTAATGCATGAATGAATGTATTTATCTCTGAATTTATTGCAAATGAAACAAAATTAACAAAAACTGTTAAATTAAGCTGTAAAGTACATGATTGTTTTGAGATCAAGAATGTAATAACATACACATACAAAAAACGTAAAAGTATGATATAAATATACATTTATATATTTGGATGTACCATTATTTGTTTCGTACTTGCGATATGTGATTAATAGGTTTTATGTCTAGACACCTGGCAATAGAGTTGGTTCAAAATTAATGGTGGTAATGACATATGAAGAGCAAACAACTGAATCATAGACAAGCGCAAATACAATGTTTAACTGACGACGAATCTGATTTGCTTTTTGTTTAATTATTTCAGAAGCAATTTCTAATTTTTTTTAAATTTTCTATTTTTATAGGAAATTTTACAATTTTTTATCATAATAGGAAATTTTCAAAAATTTGCTATTCTTATAGGAAACTTTTCAAAAAATTTCCTACTTTAATAATAAATTTTTCAAGAATTTTTCAAAAATTTTCTATTTTTATAGGAAATTTTTCAAAAATTTTCTATTTTTATAGGAAATTTTTCAAAAATTTTCTATTTTTATAGGAAATTTTTCAAAAATTTTCTATTTTTATAGGAAATTTTTCAAAAATTTTCTATTTTTATAGGAAATTTTTCAAAAATTTTATATTTTTATAGGAAATTTTTCAAAAATTTTCTATTTTTATAGGAAATTTTTCAAAAATTGTCTATTTTTATAGGAAATTTTTCAAAAATTTTCTATTTTTATAGGAAACTTTTCAAAAATTGTCTATTTTAATAGGAAATTTTTCAAAATTTTTCTATTTTTATGGGAAATTTTTCAAAAATTTTCTATTTTTATAGGAAATTTTTCAAAAATTTTCTTTTTTTATAGGAAATTTTTCAAAAATTTTCTATTTTTATAGGAAATTTTTCAAAAATTTTCTATTTTTATAGGAAATTTTTCAAAAATTTTCTTTTTTTATTGGAAATTTTTCAAAAATTTTCTATTTTTATAGGAAATTTTTCAAAAATTTTCTATTTTTATAGGAAATTTTTCAAAAATTTTCTACTTTTATAGGAAATTTTTCAAAAATTTTCTATTTTTATAGGAAGTTTTTCAAAAATTTTCTATTTTTATAGGAAATTTTTCAAAAATTTTCTATTTTTATAGGAAATTTTTCAAAAATTTTCTATTTTTATAGGAAATTTTTCAAAAATTGTCTATTTTTATAGGAAATTTTTCAAAAATTTTCTATTTTTATAGGAAATTTTTCAAAAATTGTCTATTTTTATAGGAAATTTTTCAAAATTTTTCTATTTTTATGGGAAATTTTTCAAAAATTTTCTATTTTTATAGGAAATTTTTCAAAAATTTTCTTTTTTTATAGGAAATTTTTCAAAAATTTTCTATTTTTATAGGAAATTTTTCAAAAATTTTCTATTTTTATAGGAAATTTTTCAAAAATTTTCTTTTTTTATTGGAAATTTTTCAAAAATTTTCTATTTTTATAGGAAATTTTTCAAAAATTTTCTATTTTTATAGGAAATTTTTCAAAAATTTTCTACTTTTATAGGAAATTTTTCAAAAATTTTCTATTTTTATAGGAAATTTTTCAAAAATTTTCTATTTTTATAGGAAATTTTTCAAAAATTTTCTATTTTTATAGGAAATTTTTCAAAAATTTTCTATTTTTATAGGAAATTTTTCAAAAATTTTCTATTTTTATAGGAAATTTTTCAAAAATTTTCTATTTTTATAGGAAATTTTTCAAAAATTTTCTATTTTTATAGGAAAATTTTCAAAAATTTTCTATTTTTATAGGAAATTTTTCAAAAATTTTCTATTTTTATAGGAAATTTTTCAAAAATTTTCTATTTTTATAGGAAATTTTTCAAAAATTTTCTATTTTTATAGGAAATTTTTCAAAAATTTTCTATTTTTATAGGAAATTTTTCAAAAATTTTCTATTTTTATAGGAAATTTTTCAAAAATTTTCTATTCTTATAGGAAATTTTTCAAAAATTTTTTATTTTTATAGGAAATTTTTCAAAAATTTTTTATTTTTATAGGAAATTTTTCAAAATTTTCTATTTTTATAGGAAATTTTTCAAAAATTTTCTATTTTTATAGGAAATTTTTCAAAAATTTTCTATTTTTATATTTTTATAGGAAATTTTTCAAAAATTTTTTATTTTTATAGGAAATTTTTCAAAAATTTTCTATTTTTATAGGAAATTTTTCAAACATTTTCTATTTTTATAGGAAATTTTTCAAAAATTTTCTACTTTTATAGGAAATTTTTCAAAAATTTTCTATTTTTATAGGAAATTTTTCAAAAATTTTCTATTTTTATAGGAAATTTTTCAAAAATTTTCTATTTTTATAGGAAAATTTTCAAAAATTTTCTATTTTTATAGGAAATTTTTCAAAAATTTTCTATTTTTATAGGAAATTTTTCAAAAATTTTCTATTTTTATAGGAAATTTTTCAAAAATTTTTTTATTTTTATAGGAAATTTTTCAAAATTTTCTATTTTTATAGGAAATTTTTCAAAAATTTTTTATTTTTATAGGAAATTTTTCAAAAATTTTCTATTTTTATAGGAAATTTTTCAAAAATTTTCTATTTTTATAGGAAATTTTTCAAAAATTTTCTATTTTTATAGGAAATTTTTCAAAAATTTTCTATTTTTATAGGAAATTTTTCAAAAATTTTCTATTTTTATAGGAAATTTTTCAAAAATTTTCTATTTTTATAGGAAATTTTTCAAAAATTTTCTATTTTTATAGGAAATTTTTCAAAAATTTTCTATTTTTATAGGAAATTTTTCAAAAATTTTCTATTTTTATAGGAAATTTTTCAAAAATTTTCTATTTTTATAGGAAATTTTTCAAAAATTTTCTATTTTTATAGGAAATTTTTCAAAAATTTTCTATTTTTATAGGAAATTTTTCAAAAATTTTCTATTTTTATAGGAAATTTTTCAAAAATTTTCTATTTTTATAGGAAATTTTTCAAAATTTTTTTATTTTTATAGGAAATTTTTCAAAAATTTACTATTTTTATAGGAAATTTTTCAAAAATTTCTTATTTTTATAGGAAATTTTTCAAAAATTATCTATTTTTATAGGAAATTTTTAAAAATTTTTTTATTTTTATAGAAAATTTTTCAAAAATTTTCTATTTTTATAGAAAATTTTTCAAAAATTTTCTATTTTTATAGAAAATTTTTCAAAAAGTTTCTATTTTTATAGAAAATTTTTCAAAAATTTTCTATTTTTATAGAAAATTTTTCAAAAATTTTTCAAAAATTTTCTATTTTTATGGAAGATTTTTCAAAAATTTTCTATTTTTATGAAAAATTTTTCAAAAATTTTCTATTTTTATGGGAAAATTTTCAAACATTTTTATTTTAATAGGAAAATGTTCAATAATTTTCTATTCTTAAAGGAAATTTTATATTTTTATGGGAAATTTAATTTTTTTTTAGGAAATTTTTCGTTTTTTTGTTTATTATTTATTTCTATGAAAAGATAAATTTTCTATTTTGAAATATGTTTTTGTGGCTTAGAATTTTATTTCCTTTGAATAATAAATATTAAATATTGTTTAAATCTTAACATCGATTCCAAATAATAACCCCTACAAATCCCCTCAATCATCTTAAAATACAAATAATATTTTTTAACAATCTCACGATTCCTTTTTGATTTATTGAAATAAAATCTCCGATTAAATTCATTAATTATGAGGTTGATTAACTTTCATATGAATTACTCATGAATTGAATGAAATCTTGCCAGTCAGCCATTCATTAAAGGAATTTCGGTTCTGGTCTTAAGAGGCGACATCTGCTGATGTCATGATGTGACTTTAAATTCTTGTCATTGTCGGCAATGCGTCAAATATTATTTTGTATATAAAAGACAATTGTGATGATAAACTTAACGAAAATTTTGTACATTCATGATGTGAATAATTGTGTGATTCAATGAACACAAAATGGAATCTATCGACAATATATGTAGGTATATACAATAAGTATATAAAGGTGTTCATAAATTGCATTTGTGACATTGTGTTAACACATCAAATAATTTTTTAGAATGAAAATAAATGTGAGATAATAAATTTGATCAGCTTAAACTGAGGTCCTCATTTTATTGAGTACATATCACTTTAATTAAATTTGAGATTATTTTAATAATTTAGAACACCCCTTATAATATTTCCATAGAATTTACCTCAAAATTGCTTATCTTAAATGAACACTATAGGTAATATTTGCTCTTGAATTCTATTGAATCAACTAATGGACATAAACAATAGATTAATGTGTCATGCACTAACTTTGAATACACTTCAGCGAATTTTTATTATATTCTATGTAGCTCTGTCCTTTTGTCGTCTAACCCTTTGACAATATAATTTGAATGCAATTTGAATTGTATGAGAGTTGAATATAATGTATGTAACTATTTTGATACTTTTATGTTATAGTTGAATTTGTTCATTAGGATAACCTTATTTTGTAAAAGTTGGTAACTGTAATAAGATTTTGGTGACAATTTTACTCCTCTAGCCATAGAAGCTTAACTTTGTCTTTTTTTTTATCATGGATATCGCATATTCTAAACCAGAGTTTTTTCTAATGGCTCTGATTACATACTGGAGTATTATCACCAGGAGTAGGCAGCCCGTACTACCAGAAGCCGATGAATTTTTTTAATTTTCGTAAATACCACGATGATTAATAAAACTCGTGAAAATTAGTATTAAAATCATTCAGTTGGAATTTGGATGGTGCCGGTTTGTTAAAGAAAAGACAAAAACAAAATAGGCAGGAAACAAATCAAAATCGAATTTATAGCAACAAAATATATGGTTCGAAAGACCAAAGAAATATAATCTCAAACATTGTTGCCACGATACTATTATTTTTAAAAACATTGGGAATATTTTTCAAGACAGAAATAAATTCTAATATTAAACAATTTTAGATTTTTATATTTTTTACATATTTTCGATCCAAAAATTTTTTTTATAGAAAAAATTTTACTAGAAATATTCTTTTTTGGAAAATTCTTCGATAAAAATAATATTTTATCGAAAATTTTTTGATAAAAATATTTTTCTGTAAAAATTTTCCATAAAAATATTTTTATATCAAAAAATTTTCAAATCTTCTATAGAAAATGTTTGATAACAAAATTTTCTGTAGAAAAGTTTTTGTTAAAAAAATTTTCTATAGAATAATTTTCTATAGAAAAATTTTTGATAAAAAATTTTCCATAGAAAAATTTTGTAAAAAAAATGTTCTATAAAAAATTTTTGATAAAAAATTTTCTATAGAAAAATTTTTGATAAAATAAATTTCCAAAGAAAAATTTTTGATAAAAAATTTTTCTACAGAAAAATTTTTGATAAAAAATTTTCTATTGAAAATTTTTTTATAGAAACATTTTTGATAAAAAAATGTTCTATAGAAAAATTTTTGATGAAAAATTTTCTGTAGAAAAATTTTTGATAAAAAATTTTCCATAGAATAATTTTGGATAGAAATATTTTTGATAAAAAAATGTTCTATAGAAAAATTTTTGATGAAAAATTTTCTATAGAAAAATTTTTTATAAAAAATTTTCCATAGAATAATTTTGGATAGAAAAATTTTTGATATAAAAAATTTCCATAGAAAAATTTTTGATAAAAAAATTTTCTACAGGAAAATTTTTGAGAAAAAAATTTTCTATAGAAATATTTTTGATAAAAAAAATTTTCTATACAAAAATTTTGGATAAAAAATTTTCTATTGAAAAATTTTGTACAGAAACATTTTTGATAAAAAAATGTTCTATAGAAAAATTTTTGATGAAAAATTTTCTGTAGAAAAATTTTTGATAAAAAATTTTCCATAGAATAATTTTGGATAGAAATATTTTTGATAAAAAAATGTTCTATAGAAAAATTTTTGATGAAAAATTTTCTATAGAAAAATTTTCCATAGAATAATTTTGGATAGAAACATTTTTGATAAAAAAATGTTCTATAGAAAAATTTTTGATGAAAAATTTTCTATAGAAAAATTTTTTTATAAAAAATTTTCCATAGAATAATTTTGGATAGAAAAATTTTTGATATAAAAAATTTCCATAGAAAAATTTTTGATAAAAAAATTTTCTACAGGAAAATTTTTGAGAAAAAAATTTTCTATAGAAATATTTTTGATAAAAAAAATTTTCTATAGAAAAATTTTGGATAAAAAATTTTCTATTGAAAAATTTTGTACAGAAACATTTTTGATACAAAAATGTTCTATAGAAAAATTTTTGATAAAAAATTTTCTGTTGAAAATTTTTTTACCAAAAAATTTTCTATAGAAACATTTTTGATAAAAAAATTTTCTATAGAAAAATTTTTGGTAAAAAAATCTTCTATAGAAAAAATTTTGATAGAAAAAATTTTGATAGAAAAATTTTTGATAAAAAAAATTTTTTATAGAAAAATATTTGGTAAAAAAAATTTAAAAATATGGATTATAAAACTTTTTCTATTTAAAACGTTAGAACTTCACATTAAAAAAATACTCATTGTAGTTAAAGGTATAAAAAACGGCCACTCTGACGACTATTTTGTGTTCTGTTCTCTTTGCGTCGATCCGTGATTACCATTACTTGTGGTTCACTGTTCTATTTTTATACTAATAAATAATAAATAAATTATTAAATTGTTAAACTTGTTCCCGATGTCTTCATATATTAACATATTTGTTATCTATAGGCCTTAGAAACTACTTCCTCTATCTTCCATCTCACAGTCTATTTTCCACCACAAGGTGGAATATATTAATTTTCAAAAATTTATGAATTTATGAACTAAATCTAATGGAAAAATTTTAATTTTAAAAACAAACATTAGAATTAAATGGTACTTACATTCGACTTTCTTCTATCAACCACGTCAATATGTAAGTTTTCAATTGTACTTTTTATATTTTATCTCATGTTGTATACATTTCTGTGGTCTTGTGGAACAAACGCTTAAGTCTGATAAAAAAATAAGTTTTTCTTTTCTTCGACATAGACTGTTACTGCTAGTGAGCACAAATTTGTATTTAGCTGTCAAATTGAATAGAAATGTCGTAACTGTCGTTTTGACATTATGTGTTTAGAATATTGAATATGTGCCTGGAGTTACAATAACAATTGAAGCAACTGATTTTTAGCCAACCAACATTTATTGAAGATGACATGTGCTAGAAGTAGGGGGGATCAAAAATATGGGTACTTGCGACCGAAAACGAACTTAGGTTTTTATTCATTTTCTATAGGAAAATGAAGAAATATTAAGAATTTATTGCCAAATTTTGTTCAAAATGCAAAAATATACATTAACCCTTAACAGAAATGGGGACTAAAATGATAAAATTTTTTTTCTTATTATCTTTGAATTTTAAAATTTTTAGTCATTTCATAAGTTCATTTTATTCGTGTGGTCAAGGACACGAATTTTCGGGGAAAATTTAATAACTCCGAAAAAATTTTTCAATAGAAAATTTTTTTGTCAAACATTTTTCTATAGAAAATTTTTTTATTACAGACAACATTATTGATAAAAAGCAAGAAAATGTTTGCTGATAAACCAAAATTCCTCGACGCGTTTTGATGATTGGTTAGGCCATCTCTTCTTCGCATTATAACTTATTTTCTTATCAAAAATTTTTCTATAGAAAATTTTCTTTTAGAAAATTTTTTTATCAACAATTTTTTTATAGAAAACTTTTTTATTAAAACATTTTAAAAAAAAAAAAAAATTGTTATCAAATATTTTTTAATCAAAATTTTTTCTATAAAAAATTTTCTTACAAAAATTTTTCTATGGAAAATTTTTTTAACAAAAATTTTTCTTTGGAAATTTTTTTTTTCAAAAATTTTTCTATAGAAATTTTTTTTATCAAAAATTTTAAAAAATAAATAATAAAAAAATTTTCTGTAGAAAATTTTTTTTATCAAAAATTTTTCTATAGAAAATTTTTTTATCAAAAATTTTTCTATAGAAAATTTTTTAATCAAAAATTTTTCTATGGAAAATTTTTTTATCAAAAATTTTTCTATAGAAAATTTTTTTATCAAAAATTTTTCTATAGAAAATTTTTTTATCAAAAATTTTTCTATAGAAAATTTTTTTATCAAAAATTTTTCTATAGAAAATTTTTTTATCAACAATTTTTCTATAGAAAATTTTTTATCAAAATTTTTTTTATAGAAAATTTTTTTATCAAAAATTTTTCTATAGAAAATTTATTATCAAAAATTTTTTCAATAGAAAATTTTTTTATCAAAAAATTTTCTGTAGAAAATTTTTTTTTTTATCAAAAATTTTTCTATAGAAAATTTTTTTATCAAAAATTTTTTCAATAGAAAATTTTTTTATCAAAAATTTTTTCAATAGAATTTTTTTTTATCACAAATTTTTCTGTAGAAAATTTTTTTTATCAAAAATGTTTCTATAGAAAATTTTTTTATCAAAATTTTTTTATCAAAGATTTTTCTATAAAAATTTTTGTTATCAAAAATTTTTCTATAGAAAATTTTTTTATCAAACATTTTTCTATAGACAATTTTTTTATCAAAAAAAAAAAAAAAAAATAGAAAATTTTTTTATCAAAATTTTTTTATCAAAAATTTTTCTAAATTTTTTTTTATAAAAAATCTTTCCTTAGAAAATTTTTTTTATCAAAAATCTTTCCATAGAAAATTTTTTATCGAAAAATTTTCTACAGAAATTTTTTTCCAAAAAATAACAAAATAGTCGGGATGTAAATATTGTTCAGTCGATGATCTACGCTTTTACTTATGGTTTATGAACATAATTCTGAAAAGTTGTGTTTGTAAATATAGTAATAATGCGAGGTTTTCGATCTGTCTAAATTGGGAATAATCCTCCTGAAGAGATGGCTTAACCAACCATCGAAACGCGTCGAGGAATTTGGTTTCTCCGCAAACATTTTTGGCTTTTTATCAATAAATTGATCTGTTACATTAATAAATAAATGTAACAGGTTTGGGATCAAATGCAAATACTCTTCTTTTTGAAGAAATTTTTTTTATTAAAAATTTTCCATATTTTTTTTATTAATTTTTCTTAAAAAATTTTGTTCATTAAAAATTTTTCTTTAAAAAATTTTTTATCAAAAATTTTTCTGTAAAAAAATTTTTTATCAAAATTTTTTCTATAGAAAACTTTTTTATTAAAAATTTTTCGATAGAAAATTTTTTAAAAAGAAAAATTTTTTATTTAAGTTTTTTTATCAACAATTTTTCTATAGAAAAATTTTTATCAACAATTTTCTTATAGAACATTTTTTTGGTAAAACATTTTTTAATGGAAAATTTTTTTGGATCGAAAATATCTAAAAAAAAATCTAAATTTGTTTAATATTAGAATTTATTACTGTTTTGAAAAAATATTCCTAATATTTACAAAAATATTCCCAATGTTTATAAAAATAATAGTATCGTGGCAACAATGTTCGAGATTATATTTCTTTCGAACCATGTATTTTGTTGCTATAAATTGGATTTTGATTTGTTTCTTGCCAATTTTGTTTTTGTTTTTTCTTTAACGAAGCGGCACCAACATCCAAATTCCAACTAAATGATTTTAGTACTCATTTTCACGAGTTTTATTAATGATCGTGGTATTTACGAAAATTAAAGAAAATCATCGGCTTCTGGTGGTGTGGGCTGCCTACATAAACCACAACTGGACTGTGGAAGAAACTGTCAAGTACATTTAAGAGACGTCAAGGTACATTTGAAAGACGTCATATTCATATAAGAAATGTCATTATACATTCTTTATTGCTATTTTTTATAATTTTTTGTTGCTTAGTAGAACATATGATCGCACTCTATGTGGTACTCTATGGCTGCCTACTCCTGCTTAACGGTATGGCTCAAAAATGTGAGATCCTAAATTGAAGTCATTTATTGCATATTTTATGAGTGTAAAAATATCTGCTAAAGTTAAAACCCAATTACAATTTCTAAATCTATGAGTTTAACCCCTGTTCTGATCATACAAATTTTGCAGAAGATAAATTTTCAAATTGAATTGATGATACTCGCGTGCAAGTTAAAATACAAAGTTTAGATTTGATAGTAATACTCGTATTAGTTGCTTGTGGCAACAGTAAAACTGTTGCTGCATATGATTTTGAAAAAATAGAAAAAATACATTCCGTTTTTCTTCAATATTTGTTTTTCTATTTTATTTGTGGTAATTACGTGACATTGTTCGTTAAAAAGTTTTTGATTTTAAAACAAAAAAACAAATTTCTATTTTAAATATTTTCTTTAAAATTCTACGCATATAATAATACAATATTATTCACATTACGGGTAAAATGCTAGACTCCCACATGAACGACATGAACGCATATGCATATGCGAACAGTAAAATACCAACGATCCGTTCCAGCCATCACTTATTGTTTTTAGTTTAGAATAATTTAAGTCGTGTATGAATGAATAAATATTGTATGAAATTTTGGTTTTTATTAGTTTTTCTAATTTTTGTTATTGGTTACACATTCAGCGATTCGCTATTGTACGTGATGTAAAAGAAATTAGAACAAAAATGTTTAATTTGAAATTTATTTTATGACTTTATACATACTCCTACTATGAGTAGCAACAAATAAGTACGAGTTCAACTTCAATGATAATGATGATGATGATTTTATTAGAGTTAAGTTTTTGGTTTTCAAAATTAACGGTGTTTTAATGGCCATTGAACGTACGAATACGTACATACATTCATTCGTTCCAACATTTGTTGTAGGACACTTTTATGCCAAAAAATCATTTTTTTTTTTATATAAAATCATGCATATAAATTTATATATTCAAATCTTTGTGTATTGGTAAGTTTCAATAAGAATTTGATTTTTATATAATTGCCAAGAATTTTTTTCTCCGTGAAATTATTTATATATTCACATCTTGGCTTTTATGTGTTGCTGTAATAGTATATCAGTTTGGAATATTAATTTTAGAATCAAAATTAAAATTTTTAATAAATTAGATGAGCCCATTTTTTTGTGGTTGGATTTTTCAAATGGATTTTTTATGGCTTACAGCAGACACTATGATATAAGGTGGCGAACACAATTTGAATTCTAGTTAAAAAAAGTCATTATTAAAATATGTTGGTTTTAACTGTTGTTTCTAACGTGTATTGACTCTTTTTGTGAAAAAAAATTTCATATAGAAAAATGGTTATGTGAAATATTTTCGAAAAAAAAATTTGTCTAGATTTTCGTATAAAAAACAAGTAAGAGTGTTATATTCGGCTGTGCCGAATCTTATATACCCACCATCAAGTTGTGTTAAATTTAGAAACATATCTCATATATCTACAAGGGTGCAGCAAATTCAAAACGTGGACCAAATTGGAAAAAAGTTGTTACGCTAGTTGGTATTGTTGGTAAATATTTGGAATAACTTCGGTTGCAGTAGCTTTATAGTTCAACATTCAAAAGTGTGTAAGTGGTTTCCCTATAAAGTAGCTTGTCGCGGTACTCCACCAGGGGGGGTACTATCACTCCTTCTGTGGAACCTTGCCATTAATAAACTACTCACTGAATTAGATTCTCTGAGATTTAACACCATCGCATACGCGGACAATGTTGCCATAGCAGTGTCAGGGAAATTTCTTAGCACACTGTCACAACGTCTCGAATCAGCTCTTGACATACTTTATCGTTGGAGCGTCTCCAATGGCCTTGGAGTCAATCCAACTAAAACGGAACTTGTACTTTTCTCGCGCAAATACAAAATACCCAGCTTTACCCTTCCTAAATTGAATAAGGTTGAACTTATGCTCACTGACCATGCCAAATATCTGGGGGTCATTCTGGACTCTAAACTGTCCTGGTGCCTGAACACCCAATCCAGGGTGTCTAAAGCGTCTAGTGCACTCTATTCATGCAGAGGGGCCATTGGCAAAACCTGGGGGCTTACTGCCAACAACACTGCCTGGCTCTTCGACATGGTAGTTAAGCCTATATTAATGTATTGTGCGCTAGTCTGGTGGCCAGCGCTCACCAAGGCTAACCATAGGGACTATTTTAACAAAATTTTAAGATCTTCCGTTCTAATGATTACCGGTGCCTTAAGAACTACTCCATCTAAGGCGCTCTTCACTATGCTCAACTGGCTCCCGGTCGAACTAATGGCAATGCAAATTGCTCTTAACTCGTCCGTACGTCTGAGCACAATTGGAACCTGGTCCCACTCAAAAACCGGACATTCCAGTATCCTGGACAAAATTACAAACATCCCTGAATATATTGATTACTGCATATCCACTCCTATCTTCGACAAATCCTTCACTGTGACTATCTCTGGAGAACCCCCATCTTCAGATGACGGCTGTCTGGAGATGTACACTGATGGATCGAAATCAAGGTTAGGCGTAGGGGGGCTTCTTCATCCCACTTCTAGGAAAGGAAATTTGCTTTAGGCTCCCTGATCAATGTAGTATCTTACAATCCGAGATATCGGCTATTCACAAAGCAGTCAAATGGTTGAGATACCACAGAGTATACGACAGGGATATTCGTTTCTGTATCGACAGTCAGGCTGCAATAAAATCCCTATCTAATGTCAATACGATATCTGTTCTTACCCACGAATGCCGGGCTTCTCTTAACGAGATGGCGAGACATTGCAAGATCGAACTCTTCTGGGTAACCGGGCACAACAACATATCTGGTAACTC